>CM076411.1:17357848-17957848 GCA_038363315.1 Mugilogobius chulae | reverse complement strand
TCTTCTTCTTCTTCTTCTTCTTCTTCTTCTCTCTTCCTCCTCCTCTTCTTCTTCCTCTCTCTTCCTCTTCTTCTTCTTCTCTCTTCCTCCTCCTCTTCTTCTTTTCTTCTCTCTTCCTCCTCTTCTTCTTCTCTCTTCCTCCTCTTCCTCTTCTTCTTCTTCTCTCTTCCTCCTCCTCCTCTTCTTCGTCTCTCTTCCTCCTCCTCCTCTTCTTCTTCTTCTTCTCTCTTCCTCCTCTTCTTCTTCTTCTTTTTCTCTCTTCCTCCTCTTCTTCTTCTTTTTTCTCTTCTTTTCTTCTTCTTCTTCTTCTCTCTTCTCTCTCTTCTTCTTCTTCTTCTTCTTCTTCTTCTTCTTCTTTCTTCTCTCTTTTCTTCTTCTTCTTCTTCTTCTTCTCTCTTCCTCCTCTTCTTCTTCTTCCTTTTCTTCTTCTCTCTTCCTCCTCTTCTTCTTCTCTCTTCCTCCTCCTCCTCCTCTTTCTTCTTCTTCTTCTTCTTTCTCTCTTCCTCTTCTTCTTCTCTCTTCCTCCTCCTCTTCTTCTTTTTCTTCTCTCTTCCTCCTCTTCTTCTTCCTCTTCTTCTTCTCTCTTCCTCCTCTTCCTCCTCTTCTTCTTCTCTCTTCCTCCTCCTCCTCTTCTTCGTCTCTCTTCCTCCTCCTCTTCTTCTTTTTCTTCTCTCTTCCTCCTCTTCTTCTTCCTCTTCTTCTTCTCTCTTCCTCCTCCTCCTCTTCTTCTTCCTCTTCTTCTTCTCTCTTCCTCATCTTCCTCCTCTTCTTCTTCCTCTTCTTCTTCTCTCTTCCTCATCTTCCTCCTCTTCTTCTTCTCTCTTCCTCCTCCTCCTCTTCTTCTTCTTCTTCTTCTTCAAATCTGATTCTTTAAAATGAAATATTAAAGTAGCTAAGTGCAGGAAGTAAAGCTTTAATACTTAAAATAATAGCGAAAGTTTTATATTTCAAAATTGACTTCAGCAATTGGACTAAGGTTTAAGTTAGGATAAGGTTAATTAATTTGTTGAAGATTAGAGATTTGGGAAGGATTTGCTAACAGGGTCATGGCAGGATCACTATTACTGTTTACAACGACAATCTACTTACATCACGAGCCAAAAAACACACCTGAAACAGCACGATTCATCTCCTTTACCATCACACTTTTTCATTTTTAAATCCGTGTTCAGCTGTGGGACGCCCGCTCCTTCTACGCGGCGGCTCCTTTTGTGCTTTTATGTAAATGCGTCCTTCTCCGGCGCTCGCACTCAAAGCCCGAGCAGATAATTGTTTATGATTATTCTGTGACATTTCCATATGGCTACTCCAGTCCTCTCTACAAAAAAAAAAAAAAAAAAAACACTTCTTTTTCTTCTTCTTCTCTCCACAGAAAATCCTTTGAAACTACTCCACCAAAATGAGATCTTATTACTTCGGGAGAATATCTCGTAACACATTTGGAGAGCACTTTGATTTTGGAATTAAGACTGTATCAAGCCCCTCCCCCTCAAAAGCCGAAAGCGGGATTAAAGCGTGTGTGTGTGTGTGTGGGGACGGGGGTGGGGGGGTTATGAGCCCCGGTGGAGAGATGATAGCTGGGGCTAAATCATACTTACCCCCTTCTTCCTTCAGACCTCCCCCCTCAGCGGAGGACCCACACACGGCCTGAACCCGGCAGACAGCAGCGGGATGTTTGCTCTTGCTCTTATCCAATCAGCTTTCTCCGTTGTGTGGTATTACAGCAGCAAGAGGAGTCGAGGGTGAGCTGGTGGGAGTGGAGGGATCAGATAGGGCTGCTGGTCACAAAATTCAGGGTTAGTCTTAGGGGTAAGAGCTGGTAAAGTGGGTAAAAGAGTGTATCAAAGGAGAGAGTAAAGCCAACTACAGAAGTTTTGGCCCGATTTTAATCCTGATGTACTCCTCCATGAGTTTGGAAGAGATTTGTTGTTATTTCTCTCCAACACACCTGCTCCTTAAATGATGTGCGAAGAACCGACTATATAGAACATGGCTAACCCGGAGTTTGTTAAAAAGAAATTTATTTCACTCCCACAGTGCGTCAGTGTAAAGCTGGCTGCACATTTCAGGAGTTTAGGCCTGACTTTAAGCCCGATGTGTCTCTCTATGAGTTCGGGTAAGTGTTGCCAAAGTAACAATTTTTGTAAGAGATTTTTTGTCTTTCTCTCCTTATGTCTGTGCATCACTGCGACTATTTGTCGGGAACATCATGGTGAAGTTCACATGCTGCATGTGCACATAAAATAAAGAAGAAACGTTGCTTCATCATTTGGAAAATAAATGTAAACCCGTGCACATCGTGCAAGTGTGAGATTCCTTTTTACAAGCATTACACACGTCATCTCCAACACCTGCTCCTTAAATGATGTGAGAAGCATCGACTTTAGCCTACTATATAATATGGCCAACATGGAGTTTGTTGGAACTCTTTAATTTCACACAATGCATCAGTGTAACAGCTCCTTACCTCCAATGAGCTTTGTTGCTTAACTTATAACTGCGCACACAAAAGAAAACACTCAATCACGTGACACACGCACTGTTCTCCGATGCACTCCACAAGTCAGAGAAATGATCCTTGTAAATGTCATTATGACTGTGACCTTTTTCTGAGATGAGTTCAAAGATCTAAAACAGTTTGTACGTACACAAAACAACCTTATCTCTCAAATATTGTTCACAAATCTGTCTAAATGTGTGACTGTAACTCATCCTACAGTCTCTCAGGTGTTTCATATCAAGATACTGATTAGACACAATGATCATTGTGCTTCAATGCTAGATCTACGTAGAGGCGTTAACGCACGACTCAAGCAGTGCGTCGTGAAAGTCGTGCAAACGGACCAACATAATAATAATAATAATAATAATAATAACTTTATTTGTATAGCACTTTTCAAAAACAAGTTACAAAGCGCTTCACAACATCAATAAAACATTGCACATATAACAATTAAAACAAACGATAATAGAATACATTAAAATAATTAAGAAAATGCCATTTTATAAAAGTGAGTTTTCAAATTAGATTTAAAAGCAGCCACAGTGTTGGCTGATTTGACCACGTCTGGTAGAGCATTCCAGAGCTTTGGTGCCCGAACAGAAAAAGCCCTGTCTCCCTTCGAAACAAGTCTGGAGGATGGCACAGTGAGGAGAGTCTTCTCCGAAGAGCGCAAAGAACGGCCAGGAACATATATTGACAACAACTCACAGATATAAGTAGGAACAAGACCAAGAATAGCCTTAAAAGTAATCAATAAAATTTTAAAATCACATCTGTATTGGACTGGAAGCCAGTGCAAGGTGGCGAGGACAGGAGTGATGTGTTCGTGTTTTCTGGTGTTTGTCAGAAGTCTAGCAGCTGCATTTGAAGCAACATGTGAAGAGCAGCGTGACCGTGGCTCAAAACGACCACAACTACAGCTCAACAGGACCAGACTTCTGAGATAAGAACATATTCTAATCAAAAAGTGCATAAAAAACAACAAAAAACATAAAAAACAGAACATGTGTGACTGGGAATTAACTTGTTTGCTACAAAAAAAAAAAAAAAAAAAGTTTAGTCTATGGTTTCCTTTACTGTAGTGTCATTTCAACCATTGCAAAGTATTGATCTCTCGACTTAGAGGTCCGGTTACAAATCCCAGGTGGGACAAAAGCATTATATAGAGTTTGCTTTGCGTTTTAAAACAATGACATAATGCATTTGTAAAGTAAGTAGGATTATAGAAGTAACATAGCTTCAGCAGATGTAGATGCCAGCGATTGAACTCATGCAGCCACAGAGTCTCTTCACACAAAAGCCCACCACCTGACAGTATAGATGTAATCCTGCATTCTGATTGAGTGTCACAGACCCTGTAGTTGCATGAACACGTTAGGTCAGTTAATACGCAATAATAATGTGAGCTATGACAACTATGCAGACGACACTCAGATCTATGTGTCACTAACAGCAGGTGAGTATGGGCCAGTGGATTCACTCTGTCACTGCATCCAACAGATCAGTGTGTGGATGCAAAACTACTTTCTTCAGCTAAACTCAGACAAGACTGAGGTTATCATCTTTGGCCCACAGAAACACAGAGAAAGTGTCAGCAGTCACCTTCAGTCTCTCTCTGAAACCTTCAAGTCAAGTTAGAAATCTGGGGGTAATAATGAACTCAGACTTGAACTTTAACAGCCACATTAAGTCAATAACATCAGCAGCTTTCTACCATCTAAAAAACATTGCCAAAATCAAAAGTATAGTGTCAAAGCCCGACTTGGAGAGACTTATCCATGCATTTGTCTCCAGTAGGTTAGACTATTGTAACAGCCTATCCAAACGAGCTGTAAAACAGCTGCAGTACATCCAGAACGCTGCTGCTCGAGTCCTGACCAGAACCAGGAAGTACCATCACATTAGTCCTGTGCTTAGGTCTTTGCACTGGCTTCCAGTGGCTCAGAGAATAGACTTTAAAACAGCTCTGCTTGTGTTCAAGTCTCTCCATGGACTAGCACCAAAGTACATCTCTGACATGTTAGTGCGTTATGAACCATCTCGCACTCTGAGGACCTCAGGGACTGGCCTCCTGCTGGTGCCCAGAGTCAGGACTTAACATGGGGAATCAGCGTTTCAGTTTTATGCAGCTAAGATCTGGAACAGTCTTCCAGAAGATGTCAGACAGGCTTCTACTGTGACAATGTTTAAATCTCGGCTCAAAACTTTTCTTTTTATCCGTGCATATGACTGAAATGCTTTGTCTGCACTCTTTTCTTCTTTTAAACTAAATTTTATGCTGATTATTTATATATTTTTAATCATGTTGTATTGTAATTATTGATGTATATTTTCCTGCCTTGTAAAGCACTTTGAATTGCTTTGTATATGAATTGTGCTATACAAATAAATTTGCCTTGTCTTGCCTTGCTTGTCTGGAGCGAATTTGACACTGTGTGAATGCACCATTGCACTAGCCACAATAAAAGGACAATCTGAAACATGCACTTTTACAGTCAGTATCTGCAGTGAGCATTAGCTTCTCATCTCCTTCACATAGAGCGGATCAGGTTGTGGAGTGTGGCCTGTGGACTTTTGGTTGAAGCCACGTGAGACATTTGGTAAGTTTAGGTCTGGGCCTTGGGACAGGTTAACATTTACCCGTTAAACCCAAAGAAAATCTGTACAGGGCCTCAACCAAAAGTCATGGTTATATTACGTGGCTTTTGTTGGCTTCACGTAACATAATGACATCTACATTTTCTCCGGAGTCTGGGTTGATTTTCCTTAACAAACTCTAAACATTGCATTCAATCTTTTCCCATCAGTTTCAAATCCATTGGTCTCCTTTACTTTTCGAAAATACAAACTTCTTCTTCTTTCCTCTGTGTCCTGACCAAACGGGGTTAAGTCTTCATTAAATCCCGCAGACTCCTCAGTCAAACAGAGCTGCATTATTAATGTGCATCAGATTATGAGCGGGCCTACACTGTTTACATGTCAGATTTAAATGTAATCCCCGGGGATGATCTGTCTCATGTTTGGACTGACACATGGCGAAGGCTGGATAATGAATGTGCTGCTCTTTTGATACAGGCCACGTGAAATCTATACAGCCAGTTAGCATGAGTCAGACAGGCTTTATCTGATTATGGATGTGTAGGTTAGACAACAAAATGTATGTCTTTTACTCAGTCTGATTCTGACGTCGCAAAACCTGTTTTATTTTTTATTTTCTAGAGCCAATCACTTTGATGCATGTTGATCATCAATACTGTGAATGCTGTTTTGAAGATATACAAATAAAAAACACAAAAACTTTGGGTTAAGGCAGGGCTATTCAACTTTATTCTTCAGAGGGCCAGATTTCATCGAGGACCACGGCTTGTGGGTCGGTCAGTTGCACAATACATCGCAGTTTTTGACGCAAGATTGTGCCCAAGACCAGAGTTGTTTCTATAGTGATAATAACTAATGCTTTGCTCTACAGCAGGGCTATTTAATTATATTTTACAGCCTGCAGAGGACTATAGTCTATGGGCTGAAAAACAAAACTTCACCAAGAACTTATGTTTAGTAAATTGAAAATAAGTCTAAATTGCTGTCATTTAACAGGCTTAACCTAGAGTTAATCCAACTCTATGACTCATGACATATTTGTACTTCAGGGTGAACCTCAGTTTGGAACAAGACTAGAGAACAATTTGTGAACCAGAACAAAAGTGAACAAAACAAATATCAGTGGAATTTTAGCTGATGAAGTTGATTTAAAAGTACTGCAGGCGACTGAAAACCAGATCTAACCAAGAAATGTGGCCCAGTCCCTGGCCCACTTTATTATGATGGGCCAGTCTTTATTTGAAAGCCTTATGTTGCTGTATCCACCACTGTTCATTGTAAATCAGATACAGATTGTTTCCCTGGGTTCTTTACAATGTGGCCCAGTCCATGGACCATTTTACTATGATGGGCCAGTCTTTATTTCAAAGCATTATGTTGCTGTGTCCACCACTGTTCATTGTAAATCAGATACAGATTGTTTCCCTAGCTTCTTTACAATGTGGCCCAGTCCATGGACCATTTTACCAAGGTGGGCCACATCATACTGCTTATTTGAATAGCCCTGGGTTAAGGGCATGCAGTTGTTTCCGTTCTTTTGGTGTCATTTTGGTAATCGATCAGTTGGGTGATTATTCTTTCAGTTAATTGATTATGTAGTTGCTTACAACAAAAATGTCACTACAACTATAAGATTTTTACTCATTTCAATCCAGACAAAACCCTAAATTAAATTACTTTAGTGACTAAATTAAGTGTTTACTGCCAATGGAACAGGTATAAAAATGTATTGCTTTACATTTTCTTAATTAAAAGTAGCAAAAATAAATACTGTCCTTGAAATAAACACGTAATCATATAGTTCTATTGGCAAATTTCATTTGTAGAATTTTCATAATGACTCAACTTTAGTCACATTTGCTCAAATCAAGATCAGATGTGTTTTTACTTGTGACACTCACTTATCTAAGATTGTTTTATTAGTAAAAAGCAGCAAATTCACAAACCTTTACACATAAAACATTTGTTGGGAGCTTAGAGGGATTTTCGGTCGACGTCACTTTCCGCCTCACTGCACATGCTCCATGCAGAATGAAACACTCCGTGTGGTTAGCTGGGGAAACTTCTTTGAATAAAACAACTAAACAGGACAAGAGCAGCTGTTTGGATCAGGTCTGAACCGGTCTGACAGTGTTTTTTCTGCCGTTTTTTCACCTGAATGTAACTTTGAAGGGTCGTAGCGTCGAGTTTCATTCACAAATGTTGATTTAGCAGCAGAACTTTAGTTTTCGCACAGATAAACTCTTGTAATTGGCTGACAACAGAGCTTTTTCAACTTGTTTCTACTGTTTGTGTCTGTGAGTGCATCGCTCATGTAAAAATCCCTATAAAGACCAGTTAACAATTATTTATTTACCAAATTAGTTGTCAACTAATTCAATAATCGATTTGTTGCAATTACTCTATTAACTAGTTGCAGCCCTAGACAAGACTTTAAAAGAGTTTTAAATAGTCACCAGTGGCTTCCAGTTTGTAGCTACTTTACAGCGATGTTTTCAAAAGCTGAATGTAGTTCATTACTCAGGTGTGGACTCGAGTCGGACATGAATCACTTAGGACTTGACTAAAATTAGAGTCGAGACTAAGATTTGAGACTTGATCTGACTCCTTCTCAACAAAACTGATTTTTCAATGAACCAACTGGAATATTCACATCTTCATTTGTGACAAAAAGGATCATTTATAAAACTGCAGTTTTAAACTTCCTACATCAGACACATGTTTTGCTCACTTCCTCTGAATTGTTCACCACGATGTGTTTTAGGCTTTGAATGAATAAATGATTGAATAATTGAATGAAATTCTTTATTAGTCCCACAGTAGAAAAAAAACATAAAACAAGAAGAGTTAAGAATTATTACAAAATAAAAATTGGGGTTAAAAGCTATAGGGCTACCTTCAGGCTTGCAGCCATGCATCACTGCGACCTTCAGGTCCTTGTGAAGGGACTTGAAGGATGGACAGAATTCCATCCGAATATTGTTATTGAACTAGATAATTAAAACATAAAAATATTAACTTCAGTCAATCTCACCCAGCCCTCCACTGAACTTTTCAGGGAGTAAACAGCTCACCATATTTCTCTAGCTTGAGGCAAAACGTTGCACTTGAAAATACTAATACAAGGGTGATGTGCCAAAAAGTGACAGCTAACCAGATCTTTACATGCTGGTTATTGAAAACCGTCCAAACCTTGGATTGCTTTTGAGTCATGCTGTAGAAGAAGAGGACAGTCTACACAACCTACACAAGTATGTCCACACTGGCAGTTTATCTGGAGACAGACGAGTCAATACACAAATAAAATCATGTTTCTACAGCAACTAGACAGAACTAACAGTCTGAACAGTCAATGTGTGAAACGACGAAAAACTCCAAGTAAAAACACAAGTGTCGATCAAAGCAGACAACTTAATGATTTGTAACTTACACATCCCAGCACAGAAGTCTAACTCTACAGTGTGAAGTGGTGGTTAACTTATTGGAGGTAAAAAGTCAACTACACAATTCAGGAGAACTAAGGGACAGTTTATACTACAATGAGTTTTCACGAATGAGTTTACACTGAATTGGTGTTTCTCTGGATACGATTCATGAGGTAGTTTCAGGGGCTGGTTCAGTGGATGCACCGAAGTGTAAACAGGAAAAAACAGTTGTCAATGAAGATGGTTACGTCACTGATTTGCAGAAAGTTAAACCAATAGTGTCCAGTGTTTCTTACCTGCGTATTGCAGAGGAGGAGACACAAAACAAATCTTCCAAAGCGTCTTCGGGCGCTAATTCAACCGTTCAGAAGAAACTCCACAACAAGTATTATTCGACCATGAACGCACAGGGCAGCTGTCCTGGTGTGTTTCTTTCAGGTGCAGATTCAGGTGCAGTCCAGATCCAGATCTGTCTGGAGTATGTATGAACTCTGCCACAACAGGGTCCACAACTTATGTAAACAAAGAACACTTGAGTTTTGGGCACAAGTGGTCAGTTCTTTTTGTTTGATTTTTTGTTTATCAACACTTGCAATGCATGCGCACTCCGCCTCCAGAACGAACTGCTGCTCGTAGACACAAACCGTAGGAACAGTTCGAAAAAACTTCATTGTCAGCTAAGTACAAGAGTTTATCACTGTGAGAAAACAAAAGTTCAGCAGCTAAATCAACATTTGTGAATGACATTCGACCCCATGACCCTTAAAAGTTACATTCAGGTGAAAAAACGGCGAGAAAAACACTGTGTCAAGCTTCAGGAGACAGACGTCTGTCAGATCGGTTCAGATCTGATCCAAGCAGCTTCTCTTGTCCTGTTTTGTTGTTTTATTCAAAGAAGTTTTCCCAGCTAAGCAGATGAAGAGGAGATATGTTAAGAACTTTCACGTATTTGTAATTGTAGTAGTAGCGTAGTGATTTTATTTTGAAAAATGTCACTAGCACAGGACCGGAGCACACACATAAGCATATCTTGTTCAATGACCAAAATAAAGGGAAATCATGATTAAAATGCACTTAAAACTATCAAAGTATCACACAAAAGGAAAGAGGAAGTTACGACACATGAAGAAGAAACGTGGGCAGACCATGACAGCAGTGTGACTGGATGCCAGGTATGTGGAATAAACAACAACAGAGACAATTTAAACAATATATATAATGAACCGGTTACGGACTGGATGCAGTGTGAACCAGGAGTTGGGGTATTTTGATTGGACATACATTTCATTTTCTTCTTTAGTACAAAGAAATCTAAATACAAAAAAACATGCTTTTACTCAAATCTATTTTTGGTCAAAAAGTTACATAATGCACCTTTAATGGCATTAATAGAAATAAAAAAAAAAGTGCATTCCTGACAGATTTACACGCCACCTAGTAACTCCACTCATTTCACTCCAGCTACAAGGTCAGCTGCAGACGATTCCCAGAAACCAGGAAGTACACTCAGCCAATCAACAAACACAGTCTAGCTATCAACCCAGCCTCCAAAGAAAACGTAGATTCTTTATTTTACGAATAGAATACTAAAGAATAGTATTGGAAATTATGGACCTTTTTCTATTGATATAACAAATGTAGACACAAGATGCAGTAGACACACATGAACACAACAGCCAAGCGTGTTTGACCCAATAACAGCGAGGCAGACTGAGAAAGGTCTTGATAACCTCTCATGCACGGCTGCACTCTGTAAATACTCACACAATGGAGGAAATAGAGTAAGTCTGCCTTGGGATTTCATATTGTTCACTGTCAAAAACCCCCAAAACAAATTCAGAACAATTCCATTCACGATCCAGCATTGTTACTGCAAAAAAGAGAGAAAAAACACACACAAAGGCTGGACTTTTCTGAGCTGTTTCTTTAGCCGGCCTTACACGCAGCATTCAGAGGCCAAACTCAAACTGAGATGTGCAATCAGCTTGTTTTCACTCTCTGACTGATGGTCTGGACTGTCCAATGAAAAGAGAGAATCCTCACAAAGACACACAATTGTTAGAACCAGTGAGTTTCAATAATGACCAGAGTAAAAGCAGAAATGTGATTTTTAAATTTAATAATTGGCAATATAATTCTGTATCTTTTGTTGGTCAGACTAGTGTTTGAAGTAACACATTAGAAAAGTAAGCTATTTATTTTTTCAGCAACGCATTAATGTAACCCATGACTTAAAAATTTTGACTTTATAACTGGTCACTGCTCAGTAACTTAAAGGAGAGCCTTCTCCTGCTCAATTCCATGCAAATGTTGCTTCTTTTAGCATATAAATGGTACGAAGAATGTTCTAATATACTGTTACTTTCTGGATTGTGTGATTTTTTTTTTACCTCCAGGAATGTACAATTTGTCACTTTAAAGGGGCACTATGTAAGAAAAACAAACAAACAAAGTGATTTCCACTTTTGAACACTAGAGGGAGCCTTTCACATGCATTTTGCCTATTTACCATGCTGACATCTAGCGTCAATAATCCACATTCCGGCCCGTAATAAAACATTTCAAATACGTATAAATGTATCACAATTGATGTGGATTGGTTAACAGTGCTCTCTTAAGTATTCATGTTGTAAAGAATAAATATGATTTAAATGTTTGTGGACTATAAGTGATCATTAAAATTCCTCTCAATCTTACACAGTGCCCCTTTAAGTTACTTACATAAAAATCTATTTTAGTAAATCAAAGCTAATCTCAAACACATAAAATACATTATAAAGCATGGCAAGAAGGTGAAGTAGAGTGCAGCAGTATGGTTGGTCTGACAGCAGGTGTTTGTGATCGACACAGTAATGAGTGGACAAATCAATGCTGATTGTCACTTAGAGAAATGACAGAGCCTTTGCAGTGAGACATCTTTGACCTGAATGCATCTCTTACAATTGTTAAATTATACAACATTTTGTACTACAACATGTAGCACACATCCACGAATTTGAAAAATACTAGAGACTGAAATTTTGGTCCAGATCAATAACCTCATAATATGAGGTTTCTACAACTGTGGTAGTTTGTGATGTGCTCTTTGTGGTCCTAACTCAATGAATACGTGTCCTATTGACACAAAATAAAAACTGGCTTATGAGTGGTACAACTTTTATTAAGGCTGCAAGTTGGTGTCCTCTCCACCAGATGGTGCCCTAGGCAACCGCCTAGTTTGCCTATGCTCAGAGCCGCCCCTTTTGGCACTGATGGGTGGATGTAGAAGAGTCAACTAAAAGTAATATGATTATATTGTAAAATGTCTTAACATAACAAACATGTGTAACTGAAAGTCAAGTATTTTCACACCTCTTACTATCAAGAGGTGTGAAAACAGTACATGTACTGTTTTACAGTACATGTAATGTACTGTTTTACAGTCTTTTGTCCAACACTGCCTGTGGTGTTCTCCAGTCCTCCTCCAATAGCTTCAATCAGTGTTTCTTTCTTTTTTGTTAAAATTTTTTCGCGGAACACCAGCAACTCCAATATGGCCAAATCAAACTTTTGAAATACAAACTGATTTAATTTAGTATGTATTGTTTAACTTTTCTGATCTCCATTGCTCGCCTTTTATATTACTTTAAGTCAGGTCTATGGGAAGCTCTCTTTTAAAAATACTCATCTATAATTGATCAAATACACGTTAAACATGCTTAATATTTTATGTTGGAATGTGGTCAAAGTAGAGACAAAACCTTTTGTTGGAAAAGTAAATTGAGATAATTGTTTTGCTTTTATTCTTGGTGAATATGTTCCAAAAACTCCAAAATGGAAAATCATTCAATAAACTCTGTTGATTCTTATTTTCAAAGATTGATTTTTGGAAACTGGTCATTTCAAGGCACACTGGCTGAATATCACTGGCCCACATAGTGACATCACAAGGTGTTTTCAATTCAGAGAAAAACAAAACCTAGCCTAAAATGCATGATTTAATGAACAACCAACCACATCACCACCAAACCAAACACGAGCATCATACCTACAGCTCCTTTAACGACGCTCCTGCCCTGAATAAACGAGAATATAAGACACGAGGAGAGGAAAAACACAGTCAGGTCCGGTACAGCGCCCCTACAGCCCACAGCCAATAAAGTCTCGTGCCTCCTCCAGCCATCTCTCTCTCTCTCTCTCTCTCTCTCTCTCTCTCTCTCTCTGGATCAGTCCTCCTCCTTCCTTCCCCCGGTGCCTCTGCCTCTGCTGCTGCTGATCCTCGCTTGCTGTGCTGTCCGTGCGCCTGGACCGGTGATGTGGAGCTGAGAGCAGGTGCACGAAGAAGACACATCACGAGGTAAGAAAAAACACATTTGAATTCACGTGCTTCATTTTCTTTTTTTACCTTCAAAAACTGGGAGTGCGTCCGTGCCATTCCATTCCATCCTCCGCTCTTCTTCTTGACAGCTGGGCTTGTTTACAGCATCGCTCGAGTGAAATTCTGATCTCTTCTAACCTCCCGCAACGCGAAAATAACACTTTGCGCGTTGAGGAATGTGCTCGGAATGGATTCGAAACGGAAAACGTGCACATTTTAGGCGTTTGGAGCGATGTTGTCACGCGATCTCGCACGTAACATCTTCCCGCAAAACACGATGCACTGACGGAGCAGATGTCAGATTTCCTCGAAGAAGCTTTTGCGCGTTAAAAATGCAAAGCTAAACTAACACGTTTTAGTTTCGATTGGCTTGAAACGAAGCAGCAGAGTCGGAGGTAAACATATCGATGCGTTAACGTGGAAAAAAAAACGAAAAGGGAAAGGCTGAGATGGAGCGATGACTTTGAATGTGGACGGTTAGAATAACAACGCACGTCCCGCGGAGAGTCTCGTGGATGTGTCCGGCTTTAGGACACGTTTTTGTGGGTGGGTGATAGTGCTGCTGTGGGGTCTTCGGGGGCTGTCAGGTGCATGGGGGAGATTGGGGAAGGTGTCATGGGCGCGTCCTGACTCATCACGGCGACTGTTGTGGAGGAAAACACTGCTGACGTCCAAAAAAACCACGGGTAGAATGCTGCGTGGATGTTTGGAGATGGATGGAGAGGTGGGTTTGTTTTGGATGATTTGGGTGGGTTTATTGTGAGGAAAAGCGTCATGATTAAAGGAGAGAAACTGCACGAGTTTTTGGTCAGCTTGCTCTGTCAGTAGGGGTGAACGGGGTCGGTTGTCACATGGGTTGGTTGTCACACTCGCTGTCTCTCAGTTTATGAATGGTGCATCGGAAAAAAAAGTCAGATTAAAATGTTTGATTAGTGAACTGAAATGTAATAGCTAAAGTATTTTAGAAAGACTGCAACAAGTTAATCGATCAATCACAACTAATTGATTATTGAAATAACTGTCAACGAATTTAGTAATCGAATAATTGTTAACTTGTCGTTATATCTCTTCCGAACATCACAGGAGTCTCAGATTAAACAGAAATGAGTCAATTTGATGTAAAAACTGGCTTGTAACTCTAAGGCAGACCTGGGCAAACTGCGGCCCAGGGCCCAGATGTGGCCCTCGGACTGTTTTTATCAGGTCCCTGGAATGTTTTTGAGAAAAAGTGATAATATTTATAGTTCTTTCATTTGACTGACTTAGCTATGGTGCAAGTGTTCTGCTGGCTAGTTTGATATGTATCATTAAAAAACTGTTAAATAGTGCATTAAAAAGCGTATGTTTTACTAAAATGTGCGTTCAATAATGATAATTTGCTACAGCATTTACTGCAGTCCGGCCCACTGGTTTTTAATATGGCCCTTTGAGAAAAAGAATTGCCCGCCCCTGCTCTAAAGGTCATGATACAAAAGTTTAAAATAAAGGAATAGATGTCCTATTCGCAACGGAGTTCTAGTCCCGTGCGGATTGTCAACGTTAGTACAAAAGTTTCCCCCGAGTGTACTTCTCCAAACTCAAACATCCTCCTGTAATTCTAATGTAAATGCATGACTGCAGTTTCAACCAAAATTCATGGTTATTTTACATTTTGTTTTTTTTGTAACATATGTACTTACAAAAGGTGAGACATTTCATTGCATAGATATTATATTGAGACAATATTATGTAAATCTTAAAACGATGCGTTACATGTTTTCAAACTTATCAGCAGGGCAACTGCAAAAGTGTAATATATTATGTATTAACTAAAAAAAAAAACTCAAAATACATTACTACTTTGAGTCACTTTGAGCCACACATTTATAATTCATTTAGAGCCTAATGTGACATCACAAAATGTTTTTTTTAATTGACTTTTGAATCCAGTCACAGATGCTATGCAAACTCTTAAATGCTCTAATGCCATTTTCTTTGAAAAATCACTGCCATTTGCTTAAATATGCAAGTAACTAAAGCTTTCAGATTGTAACTGTGATATATCATCAACTTTTAAAGATGCAATTTGTTAAATTAGTTACTGAAAAAAGCTGCTTTTTCAACACTGCTTAATCGTTGAGGTTTCAACTTTCAGCTTAGGTTCAGAATCTGATATTATTTGAAAGTTTGCGTAATAGCTTTTTCATTCACACACACACAAAAAAAAGATAAATAAATAAAAAAATTAAATAACATTTTAAAATTTTATTGCCAATTCAATTCAATACGGAAAATCTTGAAAGCAACATTCAAAATTCTGGTTGTGCCTTTATTGGACATAGTAAAAGTTAAATATTTGCTGGCGTGACCCGGAATATCTCATTATGTTGGACATTTTATCTACAAAAAATTATGTGTTGTTCGCAAAATGAATTACAGTTACATAACACTATATAACACATTTTCTAAGAAGAAAGAACGCCTTACTCTGGAATCAGTCAACATCTGCAATGACTTAAAGCCAAATGATCAAAAACTGTATTGAAACTGAACCAACACATCTTTATTTGAAATACAACCCAGTAAGTAGATATAGAGTCTTGAAAATCCACACAAATACGTCTCAAAGTTAAACTCAATTTTCCAGAGAGTCTGCAGAGCCTGGACTGGTCGGTGTAGAATTATACTTTGTCCGTTCCAGGACTAAAATCTGCAGCCAGTTGTGCTTGGATTTGATTTTAATTTTGGCCCCCAATTCTGAATTAGTTTATCCAAGTTTAATCTTTTCTGCTCTGAATTCCTCTAGTGTTTCGATGGGATTCCTCTGCAGACTGTCAGACTGCTGCTAATGCATTGTGTGTGTCCGGTTGTAGACCCTGAGGACAGCTGCAGCAGGCTCGCGTTAATGCTAGGTGACTGACTTTTACACTCACAACTGGGCTAATCTACCGGACGCACCCAAACGCTCCAGACCCTTTTCCTTCTCGACGGAATCCCTTCTCGTAGTGCGGCTACTCGGGCTCTTTACGTAACGTTTGTTTTGTCCTGCTCTGCGTTTTTGAGGTGCGAGTGTCGGGCCGTGTTATTGTCACTGTCAGAGGCTTCCACATCACCTGCAGTTGATTGAATGTTGTTGGAAGTCCTCTGCGTGGAGATGGACACGTTCGGCTTCCATCCTCTCCAAAGGGTTTGCAGTAGTCTTGTATAATAGAACAGTGCGATGTGGCATTACATTTATTTCATAGTTATGTTTTGACTCATTACATCTTCTCTTGTTTAGCAGCTCTTTCATTTAATTACAGTGTTTGGCCAATAATTCTGTCACAAAATCAGCTGCTGTGTATGCACAATACAGTATATTAGGGATGGGCGATATATCAGTATTGTTATCGATATCGGCTGATATCCACGATAGTGCAAGATATCGGTATCGGTCCGATATCGAAATTACGGCCGGTATTTGGCGCCAATATTTTTAGGGGAGGTTCTCCAGTCTCTCTGTGGGCATATACCAGCCTCAATTTGACCTAAAAGCTTCATATTTGATATTTTGAACAGACTAAAGAATACAAAGTATATATAAACAAACAATTAAGCTAAAATCAGTCTTTATATTTACATAATAAATCCACAAAATCTTTTTTATCTCAGATAATTATTTGTTTGTAAGTTTTTGATCTTGTGAGTTGTGTTGTGGATTTTAAAGCAGAACCAAGCAACTTCAGCAGTAGAGCGCCCCCTACAGTTCTCTTCTGTAAATACCAGCATCAGACCTACAACAAATCCTTAAGTAATTATTTTTTATCAATGTATTCATTTTTTCAAACAAGGCAAAGAAAAGTACATTCAAATATTTCACACTGTCAAATGTAAAAATAGTGTTTCTCAGAAGAGCTGTCAGATTATAAGTGCAGGTTTTCCAGCAGGAGGCAGCAGAGAGCAGATGTTTGCTTAAAGTGTGAAGAAAATACATTTGTAACCATCACACAAACTAACAAAGACATTTAACAAAGCCAAAATGTCACTTAGATCAGCTTTAAAATATACCTATCGGTATCGGCAGTTATCGGTTATCGGCCAGAGCAGAGGTCAATTATCGGTTATCGGTATCGGCTCCAGAATTTCATATCGGCCCATCCCTACAGTATATAGCTTATGCACAAGTTCCAAGTCAATAATACAAACTTTCATTGTAATATTATCACAAACGATATATCATCCTGCTCTACTACATAATATACCTCAGATTTACTACATTTTATAAAAATATAAGGATATCTAAATCAAAACAAACTTTATTTATAAAGCACTTTATCGTAGCTTAGGTTGAACTTTTTTTTGTTTTTTTATTATTATTTGAATACACAATTTTTGTAAAACAAATAACTGAAATCCGATTAATTGCACAGCCCTATGGCATTGGCTGACACAATTTTTTTAAAACCCTGTACCCATACATACAATATACTGTAGCACAAAAAAATAACCACACATGACCCCAGAACCAACCCAGCCCCCTGCCAGACATCCCCCAACCAGAGATGCATCACACAGGATGGATAGTGGTCTTCTTATAGAGTAATGTGTAGTTTTATCCACTCCAAACACTCTGAGACAAGCACAAGTCAGTCTGGACCTGATCTGTGAGAGAGATCTGAGGTGAGATGTGAAGGTCGCCAACAGAAGCCAAGTCAATATCCACAAGGACACATACTGTAGTTCCATTCAACATCACAGCATTCTACAGGGAATAGTTAAAATGAATATTGTTTAAATGCATGATTGGTGTAGTCACTATGAAAATGTGTGAAATGACCTTTAAGATATTTTATTGAAATACTGTGAATAGAAAAACTGTCCTTTCTCGTTCCATTCTAGAAGATGAACAGACCCTTTAGGAGGAGAGGATGGTGAAAGAATCTTTGTTTGAATAACTGCCTCTCTACAGGAAAAGTGAATCATCATCAGCAACAGAAAGAGCTGATTGTAACAGAGATGAACTCAAACTAGAATTGTATCACCACATCATCAGAATGAGTTGAAGATCTGCAGTGAAGGAGCTGTGTCTGGTGTGTCTGCTGGAGGATCTGTCACAGGCTGGTCTCCATGGAGACATGTTTCTGCCTGGACATCTCTACAGTATGGCATCTGTCAGACGTTTCTTTTAACGCTGCACCATCCATCACATTCAAACTGACACGGCACTTTACTAAAGGAGCAGCTTTTCTGTGTGGACAGTTTTCAAAAACTAAAATTGTCTTTAATTTTGCAAAAATGGAGTCGTGAACAGTGATCTTTGTAAATTTGTTGACTCCACAGGTTGAGCCCATCACGCTGTTATGTTTGTTTTGCTCTGCTTGGTGTGCTGCATCTTTGGCTTTGCCCAAACCACAATGCTGCGCTGTGATTGGTTCACTGTACAGCAGCTGGTTTAATCTGATCACATGGATTCTCAAGTTTGTGAAGTCACAAACATTGTGAGATGTTAAGTTGAGCTCACTGGATAGAATCTTACTTCTTTACACATAAATCACCACCTGATCTGGGGCTGAAACATACCTATGTTATCTATTTTAATAATAGTTTTCAAGTATTTGATTCAAGAGAACTGATAAATGTAATATGAAAATGAACTGAAGAGTGAATAAAAATAATCACAATCAAGAGTTCATGCGAAAAGTTCCATATTTTGTAATTTGTAAAGGAAATTTCGACTCAAATGTTCTCATGCAGATATGCAAGTCTGTTCCACACAGTTTGAAACAGCGTTCGATCTGAAAGCAATTTCTATTTTTTTGCGTGTGCATTTCATGCGTTGCAGTTCTTTTCTATGGTAGATGTAAAAAAATATGTTATTATTCATGAATATTGTTCTTAATCAACTCCAAGCCCCAGAAGTAAACTTAGGCGATAAACCCAAATAAAACCTCCCATGTGTTCTCAACCAAGTTGCGTTTCTATACGACGCCAAGGAAATGGGCACGCCAGAAAGGCAGCATCATCGCCATGACACAGTTTGTTATGGCGTAGTACAGACATGATGGTTATTTGCATCCACTGACATTGAACTTTCAATTCAACTGTGATTAATTGTGAATTTCTAAATTGTGAATTCCTAAACCTAACTTTTTTCATCAAGAATCACATGTTCAGTAAAGTGCACTAGTTTTTAGGGCCCGACCAATATGTCTTGCATGTCAATGTATCTCCAGTATCATCAACACAAACACAACACTTTACAGTCACCAGAGAGAACGAGCTGAGGCGATGTTATTGTTGTAGCATCACGAGCTAACTGCTAACTTCTAGTTACAGTGAGGTAACAAGTTACATTCAAAGTTAAAGCGAACATGTTTTCAACACTCACCGCTCAGATAACATCTTCTCAGATCCCAAGTCTTCACAAAAATAATTCCTTTAATCCAAACTCCAATTGAGAAAGTAGTGAGAAAGACAACTTCTTCTTCTTCTTCTTGTCGTCCTTTCTGACGAGGATTGTCCCTCTCTTCCATACGAACATTTTGAATCCTCAGAGCCAGTGCGCACTAGTAATGCAGTGATGCAGAGCGTCAGCCTGGTGCTGCGTTCAGGTGCAGTCTGACAAAAAACCCCTCCACAAATAAATGTAATAGTCACGCTAAATATTGATCTGATTCTTGATTGAATAGAATGGTTGTTCTGGAAGATGAAGAAGAATTCTGGAAGATGTAAGCTTTAAAATGAGGTACAACATGTACTAAATATCGCCGGTATATCGGCAATATTTTAGCCGATAGGCGTGTAAGGCCAAAAATATCGGCAAACCGATATATCGGTCGGGCCCAACTAGTTTTTCCTGAATCTAAAGGCCACAGCTCTCCTGCCTTAAACTGATCACAATGCTACTTCTTTCATGTTCCTGGTCACATTTCTTCTCTCCAGGGCTTAATTTGAGCCGGTGTGGTGTCGAAACAAGCTCCCCATCGAGACGTGCACCCCTCACTAGCTTTTGTGACTGTGCGTGACGTAGCAAGCTTCCCGCGGATTCCCGCGGTAAATAGTTTACAATTAATTCGGTTAAGTTTAGGCATAATTCGAAGGCTAAGGTTAGGATTGGGGCTTGGGTGAGGGTTAGCAAAAGTAATATGAAAATAAAAAAATATTAATAATTTTCTAGCACTAACTTTAAACAAGGGGGTTCCCATCTCGACGGGGAGTGCCATCTCGACGTTACACCGGAACAAGCCGGAATAAGATCCGGGAACTCTCGTGGGGCATTCCGGTAACAGTTTTGTCTGCTCCGGTAACGCTTTCTAATAAGCTTTTTGTCTTTCTTCTATGAGACGCGGCTCTGCTCCTCTCACGTCTCTCATTCACTGAAACAGTGAACAGGCTTATTTGTGGAGAAAACGGAGTCACAGACTGTGATTGGTTAAAAGCGAAACTGACAGGAAATATGACCAATCAGAAGCAGCGCAGGCGGGTTTAAGACTTTTCATTGGTTCCAGGCGAGCCGCGCTCTTGTATCTTCTGCTAAAACAGGAAATATGTGATAAGTGGATTTTGTGAATATTTGTTGTTATTTGCGACTCGTTTTGATGGATTAAAAGCAGCGTTAGTGTCACGTGTGTTTGGAGTGTACGGGACAATAAAGAGATCAGAACCAGCGCGGATGTAGCGGTCGCAGTTTCTCGTAAGTGTAACTAACTTTACCGTGTTACTTTAATGTGTATTTTAGCGTCATGTTTGATGTATGAGAACCGTGTCTGCTGTGTAAAGGCTGTTTGTGACCTGTGTCTGGTTTGTAAAAGCTGTTTGTCCTGCGTTGTTGTTGTGACTTGTGGAGAGTCAGATATGATGCGAAGGCAGTGCTGAGCTGCAGGACAGGGGCTACTTGTTGCTGTGGATCAGATTTAGCGGCAGGTGCGCTGATTTCTGTCAGAATGAATGAAAATCTCTGTGTGACATGTAAAAAAACCGTGTAACACAGACATAATTACTTTTATATCATTTAACATTGAGTAGGTTGGACGGTTGGGTTGTATTTTAGCATTTCTAAGCCTCTATGTTTACTTATTGTGTGCGCTCCGGTAAAGGCTTGACCTTGTCTGGACCCCGGTCCAAAACCCACATTTTGTTCCGGCAACGTTTGAGTTACAAATTAAGCACTGCTTCTCTCCATAGAAACGACTAAATGTAATGCCGTACTGTGGAACATTCACCTTCCATTAAATAACATAACAACCCTTTATTTGACCACATTACCAATTTAGCAGTTACAAAAACAACCAAGAAATGATCTAGATTTGATTTGTCTTTTCCTTTTATAGACGTGAGTAGCAGATCCATTATCCAAGCACACATTATAGGAGTGAACTTTAAATCTCCAGAAGTAAATGTCTGTGTGTAGACTTGGACACGAGCCAGCTGAGATTAAAGGTTAAACTTCCCGGTCCTTTTAGCAGATGACATCAGCTGGCGATGCCCTCTGCGGCCCCGGGGGAACGCTTGGTGCTGCTGACTCAGATGCCCGACAGAAAGATGCCTGATTGTGCGTGTGATTTTTATTTTTTTTAAACTGATTGGCAGGAGTGACATTTGGCTGCAGAAGTAGAAGGAGTTTGTTAGACCGTGTTACGCTGCGTCACACTGAGGAAAGTGACAGTCAGGCTGCGGGGGACTCAGTGGGAAAGAATAGATTAGAAAAACAGGAGCGTTCATAACTGGGAATGGTAAGATTCTTATGGTTAATTGATAATCGGGATCATTCAAATGACTGTATGATCGTGAGAGCAAAAGAAAAATGTTATGAAAAATGCTGCTCAAGGTTATGATTGAGTGGCAAAAGACAAGAACATAGGGCTGGGCAGTTAATCAAAAAATTGAATTGAATTAAATTGTCAGTTATTTGGTGGTGGGTTTTGAATCAAATGATCAACGAAAACCAATCCTTTGTCTGTAAAAGTGTGTGATTATTATCAGTGTTTGTTACTGCTTGAATCAAGCTGCAACTGTTGGAGATTTATGACACTTTGGTTCTTGTAGCACAAATCATCAGACTAAAGCATCTTATTTAAGAAGGTAAAGGAAATAAGTTCAGAGAGTTCATGCAAAACCAACCAATAGAGTAAAAGGATAAAAACCATGTGCTTATGTCTAAAAATTAGATTATATCAATGATTTGGTTCCAAATCTTCAACCAATGTACTACTTTTTGTTGCCGTTCAACATAGATCTAAATAAAAGAAAACACATTATGGTTGACTCAGACTCCATCAATCGATTATTCGACTAAAAGATCAAGCGACTTAAAGAATAAAAATTAAGGATGGGCAAAGTATTGGTTTCACTTTTGACGTCGGTCAGAGTTATCAGATCATTCCAGATCTTAGATGAATAAATTTAGGATTATTTTTTACTTTAGAGAAAGTCAGATTTGTAGTTTGAGGGACTCGGATTTGAAATTCTAGATATGGGTTTGTCACAGAAGGAGGTCGAACAACAGATACCGGTAAATCAAAAAAGCAAGAATCTGTCTTTTGAAAAATTACAACTATTTAGCAAATGCGTCTAAGTAATTTTGTCACTGGTAATCGTAAATATAATAATCACTAAATTGTAATGTTTTGTCTTGAGTCACAGTGAATAAAGCGCGAGTCAGGCTGCGCTGAAACTGAAAAGAACAGACTATAAACTCTCAGACTGTTTGCACGAGTGTGGAGATTGTTCAGCGTCTTTTGTGTGGCTCAATAGTGAGAAGGACTAATGGTACGTGACTGTGTGAGTGTGTATGTGTGTGTGTGCTGCTGATAGAGACAGACTTCATGTGTTCAGGCCGGAGCTGGAGAAAGAGTCTTCGTCCTGTTTGACACCACTACAGTTAGTTCTATTGATCGACCCAACAGAGCTGCTTCTACAGAAAAGAATGAGATTTGGAGGACACATGTACAACTGCACAAAGAAAATGTCCCGAGGAAATAAGGGACAAGATGCAGGACGAGATGAAACACAAGACTATAGGTCCACGAGAACGAGACATGACGAGATTTTGAAAGAATGTACAACGGAATAGCGCTTTTGCCAGTTTCTAAAAACAGATTGTGATGTCACGCCGCAAAAGGTTGTGCTGGTTGCGTGTGTGCAAAGGTGGTTCGAAAACTGCGTTATTTTGACAATTAACAACCAAATCATGATGAAACGAGGAGGCACAAAACACTGCTGTTGGAGGCTACGTAACTCGAATTGGAGATGTCCCGAGCGGCTGCCAGAGGGAACAGTTTTTTTCATCCCATTTCCAAAACCCGGAAAGATCAGCGACAACATGACACAGTGGGAAAGAGAGCAGGCCAAGGTAAAGACGGACAAAGCAAAACGATGTCAGCATTTATGTGGTCGAGGAGAGGATAACTAACAACACGTACATTTGTTGGCTGCACTTTGACAGTGGGAAAGGTCCTAGATCTGAGGCTGACGAGCCAGAACTAGCAACGCTAAGAGACTGTGAGCTCTTGAAGAAGCAGCGGTGCAAGTGACGGACCAAACATAATGTCCCAGCCAAACAGCCTGCCCACTAACTCCTGGAAGGAAACGGCTTTTAACAGACGAAAGCCTAAACGAAAGCACATTGAGACCGTTGGAACATGAGACTAGTGAGGTAATGTGAGTGTCTGAGGACAAGTCGCCTGAATGTGACTTGGAGTCAACCAAGACTACAAAGCTACGCAAACAATCTACTGCAAGTATGTACTTGGAGCAAAAATTGCAACTCTTATATTAAAAATAATATGCCGCAGTAGGCTGAATTTTGCTCTCAGCAGCACTTGCACGTGAGGTCAGTTGTAAAGTGTGCTATTGTCCTACGATTTTGAACTCACTTTTTGCTGTCGGTTGTAGCACTGCTTTTCAGAACTTCACAAGAATGCTACTTGACCTATTTTTAGTTCAAGTCGGACGTAAAGGGAGAAAAAAGAATTTCAACATCACTGTCAACCTGTGTGTACTGTCTTGTAGCATTTTAGTCTCAGGAGATCTTGTGGCAGGAGATCTGATTCCATCCCTCGCTCCCAGGATGTACCTGCTTGTCAATACCAGCGTTCTTCTCAGATCTCAGAAGATGAGCAAGTCAGTGTCTGGTTATGATGAATAATTCATAGACTCTATGTATATAGGGCATTCCTTGTGAGGTAGAAATGAATATGTGCACTGCCCATTGACACAACTGCAACCCACTTTAGTCGTCCCACTGTGGCACCCGCTGTTCTAGAGGTCTCCCATCTGAGTACTGACTAGACCCTGTCCAAGTTTTTATGGTTAGTACTTGGAATTAGAGATAAACCAATACATCAACTGGCAGATATTTGATCAGGCAGTGATCAGCTGAACTCCCAGTTAGTTTTGGAGAGAAAGACTTGTTTTATCTCTCTTTATTCCTAAGTCTGCAGCTTTGATCTGATCATTAACACGTCTTTAACGATAAAAAAGCTAAGTTTTATTTTTGTTCTATGACTTTGGCAGCAGCACAAGTTTTGATATGTGCTTGTTTTTTCCCAGTAACTAATAATAATACAATGTCTAAAAAAATAAAAAAAATAAGATAAAATAATTGGCCTCAAAAATTGTCAGTGATATCTGCATTGGTTAGAACACAAGTGGAGAGTCTTCCAGTGACATTAGAGCACATTCCTGTTGCACTGCCTGAACATGTTTCTGATAAAATACAATAACATATCAATCCCCACATTAAGGCATTAGACATGTTGTCCTTGTCAAGGCCTATTGAACATAAGGCCTGGGCTTCAAAGACTCTCAACACACCGTCCAAGCACTGCAAATAAAGGCTACACGTTTCTTGTTTGACTGAATAGATCTAGATGTACGTCAGATGTGATTTGTTGGTTAGTTTGATTCAGACTTGACTAGTACCGGTCTAGTCCTTGTTAAGTTCTGGCTCACTGCTGGTTTGGAACAGTCTTTAGTTACAAACATTTCTGAAACACATATCGTGCAATGCAGTGTGATTCTTTTCTTAACTTTGGCAACAACCTGACTCAGAAACCTCGGCTTTTCCAAGTATCTGACTCCTGGGAAAATGACGTTGAAAAGCCCTGTCCTTGTTACACATGATTTTATTGTTATTACTGTGAAATGAGCCATACACTGCTTTGTCACCTTTTACAAAACAATTCATTCCAAATAGGACTCTTGAAATGCAGGAATCAAACATGAAGTCTTTTCGTTATGAATCGTCTGAAGTCATTTGAGCTTGCTCTGTGCCCTTCAGTCTGATTGGTTTAGAACAGTGCTTCTCAAACTTTTTTTTTGCCATTCTACCCCTGGAATGTAAAAAATGATCCATGCCCCTACCTCGTCTGCAAAACTGCAAAAAAGTATGTCTGTGATATTTTGGCCTATATATTTAAAAATGTCTATGTAAAGATCAATAAATAAACTATGATGAACTCTGGTGTTGTAGGCTTGGCTTCAGTTTGGATATGTTTTGGATCAGAATGTTATTTCATCTTGTTTTAGGCTAAACAGATATTATATATCAAAGCTCATGTGTTTTTCTCTCTGATGGAGGAGTCTAGTTTAGTCCTGGGTTAGTTCTGATGAAAACTTGGTCCAGTTCTGGGAAAGTCCTGGTTAAAACCAGTTGACTGCTCACTAAATACATTGTAGGAAGTAAAATAGTCCAGTTTTTAAAGTTTTCAAAGTGAACAAAGTTTTAGCATCACCGCTGATCAAGCAATGATTCTCCACAGGAATATTTAATGAGGTGTTATTGTCATTCTCAGTTTGAAGTTTTTAACGGGCTGTATCTCTGTGATTCCTGGGTCTTTTTGGACGACTCACATGGATCTCAGAATAGTCTCTGTCCCGCCGTCCGTACAGCAAACTTTTCTTCTTTGTGAAGAGATCCTGTGTGGACTGTTTATGAGAGAGAGGGAGAGGCACTTTCATTCATACATTGCATGACCTGTGTTAATGCCAACAAAATAATGATTAAGCAAGTGGTTCATTCATCTTCTGTCCTATCAGCCTTTCTTTTGACAGGATCCTGTCCATGTTGCAGCTCCGCTCACTGTCACCGTGGATGTGGTGTTCTCTGTGTTGAGTGCTTTTTTAGGAGTATTTTAAAGCACATTTATCGGTACTGCTCCCTGCGCCCCCCCTGAAAACTTTCTGCACCCCCCTAAACGGGCGCGCCTCACACTTTGAGAAGTACTGGTTTATAAGTTAACAAGTTAATGTGTCATGTGACCTGCAACATGATTGGTTAATAGGTTAACACAAATATGTGTTGTGTGTCCTGTAATGTGATTGATTAGGAGGCTAACACAAAAATGTGTTGTACCACTTTCCACACAAAACAAGATCAAAACTCAGATTTCTGTTAGTCTGTAATATTTAAACACAACATGGTGAAACAACATTTGTATTAATCATATATATTCTGAAACTAGCTTCTATCCATATTTCCTCTCTCACAGCCCAGCTCCATGTCTCTATGTTTGTGCTGTTGTGCGATCAGTCATTGTACTTGACAGAACAGGGCGTCGCTGTGGGTCGGCTTCATCGTTCTATTTCTGGGGCGTCTTGGATCTAACCATTTCAAACAGTAGCTCCAGGCGTTCATTTTCAGGCCAGTTTCATGTCTCTGACTGTCATTTCTCATATGAAACAACCGCGGCTATTGTATTTGCATGATCGTTTTAATATGCAGAGAATGTTATGTTCTTTTATGATTTCACTTTATTTTATTGTCAAAAACACAACCTTAAAGAGGATGTATTATGCAAACAAGTCACATTTTTATTGAATCTAGTCATTACTTATTAGATGAAGTGCGGAGTATATTCCACTCGAATAGATATAGTAACTAGATATCTGTACTGACCTAATGTATCAGACCTAAATGTACCAACTTTGTAACTTTCGACCTAAACTTAGCCGATAATCCCAAATAAAACCCCCTGTTTGTCGTCAACCAAATCGCGTGTCTATAGAGGGATTTTTTTGTTCACAGAAGAAAGAAGTCGAAAATGCACCGTTGTCTGCTAACTACAAGAGTTTATTACTGTGCAGAAACAAATGTTATGCTGCTAAGTCAACGTTTGTGAAAGAAATTTGACCCTCTGACCCTTAAAAGTTACATTCAGGTGAAAAAAATGGCGAGAAAAACACTGTGTCAAGCTTCAAGAGACTCAATCCATAAAAAGACGTTGGTAGATCAGTTGACGCGACAGCCAAGCCGCCTCCTCCTTCTGACTCCGCCTCTGTCGTGAGCTGGAAAGGAGTCACTCGCTTTACGATGACATGATCAGTCATTTGGCTCAGTTGGACAAGCGGGTGGTCGCAGGTTCGAATCTTGTGTCAGTGTCCTTTAGTGTATTTTTTTCTCATTTTCAATTTTAGTCAAAATATTCACTAGAGCTCATGCGCTTCTGTAGAGAAAAGGTTTCATACATATGTCTGCAAAGTTAACAAAAAATAATCCTAAAGTGCAACTAGACCTGTGCTGCTCAGCCTCAGCAGCTGTAAACCTCAGCACACGTCAGGACGCTCACTATTCGTACTGTCTAACGTGTTCTCATGGAATGTGTAAAATAGCACGCCATGACAAACTGCGTGTCACGACGACGCCCTCTGCCTGTTTTGGCGTGCAATTACACGCTCGTTTTTTCCAGCGTATTCTGGACACTAGTGGTTGATGACAAACACAAGGTTTTTCAAGGGATTAACGGCAAAATTTAAGTCTGAAGTTACAAAAATGGGTAAGTTTAGCTCTTTGGCTTGAAGTTGGTGAAGGTTAGGATTAGGATTGTGTTAGTCTTCATGAATAATAACACCTCTTAACATTTACCATTGAAATGAACTGGGACAGAAACGCGTCAAATACACACGCATAAAATAGAAGTAGCGTTCATATGACACGCTGTTTACAATAGCGTGGTATTGACACGCTTATCCATGAGAACAGGCTGTACTGTCAATCAATGTCTCTTCACACTCACTGGGCATCTCTTAAAAGGCCTCCCACTTTTATGAGACTGTTTGAGGTGCGGTTGTCTCTGACCGCTTGATCACTTTAAGATTTTGTGAAAATCACAATTATTACTAAAATCCATCAGCTAGAGCCATTAGCAATGCAAGCCCTCTCAAAATAAAGCCACAGATTTAAGTGCATCAAAAACACAAAACAGCTTGTTTACAGGTACATTTTTGGTCAAAAAGTGAAAAGTGGCGGCACGGTGGCTGAGCGGATAGCGCTCTTGCCTCACAGCAAGAAGGTCGCGGGTTCGATTCCCGCACGGGCTCGGGCCTTTCTGTGTGGAGTTTGCATGTTTCTCCCCGTGTCTGGGTGGTTTCCTCCGGGCACTCCGGTTTCCCCCACCAACCAATAACATGCATGTTAGGGTAATATCCTCCAGCTACGGTAGTCCTGACCAAGCCTAGCAACAACATCTGGAGATGGGTCCCCGAGCGCTGCACTGCGGCGATCACTGCTCCTGAGGAGATGCCCCAGAGGCATTGAAGGATGGGTCAAATGCAGAGGACACATTTCCCGATGGGGACAATAAAGTATACCGTACCTTACCTTACCTTACCTAACTAACACAACTTAAATCAGTCATATACTGTATATGTCACACTTCATCTATTTAAGAGACAGTGATTGTACAGAACATGAAAGTGCAGTGATACAGCTTTATTCAATCACATAAAAGAATTGATTGTGCTGTTTTAAAGTCTTGTCTTTACAACAGCCACGACACATCTGAGTCATGCCGCCAACGACTTGATCCATTTACTTTGCTGTTATCGGCCTGATTTAGTTCTTGATAAAGTGCTGTGTTTTCTAAGAGCATCTCTTCTGTCGATCTGCCAAAGAGACGCTTTCTTTAGAGAGAGATTAGCGCTGTTTCCATTAAGATAATGTGGGCCAGACAGGCAGCTGCTGGTGGGAAATGGCCTGTATCACACACTGTCTCTCACTGAGGAAGTGAACTGACATTGATCAATGTCACAGCGGAGAGAGTTTACCTACAACATACTCATTCAGGAAACTCAGCTTTTCTACTTAAACGTGGATCTTTGAGGCTGGCAAATATCCTGAGGCCTGGCCTAAGCACCGGCTCCACTAATCCTGGAGAAGTTTCTTATGCCTGAGAAGGTTCCCAACTCATGGACAAAGATTTCCTTAAGTTTACCTGGATTCAGGGTCTTATAGAGAAAAGTTTGTGGCATTAAAAATCTCATTTATGATGTTATGGGTCTTAAAAATGTTTGCAGAGTCTTCAGTTTTTGATGAAGCGATTTCTGTCTGATTTGTGTCACTGCTGGCTTTTCTTGCCTCATCATTATTTATTCTGTTCAATCTGAGGTTTTCTCAGTAAAAGGCTTTTTTTGAAACTTCAGTAATACCAGTTAACAATGATTCCATTACTGAAATAGTTGACCATTAGAATCGGTAAAGGGTCTTTCGCACCAAGGCGACACAGTGGCTCAGCGGTTAGCACTCTGGCCTCATAGCAAAAAGGTATTGGGGTTTGACTCCCGGACGACCCTAGGCCTTTTCGCAGGTTTCCTCCGGGTACTCCGGTTTCCTCCTACAACT
The DNA here is from genome assembly GCA_038363315.1 of Mugilogobius chulae. Taxonomy (NCBI): domain Eukaryota; kingdom Metazoa; phylum Chordata; class Actinopteri; order Gobiiformes; family Gobiidae; genus Mugilogobius; species Mugilogobius chulae. Next base: position 17,928,389 of record CM076411.1, on the reverse strand, counting down.
AAAAACATGTCCAATGTGCCTCCCATCTCCAGGACTACAGATGGAAAACCATGAACCATGTCAAAACCGGTTTGGAAACTTTTGCCGGCAGGGAGCTCAAGTGTGTTTGATGTGAATGGAGCTGTCGGGGGTTAGAAGAGCGCAGAGCAGGTCGTGAAGGCTTTGAAGACTTGCTGGTAGAGTCTGCGTCGCCAGTTGCCGCAAATGCAGCTGTTTCATTGGATCATGGCTACAGGAGAACCAGCGACTCAGTGTGCAGGAAAATCATACAGACCACAGTATTTAGCAGAGCATTAATTGTTATTATTTACCTGGGTTCAAACGGAACCCCGGTTCAAATGGGACCCAGGTAAACTGAAGTTGACCTTAATCCGTTAAATTAGAAACTTCTGTTCACCACAGAGTTTGACAACTACTTGCGTGCAACTCATGTTTCGTCATTTTTGTCAAGCATTACATCACACTCAGCAAATTTAGGCAACTGGTGGCTGTTTGGATCATGTTTGTGTGAATGTTCTTTTACATCGATGCGCACCAAAAAAACTTGAACAGACACTGCGTCGCTCCACCTACTGACAGCGACTGGAGGTTGTGTTGTTGTGAAAGACCCTTTAGTTGTGATTAATCGATTGACTTGTTGCAGCCAACTCTATCTGCTGACGAATGTGTGACTGTCCTGCCGTGGGAGTAGATCTCTCCTTCACTGTAGTTCTCCTCAAGCCTCCTCTTCCAAGCGCACCAACAAGACTGTTGTGATTCAATTCTACAAAATATACTGATTGATTGATTGAAGAATAACCCAGACATGAGACATTGTGGATAAGCTGAACTACAACATTCCAGAGCAGGGGGTGGAGTCACAAAGGACCATTTAGAACAAACTACGGAACGTCCACGAGAATCTGTTAAATACAATCCACACATTCACCTCTCCATTTAACCCCATTTCATCTTCCATTTGAAACTGGGTCGTAAACTTTTTCGATGAGATATTTTTAGAGCACAATCAACAGAGTGGATCTTTGGGGATTTGGAGACTCATTAAAAGGTTTGCCCTTCAACTCTTAAACTCGAATGAAGAGTTAGGAAACGTGCTGAACATTGTTGGATTGTACAAGTAAAAGACAAGTAAAAGAATCATTTATAATTAATTTACATTTACAAGACAGACAAACTCAAAAGTCGTTTATTACTTCAGTTGTGACATGGGGGTGGTCCTCCCCCAGGAAAGTTTGAAAAAATCCCTGTTTCCTTTGTTGTGGTGTTTCAGATGTGATTTTGTCATGTGTTTTTACTAGAGTTAAAACGTCACGAGGCGTTTAAAACCTTATGCACCTGAGCTTAAACTTTGCAGCTTAGATTCACTTTTTCTCCTAGAGCTGCGCGATATATCGAATTTTAGATTATATCATGATTGACGGTTTTAAGATATTAAAAAATTGAATATCGAGTATATCGTTTATAGCAAAAAATACAACAAAAAGAACCAATTAAATATTAAAAAAATGAAAAATTGTGCTTGTCACTTGACATCACAACATTTTTCAGACCAATAAAATCTATTTTACATGTTTAGCAGCTAAAATGAATAAAGGTGTTGTTTGTTGTAATACAAAAAGTGAATGGATCTAGTCGAGTCTAATCAGATTGAAAAGACTTTTTACATATTTCATTGCAAAAACATGATCTGGACTTATGACATCATAATTCAACATGACTGCAACTTATTAACCCTGAACTTAAACAGGGAAAAAGTGTAACACATTTTTGTTGGATTGATAAAATATCCTCTGAATACCGAGATATGAGAAAAAAAGATATGTCTTTGTCTGGTCGAATACAGACTATTTTCCCATCTACCTCTCATGTCAGCCTCAGAGTTGCCAAGTCTGCTTCTTTTTTCTTCTTGTGAGTTTTGACGGTTGTGGGATGACTTTTTCAGCTTTTGTGTCCAATTAGAAGTTAATTTTTAGCCATTTTTCACGTTTCATTAACTAAAATATATATATTTTTTATGACTTTTTGTTGCCTGGGATCCAGAACCCACACTTCAGCATACTGCGAAGAGTGGGTCTGGTCACCACGCCCTCCGCCTGCGTTTCAGATCAAATCTACATCGTACCGTCCAATCAGGTTAGCTTATTAGCGTGACGCAGATGAAACAAAGGAGCTGATTGGTCGTCTGTCATTTAGACCAAAATTTAACTTCACTCACCTCACATTAGAATTGTTTTCAGTTCCACGATGTATTTTTTTGTCGGGAGCAGCCATGTTGGATTTTACACGGCGGAAGATGCGTGTCTCTGATTGGCTAATTCATCGTAGCTTGTTTTCTTTTGTCTTCGTTTTTTTTTTTTTTTTTTTTTTTTTTAAGACTTGGTCACTTGTTTCTCTCCAAGTATCTGGCCAGCCTTTGACAGCTGGATTTAGCCAATGAACAAACCTTAAAAGCAATAAGAAAATAGACAATCTATAAAGAATCATAATAACGTTGAAATCGTGATCTGGCTCCAAGAAAATCGTAATGTTTGATCTCGCTTAGTCCTGTTTAGCCTGGTTTGGTCCAGTTTCTCTGGTGTAAATATTCCTCAGCTTCTTGATTGTTTTTTCACAATACCCCAGACTCGTTTGGAGCATTTGGAGCAAGATTGCTTTGCTTTACGTAATTTCCTTTATAGCTAGTAAGCTAATCTCACTGTCATGTTGTATGCACGTTATCATACTTTTGTTCTACTTCTTAACACATTCTATGCTCCAGTCCTTGTCACTTGCACAGCAGCATCTAAAACAGCAACACCGGCAAAAATGTTCTCGTATTTTTAAGTTAAACCGCCTTGTTACTTTTTACAGCGTACATTACAATCAGGCATTTCCCCCGTCGAGATGTTTAACGACACCACAGGCTAACGAAGGCAGGTCAGCAGGTTGAGTTTCGGCTTTCTGTAATGAAGTGGTCCGTTTAGCCTCCTGATTCACTCTTAATTAAAGCCGGACTGCGGTGTCACGTTTCCTCCGGCGAGTTAGTCTGTCTTTGTGTGCAGAAGCATAACACTGCTCTGGACACACTTCTCACCTGGGAGCCTCCAGCCATCTGTTTGTGGGGCGTCCTGCACTTATATAATGTTTGCAGGGCTCACACTGGGCTGTTTCTGTAAAGCTAAAGAGGAATGTCAGTTTGTACAGTGGCATAGAGACAGAGCTATGAAGAAGAGTATGTCGTTTGGGGGAAATGACAATGGTTTAAAAATAACGGCAGAACGTTATTATTGTGTTAATATTTGGGATAACTAGAATTTTAGAAGTTGGCCGCAAATGATTTTAGGTAGGGATAACTTTTGATTTTTATTGATAGTGGCATACCGATCAAATGTATTGTTGAGATGTGACCATAAAACTGAGAGGCATCTGGCTGCTGACCTGTCCTGGGAGTCCCCTCGTCACGTAACCTGTACTGGGAGTCCCCTTGTTACGTAACCTGTACTGGGAGTCCCCTCGTCACGTGACTTGTACCGGGAGTCCCGTCATCACGTAACCTGTACTGGGATTCCCCTCGTCACGTGACTTGTACCGGGAGTCCCGTCGTCACGTAACCTGTACTGGGAGGCCCCTCATCACGTGACTTGTACCAGGAGTCCCTCGTTACGTGACTTGTACCAGGAGTCCCCTTTTTACGTGATCTGTACCGGGAGTCCCTCGTTACGTGACCTGTACTATGAGTCCCTTCGTTATGTGACCTGTACTGGGAGTCCCCTTGTCACGTGACTTGTACCAGGAGTCCCCTCGTCACGTGACCTATATAGGGAGTCCCCTCGTCATGCGACCTGTACCGGGAGTCCCCTTGTCACGTGGTCCGGATACCAAGCACCAATTCCACTTAAAATGTTAGCTGCATGTGGAGTCTTGTTTGACAGCCTCTCAGTTGCAGCAGTGAGCTCTGCATTGAACTGTTCATATTACCTCAAATTAGCCTAAAGTCAACTCTCAAACAGACTAAATGAACATAAAATTAGATGTGACACATTAAGAAAGAAAACATTTATAACTTGTAAATGCTGTCAGTTGAAGATATCAGTCCAGTGTGTCGTAGGCTAACTGTTTATGATATGTAGCGGCTAATGTGGCTAAGTGTTGCTGGTGCTTGCTTGTGCACGCAATATGACTTATTGTAATCCAGATACTTAACAGTGCAGAATGTAAGGTTTCAAAAGAGGTATATAACATGTACATATTGTCCAAAGTGTGGCAGTGGTGACAGAAGGAAAACTCACTGTTGTGCTAAAGCGGCTAATGCTATTAGCACTGCAGAGCGCAGATGTGAGGAGACGCAGCAGAAGTCACACGACGCTTCTAAATAAATAAGAATATTTTATTCTAACGCATTTTGCAGAAATTTACAACTGTCTAGCTAATAATAACTTTAGTGTGCGACTAGTAGGCTACAAGGCCTTTATAATAATCTTATTCAGGGCTTTTAAGGCTTTCTGCTTAAAGGACAAGCATTTTCATTGTGAGAATTTCTATTAATAATAAACCGATTTCCTTTCTTTATTACAACAAAAAAAAAATACTTCAAGCAAAATGATTTTAGCTGTCCTCCATCTGTTCAAAGACCTGGACAATGTTGTGATGTCCTCTCAGTATAACAAGTAATGAGAGTTAGAACAGCTTCAGGTGCTCTGAGAAAATAATGCCTGGTGTGTACGCTATCAGAAAATGTGGTATCGATGCATCCCTAATAAAAGTTGTTCAATAAAGCCATAGTTACTCGTGCTGTACAGGGGACTCCTGATACATACAGATCTGCAGCTAGATGCTTCTCGAAAAGAGGGGCCGAGGATAGAGAGCAGTAGTGTGATTTGTTTGTGATCAGCACAGTTTTGTTTGGGCAACTCAATCTTTTGACTTGGAACTTGCTCATTTGCACTAAAATAAGAGTTTAGCTTTACAAACTTGCAATGCAGAGCCATGTGAAGCTCTGTAAACCTTTTTTTCCCTATTCAAAAACTTAGCACACCTGCTTTAACATTGCCATATGTCTATAATTCAACAAAACACACTCAAGTTCTCCCTGGATACACTCACACCTGTCATCTATGTATTAGCCACATATGCTTCCATTTATCATTCATATATTTTTACCTCCACTCTCAGTATAATGTATTTTCCATATCCTCCACGGCTGCATTGTTCCGACTCTAATCCAGCGTAATGTCTTTATCACAGGAGCAAAGCAGATTACTGTACGTGGTGAATAAAAGGCAGAGCATCAGGGATCTGTCCAATTAGGAGCAGAGCCGTGGTCCTGTTTGGGGCCGGCGCGCTCCTCCTGGGGCCGCTGAGCTGAGCTGAGCTGGGACCTGTTGCTATGGAGCTCAGACCAGACAATAACACTACTTTTACATCAGCGAGTGCGTTTCAAACTGAGGTGCATGGAATAGTGGTTTCAGTTAGCTTGGAGACGTTTTTTTTCTCATATTTGTTTTTCTGTGATACAAACTAAAGTAAAGTTAGAATAAGTTGCATTCAGGTGATGTCATAATGTTACTGCTGCTGCTGATTGACACAAACTGTTGCAACAAGTCAAGCCAGCAGTGTTGTTAGGTAACTTCAAGAGTTTATCACCATGCAAAAACAAAAGTTCTGCTGCTAAAGCAACATTTGTGAAGGAAATTTGACCCTACGACCCTTAAAAGTTACATTCAGGTGAAAAAACACAGAGAAAAACACTGTCTAAAGCTTTAGGAGACAGACGTCTGTCAGACCGGTTCTGACCTGATCCAAAACTTTTGCTCTTGTCCTGTTTTGTTCTCCAGCCAACTAGATGGACAGCGTCTCTTTTGGCTGGGGGCATGCACAGAGCAGAAAGTGACATCGACCCATAATCTCTAAGCATGTTTGATATATCATCATTTCAAATGGTTCAGTACAGCAGAAGAGGGAGGGGCTGCCTTTTTTTCTTCCTTTTGAAGAGTCAGAATTAGACTTGTGATCAAACAAAATTAAAGTATAATGAATAAAAGTACAGTTAGTCACAGTTTGGAGGTAAAGACGTGACGGATTTGAAAGTAAATATGAGTATGTTTTTAAGACACACTTGTGTTTTCTCATAAAGACTAGAAACATAATTCTTGGACTGACAGAGAGCTCACACTTTGCTGTGTAAGTGTGGAAAAGAGCAGCTCTATTGCTGCTGCTCTGTCTAAAGGGGGACGTTTTTTGTAACCGCTTAAAGAAGTACCGATACTTGTTCAAACGAGTATAGACTATGGATATCAGTTTTAGTATTGATTAGTAACAAGGTATTGAGTGTTTTGACAATCCTAGATATTTTATGGTTGTACAATGTTTCAAACTGGCTCTTGCCCACCATCTAGTCCAGGGGTCTCGAACTCATTTTGACAAAGGCATCGGGGTTGTCCTTCACTAAAATTACAGACAGACTACAAATAACAGTTGTATTTGTTTATTGTATATTTATTGAAGTGACAATTACTGAATATATTGCTGCATTAGTCTGAAAAATGACTTACTAAGTTTCAGACAAATCATTTCATTTGGTTAAGACATTCAGATGACTCCTGGCACTAAGTAGGTTAAAGTAAACCTTATAGAGAGATTTTCGGTCAACGTCACTTTCCTCTCTTTGTCTGTTTACATGGGGAAACTTCTTTGAACCACAAGAAGTTAACGATTTAGATTTGATTCCCACAGAATTCTCCAAACTGCCCATCAAGCTACTCAAGGATTTCTTATTTACGACTTCTTCTCTCCAGCTGTAAACCTCCCCCTGCTCGATTTAGATTAAGTTCAAAGTTCAAGGACTTTTCCGGATGAATCGGTAACGTCCTTGATGTAAACTCCACTAATCCCCGCTCCATGACCTGCCCCTCCGTGTCCGAGTCAGTCCGCGCTATACGCTCTCTGCATACGGACCGGCTCCTGCCTCATTATACATTTAAGACCGTCCCTTTTCTCTCTCCGGACAGCTGGGCGGCTAAATTGTTTGTGGATCAATAGTTTCGCTTCCTATTGGCTCTGCGGAGTGAGTGAAGTGCATTTAAAGCTGCAGAAATCCCATTAGGCTTGGCAGAGATGGGAAACACAGCACTAGGGGCCGTGGCTTTGATTCAATCTGCTGTTTGTGTACCTGCAGACCACCCGCGCGCCGGACAGCCTTATCGCATTCCTCTCAACTTTGGTCGATCCTTTTACCTGACCGGGATTAGATTAGCTTTCCAAGAATATTTTCATGATTGGATTGTTTGATTAAACTTGGAGTTGTTGTTTCCTAGAGTAGTTGTGTTGTGTTATCTGTGTCGGAGGCTCAACTTTCGATGGAATTGTCTAAGCCATAGGTAGAAAATAAAGACTGACAGTAAGCTCACATTTTGCTGTTCAAGTGTGTAAAAGGCTCCTACAGTCTGATGATTTTGGCCAGTTTGCTCTCAGGACACAGGCTTTCCTGTGGAAATAATGCAATTTTCAAACCGGTTCCAAAAGTGTTTTATTGTTTTGTTTAATCTACTTTATCCAAAGAGTAGGAGCCATGTAACGTCAAAAACCTTTACTCAAAATGCATTTTTTGTGCACAAGATTATCAATATTTAAGGGACTGGCCTCCTGTTGGTGTCAGAGTACGGACGAAACGTGGACCGGCCTTAGAGTCAGGACGAACATGGACCGGACATGCTACTGTTTTAAAAACAAAGAGGTCACAAAAACACAAACGCAGCTTATTTTATTACTGTATAACTTGCTTATATATTGTACCGTCTCCTGTGCGTATCCTGTGAATTGAATTTGTAAAAGCCAAGTGTAAGTCAGATGTCTGGCCTGTCTCCAGGAACCACAGCACATAGTAAATGGTAAATGGTCTATTTATATAGCGCTTTTCTACCTTTCCAGGCACTCAAAGCGCTTTACAATCTAGCATCCACTCACCCAGTGTAACAGACACTGAGGCAATGTGAGTTAAGTGTCTTGCCCAAGGACACAACGACAATCTACTCCTGTCGTCCCACTGTGGCACCTGGTGTTCTAACGGTCTCCCATCCAAGTACTAACCAGGCCCTTTCTTGCTTAGCTTCTGAGATCTGACGGGATCAGGCTTTGACAAACAGGTAGTGGAGCCTAAACACACGTTATCAGTGATGTTTGCAGTGAAATTACAAATAAATAGAACAAAAAATACATTCTAAATTACTGTTTGACACAAGGTCAAACGAGGAGAACATAGTCTCATATCTCAACTTGAGTTGGTTCTGGCCGACACACCACGTCATTTCTGTTCTCTGATTGGCCAATTGTTCTTCAGTTGTGCAGTTCTGTGATACCTGACCTATAGCTGGAGTAAAATGAAACTAAGCAGATGCACTAGGTGGCTGAAATGAATATAGAAAGTCTGGCGCTGTTCCTTGTGAGTCAAGTTTACGTTTACTGGCTGATGTTGACTTATGTCTGACATTGTATTTAATCTATTTCAATGATCTTATTTTGACTATGTCATATTACTTTTACTATTACTTATTTCTATTACGCTGCAAAACTGGATCAATGCATTCCTACAACAACTTCTAACATAGATGTGGAGTTGTAAGTCATGACTTGGACTTCTGGAGTCACACTTGAGTTATTATTTGATGACATGAGACTTGATAAAATGGACTAAGATGACTTGAATTTGAAGATTATTAATAAAAATTAGATTATAAATAAATACTTGAAACTATAAGCAGAGGACTTGAATTTGACTTTAAGTAGTGGGGCACTGATATGGGACTTAACTTGGACTTGTCTCTCTTTGACTTGGACTTGTCTCTCTTTGACTTGGACTTGTCTCTCTTTGACTTGGACTTGACTTGGACTTATCTCTCTTTGACTTGGAACTTGACTTGGACTTGTCTCTCTTTGACTTGGGACTTGACTTGGACTTATCTCTCTTTGACTTGGAACTTGACTTGGACTTGTCTCTCTTTGACTTGGGACTTGACTTGGACTTATCTCTCTTTGACTTGGAACTTGACTTGGACTTATCTCTCTTTGACTTGGAACTTGACTTGGACTTGTCTCTCTTTGACTTGGGACTTGACTTGGACTTGTCTCTATTGACTTGGAACTTGACTTGGACTTGTCTCTCTTTGACTTGGAACTTGACTTGGACTTGTCTCTCTTTGACTTGGAACTTGACTTGGACTTGTCTCTCTTTGACTTGGGACTAGACATGGACTTGGATCTCTGCTTTCCAACATCTCAAAGGACCCATACAATACCATTTAATAACATCACAATTTGACCATATTAGACTTTAAAGCTACACACGATGTAAGATGACTCAAACACGGCGTCAGTTTTGCGTAGCTCACCTTTAAAAACTCCTTCTCCCTCTTGCAACCCGAAACTTCCTGTACACACAAACAACCATTACGCGCTGATTGAAAAGTGCAAAGCCGTTACTGCCTTTAGCGGAGTTCAGCTAATGCTTCACATTATGACTTACAACCTGACTGCATCGATCCAGCGCCTGATCAAAATGCATGCGTGTCGCTTTTTAAAGTCCAAACCCATTAGGAAGTTCAGCGTCTTTTGAGTCAGACTCTGGACTGAACGAGAAACGGGGGGCTACCTCTTCATTCCTCGGACCAGCGTGACCAGAAAGAAAGGCTTTTTTTTTTTGGACGCTTGTGTGGGTGTGTGTTGGTTAGCCTCCTGCGTGTTTGGCTAAAAGGCTTGGCTCGTTCATATAGGGCAGCATTAGCATTCGCCGGGCAGACTTGGCGCTCCTTGATCTCCCTAGGTTTCCATTGTGCGGTTGATGAGTTTATAAAGAGAGTGAAATGTAGCTTTTGGGGATGAAGTAGAAGGGAATCTGAAAGAAATTCTGGCCTTAAAAGCGCTGGTGATTTTGTGTCTGATGGAAAAATAAGTTAATGTAGAGAAGTGGTCTGTAATTTTAGAGCAGCTTTCTCGAGGCAGTGCAGGAGGGCGGTGTCTGGTTGTTGTCAACATTCTAGTGAAAGACGCTAAAACGAGCTGACAAAAAGTTGTGGTTTTTTGATAGAGAATGTATGATTTATGTTTTCTTTGTTGCAATGAACAAAACTGATTTGAAACCGCTTGGAAAGGGTGGAACAAGATACAATTCCCACAAAAATTGGGTCCACGAGAATGACACAAGACAAGATTTGTTTTGGCCCAGCACAATGAAATGTAGGTAATGAACCTGACCACACTGCTTGATAGGCTGGATTTGTTGTTTTGTTTTTCAGTAGCCTATGCATCATTTGATCCAGACTCATTAATTGGTAAGACCTTATGGTGTTTGTTTGGTCTCGGCTCAGATTTTGTGGTCTAGTCTTGTTCTAGATGTAGTTTACGTCTGATTTAATCCAAGGTTTAGTCTTGATTTGGAACTCTGTTTAGTTCCACTGCTGCTCTGATCAGTTCTGGTTCAAGTTGTTGATTGATGCTGGGTTTATTTTGATTGACTCCTATTGTTCTTGTGTGACAGTGCATTGTTCTTTTTTTTTGTATTTGTCGCAATGAAAAAAAGTTCATTTCAAGATAATCATATCTCTACATTTGTAGTTTAGTTTTTGTAGTCCAGCCCTCAGACCATGTACATGGGGTAGCCTAGACAGGGCACCCTTCTCTTTTCCCCCTTCCTCCCTCTGGTCCCATGTTCTGAGTGTGTGTGTGTGTAGGTGTGTGTGACTTGTGTGTTTAGTGTATGTTTGTGTTGTACAGCCTTTTTATTATGTCATTGTTCCAGAATCTTTTTTACCATAGCCCATCAAAAAATCTGGCCCATTGGTAAATATACTGTAATTGAATAGCCTTGCTCTACAAGCCTCACAATTTTTCTTTTTTTATAATTGATGTATTTGAGCAGTTCATAGAACTTTACGAATTAAAAAAAAAAAATTTTCAAAAGGAATTTAGCAACTTACAGTGGTGCTCAAAGGAGTAGGTGGAAGTTTAAGGAACTTATGTGGTCCAACCCCTCTTGCACACAAATATAAATACATCAATAGTTTAGCTTGGACTGCTTACGGGCATACATTCTAGAATGAGTGTCTGCTACATTCATACAAACACACAAACAAACATTTTCGTCTATAGTCGTACAAAATGAACTATTGCTTTTAGAGAGCCATTTTTTCTCTTGTTTATGATCGTACAAAAAAAAAACAAATCAAAACAAGAGCACCAAACGAAGCTCAAACAAGTGACATAGTTCATGTGTAGATGTGGGTTTAATGTGGAAATCCCATTGAAAGAATTCTTACTTGTTCCATGCCTCCCTGAAGATTTTCACTTGGTCTGATTATCTATTTTTTTTATCTCTTCATCTATTGAAGAAATCCACATTCCACCACCTGCATCTCATTCTGCCCAAAGCTCACGACTGCACATCGACAATTATCTCTCGACAAACTTCCTCTAAACGGCCCTGAAAGCGTTTGTTTTGTCGTCTCATTATTCTGAATCTGAAGTCTGACTTATGCACGAGCCCGGCGCACTAATTACACTCCGCATTTTGTGTTTTTTTTTCTGTCACAATCTGCTAAATCATGCTTCTTCTCGCACGGCAACAGCACAAGCGCCTGCAGGGGAGAACAGAGCTGATTATTTTGGTCTGTATTCAAAGTAACACGTGCGATATTAGCTGTGGCAATTTGTTTTTAAATTACCGACTGTGTGAGCAAAAGCATAGACTAGAAAGAGCATGGTTAGCTTGATTAGAAGCAGGGTTTGCATTATTGTTTAATGTGGCGATGGCGTGACCACTTCTCTTCTCATCAAACGCTGTCTAGACTGTGGGAGGTAAATATATTCACTGTCGCTCTGGAATATTATTAAATAAATCCAGCGCTTCAGTGGTGTACAGTGTAACTTCTGCACCAGTCGCCGTGGAGACGTAAAAGGAGACTTTAACGAGATTTTAGAAGGGGAACTGTTATGTAATGTCACTTTTCTGAGATTGTAGTCATGCTATAGAGCACTGCCATTGAATCTAATGAGAAGAAGCCTGAAATGTAGCTTCTGTGGCTTATCTGTGGCAATAAATTAGGCCGTAAATGTCAGTACGTCTAAAACATCTGTCTTTTTGGACATGGGATTCACTTTTCACCTTCCTGGCTAGAGCATGCTTATTTTATGTTGTACTTTTAGACAGCATGTGCTTATAATGTTTGATTTGTGGATGTTGTAGACATACAGATATGTGGACATGCCATATTGTTAGTTTTTTTTACCTTATTCGTATTGCAAATGATTGGCTGGATACATTTCTTATTCCTTATGCTGCGTGAGATCATGTGATGAAGTCTGGTGACTGAGTGAACTCCTGGCTCCAGATAGTCATGCACTGAGCCGATACTGGCCCATAACCCCGGGCTCACACTACATCCAGTCCAACTCCGGTGCAGCCACCGGAGTCTTTACTTAACTTGAAAAGTCAGAGAGTGGCTCACACGGCGTACAGTCTAGTCCGGTGTCTCCGGTACGGCCAATCCGGCGCTCCGAATCCGTTTCGTTTGTTTCAAATTTTGGCCGGACGCCGGAGCGCGCCGGAGCCCTTTTTGGTGAAGTTGTGAAAACAAGACACGATAAACAGGAAACCAAGCCAGCGTGGGTGAAGTGAATCCGGTAGTTTTCAAAATAAAATCTTTACGTTACCGCTAATAATACAAAATACGACATTTACACGATTACGTAACACATAAAATGTAAATAAACCTCCGTACTCACCCACTGTGCGGCGAAAAATCCCAACAGAAAATCAACTAGCGTGAAACAAGCCCAAAACTTGGCGCGTGCTCTTTGTTTACATACATGTGCTCAGCGAAAGAGAGAGAGAGAAAAAAAAAGTGCTCAGCGGTTGCGTAATCTCCCACGTTGAGCGTGAACCTCCGTGAGTTCGGGGTCTCGCGAGGTCGGCAGCAGAGCCTGTGGCTGCAGCAGGACTGTAGACCACCGTAGCTAATGTGAGTCACCCACCGTAGCTAGACCGGTCCGGTGACTGCACCGGAGTTGGACTGGAGGCAGTGTGAGCCCGGGGTAAAGCTTGCTGGATAGGGTTTTTCCTTTATTTGGCAATAATGAGACTAATTTACTGTCTGGTGTTGATGCAGAAGGTCTTATAATGTTTTTTTTTTTTTTTATTGTTTTTTTATTCAGATGAAGCTGTGACTTTCACTATAAGTAGTAACCTGGCCAGCCAGTTGGTTTATCCTGCGATATTTGTGAATTCACAAACACGAGATAAACAATCTGGCCTTCCTGCCGCCCGATTGGTTTGGGAGTCCGAACCAGCGGTGTTTCGAAGGTGTTAAGACGGCTGTTAGCGCCTCGGTGCTAACCCTACCCTACATTCAAGCTAAGCAAAGATGGCTGCTCCCGTGGATGTACGTGTTTCTGCTGCTTTTGACGCGGTTTTAGCAGAAAAACTGAGTAATTTCTTTTTGAAAGAAGAGCCGTATGTGTGACGCGTAGGCCCTACTTGTAAGGTAGGCCCCACACTTAATCAGCTCGAAGTATTTGAATAAACGCCCCGCCTTTTCTCGAACGCTTTCAGCGAGTCAAGTCCCAGATGGATATAGTGAGAACTTAGATAGGATTCAACACAGATCCATCTGGTGTGAGCCAGGTTATATAAGTAGCAGATATGTAACATTACATAACCAAACTTCTTTTATTTTGATAAGTAAAATCAGTCCTTCCAGTAGAATGGGTTGATATCGGGTTTTGGTAGATATTTATAGGCAATGTATTAGAATCATGAAAAAGCTAAATCGGTGCATCTCTTGCTCCAGTTACTTTGTCTTTCACTTGCCCTGATGAAGGCCCATTGTGGCCATATCAGCTCCCATTGCCTGATCCCATCAGATCTCAGGACCTAAGCAGGTTGGGCCTGGGCAGTACGTGGATGTGAGACCGCTGGAGAAACCTCCAGTGAAGCGGGACAAACAGACAAACTCGTCATTGTGTCTTTTGACAGGATACTTCACCCACATTGCCTGGTCTGGATCAGAATGGTTGGTGGTTGTCAGTGTAGCTTACCACTATTATTATTAAAACACGTTGGCTACTCCAAAGGACTTTTATTTTGCTTTCAGAGTGCCTAAAACTTTCCTTGTTTTGCAAATAAAAATGAGTATTTTAAAATCTGCAGCTTGTAGTTGAATTTTGCAATGAAGAGGTGAGGCTCATCCCTGCACTTTTGAACTGGAAGTCAGGAAGATTTTTATATTTGTTGAATGAACAAAATGGCTTTTTCATGTAGAGTACTATAAAAATATACACATTGCATGCCATAGCCTAGTTTTCTGAAGAGGCAGATGCAAACTGGTGCTGTCCATGGTCCTGTTCTCATCTGTACTTGACACATCAGGACTGAGCCAACACAAAAGAACTCATTTAACTCACATTTAGTTCCAAAGTGATCACAGTCTCTTTTGACTCTGTCCAGGACAAACTTAATTACAAAAGCAGAGTTCAAGTTGGTTTGAAATGCACACATTACATTATTAGTCTGTAAAGTAAATCCTTCAAATGTCACATCATTTCACCGTTCTCTCTCGATAGTACAATTACACAGCTATTCTCTTCTCCTAAACATGTTTCTGTCTTCAAATCAAATACAAACTCTGTACAATCACATTCGTATATGGCACAAATAACCCATCCTAAGTAATGCTCAGCTGCTGCGTATTCTCTTCACTACATTCCCCTCAGCCCCACACAGGGTTAGGGGACACACATTTTTGCCACACTGACCCGCTACATTTCCTGGATGTCGCTCTGACGGCTGGTGACTCGGCTGCATTATTCATGGACAGGTCTAATGGCCGTGAGTGTAAAAAGAAAAGGGCATCCAGAGGTGACTCCGACTGGGACCCTCACCCCGTCCGCCCATCCCCCCGGTGCTCGTAACGTCCTCCACGACACGGCTCTTATCTCCCCCCACACACACAGTCCATCCATACACAGTCCAGACACACAGACTGAAGGCACAAGGCTGGAGATACAGAGGAGAGTTGTACAAGTGTTCATTCTCTTGTACCAGACGACAATGGGACAGACCGTGAGCTGTCTGCTGTCGGTTTATTATTTTATGGATAAAGAGTCTTGTGACCAGTCATACTTGTTTTAATGCAATAATAAAGCGTAGTAGAAGCACATTTGGTAGTTGTAATAGTGTAGGGGGTCACGTGGTTTGTGCTCAGGCTCTTTTGAGTGTGTTAGACTAGATTTACTAAATGAAATGTCAGTTCGTCTGTACATGAGCGATCGCTTCTTAACCTGGTTCAGATTGGTATGTGCAGCTTTCAATCTGAAAAGAAAGACAGGTTAAGTTACTCATTTGACTAGACCAGGGGTATCGAACTCAAATGGAGTTGAGGCCATATTGTCCTTCTGTGTTACATTTATATAGAGCTAATATAAGACATGTACTGTATGTCTAGATTTATAGTGTATCACATTACATTACATTACGTTGCATTATATCATATTGTACATGTTGTCCTTCCAAGGTCATTTCAGACAAATTGTATGCCATTTGTTGTGTTCCTGCAGCTACAGTTTGTGTTTGCCTGAGCAGCCAGCCCCTCATACATTCTGTTTGGTGTGGAACCAAAGACAGAGCTAATCACGTCGTTGTCCAAAATTAGGACGATCTCAAACCTGCAATGATAAAGTATGTTCTTTTTTTTTTTTTCAATGTTTCACCTTAAATTAAGACCTATTATGAACTAGACAGTACAGAAAAAAACATGACCAAATTAGATATAGACCGATATAGCTGTCGATCGATAATACGAGGCAGATATTTAGATTTTGTTTGCATATCGACCACATCGGCCATATTTTGGCCAATATTTGATCACAGCTCAGCTGATCACTCACAATAAATCCAACGCTTCAGTGGTGTACAGTGTAACTTCAGCACCAGTCATCATAGAGATGTAAAAGAAGACTTTAATGAGATTTTAAAAGGGGATCTGTTATGTAATGTTACTTTTCTGAGTTTGTAGCCATCACTCACAGTGATCAGCTGAACTCCAATTTAGTTTTGGAGAGAAATTATATAGTTTGTTCTATATAATGGACATTTTGCTGTGTTTTGAAAAGAAGCACTTTGTTGAACTACTCTTTAAAATGTTCTGTAATGAGCATAAACATGTTGTAATCATTAAACAATGGGACAAAATAATAGCTTAGATTGAACTTTGGCTTTTTTTGGATAGACCATCTCATCCCAGCTATGTCTTTAAAAAAAAAAAAATCGGCCCAAGAAAAACCCATATCGGTCTCTCCTTCTCTAATCCAAATAAGACCCAATCTTTTATCCCATCCTCCACTAGTCCAACATGCTGCTGTGAGTCATTTTGCCGTGAATCCAACCCACAGACATATTCATGAGCTGTCAGTGCCTCCTTATACGAACCCTAAATGACAGCGTTTAGGACCGACCCGGAGACGGCTAAGTTTAGATCTAATGTGGTTTTACCCGGAGACAGAGCGCGGTTAAATGAAGCAGACACTGGTGTGATGAAAGTAGGTGACTGTGTCGTGTGGTGCTCTGGGGGCACTCAAGCAAAAACATGTGTTAGACGCATAATATATGAAGCGTCTCTTAGCCCAGTTTGGCTCAGCTCCCGCCGTCGCAGACCAGACTGTGAAGAGGCTTGGAGTTAATTGGGAGTATTCTGGTCACAAACTATATTTAAAGAAGATGTATTATTTTTTCAGCAACAACTATAGAAAATACACACATACATAATAAAAAATAGCCCTGATTTAATCTAACTTGAAACTTTTTTTTTTTAGCTTTCATAGACAGAGGTTTGATCTGGTGGTACTTTAAGAGCCATATACTTGTCTCAACAATCAGCACTTTATCTCCACGAATTTAAGAATTTTCACACTATAGGAACTTGTTGTTCTAGTAACCTTTTTAGCTCCTGGTTCCTTTTCCACATAAGAAGGACCATAAACCAGGGAGGCCAATGTGGGGACCAACTTAGCTCCTGCTCTTGGGCAAGTGCTTTTCTCTTAGACCAAGAACTTTTCAGTGACGCAGCGACATAAATTGTGACGTTGTTGATGCATATTAGTGCACATCAACAACACCAGGCATTTCGGAAAGCTTTTGTAAAAACAATAATAGCATTAAAGTTTACTGATGGCGGTGCGAGATGGACAGACGCAGAGATACAAGAACCGCTATGTCCGTAAGCTATCGAGGAGGTACAGCAAGGCTTTGAGGTACCCCCCCCCCAAAAATGTATAATTTTGCGTTTGCTGATGAGCTAGCGTTAGAGCTTAGTTGGAGATATCATACAACTAAGCAAAGCTGCTAGAAAAAAACAGTTGAAACGGGAAATTATAAGAAAATCACGGACCATAACAGCCAGACTGGGACAAATAGAAAAAAACAGCAGATGGTTTTGAATCCTTAACAGTTTTTGCCACACTGTCTAGCTTTCTCTGGCAACATAAGTGACTGATGTCTCTAAATGTCTCCATGATTCTCTTTGAGCAGTGTGAATGCAGCAGGTAGGCTACTTGTTCCCCATGAAAGAAGGGTTGTAGAAGTGTTCTTGGGGCCTTTTTCTTGGCACTTCTATGTGCAAAAACGCCTAATGAGAGGACCAGAACTATTTTTCCTCCACTGCCTGTACATGCATGTTTTTGGATGTGGAAGGAAACCGCCGTACTCAGAGAGAAGCTGGAGAGAATTCACATCCACAGTGGGGACATAGCAGCTTGTCAAAATCTGATTTCATGAGCTAGGACCTGGTCAGTACTTGGATGGGAGACCACTTGAACACAAGGTGCCACGATGGTACGACTAGAGTGGATTGTCATGTGTCCTTGGGAAGACACTTAACCCACACTGCCTCAGTGTGTTTGTACACTGGATCCTTGTTTGTGAAACACTTTGAATGCCTTGTAAAGTGGAAAAGCCTAAGATACATAAGCCAAATGTCGATGATTACATACAGTCTAGAAATTTTGAATTTGAAGTTTGAATGGTTGGTACTTTAGAATTCAGCCGCAGGGTTTATTGTTTAACCCAGGGTCACCAACCTTTCGATCACAATCGACTGGTCGATCTCAGGGGCACTAGAAGTCGATCCCAAAGCTCCACTTGTTTAAAAGAGCTTTAACCGCAAACTACAATGTACATGCTTAAACTACACGCACAACTTACAAGCGCAATCTACAAGCGTAAGAAGCTTCAGCAGGAATTCACCACTGTCGGCTCGCTGGAGCGCACAGTGGCCGCACAGCAAAAGCCGACAGCGTAACTCCCGAACGCACGCGCTTCAAAGAGTGAGAGGAGCAGGTGGAGGAGACAGACAGGTAGTACGACAGAATCCTCCCTGCTCACTCTGTGATGTTTGTTGTTGATGCGAGTCGAAGGAAATCTGACTTTCTCAAGCCCACATTACTAAACTAGTTAATGACTATTTTGTTAGCAATTAACTGATTAAGCTATTGCAGCCCTACCAGCAATGTTCCAGAATAGCACATGAAAACAGAAAGTAACTCATCCATACAATCTTTAAATATCAACCAGATTAGTCTAGTCTGGTGTGATTTTTTTCTTCCCACAGTTGCCTCGTAAACAGGGCCTAAGACTCGACGCTGTGACAAGTGTGAGTGAGGACTCTCCGAGCTGTTTCCTTATCACCAGTGAAAACAGGCTTATAACTACGTGATTCATGACTGCAGAAGAACGCCTGCTGCCGTCGTTGGCTCCACTTATCCGGCAGATAATCTTGTTTCTGAATGCCACACCGCTCCCACACACACAAAAAAGAAACTGTATTTTCTCCGCAGACTTGATTATCATATCTCTTATTTATCGGTTGCTGTTTTTTTTTCGGCTGTTGGAACATATTTGCGCGCTGGGCTGTGTTGTGTAAGCGGACACCTGTTCTGTGGACGGAGCTGCGATCACATGGTGCGACTTGGCCTGAGAGCGGTGCATGAGTCAGGGCTTTGGGTCCACGGTCTGTGCTGGAGAAGTGTGAGGTTTGTCCGCAGGCTTTTTCTCACTACAGAGCGTTGGAGAGGATGATATGGGTCGTTTATGTTTCCAGCGAAGATGCAATATGTTGAATTTTCACAATTTGGACATGATGGTGCAGAGAAACTTCTACCCAACAGAAACTAAAGCTATCTCATTGTGTATTATTTCTTTAGCCTGTCAATAAAACTCACTTGTGGACATAAGTTCCTGCCGGTCGTGTAAACAGTGAAGCAGAAATTTTACATTAATTTATTTAAAGTTCAAGTTTCTTCCTTTTCAGCAATAACCTAACCTGTACAGACTGATGGATGCACACATTATTTGTGAATTCACAAATTTGAGAGAAATCCATCTGGGCCCTCATCAATCTGATTGATTTGCAGTCCAAACCACAAGTTTAAGGTCTAATAATACATTTTATTTATATAGCAAAGACACTTTACAGGCAAAGGTAGATAAACAAAGTTACAATACATAAAAAAGTTAGTAATTAAAACATTAAAGCAGAACTAAGTAACATTTTTACCTTGTTTAAATGTTCTTCTAAGCCTTCGTGATGATGGTTACATATGTATTTTGGTTCATTTGAAGCATGTGTTGGCTCTCTCAGGTGCGTCCCACATCAAGTACAGCAAATGTGACTTGTCTGTGTTGCCACCGTGCCGACCCGAATTTCTGTCTTGAGAAACTCTGGCTCTTTGTTTTTTGGTATTTGGCAGTGTAAACTGTGCTAACACGTGTTTCTGCTGCCCTATTCCAACCCTAAAGTTACGCAAAAATGAGAAATAAATAAATAATGATAAGTTTTGTTTCAGTTTGGCTAGCTTAATTACACAAGAGAGCAGTAGGGGGAGCAGTACCGCTGAAGTTGCTTAGTTCTGCTTTAATCAAACATCAAAGCAGATGGGTCTTGAGATTTTTCTTAAAAGTGGTGAGGTGGGTGCATTCTCTGTCCCAGGTGGAGCAGTGATGGAGAAGGCTCTGTCGCCCAGGTTTGGAGCTTGGTCCAGGGAACAGCCTCAGGGACCATCTCCATGATGTTGTTGGCTTGGTCATGGTCTTAGCTGGAGGAGCAGGAGCAGTTGGAGGTGAAAACTGATGACGCAGGTTCAAGTGGAGCAGATGAAACTTCTGTTGTTTCATCCCCTTAAAATATTTTTCTGGAAAATCTTCTGCTGCAGCAGAAGTAAAAGTTCTGTAGCTTTGAACAATTTTCAGATTTCTTTTCCCGTTTCTAGTGATTTCCTGTTTCTAGATTTTCAAGGATCAGCCGCAGAAGAATAAATGACTGAACTCAAACATGAAGCAATCCAAATACAACTGTAAGAGCACACTGACAACATGGTTACAAACTTCATTACAACATGATTTTACATAATCCCTTTAAGAAAATCAGAAATATTGCCCCAGATAACTTTAAGTAAGACAAATATCAGATAAACGCATGTGCTCCAAAAATCGATATTGAACTAGCTGGTTATCTCCTCTCTGTACATGTGAAACCCAACAGATTTTGTATATTCTCCGCCTAAGCCCAGACCAACAGCGAGCCTGCTAATGTGTTTACATGTGTCCCTTTCTTTGCAGACATTTGTCCGTCCCAGTGGCCGTGCCCTGAGCCCTGTCTGTTTGAACACTGCTGCTTTTCCTCTGGTGCCAAAACACTGCCAATATCATTTTCCACACAAACGCTCCCATTGAGAGTGTGTTTAAAGCCCGCGAGGCACAGGCAGACTTCCTGATGAGAACATGAATATGCATGGCACCGCTCTAAAGCCCATACAGTAGGACAGTCAGGTAGATTAACAGAGCAGGCTTTGTGTCGTTCATTTGGGCTCAACACTTTATCGGCTGGATGTTTATTGAGATATGCTTCGGTTTTTCGATAAAGACGTTTTAACCTGACTGCCAGGTTTTTTTATATTATAAAATCTTGAGAATCCATCAGGAAAGACCGTTGCTGTAACACCGGGCTCACATGCGTACTTACGAACACTGTCAGCATCATGAGACCACGAGTTCATGAGGGTACACGCTCAACTTGGGACTTTACGAGACCCTTGACACGTGTGTATGTAAACAAAGAACAGTTACGCCAAGTTGTGGGCTTATTTCACTTCAGTTCATTTTCTGTTGTATAGCTGTGTATAATGTAAGAATTTGTATTATTATTATCGTCACACAGACCGCATATTCTGCGTGTGTTCCTACTTTCATTAACAGGCTTCTCTAAATGTCTGAGTGCGTGCATATATTCGGGCATGCAGCGTCTTTAACACTTTTCTTTCGCTTTCTTTCATCTGTCTGTGCAAACATAGGCGCTCATACGGCATCTCTCCTCTCAGAGCGCTGTCATTTAGACTCGTGGTCACTTTCGGAGGCGGACTGGGGCGGAGCGGAGCTGCATAGTGGGATCCCCGCGTCTGCCACTGTGCTGCTGGTTTGTCCCCTGCCCGCGAGATTATGGTTTAATTTACAACTGTGCTTTAAGCCAGAAAAAAGTGGGAAACAAGAATGTTAAGGTGCGAGGCGATTCAGAAACGAGACGCATGAAGTGACGAACTGCACTGCTCCTGTTTGTAGCGCCCGATGCCTTGAGAGCTGCGCAGGACAGACCCGGAACTTTATGTACTGGAGTCTGTTCACTGGGAAAAGATTGCACCAGCGCGAGCCAGAAGTCTAGTAGACAAGAAACAAAATGAACGCGCGAAATAGGAGGCACGTGCAAATGACGCGCATGCACATTTTGCGCCTGCACAATGCGCGTGTGTGTGCGTGCGTATTATTTTGGGCACCCAGGCAAAAAAACATAAATCGGCGCCTATGCACCCCATCCCTGCAGACTATCCTAGAGCATACTGTGCCTGCTCCTCATGCACAAACAGTCCATCCTGGAGCGCATTGTGCCCTGGCCAGTAGCAAATGACAGCCTCAAAGCATACTTCCCAAATGAACATATTACAAAAATATAAACTAAAACCATGTGTATCTAGTAAATAAGCTGTGATGTAATGTAACCGTTTTAGCACAAGTACACTTTCTGTTTTTTGTATGTTTGAAATCTTCTCCTTGGCAGCAGTGTAAACCCAGTCCTCACATCCACATCTAATACCTGACCCGAGAGCGAGTGGGCTCTTTAGCTCTGCACACTCCCACGTAGCTTTTCCAATCCTCCAATAAAGTCATGAAGCGCTGGGTTTTTACAGCTGTAATTTAGTCGGGTAGGTGGGAAATCCTACGAGGAGAAAAGTAAAGACAAACCGTTTGTAATGTTCACCGGGGAGGTTTTCTAATAACCCCGGAGGACTTTGCATATTGGATCTCACAGGTTGTTTAAACAGTCTTCCATGTTGGCTCAGAGAATGTGACAGAGCAGATGTAGGTGAGTGGAGAGGCTGGTGTCAACAAGGGCTTCTAGTTTATGCCAGTTTAAAAGTTTTCATTAAGAGTTCAAGAGAAGTATGATGCATTTAAGTGTGAGGATTGGAAAAGAGCAAACTCAGGACAAGGCATTTTCAGAGGTGATGATTTTATTGTTTTGAACTGACAAAAAATTGTGAGTTTCCAAAAAGGTGGGCAGTGCTGATACCAGTCTAACCTTATAAATGAATCCATTTGAAACATGTATAAAGGAGAAACAGATCAGCAGATACAGATAGTTAACTTAAGCTAACCTTAGTTCAGTTTTAATTGAAAATGCAATCCATTTAGAGACTAGAGAATCCAAACCAATAGCTCTCTGTATTGTTTTGTGCAAAAGCTGGTGAAGATACTGAAACAGAGAATCTGGAGACAGAGAGCCCGGAATGACTTGGTACAACTACTTTGGTGTTTTTATTATTTATTTTTTATTTATCCAGGTAGGACAATTGAGAACAAATCCTCATTTACAATGACGACCAGTGCTTAAAGGGTTAAAACTTAAATGCTGCTGGTGAAGTGACAAAATAACAAAGGAACGGCCTTATTGTTTGCCTAAGCAGATTATGATTGATTTTTGCACATGGGTATCAATACAGACTATACAGTCTCTCTCCATCTCTCTCTCTCTCTCTCTCTCTCTCTCTCATCACTCTCTCTCTCATCACCCTCTTTCTCTCTCATGTCTCTCTCTCTCTCTCTCTCTCTCATCACTCTCTCTCTGTCTCTCTCTCATCTCTTTTTCTTTCTCCCTCATCACTCTCTCTCTGTCTCTCTCATCACTGTCTCTCTCTCTCTCCCCCTCTCTCTGCCCCCCTCTTTCTCTATCTCTCATCTTCCCCCCTCTCTCTCTCTCTTTCTCTCTCATCACTCTCTCTCTCCCTCACCCCCCCTCTCTCTCATCACTCTCTTTCTGTCTCTCTCATCACTCTTTCTCTATCTCTCCCCCCTGTCTCTCCCACACTCTCTCTCCCTCCCTGTCTCTCGCTCTCTCTCATCACTCTCTCTCTCCCTCACCCCCCCTCTCTCTCATCACTGTCTTTCTGTCTCTCTCATCACTCTTTCTCTATCTCTCCCCCCTGTCTCTCCCACACTCTCTCTCTCCCTCCCTCTCTCATCACCCCCCCTCTCTCTCCCTCCCTGTCTCTCTCTCTCTCTCATCACTCTACCCCCCCCTCTCTCTCTCTCTCTCTCTCTCTCTCTCTCTCTCCCTCTCTCTCTCTCTCTCTCATCACTCTACCCCCCCCTCTCTCTCATCACTCTTTCTCTATCTCTCTCCCCTGTCTCTCCCACTCTCTCTCTCTCTCTCTCTCTCTCGCTCTCTCTCTCCCTCTCTCTCTATACTTTCATATCAATACTCTCTATCAGTACTGTTTAGTCCAGTGTTACACACTGTGGTTTTACTCAAGTTTTTTCCACACTGTTGTTGGAGTTTTTTCTTGCAAAGAAAAGGGGTCCAAGGACAGGGGATCCTCTGGGACATTTATCCATTTGTCTGCTGTAAATATTGGTTTTATTGACCAACGACTGTTTCATTGTTTGATTTTCTAATAGCCCTCAGAGGTGACAGTTGTGGTTCTTTTTTCTCTGATTTGACGCTGATCTATATCTTACATTTGTCCTGACTGCTGATTGTTGAGCAGGACAGAGGTGCAGTGTCACTTCCCACACACAGAGCAGGACTTGGCTCGCTGCCTTGACCCTGTTTGCTAATTAAGTGTCAGGCCTACTTTCCCAGTCCAGACAGAAGCTTGTGTCTTAAGGCTAGTGCTGCCAGAAGGAGGCACTTTTTGGCCACTGTTGGTTTGTGTGTCTGGTGCTGTGTGTGTGTGTGGGTGTGGAGCTACTGTGGGTCAGGCAAATGGAGAGTCGAATCGGTGGGTCTGAATATAGTGTTATGTGACTTTGTATACAGAAGAATAACACTGCATAATGAAAGGGTTGTGTACATAAACTAGAAAGTGATGATGTGTTACAACCACATGGAGGGAAAGACTGATTTTGACCTGAAATATCTAAGAGGTTTTTGCTTGTTGGGCCAAAATGTGTAGTTTTTTTTTTCCTCAGTGGGCCAAATTAAGTCAACCTCGTAATTGGTTAAATCCAGCTGTTCCTCCTGCGTGTCAGGTCTCATACTAAACGCAGAGAAAAAGTAAAAGATTGTTAAAAAACAAAGTAGATATATTTGATCCAAACTAATGTACTTTTTGAAACAAGGAAGAAGAAACTGTTTCAGATGTGGTGGTGCGTCTGGTGTGCATTGGCCTTTAGGCATCAAACAGAGACATGGTGAATCTGATATGATGATTTCATCAACAAAGCAGATTGTGATGAGCTCACAACATTGCACAGACCTACTTCATACAGCCTCTGCTCTGGACCTGACTTTAAGATACATCGGGTTACTTTTTCACTCCAAAATAAACTTAAATAAAAGTAAGTTTACTTCTGGTTTAAATGTCTTTGAGATACTAAATAAATAATAAAAAGATGTGACTGCTCTGAGCAAGCTTAGACGCAAAATGAACTCTTATATGATCAAGAGTTTTCATAGAAAAGCTACTTCTTTAGACATTGGTTTGGACACTAGCATAAAACATATTCATCCCCAGTACAAATGTTCTAAAGAATGATTTTATCTTTCAACTGAATTGTGCAGTTGACTTTTTACCTTTAGAAAGTTACAATGCACCTTTAAGCAAAAGTCTCCAGCGTGAGCAGCTAAAATCACCAAATATAATACAAGTTTTCTTTGTAAAATAAGTTGCATCTGAAAAATACTTTTTATTGATGAGACTGATCTCAGCAACTAACCAACTACAAATCCTCTCTTAATGCTGTGCTTTGGGTTAGACTGAAGTCTGAGGCATTATACAACGGAAATCTTTTCAATATTGACTTGAATGGTTTATTCATACTGTATATAGCACATTTACACAGACAGAAGTCTTCCAAAGTGCTTCACACAGAAACATCCCTCACTCAGTGACAGCAGCCCGGAGGAAACCACCCAGACACGGGGAAAACATGCAAACTCCACACAGAAAGGCCTGGGCTGTGACTTCAGAGCCATGTGGTGATAAACAGGAAACAGCTCCAGATAATTTGTTCAACAGAAAGTTATTAATAATGAATATTAATGTTATCAAAAGTATCAAAAGTCAGATAATAATCAAAACTAAAACTAGCACCAAACAGGGCTGGACTGGCCATTGGGAGATTCGGGAGTATTCCCGATGGGCCGATGCCGTTTTGGGCCGGTCTGGTCTGAATAACGAAATACACATCATATGTTACAAGCAAACAGCTGCCCAGCAGCTCAGCGCATGGAGCACACCGGCCCCGCCCACGGCCCCCGCTTATTCATGGCAGAGAGTGATAACTGCACACGTTGTGGTGCTCGTGTTGGTGCATTTTCGCGTTGGCGTGGGCCAGTCTGACAGTCTGAGGCAAAAATTCCAGGGCTGAATTTTTTATCCCAGTCCAGGCCTGGCACAAAAACAGTCATCTTCAGAGATCACAAGCAAGACAAAAGTCTAAACTTGACCTATATTAGAATGACACATAAAAAAACCCCTTTTTAGTAGTAGAAATAGTAGAAATACTTGTTTCAATCTTGGTTTAGTCAGTGTTGAATTATTTTGTGACAAAATCCCAGTTGTAGTTTAAGGTATTCTGTATATACAGCTTGGTCCCTTAGCACAACATATTGCAATACATTTTCAATACATAACTTTGCTTTTTCTTTTTGCAGTTTTTTTTTTTGCAGGGTTTTTTTTTTTTTTTTTTTTTTTTTGCAGTTTTAGAATGAATTACAATAGATATATAATAAACTAGTACACAACCACAATTTTAAGCACCAACAATTTCCTATTTTGTCTATTATTATTGTCTAAACAAATTAAGTTTGAAATGAAATGGACACATGGTTGTTATCCAGTCATCATTGGACGAGGAACACTATACTTCCATAAACAGACTGAAAAAAACTCACTTCACCTCTCACTTTGACCCGAGCAATCATCGCCAATTACGTGACTAACGCTCCGAGTCGTACATATGCTCCGTTCCCTCGACCCGGGTCACCGAATCTGGGTCATAAATGAGCATCTGAAGTGACTGATATGTGTCATCGTGCACAAAGCTGCTCTTTTTTTTTACCGCTGGACAAACAATCACATCTGCCCCAGAGCCTTTTCCGACTCAACAATGACCGACTCCGGCTCCGACCGCTCTGGGAATCATCTGGAGCTGTGGGAGTCGGAGGGTCAGTGGGTTGTTTAAAGTCTTCTCACCACCACGTCGTTGCATCTTAAAGGGGCGGCCAGCGTAAAAGGGGAGGAGGAAGAGGGGGGTCACTAAATAGGCCGATTTTCATGCTGGCTGAACAAGAACGCTCACAATGTACAGCGGTCAACGAGATGCAAGCGGGCAGGAGGGGAATATGTCGAGAAAAACAACTTTTAAAGTGGGATTATGGCACGGGAGGTTTGGGTAAGAAGGGTTTGTGGTAATTAGAGCTGTGCAATATATCACATTTTAGATAATATCGTGAATGTTGCTTTGAAGATATAAAAAATTCAATATTGAATATATCGCGGATAGAAAATTTTGAAAAAATTCATACTGTAAACTTTCAACTAAGGGCACAAAAGTCATATTTTGCAGTTTTGTTATTGATCTCACATTTGTCTTGCAAAAGTTGTGTTCATATGAAAACACATTATATACTGTGGGCCAGGGGTGTCCACATTTTTTTTTTTTCCCCCAGTGGGCCGAATTTGGAAACTTGAAGGTCGTATAATACACGACTGTGAAGTGAATCATTCAAATTTTGATCTAAATTTAATGCACCAACACGTTTATTAAAACATTACACATTCATTTTAAGTTTGTTTAAAGGGCACTGTGTAAGATTGAGAGGAATTTTAATTATCACATATAGTCCACAAACATTTAAATCATATTTATTCTTTACAACATGAATACTTAAGAGAGCACTGTTAACCAATCCACATCAATTGTGATACATTTATACGTATTTGAAATGTTTTATTACGGGCCGGAATGTGGATCATTGACGCTAGATGGCATCATGCTTAATAGGCAAAATGCATGTGAAAGGCTCCCTCTGGTGTTCAAAAGTGGAAATCACTTTGTTTGTTTGTTTTTCTTACATAGTGCCCCTTTAACGCCAAAATGTTTGTTATTTTGACCATTATAGAAGAATTGCTCAAATTTGACATTTAATGCTGTACATTTTGTAATTTGGGTCAATCTAGAAGGAAGTCTGAGGGAGGCCACAGCTTGGATAGGCTGTAGGCCAATAATATTTAATAGAAATTAGGATCAAATAGCTAAAATTAGTTGTAATACAAAAAGTGAATGAGTTATCAAATTCTACAAAGTGAACACAGCCAATTTACATCAACTAAAAAGTTTAAGTACACGTTTGAACACATGTCTGTTGGACTGAGGAAATATCATCCAAATATCGCCATCGAGAAATGCCCTAAAAATATCAAGATATTTATTTTTGTTAATATCGCACAGCCCTAGTGGTAATACGGAGAATTGAAATGGAAAAGCGTGAATTTATGTTGTGGGACATTGAGGACATTTGTACGGTGGCCCCAAAGGATAAAACATTGAACACAAATTCAAAATCAATTCAAATTAAAAAACACATTCATAACCACAAACAAAAATGTTAAAACACACACCAAAATTCAAAAACATGTGCAGAGTGCAATAAACAAAACATTAAATAAAAAAAAAACAAAAAACACTAATTTAAAAACACTAATTCAAGTACACTAATTAAAAAACACAACAAAAAACTATCAAAAATACAAAGGCAGATTCGAAACATCATTGCTAATTCAAATACACACACCAACATTCCAAAATGCAAATTCCCAAAAAAAAAAAAAAAAAAAAAAAAAAAAAAGGTAATTCAAAAATTAGTACAGGTCTGAATTTGTGCATTGGATTTATACAGCACTCAGGACACTCAAAGACACTTCACATTCTGCATTATTCATTCTTTCCATACTGGGTAGTGGGAATAGTAGCCATAGCTGCCCTGGGGCAGACTGACAGACTTGTATAAAAAATAATTTGTTCCAAATGCCATTGCTTCATCGAACAGTCATAAATGAGCCCAGGGAACAGAACTGTTGTCTCATGCATTGGGATGTTTTTAATTGTGCTTTTTTATGAATGAGCTGTGGATGAATGTGTTGAGCCTTGTCAAAGATGAATTTCTGCCACATGTTGGGGCAGACAATAAAGTTTTTCTATTCTATTCTATTCTATTCTATTCTAAGCCAGGCTGCCATTTTGCAACATCGACCCCAGTCACACACTCACCAGAACCAGACTAGGCAATGTGAGTTAAGTGTCTTGCCTACAGACACAACAGTGAGTTCTCTGTTCGCCCCACTGTGGCACCTGAGGTTCCTCCAGAGTCTCCCATCCAAGTACTGCCCAGGCCCAACATGCTTAGCTTCTGAGATCTGACGGCTTTGACAGGCTTTGGGAAGCTAGTATGGCCACAATCATTTAATGCCACAAAGACATCTAAGCCAGAAAAAATGATTTTATTATTATTTTTTTTGGTCAGAAAGTTACACGTCCCTTTAAGTTTAAATGTTTTGTAGACATTTTGTTGTTGTGCTGGCAAAACCTTTTTCATTTTTTAGCAAAATACGATTTCTTTTGTTTTCCCAACCTATTTCTTATCATTAAATCATTGTCTTTTTCTTACAGTGCATTTATTTACAGCATAATGAAATACATACTAGTAGTTCAAACAATAAGACACTTCATTAATAATTAACAATAGAGCAAGTGTCATAAGTAAACACAGACAAGTGGGCGGGTATAGGTGACAGGTGAAAACTGTTCTTTTACAATACAATACAACAATAAACTACTAATGCTTCAGTGACAAACACACGACTGATGAAGTGCCGGTCCCAAAGCGTTCACGTCTCTGTTCCTCTCCACACCTCATCCTCCCGACTCAACTTCTGCCAATCAAATCATCTTTGTGCTAATAGGATTTTTGGAGGAGGAGGAGGAGGAGGGGGCGTTCCCAGGGGGGCCGTGGAGGATGTGGAAAATTCACTGACTCCCAGCCGGATTATGTTTGCCTTGATGAGTCCTGGTGGAAGGATCGATACTCAGACTGTCTGTGGTCGCACAACTCTGCACGTGAAAGGTTCTGGTGACGTCATACAACAGTGGAGTGATCAGTGGGTCTAAAGTTAAACCAACGGAGATTATAAATGATAAAAATAACGTTTATTGAAGCATATTAGTCACCAGTATTGTCCCAGCACTTTTTTAGTTTATTCTGTGGCTGTTTTGTTCACACCTGACAAGAAACATGGTGGATTTGCTATTATTTGTCAAAAAATAAATGAAAATTCATCAAAAGCTAACTCCAGCTCTCAAAGGTTAACAGGTGTTGGCACATTCTCAGAGAAAAACTATATTTTTTTCCACGGTAGGTTATTAGTAGAATTTTTACAACTCACAGTAAACCACCGCAAAAAGTGCTAACACATCCAACATGATCCAGTATCTTCGATACGATCATCCCTCGCTGTTCGTTCAAGTAAAGGTAAAGAAACAAAGTAAATCCTTTAAACGAAGCGCTCCTGAAAGTGCAAAAATAAACAGTATTTGTGCTTCATTTGACATAAACTCCGACCTGAAAGTAAAACAAAAGCAGAGACGCTGCAGGTCACGTGACGACACTGGGAAAACAAAACGTGTAGATGACGTCGTCTGACAGATATCGCACATAATATATTATTAGTTAGTAAAGGATATGTATTTGTAAGTGTATTGAGAATATTAAAGCAATCATTAAAGAGACAATAATGTTTTTTTTTTAAAGCTTGATTATAATTTGTTTAAGACAGGGGTGGGAAACCTTTTTCAGTCCGAGATCTACTTTTTAAGTCGGCAAGGCTCGGAGATCTACCAGTAGTTTTGTATTATCGTGATCGCTGATATATACAGTATTATTAATTGTCTGCCCTATTATTTCAACAAAGTATTTATTTACAAATTAATGTAATTATTTTTTCATTATTAAATTTTTAAATTTTTAAATTAAAACGCCCAAAGTTCTTTCTATTGTAGTCTATTATAGCCTGTATTTTAAAGTTAGACAGTAGCTCTATGGTAATGCTAATAGGGGGAGGGGCTTGTCCTCAGTTCTGTTTACCTCAGAAGTTTGGATTAACAATACAACAAGGCTACTTTGTGAAGGATGAACAGAGTAAGCAGGTAGGACTACGACACTCCTCACCTGGCTCCTGAGCTCTCTCATCTTTTTACTCTCCCTCTCCTTTTCTTTTCTCCCTAAAGTACGCCTACATCTCGTGTTTGCGAGCAGCGGCGGGTCAGACGCCGCACAACGCGGAGCTCCTCCTGCTCTCTCTCTCTCTCCATTCTGTTTTCCTCCTTTCCCCTGCCTTTCTCCTCACGTACACGCGCTATCGTATGTGCGAGCGGAAGTGATGAAGCGTGCTCCGCAGTAGCCACGTTGCTGTCTCCGGTGCCTTGTGCCGCTGGTTTGAAGACAGATTGGCCGCAAAAACACAACCTCTGTTTATTATCACTGTGGCTCACGGTAGAGCTCACGTATATTGCGCTGTCTCCCGTGTGCATGCTGAAATTTGTGTCTTTGTGTAAATAAAAGTTGTGACGGGCAGGTCTACGGGATCTACCAGTTTTGACGTCGCGAGCTACTGGTAGATCGCGATCGACTGGTTGCCCACCCCTGGTTTAAGACATTAGAGCCCAATCTCACAAGAAAGCGTACATTTACCACGACATTACACAAGATGTAAATGAGGTATGATTAGCACGAGTTCACTGCCGTCCTGCGTAATTATAGTACACATCACAGTCCTCTTTCATTTCAATGGTGGTTGTTAAGACGTGTTCTTGTTTATGAATATTCATGAAATCCTGATTCTAATCTTAACCTGCCCCAAGCCCCAGACCTAATCTTACCAATTTTAGTAACTTTATGCCTGAACTTACCCGTTTCACCTGAAGAAAACGTCCCCACGTGTCTTCAACCAAAACTCGTGTTTTTTTGATGCTGTGAAATCTCGTGTCATTTTTACTCTTTTTCATATCGTGCTAAATGCACGGCGTAACATAAGTACTATAAATAGCTGTGGTCAAAATACACTGTTTTTGTGTCGTGGTAAAAGTACGCCATCTAGTGAGACTGTGTTGGACATTAAATTGTTATATTTTTTTTTCAAAGGATATATTTTTTTTAAAATTGCATTTATTATTTTGATTCTAGGCTACATCATGTTTATGTGATACAATCAGTGTATTGTTAATGTTAGCAAATCAAATGCCAATAATTTAAATGATATAAAAATGTATAGATATTTTTGCTTTATGCCGAAAATTTGTGATTTTTCCTTTTGCTATAATCATGATTCTAAAATTTGATATCGTGACATCCCTAGTCGCCATAGTGTTTTTCTTACATTAGTAACGACTTTTAGACATGAAAACATGCTAAAAATTCATAATTGAATAAATCAAACCTGAAAAACTGCTAAGCTTTATTTCTTTTATGACTTAAAAGCGCAGTCCAAAAGAGACTTTAGGTTTCTAAAGTCGCTATGAAAACTTAGCTTTGGCCACTCTGAGACTAAAATAGTCTATGTATTTGAACAAACAGATGCATCAAATAAAGAAAAAGGAAATCACAATGTGACGATTTCATCCAAAAAGCAGATTATCACAGAGATGAGCGCACCATTCCATTTTTATCACAGTATTGCCCGGTCCTTTTTCAAAATTACATTCAGGTGATAAAACGGTGTCTCAAGCTTCAGGAGCCAAACAGTTCTGTTGTTTTAATCAAAGGAGTTTCCCCAGCTAACCAGATGGACAGTGGCTCTTTCTGCAGGGAGCGTGCACAGTGGAGAAAAAAGTGATGTCGACTGAAAATCCTTCTGTGTGTGACAAAAGATAGAGTGAGAGATGAGTGTGTTTTTCACAGTGTGGACGTTCAGTACGACACCTTTAAAGGGCCACTAAACACCAAAACCACTTTTTTTAGCTGATAAACTGTGTAAATGGGTGTTAAATAGATGAATCTACACATCCCTGGTCTTATTTTGGTAATTTGGTGCATATTTGTTAAAAATCTGACTTTTGGGTCTAAAACTGTGTCTGTATTGTCCTCTTTGGGCTTAAATATGGCCACTACATTTGAATTTCGCGGTTGGAGCAGCTCATTCAAACTACGCAAAATCAGCAAACTACGTCACGGGTCTTTGCGAGGGGGAGGGGTGCTCCTTCTCCCCCTGAGGGCGGGGCTGCTCCATGTGCAGCAGTGTGCGAGGGGAGAGGAGAGAGAGGAGAGCAGAGCACGGGGGAGGAAGCTATGTTGTTGTTAGCATCGTAGCATCAGCTCACTCCTCTATTGTAGCAGATTATTTTTACTGTTGGGGCTATAGCTTCTGTTTAGGCTCTGAAACAAACGCTTTTACATTTGCTCGTCAGCTGAGCGGAGTTTGTAACGAACTTTTCTGCAGAAGTTGGCCTATGACTGTTCATGTTAGCCATCTGCTTCTACAAACACGGATTCTGCTGCTCTGACGAGTTATTTTTGAAGGTAAGTTTGCACCATTTCACTCACACAACATGTTGTTTTTATTAAAAAAGATTGTAACGGTATAAACCTTTGCTGTGGCTCTGATTAAATAGGTAGTTGTCCAAGTGAGTCAGTGCTTTGTGCATGAGAAATGAGAATGTAATAAATAGAAGATAAACTTTGTTCCTGTGAACTAGATGGACTGTGCATTTCATTATAAGTTACAAGTTAGGAAAGCTAAACAGGATGTATGTCTGACCTGAGGCAGTACATAATAGATCCAACATAACTGACTTTGCTTTTTACATTTTCAGGTTTTATTCTAATACCTGACAGAAGATGAAGGCGATGGCAGAGTCACAAAAGCCAAAAGCTGATGATCCCACCAGAATCCAATCAGGTAACATTTCTAATTATAAATGTGCAAATGATAGAATAAGGTAGTTTTAATTTAATATTGTCTCCGTTCATACAACAGTTGTGTCAGTTCTTTGAAGACAGCTGCAGGAGGAAGACTTCTCTGACCTTGTGACTGAGGAGCAGCAACACCAGGTATAATATAGTAGACCTACATGATTATAGTGGTATCAGTAGTGTATTAGAGCTGTACACAACACCAGGTATAATATAGTAGGCCTACATGATTAGTATAGCAGTATCAGAAGTGTATTAGAGCTGCACACAACACCAGGTATAATATAGTAGGCCTACATGATTAGTATAGCAGTATCAGAAGTGTATTAGAGCTGCACACTCATATCTTATAAGGCTTAACAAAAATGTACTTGTACTAACAATTGATGAAATCTTTTCAAACACCAATGAAAATGAATCCATTCTTGATGGGTTATACATTGACCAGGGTTGTTGACACAGTAGTGACAGATTCAAAAGTCAGATTTGCTAATGTCATATTTTTTTTTAACAAAACTCCAAATTGTTTTCCAGATTTCAAACTGAAGAAGCTGGCCTTTGTTGTCCTGCTGTACATCTGGCTTCAGCTCCTTTCTGTGGCTTCATCTTTTGTGACCAGACATCTTCAGATCATCTCAAATACAGATTGTGCACTCAAACATTTCATCACAAATATCAAGCTCAATAAAATTAAATAATACTGCAGAGTTTAAGTAATACATTTATTACATTTGTAAAGTTGGCACAAACATGTTGACATGAATGTACAGTATTAGTTTAGTTTACAGTAAGAGTCTGGAGTCTGTAGAATAAACTCTTCATCACAAGTATTGTTATTTTGTCATTGTACTCACAATCTAAAAATAAATTGTGTTAATATGAAACATGTATTTAGACTTTTTTGCATGAAGGGATAAACTGCTTCAGAAATCATTGCTCAGTAATGAATATGAATGAATAAAATATATTTAGACTATTACTTTGTGTCTCTATCATATTGCAAAACAAATGCTCTAATGTTTGAGGATTGCAGAGCCACAGAAGTGCAAATGTGCATATTAAAACAATGTTGTAGCTGCTTTTGTTTGTAACATATTTTTACCTGTAAAAATAATGATTGATAATAGCATTAACATTACTGACTACATTTGTTCTCATTTTAACGAACCTTCAGTACTCTGCTTAGTAACTTTACACTATAAACATTGAAAGTAGCCAAACTTGTCTATCAAAATACAGTATATGGAGCATAGGTAGCTTTAGCATTAGCTCAGTGTTAGCGCGTTAGCTTTTAGCGGCCACTTCAGTTCATTTGGACACTTGGCTTTCATCCAGCGGCCTGTCCAGGGTTCACTCAGGCCCGTCGGATCCGAAAAAGATGATATTCCAACCGCAAAAGTCCGTTCCACTAAGCTGGACCTGGCCGTGATCCGCGCGCGGCGCCATGTTGTAATGTGTTGTTTACACCGGTACAGGAACACTCCTCCGCGGACACACCCCCGCGCTCCCCCCGCACCTCTCTCTAGTCCTCCAGGCACCGCCCCTAAAGCTGCATTTTTTGAATGTAGCTCCTGGGCGGAGAAAACTTTTTTCTGGCCGTTTAGTGGCTCTTTAAATGATCACAGAAGTCCAGAAATAAAGTCAACTAAGCCAAATAGATGGTCTTTAGGATTCATAGCTCCACTTTTCCTTTCAAACGTAAGAATTACCCAGACTCTCTTTTGTCTTTTGTCTCAGCAGCTGCCGTATCAAGGTAAACATTTGTCCCACTGTGGCAGCTCCAGGATTCTGCCAAACCTGTAATTTGTCTAAAATAGAAAGCACATCTCTGTCTGCTGTTCAGATCTACAACAGTACGCTGCTGCTGCTGCTGCTGCAGGAATCTGGGAAAACAACCTTTTGTTTGAGCGCTCTTATTATACAAGTACATAGAGAAAAGGTTTTGTAAATGTTTTTGTGGAAGTAGTGATTTGTACCACGCCAAGAAGTACACTGAGCCTCATTCATGTTGTTATGAACTGGTTTGTTCTTACGGTCTTCTGACAAACATTTATGACATTTACAAAATGTGTTCTTGATTGAATATGTTTTTTCTGAGAGAAGAAATCCTAAAAATTTCTTAGGAATGTTTTTCAACTTTTTCATCTATATAAACTGATACAAAACTATCATGTTTGGCTTATGTTGTAATGCAACATCCCAGTTGAACCTGAGACTTTCTACATTTCGGGGAAGAGACTGAAGCATGGTCCCAGTCAGATGCATCGGTAGACTACTCACTGAGCAGTCGTACCTGAGTACTAGTCAGTCAATAAAGATGTACATCAGTAGTAGTCCTGACAGTGAAGTCAAACTGTGCACTGCACTCTCTTCATGAGACACCATGTCAGCACCGTGAGCTCCTCAACACTTTTACTAGGACCCTAAACACACTGCACACGTCAGCGATGGTGCACTGATAACACACATGGAGCGAGTGTATCTGCTGTCTCTGAGTCTCTCTGAGGACGTCCACAGTCGAACACAACTCACAACAACTCCACCTAATCTAGAGGTGGGCAAATATTTTTCTCCGAGGGCCATATTCGAATGGTGGAGAGCCGGACCACGGTCATTGGTGTAGCAAATTATCATTATTGTAAGCACATCTTTGTAAAACCTAGGCTTTTTAATCTGTTATTTTGATTATTTATTGTGATAGCTTAGTAACGACACACTCCATAGCCAAGTCAGTCAAATAAAAATCTAAATTCTAAAGACTGACAGTTATTCTAAAAAATGTGCCAGGGCCCTTGGGCCGCAGTTTGCCCTGGTCTGACCTAATCAGAGTCGATCATGTTTGTCTTCACTGGGCTGTTCAGACGTGTGACTTTCTGAAAGGAAAAAGAAAAGAAGTGAAAAATCACTGTCTTTCTCTATTGTTGTTTTGTGAGTGTGTGATATGTCGAAGTTCTGCTATAGTCTTCACAGCCTCCATCAGGAAAAATACACTTGAAGCGCAGCTGTGGGTGGCTTGGTGTCCGTAAGATCTGACCTGATGAAACAGGCACACGGGTGAAACAAGTGTTGGTTAGACCGCAAGACCATTCTTTAGGTGTGCACACAGTATCATGACAATCTGATCTCACGATATCTCTTCACATCTCTAGTAATGATCTTAACTTTGCTTTAGTGAAACGAGTAGTTCATGAACAGTTTCTGTGCACACTTCTGGTTTACTTCTGGTAGAAATGTGAGCTTCTGTTACATTTGTACCCTCTCTCTCCTACTGCTGATTGTTACACCACAGGATAATGAGTAAACCTCGATGGATCCTCTCCTCTGGTGTGTTCCTCTCTGATGTGACAGCTCAATGTTGCTTCCCGGGCGTATGTATGCATGTGTGCGTGCGTGTGTGTTTGTGTGTGCCATGACAGCCGTCGCTATCCAGAACTCACAGACGCAGAGAGCTTTATCTGAGGCCGACTGTGGAGCTGAGATACAAGCTACACGTTAGCGACACCGCGGGCTGCTGCTGCTGGAGTCGTGTTAGCCGAGGATGGACAGATGGGTGTGGGGGTTTGGGTTTAGAGCTGCTGGTGCCCTCTGCCTTGGGACCAGCTCATGACCTCTGGTAGTGTTCTGGTTTTCTCATAGTAGCTGCTTGTAAAGACATGTTCTTTTTTCTCATTGCTGATTGGAAAGTGTGTAGTTTAGTACGTTAAAAAGCAAACTCTTAAGATAAAGGTTAAAGTATGGTTGAAATGTGGCTCTTTGGACATACACCTTTTCATATGCTGATCTCAAACACTGTAGATATAATATTTTTTCATGAAAGATTAATTTCTGTCAAGTCAGTGTTGAAATAACCTCGTGAGAATTCATCTGTTCACGCTCAAGGCAATAGGTTTGGTCTTTGGGACTCCAAACCACCAGTGGGCGACAGGTTGACGCAGTGGTTAGCGCTCTGGCCCTATAACAAGAAGGAATTGTGGAGTTTGCATGTTCTCTTCGTGTCTGCGTAGGTTTCCTCCGGGTACTCCGGTTTCCTCCTACAACTAAAAACATGTCCAATGTGCCCCCCCTCTCCAGGACTACAGATGGAAATAAGCTGTAAAATAGAATCTGGTACAAGCATCTCTGCCATTGTGCTGAATGTAATTGTACATTGTCCCTAATTATGCATCAATCCGATACTGGGATCAGATATCGGTTTCAATCCAGGAAATTTTGTTGAATTGGGTATCGGTTCCATGATATCTGTTCAACCAATAACCTAGTTGTGCCTTTAATAAGACATAATAAGACACATTTACAGGCTGGTGTTGATCCAGAATGTCTAGTTAAGTAGTGACTTGTACTATAAATAACAGTTACATCAAACAAAATGATGAAATGTATTATATTTTTAGAGGGAAAAAAAAATATTTTCAGTTCTTACACTGATTGATAGTTAAAGCCAAAATATTGGGATCGGTATCGGAAATGAAAAAGCTAG
Source organism: Mugilogobius chulae (assembly GCA_038363315.1). NCBI lineage: Eukaryota > Metazoa > Chordata > Actinopteri > Gobiiformes > Gobiidae > Mugilogobius > Mugilogobius chulae. Next base: position 17,890,382 of record CM076411.1, on the reverse strand, counting down.
ATCAGTGCATCCCTAGTAATAAACATTACCTTGGTCCAAACCAATCACACAACACAGTCTCACAAGAAAGTGTACATTTACCATACAACACAAAAACAGGGTATTGTGACCACGATTTCATGTCTTTTTTACGTAAAGAAAAAAAAAGCATGACACGAGTTTTGGTTGCAGTCACTTGGGGACATTTTCTTGGGTAAGTTTAGGTCTGGGGCTTGGGGCAGGTTAAGATTAGGATCAGGATTTCGTTAATATTCATAAATAAGAACACATCTTAACAACCACCATAGAAATGAACTGGAACTGGGACTGCGACGATTTTGCATTGTCCTGGAGCTGATGCTTGAGTGTTTATAATGTTGATTGGAGTAGATTTTGTTTACAGACTAATTTAATGCCAAGGATAAACCACAGAAGCTAAGCTATAAGCCAAAAGTGAGGACCAAAACCAACAGGAAGTCAATCGCATCCTAATAAATTCACTAGGTCTTCTGTTATAGTTATATGTTGTTTTTTCTTATGAATCGACCTCTGTTGTGTTCAGACCTGGACAGTTTGGGCTGCACACTGTAGAGTTCTTCAGAAGTGTCAGTGTGGTGTTCCTGAGACGTGTCTGGTTAGGACATTAATGCCATCTGCAGTCCGACCTCTTCAAAACTGTGTCCCAGGTGTGAGAAAGTCGATATGCCCCCTCATCTCGATTCACAGTCTGGTGGGTGCGTTTTCAGATCCCGATGGCCTGCCTTATCCAGTGATGCTATACATTTGTGGGCTGAATTTGATTTCTCGTGCTGCTGTTGTCATGCTTAGACCAGTCAGCTTCAAATGTTACTCACAATGTCTATATGTCTAATGTCTCCTCCATTTGTCTTTCAGAGAGAAGCGTCCCAGATGAAGAGTGATCCACATTTCCGTCTGACATAAGCCAGGTGAGTCAGTGAGCTCTTCTCTTTGGCTGAGATAATCCATTCCACCTCACAGCACTGTGTTTTTTGTTGCTTTGGTGTTCCGTTTGATCAAAGTCGACTCGTTTTAAAATATGTATGTTTGTAAGAAGAGAAAAGAGAATGTGTGCTGTAGTTTACGCTTTCTATGTGGCGTTTGCATGTTCTCCCCGTGTCAGCCTAGGTTTTCTGCGAGTGCTCTGGTTTCCCCTACCACTAAAAACATGTCTAGTAAAGCCTCCCCTGCAAAATAAAGTAGAATCTGATACAAGCGTCTCTGCCATGGTGCTTAATGTGATCACATACATTGTAAGTGTCTTAATAAACTTAACCTTAAAAAAAGAAACATTTCACAGATTTAATGCACAACGCGGAGTCAAAAACACCACGACGCACAGATCTGTCTAATGCATGGCTCTGAGTTTAATCTGGCTATACCATAGTCACACATCTAACACCTTTATAAACATGTCATTCACTAATCTCAAAATTATGCTCAAGAAATTGCAGTTTTGGATTATTTTGATTGTGCATATTTACGTTTAAACTAGGGCTGTTTAATCGCAATTAATTGCATGATTGTCTTGAGTTAACTCGCGATTAATCGCATTTAATTAAATGTTTTTATTTATATATTTTTAATGTATTTTACATTCTAATAATATATTTAGCTTTAATTCCTGTTTATTATGTCTTTATTTGTAGAATCTGTTACATTCTTGAAGTGTAAAATAATGTTTATATATAATTTTTTTAATATATATTTTATTATTTTATAATAATGCATTCCCATAACATTAGGCCAAATCGTGGTATTGACGTGTCTCACTCATTCTAAGCATTTAATACACTGCTCTTTCACAATAAAGCGCTTTCTGCAGCTGGAGATTATGAGGCTTTTATGGTGAAGGATTCAAAGGAAGTGTTAGTGAGAGCTGGCAAAGCGTTACCGCTAAGCTAGCAGAGCCAAAAGTAGAACTACGAAAGTTTTTACCGGAGTTTTGAAAGCCTATTCTGGATATTGGATCGTTTCAACAACCTGAGTGGACAAACATTGCATTTAGTGACCACGGACCGCGACTTTATCGAGACACGGGAAGGTGGAAACATGTACGGAGCCTCCTCATCAGCTGATCGAGCTGCACATGGACGGAGCCGAGGTAAACAAACACACTCACGCTCAGACAGTCGTGCGATTGAGTGGAAACGTTACCAAAGTCTACAAAAGTGACCATCAGAGCCTTGTCTACGACTCTTTCTGCTTGTGCTCTGTGTTTTTCTATGAACCTCTTGTCAGCGTTTTAATGGTGAAAAATAACCATGCGATTAATTTGCGTAAAAAAAATTATCGCTGTTAAAATAGTTTTGCGTTAACGCGATAAAAACGCAATAAAACTGACAGCCCTAGTTTAAAACATTAATCAAATGCACAGCACTGCTGTTGTAGACTGCAGATAGCTGTTTTGAGATTACTCCTCTGTCTCTCTCTCTCTCTCTCTCTCTCTCTCTCTCTCTCTCTCTCTCTCTCTCTCTCTCTCTCTCTCTCTCTCTCTCTCTCTCTCTCTCTCTCTGTCTCTCTCTCTCTCTCTCTCATTCTCTCTGGGTGACAGCATGTATTTATTTACCTCAGGACAGAGGAAAAGAATGAAAAGGTTGCCGTTGTTTAAAATTTCCAATACACAAGTCTATCAAAAACTAGGAAAAGTGCTGCTAGTTGCGTCAAGACTGGTTGCGCCAGTTAAAGCCTCACTTCCTGTGGCTCCTGCACAATAAAAGCCTCAACATAATCCCACTGAAAGCAGAGTTTTATTATGAAAGAGTCAGACAGTGATAGAACACCAGAGATACTTTCTCTTCAATCTCGAGTTGTCAAAAGTTTATTGGTCTTTGCTTAGATGTTGGACGTTGTCGTGGAGACGTATTTAGCGCATTGATATTTAGGGGATTTAACCTGCCCATTGGTATTCTCACTGACCATGGTATAAAAATAAAATTACAAATAGACTATGAATATCGATGCTGAATATTTAAAGAGTCGTTATTGATATATCAATACTTCAATATCAATACTCCCATCACTAGTGCCTAGTACAGGTCTGTTCAAGATAAGGCCAGATACATTTGTTCTTATTTACTGGTCTAATCTTAGTAACTACGTTGTCTTGTTCTAGGTCTAGTTCAGTGGTCCTCACTATTTTTTAAAGAAGAGCCACATTGACGGACCAAAGAGAAGGGGAGAGCCGCAAAACATCAGACATAAAAACAAGCAAAAAACAGGCCAGGGCAGACCAGAAAATAGAACTCAAATGTGTGTTTGTATGTTTGAAAATAAAGCATAAATGTGCAGATAAAAATGAATTTAAATTCAAATTAAATGTTATTGTGTGTGTTATAAAAATAGGGATTTCAATTTGACTTGTAGCTTCTTTAATATAAATTTTATATTACTACGGTCAGGTCAATTTACATTTAATATAGCAAATTACAAACATTTGTTGTCATTTTTTAAACAATCAGTGTTTTGCATTATGAGCCTGATGTAGTTTATGCATCACATTATGCAACCAACCCAACCACACTATACTTACTATTCAATATGTCTACACTTCATTCTTATTATTTTAAATAAATATTAAACTGATGCTTCTCAGTTCATTCTGTGTAGCTCTAGCTCCGCCCCCTTCATCTCCCTTTCTCAGACCTCCACTGCTGCTGCTGCTGCTGCTGCTGCGCTGACAGAGACAAGACAAGTGTGTTTTTCTCCCTTTGGCCAGAGTCATACATGAAATAAACCTAAATACCTCTTTGCGGACACTATTTAACAAAGTTTAATTGTGGAAAAACTCTCCGCTGGACTGCGGTGTTCGCGAACGCGCGTGTAGGACTAGATTTTTCCCGATCAACTTTTAAAGTGTTTATAACTAAATATCTCCGCCAATATTGATCGTATCATTACGAAATAAAAACTGGGACAGAGTTTAAACTCTTCTCTCTCAGAATATGTCCGCTACAAGTCTGTGTGTGGACGAGACATTTTACTACGGCTGTTCAAAGATACGCAACTTGATGTGAGAAGGAGAGCTCGTGCGTCCTGTGGCTGGAGTGGAAAACCATTTGGAACAGTCTGAGCGCGTCACTTCATTCATTTCTTAGATCGCCAAAACTTTTATTTTGCTTAATATAAGGGTGAGCTCGCAGCTCCGTGCATGTCTAAAGGAATGTAGCTATACAATGTGGTTCGTTTGGTCAATGGGCAGCAGGGTGAGGCAGTGGATGCAGCGCTGAAAAAGAACCAAACAAAGAGCGCGCTTGTTGTGTGAAATGTGATCTTGCCGAATCTTGCTGAGAGCCGCCAAGTAAGGCTCTAAGAGCCGCATGTGGCTCGCGAGCCGCGCAGTGAGGAACAGGGGTCTAGTTCAGTATCCAATTTATTTTTCCACAAAAATCTAATAAAGTTAGGGTTATTTTACAATGTTAAAACCTATAATTTAGGAATATTTTGTGCGATCCCAAGTAACAAGTGTTTTTTCATCAAGCACCTCTGGCCCAGAGATCACCATCCATCAAAAAATCTGTCCCTTAGGAAAATAAAAGGCCTGGCCCAGTGAGTTACCTTGATATTTAAGAGTTACTACAGATAAATACTTGCATTTAATGGTCATGTTCTGGTCTTGTAGAAACAGAATACATTCTTTGCAACACCAAAATAACCCCCTAATCAATACATGTCAAGATGTCTTTACTCAACTCTTTTTACATTCTTGGACATTGCACATTTCCTAGAATTTTCCCATACTGACTGTACCATTACCAAGTCTTACACTAGTCTTTGTGTTAGAGCCATGTTTACATCCAAAGTCTGGCCTTTCTTACATCCGTCCAAACAGCTGTTGTTCAATTATTCATCCAGACTCTACTCTATTGCACGTGCTGATTTATTTATGCAAGGCTAAGGCATTTTCTGCGTGTGTCGAGGAACCATCAAACACCAGAAAATCACAAACACGCGTCATGCTTCCAGCTACGAGTCTGGCTTTGTGTGCTGCTGTGAACGTAACCTCTGAGAACTGTCCTTTTGGAGGTTTTTAGGCTTTAATAACTGCAGCTGTGCACAGTTTTTGTGTCGGTGCAGAAGTGAAGCCGAGTGCAGAGCGCAGATTAAGTGATTAGTGGTGTAGGTTTGGGGATTATTTTTTGGTGGAATTCATTATTTTAAAATGCGGTTGGAATGGAGACAGATTTACGGAATGTCAGAGATGGTTTTTTGGTTGAGTTTTTGATCCCTACTTTCACCGAAATGCCAAAACTAAACTGTTTCTGAACCCTTTGGAGCACTAATAAATGTCTAGACCAGCCGTGTCAGACATGTGAGATTCTTATACGTGGCCCCCAGGATGATTTCTGATTATTATTGATAGTGGCCCTCTGTGTAAAAAGTGCAAAAGAGGAGCCACATAGGCCAGAATGGAACATAAGCAGCCTATGGAAATGTAAAACTTCTATTGATGAGATGTGACTCTAAAACCTAAAATGCACTGGAATCCAGCAAATTACAACTTCTTAGAATTACACTCTGCACAATACAATACAATTCAAAATAATGTAATGTAGTGTAAAGTTATTCAATCTAAATGTGGTGTTATATTAAGCTTAATGAAGCCTAATTATCATATATGAAGGCCTATACTTGACCATTTCTGACAATTCTTCCTAAAAAGCTGAATGTACCTTAACTAAAATTAGTTGTAGAAACTTGAAAAGGTTTAGACAAAGCACATTACAAAATCTTAGGATTTTATTTGTTCACTAAAGGAGGTGAACACTTCAGATCAGCACAACAGAATTTTGTCATTTTTGCAGACGCTTTTCCTCAAGTGGTTTTCACACGGACCAGGTTTTCCGCAGCAGCATCAGGGAACACTTTCTGACTACGGGGTCGGTCCACACGGAATTCAGCAGGATTTAGATACACTTCAAAAACTATATATCTCGACTTGCTTAAAATGACTTGGAATCAAAATTTGAATCAGATTTGAGCTGTTTTATCTGGATAAGATGTAATAGCTTGTGTAATGTAGAATATGTTTTTAAACATTTTTAACTGGTTATTAGACAATTTGGCTTAAAATAAGAAACAAACAGTTGCCAATGGGGTAAGAACAGTTTCTCTTTGGCTCAAAATAAGAAGCAATGTCTTGAAATCAGTTCAAAACACTTTGAAACAAGGAACATATTTTATGTCTCTGCGATAAATCAAAGTTAAAGGGACTGTACTCGATTTTTTTGCACCAAGATCACTTAAAAGCAATTTCCCCCTAGCACTGATATCTTGTTAATGTATCTAATCAGGTGGAAATGAGTCCCCAAAGTCCTGTCTATGTCTAATAAAATCCCGTTTGTGTGCAGCTTTTTCTGTTTTTGTTTTTAGCATTGTGGCTAACTATTGTTAGCATAGTGACTCACCTCGCTGTTAAAACTGTGAAAAAACATTAAAACTCATCATGATGAACAATTCTGAAGCTCAGAATGCATTAGCTACGTGAGGAAATCATGTAGCCTGAAGGAAAAAGGTTAAAATTAATTATTTCTGTTTGTTTACATTTTTAGGATGCAAAAATCAGGTACAGTCCCTTTAAAGGTGGGGCACCTGACTTTTTTTTTAGCTGTAAAGACACATTCTGTCCTACTAAAGAGCATTGAACTTTGATAAAATTGCTGTATACTGTCTGAATTGAACACTAAAGTATTTTGTTTCTAATAGAAAGGTGAAAGCTGCACTCTGATTGGCTGTACTTGGGTGGGCCAACCCAGTTCTGTACAAAAAAAATGTCTTGAGCTACGATAGACATTCATATGATTCTAGCATGTGCATATTAACCATGAGCCAGAGGATTTCAGAGAGAATTGTTCTTACGTCCTGGTTTGCATTGTGAACATTATGCGCCCCAGATGTTTAATTTGTAAGAATAGGTGCTGCTTACCTCTTGCCTGTAAATCAGACTTGCAGAACATTATTGTAACTGCACAATTTAGTGTGTCAGATGTTCACATTTGTTTTTAATATTCCAAGAACTCAGTCCAGTTTGTTCTCCCGGCCCACATAAAGATAGTAGCAGCTTTATCAAAGTAACCTAATAGCGGCTCCCCTCCTCTGTTTCCTCTGTCTCCCTCATGACTCGTCCTAAAACACACAAAACCGTCTGCTGCAGTGAGACTCAGCTTTAGAAGGTAGTTCTATTCATATTTACATGAGGACAAAGGCGGGTCCCGGTCAGATTCTTCAGCCAAGTCTCCACCTGGGCTTTCTCAGGACGTCCCAGTGTGTCCCAATAAAGAACGAAGGTCAAAAAGATGATTAGGGCTGATTACAAGCGCTCATGTTGAGTTTAATGGAAACTGGGTCAGGTCTTAATATAAGGTGATGTGTTTTCTGTGACAGTTTTGAAGCCAGGCTCATCTAATCCTAAATGTGAAAGTCTGGAAAGTTGATCACAAATTTGACCTGCTATGTGTTTCTTTGAACTCTGAGATCGTCTGTAAAAGTCATGTTTGTAATTTGGTTTATTTTGTCCTAATCTGGCTCACGAGTATCCATCAATTTCTAATAAAAATATTAATAATACATTTTATTTATATAGCGCTTTTCTAGACACTCAAAAATGCTTTACAAACAAAGGCAGTTAAACAAAGGTACAATACATACAAATAGTTAGTAATTACAACATTAATCAAAAACAGTTTTAAACAGATGGGTCTTGACATTTTTCCTAGAAGTGGTGAGGTCGGTGCAGTCTCTGTCCCAGAGGGTGGAGCAGTGATGGGGAGGGCTCTGTCGCTCCAGGTTTGAGGCTTGGACCACAGAAGAGATCAGGGACCAGCTCCATGATGTTGTTGGCTCGGTCAGGGCCTTAGCTGGAGGAGCAGGTGCAGTTGGAGGTGAAAACCGAAGTGAGAGAACAGATGATACAGGTTCACGTGGAGCAGATGAAACTTCTGTTGTTTTCAGTCAATAAAGAATATCCTCCATACAGTAGTCCTGACCAAGCTTAGCAAGAACAGCTGGAGATGTGCTGCGTATGTGAAGATACTCCAGCGACATTGAAGAATGGCTTACACTTAAACTTACCTTGCTATTGGGCTTTTCTGTAGTTGCCTTCTCTATCTATTTTGCCATAGAGATCTCCTTTGCTAGAAAGTGATTCATCTTAAACACACCACCAAACCAGGTTTAACCGTGAACGTCTCTCTCTAAACTAGGGCCCGACCGATATGGCTTTTTGGGAACCGATACCGATTCCGATATAGACGTTGCTGGGGGTGCCGATAGCCGATAAGACAGCCGATATAAGTAGAAATAGAAAAATACTTTTTTATTAAGAGCAGATGTTAAAAAAAGCTGTCTGGCTTTAGTTATTTTAATTTGAGTTTATTTAGGTCATATTTAGAGTTATTTCGGTCTCTTAAGAGTGACTTTAAAGGCTTGAAACTTGTTTGTATCACATTATTTTTGTTATACAAACAAAAACAGCACCTTGAATTTACTATACTACTAATACTGAAGTGAATTCAAGGTGCGGTTAGCCTCATTAATATGCACGACGCCGCAACAATTAAAATGCGCAAATACGACCATTAACACCTCTTTTCATGACTAATTTACATGTCAATGTGTGTCCAGTATCATCAACACAGCTACAACACAGTCGCCAGAAAGAACGAGCTGAGGCAGTGTTATTGTTGTAGCATGAGCTAATCGCTAACTACAGAGGTAGCATTACATTACTGTACATTGAAAGTTAAAGCGAACACGTTTTAAAGACTCACCGGTCAGATAACCTCTTCTCAGATCCCAAATCTTCACAAAAATAATTCCTTTAATCCAAACTCCAAACGAGAAAGTAGTGAGAAAGACAACTTCATGTTATTGACAGCTGTTAGCCGTGTGTCCTTTCTGACGAGGATTGTCCCTCTTCTCCACTGACACTCTGATGAAATAAAAGTCCTTGCTGTTGTTGCAGGCGTCATCTGTGATGAAGTTATTTCCTTTTCTTGAGTTAGTAGCGGAGTTGAGAGCGTTTAAATTCAGCGCTGCCTCAGAGTACACTAGCACTAGACTGCTGGTGCAGAGCGTCAGCCTGGTGCTGCGTTCAGGTGCAGACAATAAAACAGCTCCACAATTAAATGTAATAACCGCGTTAAATATTGATCTAATTACTGATTGAATAGCATAGTTGTATTCTTGAAGATCTAAGCTTTAAAATGAGGTACAACAAGTCCTAAATATCGGCGGTATATCGGCGGTATATCGGCGGTATTTTGACCGATCGACCTGAAGTTGCTCATATCGGCCAAAATATTGGCCAACCGATATATCGGTTGGGCCCTACTCTAAACATCAGGCAAGTCTTACTAATATAAAAATCAAACTTCTGACATCTAAATTGTACAGGATCCATTTAATGTTGAGTACAAAAAACATCTAAACCAACCCCAGACACGCTCAGTCCTCAGCCCAGCCCCGGCTTCGTCTGTGTGATTGAATATGTATTTGTGCGTCTCTTTCATGTGCCTCATTATTCCACTGACGTGCTCCGGCTGCACTCGTGTCACTCGTGGCCACAGGGAACAGACGCCACATTTCACCAAAACCAGCTCCACATTTACCACAACTTATCCATATCAAAGGCTGTCGGCCAATGAGGAAGGCCGTCATTTTCCTCTGCTCGCTATAATTGACCAAATGAATAATGAATCAGGCACAGACAGGGCTGGGCTAGGATTTATTATAAGAGGAGATGGGTCGCCACTTTCTGAGTCTTAGTTAGATTTTACAACAAGAAATCATGTACTTTTAATTTAGTATCACCTATTAAATAAACGTTTATAGCTTTATGATCAGTTATTGTTTGACATTAAAGCTGGAGGACCAAATTTGTTTGAGGTAAATTTGTAAACTTTTTCTTTCCACCAGAAAGTATAATGCAAATGCAAAAATATGATTGCCAAGTATCATCTCAATCAAAATCCAAAGTATTTTTTAAGAACCAAATACAGTGCTCTGATTGGCTGTGCTTGGGTGGTGCACTATGGTGTCACTTTGCTGTCTTAAAAAAATATATTTTAAAAGTTTTGATTGTAAAGAAAAAGTGATGTTATTACCATGTGCTGAAGAGATTGTGAAAGCTAAGGACTATTGATCTACCTCATTTTTCGAGGTGTGAAGGTTAGGTACTCTATCTTTAATATACACTGTATTTAAAGTTAAAGGGACTGGACCTGCATCCTTAAAAATGCAAACAAACAGAAATCATTCATTTTAAGCTCCCTACTTTAGTCTACACGATTTGCTCACTTAGCTAATGCATTCTGAGCTTCAGAATTGTTCATCATGATGAGTTTGAATGTTTTTTCACAACTGTTAGCAGCGAGGTGACTCTCCATGCTAACAACAGTTAGCCACAATGCTAAAAACAACAACAGAAAAAATTGGACAGAAACGTAATTTTATTAGATATAGACAGGACTTTGGGGACTAATTTACATCTGAATAGATACTTAGACAAGATATCAATGCTAGGGGGAAATTGCTTTTAAGTTATTTTGTTGCTAAAAAATCGAGTATAGTCCCTTTAATGCAGTTATCTTTATATATTTTGATGTGTGCAGCTAGAGTTCTTGCTGCAAACCTTTGCACAAACCAAGTGTAAACCAGTGTAGGGAAGTGAATAGGGGAAAATAAAATATAAGGGGGTCTGGAAGTCCTCCCCCAGGATATTTTGGTTAAATCAGATACAATTCCTTATTGATTCTCTTAGCGATTCCTAAAGTATTGTGACAGGCTATTATTTAACTGATTGTAGTACATTTAGACAAAGATGTGGACTATATTACAATGTTAATTATTAAATATAGGCTGGGTTTAAAGCTAAAGAGCACAGAATTAGTGCAAGTGCAGGTTATAGGCTTTACCTAAGCTAAAACTTGAAGCAAAAAGCAAAGAGAGCAGCACAGAGTTAAACATCATACAGCTTTTAAAGACACAGCGACATGGATTAGAGGAATTGATAAGGAAAAAAAACATACACTTCTGATGAAATGCTAAAAATGGAGTAATTTTATTGATTCCCATGCCTAATCTGAGCTGTTTAGTTAATGATTCCTACATTTCAAGCAGTCTTTATTTTAGAAAAAAAATCTTCTGTGTCACAATGTATGGCAATAAATGTATCTGTGTTATTTGTTACAGTGATCAGTTCTATCTCTATTGAGAAAAAGGACATAAAGACATTTAAAACAGGCTCTGTGAAGCACAGATCTGTTTTAATACAGAGACAGTGAGGCTGTTGTGTAGTGCATTCATCTCTCTGCTCCTCACATTTATCCCACAAATGTTCACTTTATCAGAGGAGACTTTTGTCGCTGCTGTCATGGCGCTGGTATGTGCTCTGTGTCAGCCCTAGGCAAGGTTTCATTTGTAGCCCCTCCCCCAAACAGTGCCTTATTTTTATTTTTCTGGATATATTTATGTATAAAGGTTTATGTATTAATGCTGACGGCAGGGTAATGTTTGAATTTATGAAGAAAATAGACACAATTTCCTATTATTTTTACCCCTTACATTTTAGTTATGCATATGTTTGTACTGTTATATGTAATACAAATCTCTTTAATTGTTTAGGACCTTAAATTATAATACGGCCCCAGCCCTCTGCTCTTCACATGGCTCCTTCCCACGCACAGCCCCTCAGCTTCATCCTCACACTGGATTTTGTAAACACAGATACTAAAATCTGAAATGACTGTGTCCAGGTTGTATTATCAAACACTAGGACACATGTACACTCTATGACTGTGTCCAGGTTGTATTATCAAACACTAGGATACATGTACACTCTATGACTGTGTCCAGGTTGTATTATCAAACACTAGGACACATGTACACTCTATGACTGTGTCCAGGTTGTATTATCAAACACTAGGACACATGTACACTCTATGACTGTGTCCAGGTTGTATTATCAAACACTAGGACACATGTACACTCTATGACTGTGTCCAGGTTGTATTATCAAACACTAGGACACATGTACACTCTATGACTGTGTCCAGGTTGTATTATCAAACACTAGGACACATGTACACTCTATGACTGTGTCCAGGTTGTATTATCAAACACTAGGACACATGTACACTCTATGACTGTGTCCAGGTTGTATTATCAAACACTAGGACACATGTACACTCTATGACTGTGTCCAGGTTGTATTATCAAACACTAGGATACATGTACACTCTATGTCTGTGTCCAGGTTGTGTTATCAAACACTAGGACACATGTACACTCTATGACTGTGTCCAGGTTGTATTATCAAACACTAGGACACATGTACACTCTATGTCTGTGTCCAGGTTGTGTTATCAAACACTAGGACACATGTACACTCTATGACTGTGTCCAGGTTGTATTATCAAACACTAGGACACATGTACGCTCTATGACTGTGTCCAGGTTGTATTATCAAACACTAGGACACATGTACACTCTATGACTGTGTCCAGGTTGTATTATCAAACACTAGGACACATGTACACTCTATGACTGTGTCCAGGTTGTATTATCAAACACTAGGACACATGTACACTCTATGACTGTGTCCAGGTTGTATTATCAAACACTAGGACACATGTACACTCTGTGACTGTGTCCAGGTTGTATTATCAAACACTAGGACACATGTACACTCTATGACTGTGTCCAGGTTGTATTATCAAACACTAGGACACATGTACACTCTATGACTGTGTCTAGGTTGTATTATCAAACACTAGGACACATGTACACTCTATGACTGTGTCCAGGTTGTATTATCAAACACTAGGACACATGTACACTCTATGACTGTGTCTAGGTTGTATTATCAAACACTAGGACACATGTACACTCTATGACTGTGTCCAGGTTGTATTATCAAACACTAGGACACATGTACACTCTATGACTGTGTCCAGGTTGTATTATCAAACACTAGGACACATGTACACTCTATGACTGTGTCCAGGTTGTATTATCAAACACTAGGATACATGTACACTCTATGACTGTGTCCAGGTTGTATTATCAAACACTAGGATACATGTACACTCTATGACTGTGTCCAGGTTGTATTGTCAAACACTAGGACACATGTACACTCTATGACTGTGTCCAGGTTGTATTATCAAACACTAGGACACATGTACACTCTATGACTGTGTCCAGGTTGTATTATCAAACACTAGGACACATGTACACTCTATGACTGTGCAGGTTGTATTATCAAACACTAGGACACATGTACACTCTATGAATGTGTCCAGGTTGTATTATCAAACACTAGGACACATGTACGCTCTATGACTGTGTCCAGGTTGTATTATCAAACACTAGGACACATGTACACTCTATGACTGTGTCCAGGTTGTATTATCAAACACTAGGACACATGTACACTCTATGACTGTGTCCAGGTTGTATTATCAAACACTAGGACACATGTACACTCTATGACTGTGTCCAGGTTGTATTATCAAACACTAGGACACATGTACACTCTATGACTGTGTCCAGGTTGTATTATCAAACACTAGGACACATGTACACTCTATGACTGTGTCCAGGTTGTATTATCAAACAGTGTGAATGTGCTGAACCTTGGTGAAACAGGCCACGAGGCAGGAAATGATCCTCTTTATTACCGTCAGAGCTGCTGCTCCTGCTGAGTCAGACTTTTGTGCTTTGGATGAGAACGCTGCAGTGAGCCAGCATCAGACCAAACACACGTGTCCTGGACCTGTGCAGCGGGGAACTCAGTGAACTGTGTGTGTTCGGCAGAGAAACATCACTCTATGACAAACTATAGACTGTATTATGAGGGGCTAGAGTCATGTTGAACTTTAGATGTTTCACAGCAAAGTACTATTGGCCTCATTCATGAAAGTGTTCTGATAATGTGTGCGTAACTTCCACTTTTAGAGGGCAGTATTCTTTTCTGCTTCTTTCCAATCATGATGATGTTCATTAAGTTGTGTTAAATATATAAACTTAATGTTTTGGACTATGAACCATTTTCATTAAAGGATCAAATAAATCAATGAGAACATGAGAATAAGAAAATGCTCTACGTCAGATTCACAACGTGTTCATAATACAAACTCCTTCTGAACAGCCTTTGCACAAAATTCACCAAACTCCAGCTAAGTTATTTAACACAAGTTATTAAACATCATCATGATTGGAAAGGAGCAGAAAAGAAGAATACAATTCCTGTGTAAGTTATGCATGTGTTCATGTGACTCCAAACACACATGAACACAGTCACAGGTCACAGACCTAATAACACTGGGCTTTTGTTGTTTATACTGTGCAGTGTTGGGGAAAAAGTAATTAGTTAGAAAATCTAATTAGTTTCACTAGTTAGATTACTTTGTGGGTAATTTTGCAAATAGGATTTTATATTTTGTTACTGACATTTACACAAAGGCAAACAACAAGTGAGTTGCCTACTTAGCCTCAAATTAAGTCAAATAAACAATAAAAAGTGGGTGCACGGTAGCAGAGTGGTTAGAGCTCTGGCTTCCCAATAAGGAGGTCGTGGGTTCGACTCCCGGGTCGGACCATATCAACATCTCACGATCTCTCTGGGTGGAGTTTGCATGTTCTTCCCGTGTCACTGTGGGTTTTCTTCAGGTACTCCGGTTTCCTCCCACCTCCAAAAACATGCATGTTTAGGTTAATTGGGCATCACTGTAAATTTCCCTGTGAGTGAATGAGAGAGTGAATGTTTGTCTGTCTAACCCTGCAACAAGTTGGCCACTGTCCAGGGTGTTCCCCGCCAAGGCCCAAAGTCACTGGGATAGGCTCCAGTCACCCGCGATCCCTAACGGGATTAAATGGTAGAAAATGAATGAATGAACAATAAAAAGGATTCTGTTCCAGCTACTGATCTGTGTCTCTGAGCTGTTTTATCTCAAACAATCAGTCACGTCTGTAGATTTCTTTTACTTAAAAGCAACTACGAGTATTTTGTTAGTAGCTGCATTTAACTATATTTATAGTGTTTTCACAGTAACTAAGTTACATTACTAGTTACTCCAAAATCTAATCTAATGACATTATCTAAGTTACAGTATTGAAGTTCAACACAGACTGTTGCGTTTCACAAGGTACAATGCAGGAGGGGGGTTGGGTGCATGGACAGTGGCTCTGGTCCTGAGTGGAAGCACAGGGTCCTGAGTCCTGTCGGGTTAGATGGGACAGGCTGCTGCAGGTCTAATAAACGATATGTTTTTTCTAAAATGATTTTATATACAATAACTTAAATAAATGCATTATCTTGAATGATGTAAGAATTAACATTTTTGACTGAACTATATAAATGCTACAATTCTAAAACAGCAGTTTGTTTTCTTCTTACGAGTGCTCCTGAGAGTTCTTAGGATTTGTTCTTACAGATGAACATTTTCAGTTAAGAACTCATCAGGTGAATGCCAAACATGTTGGTAAGAATCTGTATGTGAACGCAACCTACTGAATCCTGTCAGTGTGTGGAACTATATGTGGAGTTGTTGACAGTGTAAATCTGATGCCAGCACTGCACCGAGGCGACAGACAGCAGCTAAATTATTCACTGTTTACTCAAGAACTGTCTGACTTTAACAGCAGCAGAACGGGAACAGGAAATACTGGACTCAAATCACCTTTAATCTAACAGTTTTGTGATTCCTTTACTTATATTTGGTGGAAAAACCTCGTGTACACAAGAGAAAAGCTACAAGTATACAGATCTCTTGATGAGTATCTACATAATTTGTAGAAAAGTACATAAGGTGAGTTACCACAACGTTGTTAAAGATTGTTTTTATGTAATTTGTGTTAATTAATTATCAACAAAGTGGAGAACTATAGACTCACAACAAACTGCACATGTGGCATTATTTTGTGCTGATTTCTACAGAAGCTTGTTGCATGAAGGACTCCGGGCTCATGATATACTTCTATGACTCTGGGGCCATCCGCTGTAATTGTTTAGTCATTGATCAACTGGTGCAAACCTCTTGAACAATTAGAGGTCAGAGCCTCGTTAGAAGTCATATTGAGTTTTCTAACCGTTTAGTGTCTTTAGTTCTACTTGTTTTGTAAAGAAAGTAATGGAAAACTGTGTGGAGGGCACCATTGCACGCTCGATCCTTTTAACGACTGAACTGGTCTATACATCCACATTTATATTTTCATGGTATACAGTGCATTCTGAAAGTATTCACATTGCTTCAGCTCAGTTAAGATGGACGGCCAGCTCTAGGAAGAATCCTGGTGGTTCCAAACGTCTTCATTTATGAATAATGGAGCCACAATGCTCTCTGAGACCTTCAAAGCAGCAGAATGTTTTCTATATCCTTCCCCAGATTTGTGCCTCCAGACAATCCTGTCTCTCAGGTCTACAGACAGTTCCTTTGAGCTCATGCTTGGTGTTTGTGCTCTGACCTGCAGCTCAACTGTGGGACCTTTTGCAGTCAAACTTAACCTAGCTCACGCCCGATGGATCTGTGTTTACCTCTGATTTGAGTTCTTCCACAGTCTCCATCTGGAACTTGACTCGCTGAAAGAGTTCCGGAAAAGGTGGGATGTTTAGTGAAATGCTTGGATATACTTCATACTTGCTTCTCAAAGCCTGATCCCGTCAAAACTCAGAAGCTAAGCAAGAAAGGGCCTGGTTAGTACTTGGATGGGAGACCGTTAGAACACCAGGTGCCACAGTGGGACGACAGGAGTAGATTGTTGTTGTGTCCTTGGGCAAGACACTTAACCCACATTGCCTCAGTGTCCCATACACTGGGTGAGTGGATCCCTGACTGTAAAGCGCTTTGAGTGCCTTGTAAGGTGGAAAAGCGCTATATAGAGACCATGGCATTTACCAAAAAGAAATAACTGTATTTTTTGCTAAAACTGCATCAAAAGCAGCAGAACATGTACATCCACAGGAGCAGCCATCTTTGTTTAGTTTGAATCAGACTTGGCGCTGACAGCCTGTCTCAGTCCGCCCTGCTGCAATGTGATTGGGACATGACTGAGATAAACGTCACCGGCAGGCTAGGGTTGGCCGCGCGATGACGGATATTTTTGTCATTGGTAGGGAAAGAGATGAAACAGTTTGAATGAAACAAAACAGTACATGTGTTTTGGTGAGAAAATGTCATTGCAACCATAGGCGCCGATCACATGGGTGCCGCGGTGCTCAAGCTCCCACTGCAATGTCTGAGCACCCAGGCCAATTTTTCCTACTTTCATTAACTATCTTCTCTAAATGTCTGAGTGTGACGCATTTATTCGGTCATGCAGCGTCTTTCACACTCTAATCTCACTTTCTTTCATCTTCATGCGCGAATATTATACAGCATCTCTCCTCTCAGAGCGCTGTCATTTATACTCGTGGTCACTTTCGGAGGCGGACTGGGGCGGAGCTGCGTGGGATGGCTGTGCTGCTGGTCTGTCCCTTGCCCCGTGAGATCATGGTTTATTTCACATCTGTGCTTTAAAACCCCTTAAGGCACCAAGGGGACATGTGTGGTACCTAACACCTTTTTCCTATATTTTCAATTTTGTTAGTTTATTTTTATGAGAAAACTATCTTCTGTATAATTAGACAAATAGTTAGTTGATGTAACCTTTTTAGTTACAGTCACATCACCCATTCTAAGATAACTATGTGCCTGTTTAAAAGCTAGCTCTTCTAATGAACAAAAATACCTATGCATTTTGTAAAAAATGAATAGGACTTTTTAATGGGCTCTATCTAATCTTTTTAAACCTATTTTCAGTCCCTTTTGTTAAATTACCTTTAGCTTTTAAAGTAGATTTATCAAAACCCAAATTTTGCTCAAACTATTGTTATTCTGGCCACAGTCAGAGTTGCCAAGTCTGCTTCTTTATAGCGACTATGGGCTTCTTTTTTTGGAAAGTGACTTGTGAATTTTGACGCAAGTTGTGTTTTTTAGGGCTTGCTCCTGAGAGGCACTTTGACATCATAAAAAAGAGGATTTTTTTTTTTGCAGTTTTTCAAAATTTGATTCAAGAAATGACAGAAATATAGACTTTTAGTGTACAGTATTTTCACACTTTAAATGCTTTATTAATGATCAAATACTCAAAACATTAAACTTTGTTCTGCTGTAACACTACAATGTTAAATTATTTGATTCTTTTATTTACTTTTTATTGAGAGTCTGAAGTCGCTTGTTTTGGGCTTTTTTTCAAAGGCTAGGCCGCTTGTTGCTCTCTGAAAATCTGGCAACCTTGCCCGCAGCTAGTGCCACCTGCTTTACTCTTGCTTACATTTACCAAAGAAAATCTAGGCGTTTTAGTGAAAAAAAGGCTGATTCCTTATGTGGTCAAAGTAGTGCCGGAAATCATCAGAAAACAGCGCAAGACGAGAACGTTGAGGTGCGATTCAGACCCGCGACGTACGAAGTGACCAACTTCATTGCTCGGGGCTTTATGTACTGAATGGATTCTGTTCACCGGGAAAAGAACACGCCAACGAGAGCCAGAAGTCTGCAGGTAGAAAAGAAACAAAATGAACGCGCGAAAGAGACACGTGCAAATAACGCGCATGCACATTGGGCACCCATGCAAAAAAAACGGCGCCTATGATTGCAACATAATTCAAAAATTAAACAAGTCCTCCATCTCCCAGCAGCCATTCCTCTCATATCATCCACACTTCTAGAGCTTTGGCATGAAAAAAGTGACAGAAGTGGGTAAGCTTCGGAGCTGCTGACGTGTCTGGCACTTATCCAGTCTTAATGATCGCCGAGGTCAGCCAGGACAGACAAAACAGGGGGAATCCTCCGAGAAATGTGTGTTGTGGTTTGGCGGGACTGGCGGGCTTAAAAGATTAGCCCCATCAGCCTCGTGCGGACCCTCTTCGCCGCAGGAGGTGTCTTCTCTTCTTCTGCGTCTCCTTCATTTGCATGGGGGTTTTTCCGTGTAGCGCTGGAGGGAATTAGCCCCGGTCTCCTCCCTCCTTCTTTGCCCCTCGGGGAGAGAGATTCCGAAAAGCGGCGGCGCGGCGCACAATGGAGACGGAATATTTAGGACACTTGGCACAGGACGGAGAGACTAAAGGGAGATGATACAAGCGAGGTAAGGAAGAAGAAGATGAGAGAGAGGGAGTCTTTTACAGTCCTGGGAGAGAAAATGTGTTCTTTTGGCAGTTTATGGACGTCTGAGTGTTTAGCAGTGAGTGGTAAAAATGGTAGAGTGATGATTGGTTGTTTTGTAAGAGTTGAGGTGGATATTTAGTTTCTTTTAGATTTGTAAAAACAATAAATGAATAAAGAAAACAATAGCAGAAACCAGTTAAATGACAGGAACACTTACAGTTATACATTGTAAAAAAATCATACAACCAGTGATTTAAATGAACTTAAATCTTTGTGTTGATTTAACTTAACAATGTGAGTCGAAGAATTTCAACTTAGACTTTTAAGTTATAAGAGAGAGAGAGAGAGAAAGAGTGAGAGAGAAGAGATAATAAAGTAAAGAGAGAGAAAGAGAGTGAGAAGAGAGAGAGAAGAAAAGAGAGAGACAGAGAGAAGAAAGGAGGGAGAGAGAAGAGAGGAAAGTAAGGAGAGAAAGGGGTAGGAGAATAAAAGTGAGAGAGAGGACAGAGCAAGAAGAAAAGAGAGAGATGAAAAGAGAGAAGAAAGGAGGGAGTGAGAGAAGAGAGAGACAAAGAGGCAGAAGAAAGAAAGGAGAGTGAGAGAAGATAGAGAAGAAAGGTAAGACAAAAAGAGTGAGAGAAGAGAGAGAAGAAAGGAGAGAGGAAAGGAGAAAGTGAAAGAATGAGAGAGAGAAGACAAGAGAGGAGAGAAAGGGGTAATAGAGAAAGAGAGAGAGAGAAGAAAAGAGAGGAGAGAGGAAAGGAGAGAGCGAATAAATGCTTGAGAGAGAGAAGAAAGAAGAGAGAAAGAGTGAGAGGAGACAGAGACAAAGAGACAGAAGAAAGAAGAGCAAGAGAAAGAGTGAGAGAAGAGAGAGAAAAAGAAAGGAGAGAGAAAGAAAGTGAAAGAGTCAGAGAAAAGAGAGAAGAAAGGTAAGAGAGAAAGAATGAGAAAGAGAAGAAAGGAGAGAAAGAGTGAGCAAATGTTCTCTTCCATACAGTACAGTATATGATGCTAAAAATGCTAGTCGTTCTATTCCCTGTTTTTTCCTTCTTTCTTTGTGAGCACCTCCAGCCTCACTCCCCCAGCCTCAGACCCCAGTGTCAGCCTGTCACACAGTAATAACAGTTATTTACTGTTCAGTCGTTAGCACGTGCATTAGCCACAGTTTGTTGGCTTGTCGTATGGAGCCATTAGCTGCAGTCTCTGTCGGACACACGAAGAGAGACTCTATTATGAGACTTGATTTTGATTACATACAGTACATGATTTTTCCTCTTTTCCAACCATTTTCTTCTGCTTTATCCGAGGTCGAGTCGCGAAGGCAGCAGTCTGAACATTGAGGCCCAAGTTTCCCTGTCCAAACACACCTACTCCAGCTCTTCCAGTGGAATCCTGAGGTGTTCCCAGGCCAGTCGAAAAGAAATTCTTGGTCAACTAAAGAAATGTCTCATCGACCAATTTATCGACTAAAAGAGGAGCATAACAAACTGACCCAAATTGCTCTAAAATGCAAAAGAAGTCAGGCAAAAACATTATTTTTATATCTGAATACATAGACTAAATCAATAATTTGGTTCAAAATCATCTGTTAATTCACTTTAGTTTGTTGCTTTTCAGTATATTTCCTCACAGATTAAATAAAAACATTAGTCAACTATTGAAAATGTTGGTCGACCAAGATTCCACGGACCGATTAATCAACTAAACGACTAAAAGACTACAGCACCAGTCTAGAGACATAGTCCCTCCAGCGGGTCCTGGGTCTTCCTCTGGGTCTCCTCCAAGTGGGACATGCCTGAAACACCTCCAGACGTCCACGAGGCATCCGGAACAAATGCCCGAGCCACCTCAGCTGACTCCTCTTGATGTGGAGGAGAAGCAGCTCTACTCCGAGTTCCTCCGAGTTAAAATGTTATTGATGTATCAACGCTGCCTCCTCTTGTTTTATTAGCTCTGACCTCTCCTAATGTCTTCCTTAGGTTTGCACCAGGGATACTCTTTATAACTCATGATTTCTGCGGGCAAAATGGATCTATGGACTGTTAGTATTGTATATTTTTTTAATTTAGTAGAGCAGTGGTTTCCCTCAAAGACTCCCTGCTTGAACATGGGACATATCTAGAAAATTACACTAAAGCTAGAAAACAGGTTGTTAATTACCATATTACAACATAGTCTGGTTGTTCTTTGGAGTTGCAGTCTTTGTGAGTGTCATTGATATCGGGGTCAGCTGAGGTGGTGAGTCTCGGAGGAGCCAGGCTGTATTGTGTTGACTGCAGGACGGACGAAAATAGCTTACATTAGCATAGCTTCTTCTGTGGGGCTAAAGGCACAGACCTGCACCGGAGAGAAAGAGAGAGACCTCAACACACACACACACACACACACACAGAGTAGGAACATGAGCACTGCAGCTGCATTACATCATTCTTACACTCACCAAAGTATAAATGGAACTAAGCCTACACCTTTCTGTTTGTTATGACGTTTTAAAATCATGTTATACCAGTTTCCTTTAATGACTTTCAGGCTGCGTAGTCGGCTGTGTTTTACATGATCAGCTGCTTCTGGAGGCTGACTTTCTTTTCAAACAGATTACAGACAAAACATGTTGGACTAAAAACATAGTTCAGTAAGTTTAGAGCAGATATTTGGTCTTTAAACTGAAGAAAAGACGATCCTACTGGACTAGGACTCTGAGGAGAACGACACATGCAGCGAGTCTTCTGTGAGCGAGTGAAAAGTGTCAGAGGAAGTCACACTACTGGATTTATTTAATCTAATCTCTGCTCCATGAAAGAGACTGAATCTATAGAGACATTTTCGGTCAAAAGAGCCACTGTCCATCTGCTTAGCTGGGGAAACTTCTTTGACAAGAGCAGCTGTTTGGATCAAGTCTGAACCGGTCTGACAGACGTCTGTCTCCTGAAGCTTGAGACTGCATTTTTCTCGTTGTTTTTTCCACCTGAATGTAACTTTTAAGGGTCGTAGGGTCGAATTTCATTCATAAATGTTTACTTAGCAGCAGAACTTTTGTTTTCACAAAGTGATAAACTCATGTAGTTACTGACAACGGTGTTTTTCAACTTGTTTCCACGGTTTGTGTCTATGAGCGGCGGCTCTTTCTGCAGGCGGGGAGTGCACGCATCGCCAGTGTTGATAAACCCTCTATATTCTACCTCAAAGTTGACTTTTGCTCCAAACTACACATTTTTACTGACAAAAGATCGGTTTTA
This sequence comes from Mugilogobius chulae, assembly GCA_038363315.1. NCBI lineage: Eukaryota > Metazoa > Chordata > Actinopteri > Gobiiformes > Gobiidae > Mugilogobius > Mugilogobius chulae. The sequence goes on along the minus strand of CM076411.1, from coordinate 17,868,004 downwards.
GATCTTTTGATTCAAAACCCACCACCAAATAATTCATTTCGATTCAATCTCTCGATTTTTCGTTTAATGGCCCAGCCCTACTTTCTTGTGATTCTGTGTTTGGGCTTTAGTATAACCTTAGCATTTAGCTTGGAGTAATCACATTTTTGGCTATTTTTACATATTTAAACCATGGATCACATTTTTCATCGCTGTGTTTGTAGTTTGCATGATATATCTCTTTATAGCCACATCTATTTTTAGTCTCTGCTTTGGTATTGGTCAATAACGGGTAACGACAGATACCAAAATCAGTATTGAACCTGTAAAAGCTAACCCTAACCCCCCCAATCCCCAAAACGCACCATAGATTCGAACACTTCCCTCAGTCTGACTCGTGCTTCTCCAGCCAGGCAGCGTCATCTTGTACATCTTACTTTATCCGTTTACAATAAGCCCTGATTGTCTCCGTCTTCTCCGTGTAATTGAATTGCGGTGTTGTTTTGAAGGAGAAATGGCCCTGTTTGTTCTGTTCATCCACTTACGACCGCACGGCCACATCCAAACGTTAGCTCAACAAAGACCGACAATCGATAGCTCCCATCGTTTATGCAAGCCTCAAAGAAAATCAATATCAACACCCAATCAAAAATGACTATTGCATAATAAAAAATTGGAAAACAGATAAATTGGATAGGTTTGACCGAGGAAAGGCAAGTCTATGTTTTCATTCGTTTAAATGAATCACTAAATTTTGACTGCTTTAGATACTTTCAAGGTCTTCTGAAGCAGTAAAACTCCTGCAGCTGACGTCACGCTATCCCAGCTATCCCAGCATGCTCTGCGTATCTCCACTGAGTTCAACGGTGGCTTCCGGGATGAGTTTTACAGATAATGGATTATTTTTGCACACTGAGATTTACAATTTGTCAGAGACGAAGGAAAGCCAGGCCTTTTTCGTGGCTGACAGATGCTTTTTTGACAAAAAAGTGGATTTAAGCTACGCCAACGATATGAGTCAAGACAATATTAATTAAAATGCAGATTGATTTGTAAAGTAATACTTATGGCGACAGCACAGCGGTTAGCACTCTGGCCTCATAGCAAGCAGATCCTGGGTTTGACTCACGGGTGACCCGGGGTCTCTCGATGTGGAGATCGCATGTTCCGAAAACCTGGAAATTCCACCAAAATTGTGTCACGCTAAGCCGGATGTTTTCGTAAACATGTAGCACAAGGATAATTTCAGTCTGAAGCCTCTCAACATGGTTTGCTTCTCAGGTTTTAAGGAATTGATACGTTCATTGTTCAAAACCAAATCAAGAGCCGAATCAGTTATTCGCCTTCTTGAATGTTTTGAAATGGGGCTTGCAAGCAACTTTCGACTTTTCAGTGTCACATGCTTGATTGGATCATCCTAACATTGGACGAGGAAATGATTGGCCGAGGCTCCGGTTTCAGACCCTTCTGCGTTCAAACAGAATGTAACAGAATGTAGGAGGGGCTGACTGGTCAGGCAATAGATTTCCTTCGGGTGCTGAGGTTCAACGTGTTCTCATGGATTGCGTAAAATAGCACGCCATGACAAATTGTGTGTCACGACGTCACCCTCTGCCTGTTTTAGCGTGCAATTACACGCTCGTTTTTTCTGGCGTGGTCTGGACACGCCTAGTGGTTGACGACAAACACGAGGTTTTTCAAGAGATTAATGGCGAAATTTAAGTCTGAAGTTACAACAATGGGTAAGTTTAGCTCTTTGGCTTGAAGTTGGTTAAAGTTAGGATTAGGATTGTGTTAGTCTTCATGAATAAAAACACCTCTTAACATTCACCATTGAAATGAACTGGGACAGAAATGCGTCAAATACACACGCATAAAATAGAAGTTGCGTTCACATGACACGCTGTTTACAATAGCGTGGTATTGACACGCTTATCCATGAGAACAGGCTGTCAGGTTCATGTCCAATTTGCCTCCTCTCTCCCTCCCCAGGACTACAGATGGTGGTAAACCGTTAATAAACCTTACCTTACCTTAATCTAGTTAATAATAATAATAACTATCATCTTAAAACAAGTCAAAGTGTTTGCTCCGATTGTACTTTGGCGATTTAGAGGGACCAGCGTGAGAAGAAAACAATGGCTACTGCATTTCAAATCAGTCTTTGAATGATTTATAGTTGAATAAAAGCACAAACCAAAGTTAAATCAAGTAAAGTTAAACTGAAATGATTTTCAGATGTTTCTCACAATGAGCTTCTGTCATGAACAAAGGCTTCACAACATGTTTTCACTTTAGTCTCAGATCAGATTCTTTAAATGGTCAGTCTGAGTAAACGATATATGTCCAGGGCTTTAGAGTCAAATATAATTCACACAAACATTATGTAAACAAAAACGACAGCAAGCAGCAGCTATGATAAAAGATGGTCACTGCGCTGAGTCAACAGCTGCGCTCAGTGGCTCGTTCCTGTGAGTTAGCTAGCTCGGACTCAGCGCCACTCTGTCCGTAGCATGTGCAGTAGTTATTTCTCTGTTTACTAGAGCGAGAAGAGCTAAAGACACAGCTAAAGATTGGAAAGCTGTTTTATCTAAACTAAAGACTTTTGTAAACTCCTCCACTAAACTTCATAACTTGTGTATTTTGCGTGCTAATGCTAACAGCTACAGGAAAACAAACAGGAGAACGCTCCGGAGTTCTTCAAAAACATACCGGACTAGCTTAGATGCTAAGTGTTCGTTAGCATTAGAGTCGAACTGCGCCTCTACTATTTATATGTCTATGTTTGCAACGGTCTAAATCTGCAAAAATGACAGAATAGCTTCTCTTTGACACGATACCTAACATTAGCTTTGCCTTTGCTTCTGCTGTGATATTTCTCATTTCTCAGCCTGGACCTGTCTGACACGATCCGTTTGTGAGGCTGGAGGAGATGTGACCGTATCTCTGCTCCCTGTCAGCTCCAGAGCACCAGGATGTGTGACGTGAGTGAGTCTGACAGCGTTAGCATTAGCACCAGTACAACAGCAGCAGCACCAGTACAGCAGATCTGCAGTGGAAGACCGGTGATGTGACGAGAACGCAGCAGCAGTCTCTGTGAGCTCAGATACAAGGAGAAAGGACAGACAGAGGGTCAAAGTGAGACAGTAGAGAAGTAATCCATTTAAGGATTTTATACCAGAGTCTTCTCCAAATCCAAATGTTTCCTCCTCCTCGCTCTCCTCCTGTTTTCCCCTTAACCTTGCATGTGTACTTGCGCTATTGTCAGTGTGAGCGGAAGCAATCAAGCACGCTCAGCGATAGATACCTGCGTTGCTGTCTCCGTTGCCGTGCGTACGTCGTTGTTTTGAAGACAATTTGGCCGCAAAAACATAACCTTTGTTTATATTATGACCATGGCTCACGGTTTGTGATCATATGGTGAATGTAAAGACATGTTATTATTCATGAAGACTAACACAATCCTAATCCTAAATTTAACCAACTTCAAGCCCCAGACCTAAACTTACCCATTTTAGCCGTTAATCCCTTGAAAAACCTCCTGTTTGTCGTCAATCACATCGCGTGTCCAGACCACACCAGAAAAAAGGAGCATGTAATTGCACGCTAAAACAGGCAGAGGGCGTCGTCATGACACGCAATTTGTCATGACGTGCTAATTCCACGCAATCCATGAGAACAGATTGTTGTGATAAAAGTTAGTCAGACGAGCCTTTGCAATGTGACGAGCAGGTCTCCTGGATCGACATGTTTTGACGACACGATCGACCAGTAGCTCGCGATCGACGGGTTGCCCACCCCTGGTATACTGTATAGAAGTGGCACCGCTGATCGATTAATCTTGTGTTATAATTTACATGTAATATTTGAGCCCGATCTCACAAGAAAGCGTACATTTACCACGACATACACAATATGTAAATGAGGTATGATTAGCACAAGTCCACAGCTGTCCTGCATAATTATAGTACGCGTCACAGTCCCCATTAGGGATGGGTATCGATAGGATTTTATCGATATCGATGCCATTATCGATTCCTCTTATCGATCCGATTCCTTATCAATTCTCTTATCGATTCTTAAAATTATGTGTTTTATGTATCTAGATTTAAAAAATGTATTTTAACTAATTTCAATACATTTAGACAATGATGTGGACTATATTATGATGATTACTAATTAAATATAGGCTAAATGAAGAGCAGAAATAATATTTCAGAGCTAGAGGCATAAACTATTTTGATATTGATAATACTAATAACGCTATGTAAGGGTGTAACTTTGGCCACGTGAAGTCCTGGTTCTACACACATCACACTCTCCCTGCGCTCACCAGGCCTTTCTCTTTCTCCGTGTCCCACAAACTGTGCTACTGTAGCCTAGTTGTTTTATTCAGAAAGTCCGCTCCAGGTGACGGTCTGCGCTTGGAGAAGGCGGAACAGCGCGCTTCAGTCCGAAGCGAACGCACGTGTCTCCCAGACCAGCTGTGTGTGCGCTAGTCAGGACGCAGGCACGGCACAGCACAACGGACAGTCCGTATACATGGGACACAGCTCGCTTAGAGACGGATAATTCGTGCGCTCCGAGGCGCGGACACAATTTACTTCGGGGCTGACAGTTGTGAGACCCGTCTAAGGAGACGGTGGAGAGAAAGTGAGAGAGAGGTCGCCCAGGCTCGAAGAAAACGCACACAAAGTGTACATTAAGAGCGCGGAAAAAAAGAGTTTATACCCCCCCAGCTGACGGTAGATGCACGCGCCTATCCTTCAAACATTCATATTAATGGAGGAAGCTTGCCTGTCACGGCGCTGGTGTGTGAGCCGCATGTGCGCCACATGTACTTATTGTCTCCGTTTCTTCTCTCTTTTCCTGTGCGCGCTGTACGTAAACGCGCTGTATCCACGTGAATTGGTGAGAGACTTAGGCTTTGCCAAAGCTAAAACTTGTGCTTGTAATGAAACCGAACTGAACAGCCCAGCGTGAGGTTGAAGTTTACGCAGTATTTAAAGGCACAGCGGCCCAAAGCGGCATCGATAAGAAGAATCGATAAGAGAGGAGACTAACGAATCCAGTGGATTGCTAAAAATAGAACCGGTTCCCAAGTAGAACCGGCTCTCGATACCCATCCCTAGTCCCCATTCATTTCTATGGTGTTTGTTAAGACATGTTCTTATTTATGAATATTAATGAAATCCTAATTCTAATCTTAACCTGCCCCAAGCCCCAGAGCTAATCTTACCAATTTTAGTAACTTAATGCCTGAACTTACCTGTTTCACCTGAAGAAAACGTCCCCACATGGCTTCAACCAAAACTCGTCCTAATTTGACACTGTGAAATCTCGTGTCATTTTTTAGAATTTTTCATATCGTGCTAAATGCACGACGTAACATAAGTAATAAAAATAGCAGTGAAGTCGTGGTCAAAATTAGCTGTTTTTGTGTCGTGGTAAAAGTACACCCTCTAGTGAGACTGTGTTGATTATTAGGGCTAACGTTTTTTTTAATTTTACATGATTGACAGTATCTACCTATTAAATCCACTGCTGGGGAGCAAAGTAGCAGAGTGGTTAGAGGTCTGGCTTCCCAATAAGGAGATCGTGGGTTCGACTCCCGGGTCGGACCATATCAACATCTCACAATCTCTCTGGGTGGAGTTTGCATGTTCTCCCCGTGTCATCGGGGGTTTTCTCCAGTTTCCTCCCACCTCCATAAAACTAACTTAGGCCCAAAGTTACCGGGATAGGCTCCAGTCACCTGTGATCCCTAACAAGATTAAGTGGTAGAGAATGAATGAAAATGAATGAATAAATCCACTGCAGATCTTCAAAAAAGGCTTCAACCCACTGATCTATAAGCCACCACATCATTACATGTGAATGACATGATAACATTGTGTGGGTTTCTAATGGCCTGACCAAGCTATTCATTTGTGTCTATAATGTGGTCTGATATGGAACCCAGTCTTATTGTAATGTACTGCAGACACACACACACACACGTATCCCTGAGTTCAGTGTAATACATGGAGGTGACGTTAGCAGACTTGTCTTCATTTGCAGCTTGTGCCGGAGCTGTTGTGTTGATAACTGAGGACGTTCAGACACTATTGATTCTTTGTGTGTCTCTGGTGCAGACGGAGAGGTGTGACTCGGAGCGATAAAAGGACCCACACTCAGCCCAAATGCTCCTCTGTTCTCAGCAAAGCATATTATAAAGAATTAGGAGGGTATGATCTTGATTTGAGAACATTTTAACTGACAGGAAAAACAAAACAAAAAAACACTAGAACATGACTTTTGGTCCATAAAAGAAGACACAACAAGTTTTTACACTTGAAATAAATAATGAATATTTCAGTTGCCTAATTCAAGAAAGAAATACAGTGTCTTGTTCCATTGGTAGCTCATTTACAGGAGTTAAATTTGTTTCTCATTCATTCATTCATTTTCTACCACTTAATCCCATTAAGGGTCACGGGTGATTGGAGCCTATCCCAGTGACTTTGGGCCTTAGGTGGGAAACACTTGGACAGTGGCCATCTCGTTGCAGAGTTAGACAGACAACCATTTACTCTCTCATTCACTCACAGGAGAAATTTACAGTGATGCCCAATGAATCTAAACATACATGTGTTTGGAGGTGGGAGGAAACCAGAAAAAACCCAATGACTCAGGGAGAACATGCAAACTCCACACAGACAGATGGTGAGATGTTGATGTAGTCCGACCCGGGAGTCGAACCCTCGACCTCCTTATTGGGAAGCCAGAGCTGCTACTGTGCAAAAATGTTTATTTATTTATTTTTTATTCTAATTTTGACCATACAATATATCTTTAGTTTTTGCTGTTTTGCCAGGGCAGAAGTAATTTTTAGCATAACAGACAAAACAAATTTTGTGAGTGCTAAAACGGTTCCTTAAAGGTTGTATGGAGGATTTTCAAAAATGGTTTGTTGTCAGTCTTGGTCAAAAACAGTAGACAACATAGATTTGTAACAGCCTTGTACTTATGCTAAATAAAAAAAATATTATAAAAATATATAAACTGTGGACATGATGAGGCTGTAAAACACTGACGAGGTACCTCGTTATCTATTGGTCTGTTAACCTGTCAAGCAAACCCTCAGTGTTCCTAAGCAACTCATTGGCCCAGTTACAGTGAAGGGCGTGGCCCTGAAAAACAGCAAACAGTTGTTGGATTTGAAAAATCCTCCATACAACCTTTAAAAGCTCTTAAGAATACATTTGTTCATAAAAACATGTCATGAATGAGGCCCTTTATTCTTACACCTTCACCTGTAAGAACATAATGACATCATTTTGTTTTTACAGCTTCTGTTTTGCAGTTCTTACAGCTTGTTCTCGCTCCTTCAGAACTTCAAACACTCAAAAAAGGTGTGGCTAAGTGTTTTATTTTTTGGAAATATAAATACATTTTGGCCATTGTGACTGAAATGAAATAGTTATCAAAACTGTGTTGTCACTGTACTGTTGATAATCTCTATAGCAACCTATAGCAATAGGAACAACTGTTTGAGTTCATGTGGGCGGGGCCTCAGCATCAGAGCTTCTGGTGAAGTATGAACTTTGTTCTTGCAGCTGCATTTAAATCATGATCTGGCTCCAGAAAATGGCCATATTTCTTTTCGGTCATATCGCCCAGCCCTATAACTAACTATTATTTTGAAGGAAATTACACAACTCAGTGTTTGAGTGCTTGCTCCACTGTAACTCTTTTCAGATGCTGTGAATGGTGGAAAAGTGGAATATAAATATCAATTAACACTATTTTTGTGAATATCCAGCAGTATTTTCGAAGACTCATTTTCAAACCAAAACAGTATGAAATGGTACATTTATTAGAAACTACCTGAATGCATTTGGAGCTCACAGCTGTAGAAAGCAGTCCAAATGTTAGCCTAGCGCTGGTCCGTTTCCTAGCAACAGTTGTGAAAAGGAGCAGTTAGTGTGCAGCGGGGGGGCTCCAAGTGGGCCGCAATCAAACTCTGCAAACACCGTCTGTTTTATGTTCTACTGCGGCAAAATGCAAAGTCAGAAATGACACAATTTCAAAATATTTATATATAAAAAAAAAAATCCAAAACAAAGCTCTCCAAAATGCAAACACAAAACACAGAAATACGTTTTGTGTCTTTTGCTGCGTTCATGTGGTCCTCGGGTGCTCGTGATGAGAGTAGGGGTTCCGACCTAGTTTGCATTCATGTGCTTTTTACTTCGGAAAATTGGGATGTTGTTGTTAACCATAATAAAGAAATGGCACAGCACTTTTAACCTAAGTTAATAGACCTAACAGTGAGATCTGATGCTAGTCTGTCCAAAAACTAACGTTAAAGGTTGTTAGTATTTATTTTCTAACTGATTTTCATCAGTCTCCATGTGTCAGTGACGTCAGGTGCAGAGCTCGGGCAGCTCCGTGTGTCCCGAGTTACCGAGCAGTTGTCCCGAGATGTTTGAGCGTTCATGTGCATTTTTCAACTTGGAACAACATTTTCCCGAGTTCCTGAGGACCACATGAACGCGTCATTTGAATATGAATGCACGTCTCTACATTTTTTTCTTTTTTTTTTCTTTTTAGTATTTTGAATTTTGGTTGTTTTAAGAATTTGATTGTGTCTTTTTGAGTTTGAGTTATTGTTTTGATTTTGTGTGCATGTTTGAAAATTTGATATTTTTGAAATTTGCGTTCTGAGCTTTTTAAAATTTGGTTTGGCTTGAGTTTTTAGATCTGAATTGGTGTTCTTTATTATTTTTTTTTGTTTGTTTTTGTTTTTTTTATTTGTGATTTGAGTTTTTTTTTTGTTTATTTTTTTCATTCATCATTCATTGTGTTTTTATTTTCACGATTCATGCTCTTGAATTTGTGTACATGTTCTTTTTTGTAATTGTGTTTTAGTTTTTTTCTCTTTTTTGTAATTGCATTCTGGATTGTTTTTTTTGTTTTTTTTCGTTTTTTTTCTAGATCCAAGCTTTTTATATTTGATTCTGTGCTTTTATGCATCTCTTGCCCCTCAGACCCACTTTAATTCCGTAACTGCACATACAATACGTGTGGCCCCAGCACAGATGCCTGAGGTACTCCATCCTCTCTGTCCCTTTCTTCACCAGCCCCAGTCACACGCATCATCAATCATTAATCAACCTAATAGAAGGCATTTAGGAGGTTAAGTCGAGACAAGCAGGAGCCCCAGCAGGACACAGGCCCGTCCCATCTTCTCCCATTAAGAACGGTAAAAGCCGTGAGTGGGGCCGTTCACTCAAAGGCACACACTGTTCTTCTAATCTAAATTAATGTCTTTCCTGTGTTCTTCTAAGAGCCGGGCCACTTCCAGCATAAAGGGCCCATTTTTTAAGAGTGGAGCAACATAGGGTGCAGCGTGTGACCAGCTTTGGAAAACTTAGAATCAGAAAGTAATATTGTGTAGCTTGTTTATATTACACGTAGAGCTGGTGTTATTGAAAAGAACCTCTGGTGTGGATTGATTAAGAGTAATTTTTAACATTTCCAGGCTAAACTGTGTGATGTTTAAAAATACAGTAGAGCATTTCCTGTCGTACCACTTAATGACATCAGAAAAAAACTACATGTTATAACTTTGACTCACAAAGGAGACGTCACCCACAAGTTTTGTTTATCGGGCGAGATGTTGAATGAATGCCTGCACGTGTCTCTTTAAAACTTTAGTGTTAGATTCAGATCAGGGTTTATGTGAAACAAAGCCCAAATACACATGTATTTTTATTGTGAGCCTTGTGACACTTCCTGGAACGCTTCGTTAAAGGGATTTACTTTGTTTCTTGACCTTTACTTTGACAAACGCCGAGGTTTGTTTGTATCAAAGATGCTGGACCTTGGTGGATGTGTTAGCGATTTTAGTGGCAACTTTTCCATGACACATTTTGCATATTAGATACTTTCAGACAGTACAAAGCTCTGGTCGTCTTTAGAACACCCCTTGACTTGAGCTCTGTTTTCTCTTCTAACTTTAGCAGCCTTTTAACTTAGCTGTTAGTTGACGACACACACTGTTCTCCACTGGTGTGGACGTGTTTGCGGTATACCGTGAGCTGTAAAACTTCTACAAATAACCTACCGGAAAATATTCGCAATTATTAAAAAAAACGGTTAATCTTGACATCCCTATCTATGTATAAGCTCCTGCTCCAGAAACTTTTGAACAAAAAAGAATGGGTTTTCTGTGAATTTGGGGCATTAGACCAACAAAAGCAGCTTCACAACAGTTAATTTATGTGTGCTCAAGAAGTGGAGCCCTATGCAAGTTTGCGTAGTCTGCGTATAAAAAGGTCCGGCTCTGGTTAAAGGTTATGAAGGATTTTCCAAGAAAGACTAATCCAGATACTGCTTTGTCATTTTTCAAGTGATGCACAGGTTCCACTGCCCATAGCCACAGCCTTCACTGCTAACTGGGTCAGTGAGTTACTGAGGAACCTAGAGTTTGATCAACATTTTACCTTGGCTACACAAAATCTATGCAACTGATATAGACCATGATTGACCATTTGGAAATCCTCCATTCAATCTTTAAACCTGTGCAAATGAGACACAATAGATTTGAGAAAAAATTTAATAATACACACTTGCAAATATACACTACGAATCAAGACAAAATATCCCGAACAACTTCTACTGAATGAACTAAAAAAAGGTTTTTTGCTTCTTAAATTGACACAAATATTATTCTTTTAGTCTTTGACCTTCTTTATGGGCATTGGACAATACTCTTAATAACTCTTATGTTTCTTAAATTTTTAATCTGAACAACTGAACCATATATGCATCTGCCCTCATCACAAAACTATGAACCCCGATCCATTTTTCAAACATTTTCATTAGCGTTGATGGCTTACCCTTACACATAAGCAGCCCTCTAATGCAACAGGATATAGTGGAAAGAGCTCTCCCCATTAGAACCATTACCGTCCGGCTGGACCATAAAAGCTCCATTCAGCTCTCCTGATCAGTATTAATGCTTTTCCTGCGTGTGGAGGGCGGCGCACGTGACACGAGCGCTCCAGTCGTAACCGTAAATCAGACGTGTTCCCCAAAGAAAGGCCATTTCTCCTCCGACATCCATCACACCGCCAGCGTGTTTTCAGCTCCCCTCGTTGGCTTTGATTTGCTGAATTTCGATTTCTTGTACACTGTTTTTTTCCCAACTGAATTGCAAAAAAATTCAGCTTTTATGACGGTGCTGGAGATGATTTTGGTGTTTTTGGAAGCGTTCTGACAGTGGTTCTTTCTGTCATTTATAGGCTTTTTTTATCAGGAGCGTTTTAACCTCCAGGGGTCAGACTGGATAAGTGAATGAGATCCTTCCCCCTTTAACACCAGAGCATGTTATTGTCTGGTTTTTGTTGTTGATGACTGGCTTTCAGGGTCAAGGTTTCAATACATGAATGAGGTTATAGCAACGGCTTTAACCAGGCAATAAAACAGAGGTCACACAGAGTCAGGTGCACTTTGTGATGTTTTTAACAAGGCGAGTCAGTGAGAGATGATGATATGTTGTCAGGAAAAAAGCAATTTAAGGAAACAGTTTTGTGTATTTATGTGTTTATTTTAGGGCTGACATTTTTATCATGTTTTTATCGCGTTAACGCAAAACTATTTAACGAAGATAATTTTTTTGATGCAAATTAATCACATGCTTACTTTTTACCATGGAAATGCTTCAGTGGTGTGAGCTTTATGGAGTCCTAGACAAGGCTCTGACGGCCCGTTTTTGTAGACTTTTTTTCCACCGGTGTCTGAGCGGGTATGTGAGCCATGTGTCTGTGTGTTCGTTTACCTCGGCCCCGTTTATGTTCAGCTCTAGCACTGAGAAGGCTGATCTTTTGAGACGTGATACGTGTTTTTACTTACCTGTGTCGCAGGCAGCATAACGGACTGTCCGTATACACTATGAAGGAGGCACTACGAAGCTTGCTTGGAGGCGGAGAATTCGTACGCTCCGAGGTGCAGGCACAGTTTACTTCGGGGCTGACACAGCTGACAGTTGTGAGACCCGTCAGAAGTAGGGATGTCAAGATTAACCGGTTTGTCAATAATCGCGAATATTTTCCCCCATGGTAGGTTATTCGTAGAATTTTTACAACTTACGGTAAACCGCAAACATGTCTTATGTCTTCTGTGACGTTGAAAGGCTGCTGAAGTATACGCTTCAGGAGTTGTATCCATCCAAAGAATCAAGTCGGGGGTTGTGCGGGCTGAAGAGTATCCAATCAGAAAACACGTGCCTTTGAAAAGCTACCGCTAAAAGCGCTAACACATCCAACATGATCCAGCATCTTCGATACGATCATCTCTCGCTGTTCGTCCAAGTAAACAACGTAAATCCTTTAAACGAAGCGCTCCAGAAAGTGCTGCGCAGCTCACGGCAAAAATGAACAAGTATTTATGCTTCATTTGACATAAACTCTGACCTGAAAGTAAAACGAAAGCAGAGACGCGTCCAGGCGTCACGTGACGACGCTGGGAAAACAAAACGTGTGGATGACGTCGCCTTCATGAGTCACGTGACAGATATCACACATAATATATTATTAGTTAGTAATCGATCTCTCATTGTAAGTATATTGAGAATATTAAAGCGACAATGATGTTTAAGAAAAAAAAGCTTGATTAATAATTTGTTTAAACTTAAAATTATTATTTTTTTTTTCAAAGAATAAATAATAAAATAATTGTATTTATTATTTTTATTCTAGGCTACATCATATTTATGTAATACAATCAGTGTATTGTCAGCAAATCAAATGCCAATAATTTAGATTTAAAAAAAATATATGTATATATATATTTTTTCTTTATGCCGATAATCGTGAATAATCGCAAATCGTGATTTTTCTTTTTGTTAAAATTGTGATTCTAAAATTTTATATTGTGACATCCCTAGTCAGAAGAGAAGGAGGGGAAAGAGAAAGTGAGAGAGAGGTTGCCCTGGCTCAAAGAAAACGCACAGAAAGAGCGCATTATTAGTGCGGAAAGAAAGAAAGAGTTTATAGACCCCCAAGCTCATGGGAGATGCATGAGCAGAAGGAAGACACTCGGACATTTTGTGAAAGTTACTGGAGACTGTCCCTGTTGGCTCAGAATTGATGTGGACATGTCCACACTGGTCCTGCAAATAAAGTTACGCCTATGGTCGCTTAGCAACTCCCTCTGTGATGTCATCTTCTATGAACAGGAAGTACATTTGTAATCTGACACATTAGCTAAACTGGGATGAACTTGGCAAAATATTTAGTGAAATCTTAAATATACTAACTTTAACTTGTTTTTGTGAAATGAGCCGTTTAACCTGTCAGAGGGACTTTAAACTTGTATGGGTTAAAAAAAACAACAACACGTTTTTGATTAGAGCAGGGATAGATCTTTGAAAAGAGGCAAAAAAAAAAAAGATGAAACTATTATGTGTTTATAAAGGTTTTAGTTAGTGGACAGTCAGGGTCTTATGTGTGATTTTTCTTAAATGGTGAAACAGTATTTACAACGGTCTCCTCCTCATTTTAAAACACTCACTGAAACATGAACGTCTGTGTTTTTACCTCTTTTGAACCATTGCACATTCAACTTTCTACAGTGCTACATTCACTTAATCCACGATATCAGTGTTGATGTGCACACTGGTTTGATAAACTGTGAGGTGGAGCACTTTGCACTTGTTCATAGTGTAATGTACAAGTTGACTGGAGCCAAATGAAGCGTGCAGTGCAGTTTAAATGGATTTACATGAGGTCTGTTGGCTGCCGGCTGAGCTTTAGCTGAAAACACCGACTTTCACAGTAAATATAATCACCCAGTGCATGTGTCATGATACTATGTGACACTTTGATTGTGTTTAATGATGTGACTTTAAAGTTTGACCCAGAGCTTAATTAGATATTTTTTTTGCAAATGGGCATAAAACATCACAATTTAGAGATTAATCAGAAAAGATTATCATTGTAATATGATAGGTATTTAATGGTGCCAAATTCATTAGTATAGTATTTAATAGTAGATACAATGTACAATATTTAAAGGTTTTGTTCACTTAATGTATTTTTAACCTCACAATTCTTGAACACAATGGGCCACATTCATGAAAGTGCATAACTTCCACTTTAAGAAGCTGCTGAGAAAACTCTGCGCCAGATTCACGACGAGTTGATAAGGAGCCAAAATTAATTCTTACGCCAAATTCACCAAACTCCAGCTCCGAACGGTTATTTACATAAAAATGAATAATGCATCAAGAAAGCTACTTCCTTATATGGCAAATATAGGCCGGCTGCAGCACTTCAGTGGCTTTTTAAAAAGTCCAATCACACATGAACACGCTCAGAGGAAACATGAAAAAGGTTTTACTGTTTATATCATGGTTGGTGTTGTGATGGCTTGTGGGTAAATATCAGGCCGACGCTTCTGACTTTTTTGCCGTGCAATTACACGTCCATTTTTTCTGCCGTGGTATGAATACATGATGTGGTTGAGGACAAACAGGATGTTTTTTTGTCGTTAACGCTAAGTTAGGGTCTGAAGTTGCAAAAATGGGTAAATTTAGGTCTGAGGCTTGGAGTTGGTTAAGGTTAGGATTAGGATTGTGTTAGTCTTCATGAATAATAACACGTCTTAACATTCACCATAGAAATGAACTGGGACAGAAACGTGTGAAATACACACGCACTAATAAGAAGTTGCGTTCATGTGACACGCTGTTTCAAATTCCGTGGTATTGACACGCTTATCCATGAGAACTGGCTGGGTCCTGTGGGGTTAGAACAGAGCCTGTGGCAGGTCCATTTAAGGAGTCTTTCTTAGCATAACTTTTTATTTATTTATTTTGTATAATGTTTATTAAAGTGAGGCTAAACACACGTTCAGAGACTAACTCCGCCCACAACTGCACCTCAAACAGGCTCGCAAAAGTGGGAGATGCCCGGAGGCCTTTTAAGAGACACCCAGTGGGTGTGAACAGACTTTGATTGACAGCACCAAATATGAACAGCGAGCTTGGCAAATGATGTGACGGAGCAGTCCGGGTCCTGACCACTGACAGTCTATCTGAGGGAAGCTGTACTAGTCTTTACTTACTTGCACGTCAAGATATTTTTAACTTTAATTAAACCTTTGCTTTAGTCTACATAGGCACATGAGCTCATTATGTGGGTATTTTTTAAAAATGAATATGAAAAACACTTCACTGACATGGGATTCGAACCAGCGCTTCGTTGTACAAGCAGCTGCACTTCGCACCACTCGCTGAACAAGCTGAGCCAAATGACGACTTATATCAATGCGCAGCGAGTGATCGCTCCTCAACACTCCTCCTCCGCAGCGGTGTCAGGGGGAGGAGTTTATTTATTCCCTCTGGGCGGCTCGTCTGCGCGTCAAGTCACTGTGACGTCAGAGGGTACTGAAAATGCACTGACAGCGTTTGCCCAGCGGCAGTACAGCCGCGGTTTTTACACACATAACTGCAAAATGAGCGAGTTTGCACAAAAATGTCCAAAAAAGGCCTGGAAACAGTAGATAATTCATTTTTGACCCCATATACACAGTTTAACAGTGAAAAAAAGTTGATTCTGAGTTTAGTTTCTCTTTAAGGACAATGTACAATTACATTAAGCACAATGGCAGAGAAGCTTGTACCAGATTGTAGCTTACAGCTCATTTCCATCTGTAGTCCTGGAGAAGGGAGGCACATTGGACATGTTTTTAGTTGTAGGAGGAAACCGGAGTACCGGAGGAAACCTACGCAGACACGGGGAGAACATGCAAACTCCACCTAGAAAGGCCCCGGGAGTCGAACCCAGGACCTTCTTGCTATTTTCCGTTAGAACTAATTTTGTGAATGCCAAAAATGTTCGTAAGAAGCCCTTGTGTTTGTAAGAATGTGTCACAAATGAGGCTTAATGTGTTTAGAAGAACTTCCCACAACATTCAGAAACCAGATTGATTTGAGTTGTGCTAATGAAGGCTAGCTGAACGCCAACAAAATCAAATAAAGCCACACAAATACAGTAAAAATAAAAAATAATTAAAAGTAAATGTATTGTGATATTGGTTGCCTTGGGTCATTTAAAACTGTGAATGACTATTTAATATGGCCTAATGGTTGCCTAACAATGCTTTTGAACATTTTTTTATTGCACTGTATGTAAAAAACAAGCTTAATGATGATTGCAATATTTAGATTACTGCTGTTAACCCATTTTAATTTTTCACAGTTTTTATTTTGTTGCTTGATAATTACAACATTCAATGTATTTGCTTTTCCGATTGTGCCCATGTTTTCAGCCACATTTGCCACACTCCAAGTCTATTTATAACATACCATATTTAACATTCAACACACCCGCAGTCAGCTCTGTGGGTGGTGAACATGGCTTCTCTACTTCTGTTACTGTTACCTCCATCCAAAACTAGAATGACAGAAAAATAAAGAAACAGGATGTGATGATTGAGTCCTAAACAGGAGGAGGGTTTACACGGATACAGTTACAATCAGCAGTGAAATCAAGTCATTAGCAGCAGATTATGAGCAGTAATCCTCCGAGGGACGGCCAACACGGGGTTAACTGTGGGATTGAACGTAATCAGACGGAATGAGTGAGGCACCATGGAGAGCTGCTGGACCGGGGCGTATTTATAGCATCAGAGGCAGAGAGTGGATGAACAGTGCTGGGAAGAATACTGGATTCTGAACTACTTTAGGTTGATCAGTCCAATTCCAAAACAGCAACTAAAATATTAAAACACGCATCTAAATTGGTTAACACCCACTCAAGAAATGCAAACATTTCAAAACAGACACCTAAATTGATAAACTTCCAAAGCAATCACTCAATTCCAAAACCTCAAGTTCGAAAGTGTGCACCCAAAGTCCAGAATGTGCACTCATAAAATGAATTCTTTTGAAATCAGACCACACAACGTTCTCTGTTCCGTTATTTTTGTGGAATGAAGCCAAATCCGCGCGCTCTGTAGCTAAAGTGTGCGGTCTCCTGTTTACAGATTTATAGGTTACGTATTTGCGCAGGCGTCAGTCTCGCTACCTCCCTGACGGAACAGCTATTTGTCTATTGTTGCATTCTAGTTTTGAGAGAGCGCGAGTGCAAGTTTGGTCAGGATTTCTAAATTAGTAGACTATATTTAAAAGGGCAGCTTCATTTACAATCTGTCAAAATGACGGAGAGCCTTGGAAATTTTCCGTCTAAGCAAAATAAAGATTGAAAATGACTTTCGGATGAGAGTCGAAACGTCTTGATCTTCGGAAACACTGTCCAGATGACTACTTTGAAGACTTCTACTATGGATCACTCCTGGATGAATAAGCAAAATGCAATCCATAAATGACGTAAAATTGACGGTTATTGTAACCTCTGACCCCCACACTGAGTCTCCTTACCTGGCCACCGTTCATCTAATTCCATAGAACTTCAGAGCCCGGTCTCACAAGAAAGCGAACATTTACCACGACATTACACAACATGCAAATTACGTATGATTAGCACGAGTTCACAGCTGTTTTGTGTAATTATAGTACGCGTCACAGTCCCCGTTGATTTCAATGGTGGTAGTTAAGACGTGTTCTTATTTATGAATATTCATGAAATCCTGATTCTAATCTTAACCTGCCCCAAGCCCCAACCCTAATGTTAACCATTTTAGTAACTTTATGCCTGAACTTACTCGTTTCACCTGAAGAAAACGTCCTCACGTGGCTTCAACCAAAACTCGTCCTATTTTAACGCTGTGAAATCTCGTGTCATTTTTACTCTTTTTCATATCGTGCTAAATACACGGCGTAACATAAGTACTAAAAATAGCTGTGAAGTCGTGGTCAGAATACGCTGTTTTTGTGTCGTGGTAAAAGTACGCCATCTAGTGAGACTGTGTTGAACTTCATTATCTATATATTTTTCAATAAAGAATGTATACCTCTGCTTACCGTAGTCCTTGCTAATAAAGATTGCAAATGGTAACCTACCCGTGTGAAACCAATGGAGCGGTTAAGGGTAACTACTAGGGGTGTAACGATTCACCTAAATATTCGAAGTATCGATACACAGCCCTTACGATCCGTTACATCGATCGGCGTTCTACTAGTCATCCTCAATTCCACCCACACATCGATGCAACTTTGAATCACTTCGAATCTAAGCCCAAAGAATCGATTTATTTAGATATATGGCGAGACATAAACCATACAGACAAACGGCATTCTTAGTAGTGTGTTTTTCACATAAACGTTTCATTAAATGCGCTTTTAATACGCTGGTTTTCTGCGCTGCGTCATCATCAAGAGCCTGCAGCGCTTGTTTCACATGGAATCTACTCCCCGGATGGCAACGCTGCTGTACTGCCCAGCGGAGGAGACGGACAGCGCTGTATTCCAAATCATCCTGCGGTGCCGGTGCACACCAGTGCCCGCGAGAGCGCGGATAGCGGAAGCAACGTTACGAGGACAAAGTCGCAGAGGGGCGCCGAACCGGACCACGGAGGTAACGCTGAGAAATGACTCAAGCTTGAAAAGAACCAGACGAGCTGCAAACGCGCAACCAGAGCTGCGACGCCACACTCATGTTTATAAAACAGACTCGCGCATTTGTGTAGGCTTTTAGCTTTTAAACGTCAACGTGCTTTGGGTCAAACTCTGCAGATGTTTGTGGATTTAATATTTAATGATAAGTCACAAAGATACAATAAGTTCACAGACTCCCACCTCACTACATCTGTGTGAAAATGATTCAATAAGATGGTGAAATGTGGGTCACTTATTTTATTATGATACAAAACTTGTGTATAAGGGGAAAAGTTGCAGTTTTTTATGTGTAGTAAAATAATTGTGTTATTAAGCTGAATATATTTATTACCTTTATACTTACCCTATAATTTTATTATTTGTCATTGAGTTTTGGATTTAATGCAAAATCTTGGTCATGATTTTATTCATGTCGTAAGTTATCAAACTGAATCAAAATATCGTTTTAAAATTGCTGTATCGTTCCGAATCGTATCGTTCCCAAATACCCCAAAATCGTTTTGTAATCGTATCTCTAGGCTTCATATCGATATGTATCGTATCGTTCTAAAAACGTATCGTTACACCCCTAATAACTACACATAGAATCACCCATTTACCGATTCTGCTTCATAAAAACGCATGGTTCATTTAGAAACACTGGTAGATCCTAAGCGGTAACAATTCATATATTATGTTTCAGAACATACACTTTAATAGTAACACCAAGCAAAACTCACCTAGCAACAAACAATGAGTAGAGAGAAAAAATACAGTTACATTTGGTTTTGGCACAGTGTTAAAAACAGCCACAAAAGAAGTTTTTAGTTGATCAGAAAACGTGTCGACTAATTGTGACGTGTTTTTAGTCGATCACGAATTTTGTCTGATCGACTAAAGCCCAAAGTAAACTCTAGGTGTGAACATAATCTTGTTAATACTGTAGGTTAGAAAAAAAAACTATTCTGATAATATCACACATGCCAAAGTTTTAAAAAGGTGAAAATCCAATATTTATGTGCTGCCAGAAAGTCCAAAACAGCCCGTTTCTGACGCAACTGATGAGGCTAATGTCATCACCGAGACTTTTGGCGAGAGTCAACACAAGACAAGAATATGGATCCAGTTAGACACCAGCTTTGCCTGTCCATCCATTTCTTATTTAACACATTCTGCAATAAATCTATTCTCTGATAACCTCCCAGACACAGGCCTCATCATGATCCTGTCTGGTATAAGTTTTGATTCATTGAACGTTGTTTGTGATCAGGCTAATAGCAGGAGACGTGCTGCTCGCTGGATTTTGTGTGTGGGAGGTGACAAAACCAAATCAGTGCTCTGCGACTCATCTGAGCAGTAAAAATAGTGAAGAAACAAACACGAGAGCAAGAGATTTAGGGCTGGTACAGCTTATTTTCAAAGTAGGAGTTACACAGACACGTGGCGACGTTTTCTTTGGGTTTAAAGGGTAAGTTTAGGGTTCAAGTTACTCAAATGGGTTTTAGTAGGCTGAGATTTACTTGTCAAACTCAAAGAAAATGTAGCACACAAAGCTTCAACCAAAATTTATGGTCAAGTCTTTTGGTGCCCTATAGAGATTTCAAATTGTGACCTTGATATAATGATATAAATTGTAGTGGGTTCCAGCCCTTTGACCTATTTCAATCTAACAAGGTTTTGATGTAATTCAGGGGTCATAACCCCAGGAGAATTTAAAAAAAAAATCAATGCAGTTTCCTGCATTTTGTAGTTTTAGATGTCATGATCATATTGTGTGATGGCTTTTTTCTATAATTAAAAAGACATGAGGTAGGTAAATAAACAAAACAGAAAAAAACTAACTAACAACAAATAGGGCCCCTCCATAAAGGCCAGATTTAGGGCCCCAGCCCCAGATGTCCTTAGCTCCGCCCATGTAAAACTGGGCTTTAGGAGCGTCAGTCAGACTCAGGACTGTCCTGTGTGATCAGAGCAGAGAAAACACTGTTTCTGCTGCTTTTGTCAGGGCAGTGTCTGTTTTATGTCACATTCAGGCAAAAGTAAAAGGTGTTATTTACACACGTTATATTTCACTGTTTTTTGGACTTCATGTTAACAAAGTCTAAACATTGTTTTTTATGTTTGCTATAATGAATTAAATAAACTAAATAAATGAAAAAATAAATGAACCTTTTCTCTGTGGATAGAAGACGCATTTGCCCAAAATATGGATCAATATGAAGCTGGAGTTTCACAGAATATCACTGGGAGGTCGAACCAACTAAGAGTCACATGTGGCTCACAAGCCTCGGGGTTGATCATCCCTGGCTTAGCATGAATGATAGTGTTCTCCAAACTGTATCCAGAGTCTTTGATTTTACTTAATGCTGTGAATGATCAGACACATGTATAAGACGTCCGTCACTCTTTGAGCTCAGCATCTTGGAGCCATTGGCCGCCCACCACTCTGCACCTTTTGCATTTGCCTATTTAACGAGCCGGCTATGTTCATGGTTATTTTAGGTTTTGGTTTTTCATTGTAAATCTATGTTTTCTTCAAATATGGAAACATGCCGAAGGCCAAAAAATATTTTAATTTGTGACTTTTGCAGAGTAAAGTCAGAAAAGCTGCTTTTTCCACTCCACTCAGGACTGTTTTTTCCATTTCTAAGGTTGTTTTCACACTTAATAGTCCAGTAGACTCGGTTCGATTGGGGACCAAAATTGATACATTGTTAACATTTTCAACTGGAGCGGCTCACTTTCACACTGCTCTATTTGTCAAACGAACTAAGCCTTTTGAGAAGCTTGTCCACTCCTTCACATGTGGTGGCGCTGTACCCAAGGCTGGAAGTTCTCTTTTTTTTTTTCAAAATAAAACAGAAGTACAAGGCTATAAGTGCTCTGTTTGATGTGTGACCTGGAGAGGACACACTTGATCCATCCAAGTTGGCCTAATTTTGATTTCCATTTATTTATTTCCTACTACACCACCGCCTGACAACAGGGCAACAATTCTGCTGAGGCTTTGCTTATTAGCTCCAACAAAGTGTGCTTTTATGGTTGTATTTACCTAATGCTCTGCGCTATAGTCCACTTCCTGCTTTTGAAGCGGCCTATAGTTCACTTGCGTTCACATCTGCATTCGAACCGTACCAGAGTTCACTTCAACCGAACCGAGACCTACGTTTTTAGGCGGACCAGAGTTCACTTTTTTGATCCGAATCAGAGTTCACTTACGCATTCACACCTGCCCAAACGAACCGGACTTTCTGGGCAAGTGAACTAGAGTTCGATTAAAGCGTACTAACCAGTAGTGTGAATGCACCCTTAAACATGTCCTCTCTCCTCCTCTGTCCAGGAAGCGATTGAGTCCTGCTGATGTAGCTTGTACCGAGGGTTAGCCGGCTGTTAGCACTGGTGGTCCTCCTCCTCCTCCTCCTCTCTCCATCACCATGAGTCACCTGAGCCTGGCCCTCCTGCTGCTGCTCCTCTGCTCCTCTCTGCACGGTAACCACAAGCTTTCACACCTGCAGGATCAATAAAACATGCTGCTCTTGTGTTCAATAAATAATCAGGAGAAACCATGGCGTACTTAGCTGCTCTCAAAGTGCATAGTTTTGTGTTTTAGAAGGAAGAGAACATGAGTTTATGCCTGATTTGCTTATTGGCTTCGCCCTTTGGTTTGCGCTGTACAAATATCCTGTCTGTCCAGTCTCATACAAGCTCACAAGTGATTAACCCTCCTCTTTCTGTCCTTTTTGTGGAGAGCAAAGAGGAACCAAGTACACTGACACAATAGTTGCGTTTCCATTAACCACTAAATATCACAAATATTCAATAGTTGGAAACATTGGAAATTATTGTTGATTGAACAATTTTGTGCTTGGGAAAGTCTTTCAATATGTTTTTCAAAATCAAATTCTAAATCAAGTGATAGTAAAGATAAACAGCGGTCCACTGGATCGATAAGCTCCAGGCCTATTGCTTCTCCTATTGGTTCTGAGGGATTCATTGTGCGGCGGGCGGTATTAGTACATTTTCGCGTTTGCGTCTCTCTGCTTGTGTTTGAGCGCAGAAAACGGCCCGACACCGCACGCTCATCGGGGCACATCATTTCACTACATATTTCACAACTCTATTCCACTTGTGGAATATGAAGGAATGGATACATTTTTATTATTGTTTCTTGCACATACAAATGCCCAGCCCTTCATGGGCTTATAAGACACCATGGTTGATCATAGGACTGTGTCCAAACAATATCAGACATTATCAAAAACAAATGTTCTCACTTAAACAAAAGGCTTTTGAAACAAATACAGCCAATTTGTGAACTTAACAGCGAAATAACAGTCTCATCATCTCGTTGTTTAAGAAGTTTTATTCCAATTTTTTTGTTTTGAAAAAACATGCAATCATTAGTAGAAAAACAAACATTGTATAAAAATGTATTGTATTGTTTTTTTGTGAGTAAAAGTACCGATACCAGAACCGTTAAAAGACCAGATCGATAAGCAGTATCGATAAGAGTAGGAGCATTGATAAATCCTTAACAGTAACCATCCCTAACTGTGAGTGTGTCTGCAACACAGAGGAAAAGCCCAAACTGCCTCATCACAGGGCCGATGGTCAATATGGCTATACAAAATATAATCTAAACATATCGACCGGATGATATACTGTATATCGGTCTAGCTCTTTTTGGAGAAATAAAGTCAAATCAAATCAATTTATTTTTGTATAGCCCAAAATCACAACAACAGTCGTCTCTGAGGACTTCCCAAGATTATTAATTTTAGCAAATATGATAATAGGAAATCAAAATAAAACAATACATATTCAGTGTTATATAAAGTGTTATCTGTATTGAAGGTTGAAGACTCCTGCTGTATTTACTGTAATTGCTTAACTAATTGTGATTTGTACACTTTGCAGGTGCACTGACACAAGGAGAGGATTTCTATGAAGGTAAGAGCTTTTCTGATACAGACACCTCGCTGACTCTTTTGTGATTTTATGCTTTGCTTTCGTTTGTCCCCTCGTACAAAACTAAGACATACCCAAAACAAAAATTCACCCAAGATGATTACAAACATAGAAAAGCATATTTTTTTACTGTCAGGTATATGTTTTTGTTGTTAGTTTTACCCTGACGACAAGCTTAAGTGCTTCAAAACTCATCGATATGAATAATTGTAAACCTCAGAAAGCATTAGGTAAGTGGGAAAAACTGCTTTATCCCAGTGAAAATCAGATACAACACCTTTAATTCTAAAACCAGGGTCATGTTTTATTCAGTCTCTTTCCTGAACACGTGGCCACTTTCAGCTCCTGCTCTGGGTAAATGACAGAAACAGATGGCCTCTATTTTAACAAAAGGGCAGAAATAATTAATTTGATTTTTCAGGTCACAATTCCATCCCGCGTGGCTATTTCTGGAACTCCTCGTCGTACATCGTTTTCCTCATCTCCAGCATCGGCGGTTCATTCAGTCTGTGGATGACGCCGGATACTTTTGACAAGAAACACACCTCAGAACTAAACCAAGACAAAATCCAATCATAACCTGATATTATTTTAAAATATTTCTGTTGATTGTTATAGTCTACTGACTAAAATGATCATATATACTAAAAAAAATATAAACGCAACACTTTTGTTTTTGCTCCCATTTTTCATGAGATGGACTTGAAGATCTAAAATTCATTCCAGATACACAATATTACCATTTCTCTCAAACATTGTTCACAAATCTGTCTAAATGTGTGATAGTGAGCACTTCTGCTTTGCTGAGATAATCCATCCCACCTCACAGGTGTGCCACATCAAGATGCTGATCTGACATCATGATTAGTGCACAGGTGTACCTTATACTGCCCACAATAAAAGGCCACCCTGAAATGTGCAGTTTTGTCTCACAGCAAAATGCCACAGATGCCACAAGCATTGAGGGAGGTGCAATTGGCATGCTGACAGCAGGAATGTCAACCAGATCTGTTGCTCGTGCATTGAATGTTCATTTCTCCACCATAAGCCGTCTCCAAAGGCGTTTCAGAGAATATGAAAATGTCCCAGTTCTTGCATGGCCAGCATACTCACCGGACATGTCACCCATTGAACATGTTTGGGATGTGCTTGACCGGCGTATACGACAGCGTGCACCAGTTCCCACTAATATCCAGCAACTTTGCACAGCCATTGAAGAGGAGTGGACCAACATTCCACAGGCACAATAGACAATCTGATAAACTCTATGCGAAGAAGATGTGTTGCACTGCATGAGGCAAATGGTGGTCACACCAGATACTGACTGGTTCTGAGTCCCCAGACCGCCAATAAAGCAAAAACAAAATGCACATTTCAGGGTGGCCTTTTATTGTGGGCAGTATAAGGTACACCTGTGCACTAATCATGATGTCAGATCAGCATCTTGATGTGGCACACCTGTGAGGTGGGATGGATTATCTCAGCAAAGCAGAAGTGCTCACTATCACACATTTAGACAGATTTGTGAACAGTGTTTGAGAGAAATGGTAATATTGTGTATCTGGAATGAATTTTAGATCTTTAAGTCCATATCATGAAAAATGGGAGCAAAAACAAAAGTGTTGCGTTTATATTTTGTTGAGTATATATCTGTTCTCTGGAGATTATGTATGTGTAATAACTCATACAGACCATTAGTGAGTTACATACATGGACAAAATTAGTGGTGCCTCTCTGAAAATGCATCTTGACAAGCCATAAAGCTTCATCAGAACAAATGAGACAAAACTGGAGCTTTTTGATAAGACACATCATCTCTTTTCATAGAGGCAAAATCAAGCAAATCAAGAAAACAACACTGTCTCTACTGTAAAACATGGAGGAGGCTTGGTTGTGTTAATGGAGAGAAAAGACATTTTCTCTTGTAAGAGTTCAATAAACAGCTAAACAGGAAAAATAAACTACAGTTTGATAACAAATTCAACCCACAACAAGTCTACTGAGCACTGGGTTGTAAATGACATGTAAAAGAGAAAATCAAGTCAACAGTTGTAGCAAAACAGATAAACAACAAGACTTTAGCTTCTCACATTTATCAGACGTTGAGATCACGCACAGTTGAACTTATTACCTTTTCTTCTTAAAAAGATGTAGGTTTGTTGCAGTTAAATGTCCTAAATTATCAACTGTTGTTAGACAGGCTTGTAGCAGACAAGCCGTTGCCACGACAACAAAGGTATTAGGCTCGGGATCGTGACATCATACAGCTGTAGAATGTTCAGTTGGTCTAATGTTAAACCAATGGAGATTTTAAATAGCTAAATACCGAGAATAGCGTTTATTAAATCACATTTTGACACTATATAATGAGTATAGTAACTTGAGTCAATGCTAAGCTAGCTGCCGATAGCACAGAACTGCTTCTACATTTCGTGCTCACCGTAGCCCCACTCGGCCTCCCTTGTAATGGAAATGCTCTCACTCTGAGTGGGGCTAAGCTAGGTAGAAGCGCGTAGAGTCGAGTCGAGTAGAGTAGGGCCAAGCAGGTACTAATGGAAAAGCCTTATAATACTGGCCATTTAATACAGAAACATTAGACACACCTAATGCTCAATAATAAAGCTGAACATAGACTTTTGGATTTTACAAAAAGATTAAAAAAAAACATAGTTAATAGGCCTGTTTGTGTGATGGATTTCCCTGTGTCTTTGAGTTGGTAGAGCTGTGTCTTTGAGTTGGTAGAGCTGTGTCTTTGAGTTGGCAGAGCTGTGTCTTTGAGTTGGTAGAGCTGTGTAAAATGTGCCGTGACAGACTGTACAGACCCGTGCTATAGAGCAGACTGTAAACGCCACACATGTCCTCCTCCTTCATCCATCTCCGACACAACTCCACATGTACGTCTGACAAAACCTGTTACATCTGTCATGTTTCAGCAGAACCAGAGCTAAAGTCAGAAGAAAAGGAGAGATTTTTACAGAACACTACAGTATGTGAGCTCCTGGTGGATATAACCAGTCAGAGCTCTGCACAAACATGGATCTGATCTAAAACTGAACTAAACCAGGATTAAAACTGGACTCAGCCAGGACTAATCCAGGTCTAGACCTGCACTAAAATAGGACTAAAACTAGACTAAACCAAGACGAGACCAGGCCTAAAACTGGACAAAACCAGGACTAAAACTGGATTACTCTCAGGACTAAACCAGGACTAAAACTGGACTTAACCAGGACTAATCTAGGTCTAGACCTGCACTAAAGTCGGACTAAAACTAGACCAGGACTAAAACTGGGCAAAACCAGGACTATGAGAACTAAAACTGGACAAAACAGGATTGTGAGGACTAAAACTGGACAAAACCAGAACTAACAGGACTAAAACTGGACTAAACCAACACTAGGCCAGGACTAAAACTGGACTAAGCCAACACTAGGCCAGGACTAAAACTGGACTAAACCAACACTAGGTCAGGACTAAAACTGGACTCAACCAGAACTAACAGGACTAAAACTGGACAAAACCAACACTAGGCCAGGACTAAAACTGGACTCAACCAGAACTAACAGGACTAAAACTGGACTAAACCAATACTAGGCCAGGACTAAAACTGGACTCAACCAGAACTAACAGGACTAAAACTGGACTAAACCAATACTAGGCCAGGACTAAAACTGGACTCAACCAGAACTAACAGGACTAAAACTGGACTAAACCAATACTAGGCCAGGACTAAAACTGGACTAAAACTGGACTCAACCAGAACTAACAGGACTAAAACAGGACTAAACCAGGACTAGCCAGACTAAAACTAGACTAAGCTGGTCTGAGCAGTGTCTTAAGAAAAAAACAAACACTAGAGTTGACTTGTTTTGAGTTTTATTTCAAGTTCTAAAGGTCTAAGTATAAAACACACGTCACACTGGAGTATTTTTTTTACCGTGAGTAAGAAGAATTTGACTGTAAATGGCGGGAGAAGTCTGCTCTTCTTCCCAGCATCGTCAGAACAAACCACAGATCAGATAAGTCTATTATAAAGGACAGAACAGCTGATTGAATAAGAAAAGGTCGCTCGTGTGGTCTAACCGAATAAATGTGTGTTTGATGAAGTCCACTTTCATATTCCCAGCAGAGATGTGCAGCTGATAGGCCAGTTCCATTTACTTTACTGGAACGTTATTGTTCCATTTGTCAGAGATAAGTGAGTCTTCTGACAGGCTGCTTCTGGTCAGCTCTGGGGAGAAAAAAAAAATAGATGAAACCAGCTTTTTATGAGCTCTGTACTTTGTAGTATGTGATTAATCGCAAAATAATGAAGTTGTTGCCCAGTTCTTCTACATATGCATTATATGGTTTACAGAGCGATGTCAAAAATAGTGGTTACCATGGATACTATGCCAATAGTACCATGTATGCAAGTTTGCTAAATATACAAAGACAAAAAAAATGTATTTGGAAACTTAACGCATCACACAATATTCATGTTTGTGGTTTGTTTGGAACTAACTAACTAGTAGTGTTGTCACGATACTAAAATTTCAAACTCGATTCGATACTTGAAAAAAAACTTGATACTCGATACCGATTTCGATACCACGGTGCCAACTTAATTTTTTTTTTTCTTATGATAGTATTTTTACTTTTAATTATTATTATTTATTTATGTTTTTCTTTTTGATATGATTAAAACAATAGTATTTTAATGTATTATTTGTTTATTATTAACTTGATTTATGAACCTTTACATTAAGACTGGGCTTTGTTCTATGATCAGACACATTTGCTGTTTATGTAGTATATAGGCTATATATACAGTATTTGATAGTTTCATCATTTCCATCTCCAATGACAGAAGAAGGGGGCAGGGCTTAAAATATCGATACTTGTTCAAATTAATATCGAGTATCCATATCAGTTTTAGTATATAGTTTTGTATTTGTAATTACAAGTATCTAACTATAATCTAACTATGGTTCCACCCTACACTGGAGATGAGATCTGGAACATGGAGAACAGTGTTTTCTGAGGCTCAGAGAGAAACAAAAAAACATCTTGAAGCTTCAGCTGTGTTTAAAAAGTATTAAAACTCACAAAAGTGGCATATTTGACAGTTCAAATGAAAATTGTTTAAATGTAATTTTGTTGCAAAAAAAGTGAATGGGTCTAAAAACAAAAAATGACATCATCACTTGAATGCCGTCAGTGCTATTCAATGCTGTCCAGTGAGCTCTATAGAAGTAATCTAGATTGTGTGAATTTAAATGAAGAAATGTCATGTTTGCTTCTACAAGTATTTTATAAAAAGCATCTATATTAACCAGACAGTATTGTTCTGATTAGAAAGTGTCTTTTGTTTGGGTTTGGATGACTGCTGTAACAGTGCACACAGACTAGCTCCAGGTGCAGGCTTGTTAAAAGTGCAAACGGCTGTGTCCTGAGCTGCTCTAGAGGCCTGTTGTGAACTAATCCCAACAGAGTCTTCTCCACAGAGCCGTCACATGTGGTGTTTAGCATCACCAGTCAGTCAGACACAAACACAACATTTGGTGTCCTCTGCACTTCATGTGTGAATAACACGAGTCCTACAGCCTGGAGCTGTACACATGTACAGTACACTCGATTGTCAAAACACTGACGACTCAAATGTACTCAACTATTCAGTCAGTATTCAGTCTGCTTTAACAGGAGTGATTAAGGCATTGTGGAATCAGTCTTTTTATGTCCAGTCTGAATTATATGCAAGGTGTTAAAGGACCTGTAGACCAGGGTGGACAAACTCGAGACTCGTGAGCCACATGTGGCTCTTGACCAATCCAAGTGTGGCTCTTTGACTCATGACTCCTGTACACTGACAGTGAGGCGAGTTTGATTCAGGATATGAGTGAGTTTCTTGAGAAGAGCCTTGTACACCAGCTCCAGTCCACTGCGGTCTGTGTTTGCCCAAAACCGTGCAGATTCATGTAGATTCCCACAAGAATGCTCGTCTTATGAGTTGAAAGTTGCGTCAGATCACTGTGACCTTTGGGAAAAAAAGACTCTCTACAGATTCTTTCTGCCCACTCTGCGCTCACACTGCTTCGTAGTCTGTGCACACGGGCACATTGATTTTAAGTACTTTGTAAGTCTTGCGAGAGTTGCGCGAGTTCCGCCTCGCACTGAACTCATTCATTGTACGGCAGTGGTCATCAGATCCATGCTTCTCCACAGGCTCTCTTTCTCCCTCTCTCTCTCCTTCCCTCTACAACTCTAAGATGCGTGCAACTGTCAAGCGTCAAAATAGAGCTATTTAACAGACTGACTTTTGAGAGGCAATATTCATATTCCAGTGATATTCTGTCAAACTGGAGTTTTATATTGATTCTTTTTGGTGCAAATCTGTCTCAGATCCACCAAGAAAAGATCCAAAAAACACAGAAGAAAAAAAACATGCAAAAAACAAACAAACTGCGGTGTAAAGCATGGACATTTTTAAAGCTTTTGCATGAATGTGACATAAACAGAACCTTAGACACAAGTTTGTGTAGCAGTGTTTTCTCACTGCTGGTGTCAGGTGCATTGAAAAGTCAACAACAGTTTATTAGAATAGAAAGTTAAAACCATGCTTTGGGCTATTTGGAATGAGAAAAACCTGTTTTTCAGCCAAAATGTGAAAACACAAGATAAATAACAGTATTTCCATGGAAACATACAGGAAGGAGGCCAATTACAGTCAAATTTGTGGCCGTGCAAGCTCCATCAAAGCAAAGACATGTACATGACAAAAACATGCTTTTACTCAAGTCTCTTTTTGGTCTAAAAGTTGCACAGTGCACTTTTAACCTTTGAAGTTTTAACCTTATTAGTTTGTCTTTTGTTGTCTGACTTAGAACTATCATTTAGCAGTTTAAAAGTCTGTATTTAAACATTTCGACTGTAGCACCATACAAAGCTGTGTTGTTGTGTATCTGGCCCAGATTGTTTCCAGCGCGTGTAAAGAGGCGTCTCGGAGACAGCGAGGGGTAAATTGGAAAAAGGAAGCGTGCTGATTTTGTTGCTTGGGAACAACTGCAGAAGCTGTGCGTTCGGCGTGTCGCAATTTTCCCGGCGCCGCGTGTGGAGAAGGAGGTCGCGTGTTGTCATTTGGAGCACGTTTTCAGCATCACCGTTTGGATTAGCTCAGCGGTGATGATGCTGCTAAACCTGGACAGATGTGGGACAGTCGTAAAGTGTAATGCTGATTTGTCTTTTGGGACAAACAGAATGCAGAGGTAATGGTTTCATGATGCAGCCACCTGTTCAAATCCACTTTATGCAGCTTCAAGGACAAAACATTACAGGTGAACAAGGCAAGTGTATTAAAGGAGACATATTTCTACAGTTTCAAACTTTAATGTAATTGTTTGTTTTGTTTTTTTTTTCAGTTGTAATTATTCCTGAGCCTTGTGTGTTCATCATTTTGTATTTTTCATTAAAGTGAAGTTCACCCTCTAAGTTCCACCACAAACACATTTTAAACTCAGCAAACTTATTGGTAAAAGGCAAAAGGAGAGGCTGAGGTTTAGAGGTGTGCTAAAATATCGATTCTTAGATATATATCGATATTTAATAAACGATTCAGTACCGATTCTCTGGCTCTCAGTATCGATATTCCTCCCAGACTTTAGGGGGCAGTGCAGCATCGTGTCTGCTGCAGCTCCAAATGTAATACCTGTGGATAGTTCCTTCTCGTTCGTATTAATGAATATTTAAAAAACACAAAGCACACAATAGATTTCAACTGCAGTATATAACCACTGGCAGCTTCACATACGAGGTAAATACTTCACCCGAGAAACCCTGTGTGTTTATAAAAGAGCATAAGTTTGGTGCAATGCTAAATTCTAACAAAAAAATTAGCGCAAGCTTCAGAGACAGAAAGGCACGTGTTATAAACACATGGGTTTTCCATGGTGAAGTATTTACCTCGTATGTGAAGCTTCGAATGTACTGCAGATGACTTTCTGGCTGTAACTTGTTGTCCGCTTTGTGTCTCAGTCTTGTAGTGTGTGGTCTCAGTCTTGTAGTGTGTGGTCACAGTCTTGTAGTGTGTGGGCTCAGTCTTGTAGTATGTGGTCACAGTCTTGCAGTGTGTGGGCTCAGTCTTGTAGTGTGTGGTCACAGTCTTGCAGTGTGTGGGCTCAGTCTTGTAGTGTGTGGTCACAGTCTTGTAGTGTGTGGTTACAGTCTTGTAGTGTGTGGGCTCCGTCTTGTAGTGTGTGGTCACAGTCTTGCAGTGTGTGGGCTCAGTCTTGTAGTGTGTGGTCCAGTCTTGCAGTGTGTGGGCTCAGTCTTGTAGTGTGTGGTCACAGTCTTGCAGTGTGTGGGCTCAGTCTTGTAGTGTGTGGTCACAGTCTTGCAGTGTGTGGGCTCAGTCTTGTAGTGTGTGGTCACAGTCTTGCAGTGTGTGGGCTCAGTCTTGTAGTGTGTGGTCACAGTCTTGTAGTGTGTGGGCTCAGTCTTGTAGTGTGTGGTCACAGTCTTGTAGTGTGTGCTCACAGTTGTGTACTGTGCGGTCACAGTCTTGCAGTGTGTGGTCACAGTCTTGTAGTGTGTGGTCTCATTCTTGTGGTTTGTGGTGTCAGTCTTGTAGTGTGGAGGCAAGACTCGTATTTTAACTAGTCACAACTGGAAAGTTGTGTAGTGTGTGGCCAGCTTTAGTTCTATAAACAACATCATGTGACCTCCATCATGAACAGAGTTTAATAATAAGGAGAAGCTTATATTTTGAATCTAAATGTAGTCTTCTGTGCATATTGGTGATTTCAGACCTCTTTAAAGTTATGTCTTTGATTGTTAAGGGGAAAGATCTCTTTCTTGTCAACTTTTTTCTATCAGCTTTGGTCTTAACATTTACATAAACATAAGAGTCTGATTTAGCTCTGAGAATTGAATTTGTCAAAGCAGCATGAATCCAAACAATGGAAGCGTGAAGTGTCTGCGTCAGTCGATGCTAATGGTTTTAGCACACAAGATTAGGCTACAGCTGTGATTTAAACGGCAGCCTGGAAATGTGCTCGTTTTACAGCCAAATTGATTTCTACATGAGAAGAGCACATTGCATTGATTCTTAGTCACAATTCTGTATATAATCTGTTATAGAGAGCAAACAAACCAGACAGAACTAGAGGAGAGTCACATGTTTGTGTGTGGGTTAAGTGTGACGCTGTTACAACCATAGACATTGAATAAGTAGACACAAAATCAGCAGCTCTGTTCTGTTGCCATATTCCTCTGGTAGAGGTGACGACGAACACGATGGCAGAAGTTGCACTTATTTGTGTCTTATGAAGCTTTATTAAACAACAATGGTAATGTTATATTGTGTTTCCCAAACGTATGCATTCAGAGGCAGAAAATGCTATACAGACCCATCACTCACTGATGTGACCTGGACGCTCCTCCACAGAGAAGTGAAGCTTCATGTACAACTTTTATTTGGTGATGTTTTTGTCATTTTTCTGCTGTTTTCACTGGTGACATGTAAAAGAGAACGATTACGCCGGGCTCACACTGGATCTGGTCCGTACTCCGGTCCAGCGTACGGAGGCTTTCCGTTTCTTGAAAAGTAATGAGAGGCTCTCTACTGCGATCCGTCCAGTCCAACTAGCCGCGCGGCTCTGCTCCGTATGTCCGGATTGTTTCCGTTTCAAGGAAATCTTTCCGGACTGCCGGAGCGCTCTGGAGCCCTTTTTGGTAAAGTTGTGAAAACACGACACAACAAACAGGAAACCAAGCGAGTGCGAATGAAGAGAATCCAATGGTTTTCAAAGTAAAAACATTACGTTGCTACTACTACAACAAATACGTCAAAATGCTCGACATATACACGACTATTGAACACACAGGATGTAAATAAACGTCCCGTACTTACCCATTATGTGGCGAAAAATCCAACAGAAAATGAAGTGACCTGAAATAAGCCCAAAACACGGTGCAAGTGTTCCTTGTTTACATATCCATGTGCCAGAGATCACGGAAACCTTTGAAACTCCCAAGTTGAGCGTGAATCCCGTGAACTCGTGGTCTCGCGAGGCCAGCAGAGTCCGTACATACGCACGCATATTCTGGAGGCAGTGTGACTGACGACCGGACCCAGACGGATCTGGATCTAGATCTGCATCTGGAGGCAGTGTGAGCCCGGTGTTAGTGTCCATAGAGTCTTAAATGATGCACCAGTTTAGAAATCACCTATTTGAAGTTCAGTAGTCATTAGCAGTTTTATACACAAACTTATAATAAAAGAGTAAAAACTTTGTAAACTCACAATAAGTTTCTAGCAAGACTTTTGACCTCTGCTAAATGTGGTCAGTTGGTTTGTACCAGCTGACACTCTCTGGATCTTTCATAACGTGCGTTTTTTGCTGGCTAATGCTAACGGCTATAGGAAAACAAACAGGAGAAAACTCAAAACATACCGGACTAGCTCAGATGCTAAGTGTTCGATAGCATCAGAGTCCAACTGCACATCTACTAATAATATCTCTATGATTGACTCTGTGCATAGAAGCTGTTTATTTTAAAATTGTCAGACTTTAGCGTTAAATTAACTCAACTTATTGGCCTTATTATTGGCAGTGCTCAGCAAAGTCCAGTTTTCATTTGCCATTCTTCTCCACCCACTTATTATTTTACTTGCAAAAAAAAAAAAAAAATCCCTTTGCAAGGAAAAACACACACAAAAACATGGAAGCTAAAATCTCCTGCTTATTACAGTTAAATATATAATGAAGATGCGGGGTTTATTACTAATAGTCTCTTTACTTTGACTGTGTTTTAGGTCACATTTCACTGCTCTTTCCACATAATACTTTTTCTTTTTGTAGTCTGTCCTTGTTTCCTCCCGGGTTGTGGTGGTTCGCTGTTAATACACGACTCATCCGCTGCACAAAGCTCATTCAGACTGACTTTAATTCTCACTCAGCTGCAGTGATGGTGATTTACATGGAGGACGTGTCAGACAGCTGTGCTCTGGACTGACGACACACTTCAGATCTACTCTGAGCCTATGTTCATGACATTATTTTGACTGGGATCAGGATTTGTTTGACTGGATGGTTCAGGTTGATACAAACTCTCAAAGTGGCCAAAATGACCTAAAAGAAAAAGAAAAAAAAAACTGTGCAAAACAGTAAGCTAGGAGTGACGTGATCCAGGAGATAAGAAGTTAGAGTTGTCAAAAAATCGATTCCCCGATATTAATAAAAAAACTGGTATCGACACTCGTTTGAACAAGTATCGATCTTTCTTTAAACTTCAGCGTCGCAGCTCTTTTCCATACTTACACAGCAAAGTGTGAGCTCTCTGTCAGTCTTTGAATTATGTTTCTAGCCTTTATGATCGCGGAAAAACGTTTAGTTAAGTTCTTAAAAACATACTCGTCTTTAGTTTTAAGTCACTCGTGACCCGCAATAAATAATCTGACAACAAAGGTTATGTCTTTACCTCTAAAACTGTCACTAACTGTACTTTTAGACCTTGTCCACACGAAGACAAAACGAGGATAGTTTTAAAAACGATCTGCGTAAAGATGGAGCTGCCTTAGAATTTATCACCGTCCAAATGAATCAGTAAAACCAGCCTGAAGCCGGTGTAATGCCTGTATATGACCAGAGTGTGGCGCTGTGACACTGGCACAGACAGGAAGTAGAAATGACTCAATTAAGTAAAAAAAAAAAAAAAGTTTAACGTAAACAAAAACTTGGCGGAGAACTCTTTTAGACTTCACAAACATTCTGAATGAACAACATGGATCTAAAAGCTCCAGAAGAGACACAGAAAGTGGATGTATGCTTCAGATTCTTTGGAATATTTTAACAACGTTTCAATACGGATTTAATGGAGATTGTAGAGGATTTATTTTTGTTTTTCTTTATGTCTTCTGTGTTTTACGGTGAAATGAGACGCAGATTTTCACAGTGAACATCATCTAAAGGTCAGTACATTCTGCAGATGAGACGTGACTCTGGGGCAGTGATGTCATCAGGAAAAAAAAAATTCGGATCCAGCGTAACTGCGGAGACACTAAACCGGAGAAATTTCTTCACCCTGAGACATGGTTTGAGAAATATTCGTTTTCAGTGTCCTGAAACTCCTGCTTCGTGTGAACGATGTGTGGTTCAGGACAAATATTTGTGCTGAAACGCCTGAGCTTGGCTTCGTGGGGACAGGCCCTTAGTCATTATCATTTCATTTAGTTTATCACAGTCCGAGGCGGACTCTGAGGGCTTTATCAAGCCAGGTGCTAAATTGCAGGTGCAAACATGAAACAAATCATGTGTTATTTATGAGCATTTTGCACAAACTTTAATATTGAAAGATGCACATGTAATATACTAAACCAAACAGATGTGAACCACCTCCAATTCTGCATCTTTAGTGTCTCTGTGAGAGAGAAAAATATCATCTCTGCCAATGTTTTGCTCCCCCTTACCTGCTTTGCACATGAGCAAATGCTTGTTAAATATAGTGGAAGAAAGAAAGACAGCTCGGTCTTGCTCCTTCACTGTACATGCTAAGCCCCGCCCCTTCTCCTCTGAACCATGAGAAAAGAATGATGAAATCTCAAATACTGCATATATAGTCTGTATAAACAGCAAATGTGTCTGATGGAACAGCTCAGTCTTAATGTAAAGGTTCATGAATCAAGTTAAGAATAAACTAATACACCATTCAAATTATAATATTATATTTATGACTAAAACATTTTTTAATATAATGTAAAAATCATAATGACATAATGACACATTTTTTAAAAGTTTGCACCATGGTATCGAAATCGGTATCGAGTTTTTTTTTCAAGTATCGAATCGAGTTTACATTTTTAGTACCGTGACAACACTGTAAGAAGTAGGGCTGTGTGATTTTTTTAACCTCAGATTGATAAAATTTTGCTTAACCTTTTAAAAAAAAATTTATATATTCCATTTATTAAAAAACAAACTTGTGAATATACAATATATTGGTGTTCTTTAATGCTCTAAATTACTGAAACAAGATGTACAGTAAATCTTACAATTCAAAAACAAAATAATTCAGCGTGTTGACACATAAAATGACCAAGAACTAAGTCCCCACATTGTTCCAGCCTCTATTTATTCAGAGGAACTACCATTTAAAAAATACAGTTCTAAAGACTAAATCAGTGCTTCTCAATTATTTTTTGCCGGGCCCCCCCTGGGAAAGAGAAAATATTTCGCGCCCCCCCTACTCACCACGGTGACTAAAAATCAGATTATTATCTATAAAAAGCGTATAAGTATATCTAAAAGTGTATCCTTCTTAACATAAATAAAAGAAAAAATCAGTATCAACTTCTACAAATTTCAACAAATATTAACTTTATTTTGTACATTTACACTTTGCACTGCAAAAGCAATTAACTAGCCAACTAAGTTAATATTATTTTTTTGCAGTGTTATTTTTACAGTGTAGTCAGCTCCACAGGCTGAATAGAAAAGGCTTTGAAAGCGGCGCTGGGCGCTGTTTATTCCTCAAATGATCAGAGCCCTACTGTTTGTGTGGAGTAAAGTTGGTGAAATGATGTGGCAGATCAGGCGTTTTACCATGGACACGCGACATTGCGGCGTATTGGCGCTGCTCTGTCCCGGTTGAGCGAGCGCGCGGTGTCTGGGCCGTTCTTTTCTGTGTGTGTCTGGCGCGGTGCGCGAGAAGCCCGGACCGCTGCACACAAACACAAGCGGAGAGACGTGGAAATGTACCGACACCAGCACCACGATCAAAGCAGGGCAGACAAGGCGCGTGAACGGGACAGATTTTATGAAACGCGCTGATCAGGACAGACAGGAGGACCGATAGGGCTGGAGCTTATAGATCTTGTGGACTGTTACGCGCCCCCCCTGGCATCGCATCACGCCCCCCCAGGGGGGCGCGCCCCACTATTTGAGAAGTACTGGACTAAATGGAAACAAACACCAGAAAGTAATGCTACAGCTCAGTATTATTTTGTACAACTACATAAATAATTATCTTTTTACATTGACGTGAATGAACTTTAGCATTCAGCATTTCTATTTTTTCTATTCACCTGCAGTGCTTTGCTTTAATACATATTGCAGCACATTTTAAAGAAGAGAGTCCATGACACTTGTCCAACTCTATTACTCTTCTGCACTGATCCATTTCGATACAGGCCTGTGTTACTTCTCTGCTCTCATTTCTAAAGCTTTCTCACCGCTGGTCCATTTGCCATTTTCAGCCTGAGTGAGTCCTAAGCACCGGCCTAGACCTGACTTTGGATTCTGAACACAGAGATTACAGTTGAAAAGACTGCAGAGGTGTGTTCTTAGACATCACAAGCTCATAGAATAACAAGCACTCTGAATAAAGAAGAAGAAAAACACATGTGATTTCTTTTATCTGCTGGAATAGTGATACATAGAAGACGCTCATTGCTTATTCATAACCTGTCTTAATGTCTAATTCATGACTTTTCTTCGTGTCAGTTTTTTTATTGAGTAAATGAGGTTAATTGTGTTAAATGTGCAGAGATTGTCACAGCATGACAAATATGAAAAGCTTTCACACTGACTTTTGACTTAAGGTGAGATGAAGAGTCTCTGGGCGTCTCTCCTAATGCTGCGTTCACACAGGACAGCGGATTTGTGTCAAAATTCAGGCGTATCACTCAAGACACTTAACATTGAAAATTGGAGCAAAAAGGCAAACACGCTGTCTGGTCTAAAAGCACCAGAAAAGTTTCCCAGAAAAGTGCACTGCAAAAATGATATGTCTACACTTGCTTAAAATGACTTGGAATCAGAATTTTAATCCAGATTTGAGCTGTTTTAACTGGATAAGATTTAATTGCTTATGTAATGTAGAATATTTCACTGGTTTCTCGACATTTGTAACTGGTTTTGAGCGAATTTGGCTTAAAATAATAAAAAAAATGACAATGAGGTAAGAACAGTTTTCTTGACCCACTGGCAAATAATTTGGCTGGAAACAAGAAGCAATGTCTTGAAATCATGACCATAACATATTTAACTTGAAAAAAAAAAAAAAAAAAAAAAAAAAACGTTTTCCCATTTTTCTTTCACACAAGCTAAAACTGGTATCTTAATTGATCCCTGTATATTTGAACAATCTTCTGTTGTGTCTGAAGGACTGTCATGCACCTGGGTCGAGACTAGGTCGAACCTTTACCGGAATAAACACAATAAATAAACATAGGGGCTTAGAAAATACAAGCATTTTCTGAGCTCAACTGCCCATCCTACCCCGTTTTAGACGATATAAAATGATTTTTTTTCTGTGTTACACATTTTTAGATGTCACACAGAGGTTTTCATTCATTCAGAAAGAAATCACAAGCTCACCTGCCTCTGAATTTGATCCACAGCGACAGGATGCCGTCGAATCACACGCTAGGAACCTTAGCGCCCTGTCTCCGCATCAGTATCTGACCCTCCACGAGTCGGTAACCACAATAACGCACATCAGATGTGATGCTAAAACACACATTAAAGTAGTTGCACTTAGGAGAAAACGTGGAGAGCTGTATCTGCGCTGGTTCTCACCTCTTTATCGATCCGAACACTCCAAACACACGTGACACTCTCACAACTGTCTCTGCTTTTAATCCATCGAAACAAGTCCAAAAAAAAAACATTTACAACAAAAATCCACATTCGGCATATTTCCTGTTTTAAAAGAAGATACAGAAGCGCGTCTCGCCTGGAACCAATGAAAGCCTGTGCTGCTTCTGATTGGTCAAATTTACTGTCAGTTTCTCTTTTAGCCAATCACAGTCTGTGACTCCGTCTTCCCCACAAGTAAAGTAAAGAGTGTTTACAGTTTCTGTGAATGAGACACTGGAGAGCAGAACCGCGTCTCGTAGAAGCGATATGAACTTCGAATGCGTTAGCGGAGCGGGCAGAACTGTTGCCGGAATGCCCCTCGAGAGTTCCCGGATCTTATTCCCGCTTGTTCCGGCTCAAATTAAGCCCTGCTGTCGGGTGATAAGTGTCAAACAAACATGATTACAGGAGTCTGATGATGTTGTTTCTGTGTTTCAGCTGGAGATGAGACAGCGGGTTATGGACCGGTGTTTGAGGAGCAGCCGGTGGACACCATCTTCCCCGAGGAGTCGACCGAGACCAAAATCACCATGAGCTGCCGGGCCAGAGCTCACCCACCTGCCACATACACGTAACATACTCTCTTATTCGCTCATGTCGACCCCATTTACACACACAGAAAAGATGATCAGGTCACAATGGCTTTTATTAGAAACAGCAGTGTCACAATTTAAGAAGTGAGGGATGTTCATTATGTCTTCTTATCCAAAATGGGCCATAGAAAAGAGAAAAAGCAAGCCTTCAATAAAAGCAAACCCCCGAAAATACAAAAAAAAAGACAATCCAGATCAGAGCACAACGTTAGCACAACCGTAAAACCTTTTCAGGAATCTTTACATTTTACTACACCCAAATGCAATGAAATACTACGGAAATCGAGTGAAAAAACATACATCAGGGAAACAGAGAGAACTTTTAATATCAGGAAAAATGAGCAGTAATGCGACGCGAGAAAGAAACAACAGAACGTTTAAGCTACGGTCACAATGACCCGTATGAATAAATTGTTCGTACGAATCTTACAGGTCGTACAAAATCTTGAGTTCATTCTTGACTCGTGGAGTGGAAACTGTTTTCCTACAGTCTACTTGCGATAGACTTTCAGCTCTCACCAACAACTTACGACATTCTTGGGGAAATGAAGCCGTACGACATCCTTGCGTACATCCTTACGGTAATCCTACATCTATTTTGTATCGCACGGGAGCAGCGTGATGTCCCTGCGTCCAACTCAATCCTTTATCAAGTTGTTTCTAGTTATTAAACCTTTCGTAAACCATGTATTATCGGAATAGCAATAACCTAAATGCACACCAGCAAAACACAAATATGCTCATGAATAGATAGGCCTATATTCTGTGTAGGCTTTGTCTGAAATGTGTTCTTGCGTTTGTCTCTCTCACTCGAAACAACAACAAACTCACAAAGTCAAGCTCCCGTTAAAACAACAAAACCGCTTAGTTTCTTACCTGAGTATTGCAGCGGAGGAGACGCCCAAACGTCCAAAGTGTCGTCGGATGCTGAAGATTAATTAATTGACGTCATTGTGTTCATTATAAGGAAAGTTTGAAGCACTTCACAACAACAATATTACACCGCCAGCGAGCAGCCGCTGAGAAATAGAGAAAAAAAGAGAGATCGTAGCAAAATG
Source organism: Mugilogobius chulae (assembly GCA_038363315.1). Taxonomy (NCBI): domain Eukaryota; kingdom Metazoa; phylum Chordata; class Actinopteri; order Gobiiformes; family Gobiidae; genus Mugilogobius; species Mugilogobius chulae. The sequence goes on along the minus strand of CM076411.1, from coordinate 17,827,245 downwards.
TACAGAACGACAGAGGGCGCAACAGGACAATTTGAAGTCAGCAAGATCAGACCACTGAAAACGAAACAACCACATAATGGACTGGGACAATGCACGGATTATTAATCAAGAAACCAACAAATACAAACGATGGGTCAAAGACACGTCACCATGGCTATGTGTGACGCCTCTGACGAAGACGGAAGTGACCATTGAAACTAGTCAGGTAATAAACCTGATAATCTCTTACCGATACTTGTCTGATATAGAAGAAAACATTATCATATCAGCACAATTTAAGAGTTTCCTTTGCAAGGACCGAGTCAAATGCTGTACCACTCTAGCACAAAGAAAAACATGCTCAAGTCGTTTTGCCACACATTCAGTACAAACTGACCTTACTCAAGTGCGGCCTCTGACAGCACTTGAGTAAAAGATGAACAGCCAATAGCCACTTCTACCCATCCCAATCAAAAAAGCCTTCACTTATCGTCAAAATGGCTGCAGGTAGCTCCCACTCAGCTCTCTTGTAGAGAATTTTCCTTAAATGGAGTGCTTGCCCCTTGTTTTCTCGTTGCAGAACCCAGCTCTTGTGCAAAGTCAACTGCTCAGTTTACACATTGGGTAATTCCAATGCTAAGATAAGCAACAGGCTTTTAAAAGCAGATTGTGTGTCAAACTTTAATCTGGTTCTACCAAAACACCCAAGACAAGGGGATTAATCCAGCAGTGTAGGTGAGTGTTAGTCACATTTAGCATGTGGGATGCAGTTGTTTGGAGAAAGTGACTACCCTCATTAGATATGTTTTTTTAAATTGTTATTATTATTTCACATTCCACAGCAATCAACAAGCTTCCCCATTTGAGTGTTGCCACAGGGTTTTAACATTGCGTTCAAAGCCATAGCTGTCTTTTGAACCAACCTGTAAAGTGGGTTTTGACATGTCTGAATTGTTCTTGAATGCAGTAGGAATTTCTGACTTCAGTCAGTGGCCAGAATGCAAAGGTGGCAGCTGAGTGGATTTTGGAACGATTGTAGGGGGGGAAACATGATGCACTTTCGGTGCCATTTTTCAGTTCCTTGGCTTTAAATCTCCGCGTCAATAAGCAGACAACAAACACCAAACATGCCGCACGTGCGCTCCTACAATGACACAAACTACACTTTACAAACAGCAAAAACACTACGTAGCATTTACGAAATGTTCACTCTACAATGTCACGGCAATTCACTTCTTACGTTCTCCCAAACAAACCGTGTGACTATACGACAGCTAGCGGGACAATTCACGTCTCACTTCTCCCAAACAAGTGCAAGTCTCACAAACCAACTGCAGTGTGTCGGCTTACCTTTTTAAACAAAAGAAAAGAAACAACAGGTCCATATTAAATTAAAACACAGTCTTCAGTGCCAGATTTTGTCTAAAGTCTGCATGTTGAGCTTCATAAATCTTTGTGATCAAGTCAAAGTCTGAAGTTTACACATAAGAATGTCGCCAAACACTCAATCCAAACTTTGTTGTAACATCCTCCTGCGCATCGCTGCAGTTGAAAGCACAATCCCAAATGTGAACCGCTGTGGCGCGCCTGTCTAGTGCAGCCAAATAAGTCCGAGTTAGAAATACAGTATGTAATCCAGCCTAATTTGTCTCCAGGTAAAGTGAAGGGTAAAAGTGTCAAAAGCAAATATTGCGTCGCGTCTTTGTTGCAGCGCTGCCACGTGGCGCGAGTTAAGTTTCACTTTCACTTTCTCGCCGTGAGGAACAGCTGATTCATTTGCAAGGGCGCTTTCATTTGAGTCGTAACTGAACAGACTATACATGTGTTTTAAAATATAGTTTGACATATGTATCATTGTTAAAGACTGTATAAGTCTTTAACAATGCCCTGGTCCAACCCCTAGTAGGGGTTGGACCAGGGCATGTCACACCAGCTCATACTGTATGCGCCCACACACACACCGATGTTTATGTTAAAGACATAACAAGCCTCTGGAGCCTACTTTTCCGACTTCAGCGTAACATGGCAGAACTATAACCAGGCAGCCATAAATGATGAGGGGTTTGGGGTTTGATTTGGATGTATAAGTGTAAGTGTGAGGCAAAAATCTATTTGTATTGGCATTTGAGTTCAAAGATAAAACACAACATCCATCCTTACTACACTTCCAGCTGTCACTTTATCGCTTCGCCTTTTTTTACCTTCTTAATTAAATGTTTTGGACAACCCATTTCAATTTACATGCAAATATATGCTAATTACGTCACTCTGGTGTCGGCGAGTGAAACATTACACGTCAGAGCGGACACAAATTAGCTCTGACCACCGCTAACCTTATGCAAATGAATGCTTCGACTGCCTTTAAAACAACCTATTTATCATCATTTCTGTTCAAATGTTTTTTTTTTTCCAAGCAATAGCGGTGACATTTTGGAGTAATTCTTTCGTGATCTTTGCAGGTGGCTGTTCGACGGAGCGGAGATAGACTTGAGCGATCAGAAGGAGAACTACACGTTAGTCGAAGGGAACTTGGTCATGAGCTACCCCAACAAGAGCAAACACGTGGGGATGTACTCGTGCGTGGCGTCCAACACGTACGGGACGGTCATCAGCCGCTCCGCCTCCGTTCAGTTTGGGTGTAAGTAGTGTGGACACAGGGTCAGAGGGGTAAGCGTGGTAAGTGAGCTGACATCGGAAAATCCAAACAGAATCTGGCTTTTTTGGTATTCAAAATAGCTAACTTATGTTCTGACTAATAACAAATTTGAAAAAAAAGGGGGGATAGTGGGGTTAGTTGTCACACGGGTAGAATTAAATGTGCATTAAATGAACCAAAATTCACTCACTAAAACATTTGTTCAAGAGTGATAAGACGACATCAAAAACATTTATAGCAAAAAGTACATTTTCAGATTTTGAGAAAAAGTGTTCTATTTTTTCCAAAAATTGCAGTAATATAAAGCTGGAGACTGGGAGACACCTGCAGATCTGAGCTGTTAATCTGAACCGCAGATATACACCCTTCTTCTTCTCTGCGGTTTACTTTTGCCGAGATAACGCCACAGCTGTTGATAACGCCACCTGCTGTTGATGTATGAATGTATTAACTGAGGGAATGTGCTTAGTGCATTAGGCTACTTGTTGAAAATAAATACATTTTGGAACATTTTAATTTAAATAATTTTAATAACTTTTTAACAATGCTAGCTGTGGTACTTCCAGAGTCTGGACCGTGGGTCTGGACTGTCCACTGGCCAGAGGCTCACAATGCGATGCTACCAGCCTGGATGTCCCCCGGCCCCTTCCAGCACACTCTTACAAACTCTACCCAGTTATGGGAGCATTTGAGTCGGGTGCCCTTCCACGTGGTACTAGGGTGAACGCATTGTCTGCCCGGACATCCTGCTGCATCTCCGCTTGTTGAGATCGGTCTCCACAAACACGGATCGCAAACACGCGAGCGATCCCCGCAGCAGCCTTTGTGCCTCTGGTTCTGTTCGAGGCTGTGACCCGCGGCTGTCCCGTGCCTCTGTCCGAGGCTGTGACCCGTGGCAGTCCCGTGCCTGGTTCTGTCCGGTGCCTGGCCTCTGAGCCACGGCATTACGCCGCCGGGATAATTGTGCTTGAGCTTGGGGCATAATGTTGAATTAAAGCAAGAGTGGGTTCAGGATGATGATTATGGTAAGTTGAGAAAAAGGGTTTGGGTAAAAGAAAAAAAAAAATGTTTATTTGTTATTTTGATAGGGTGCACGGTAGCCAAGTGGTTAGAGCTCTGGCTTCCCAACAAGGAGGTCGTGGGTTCGACTCCCGGGTCGGACCATATCAACATCTCACGATCTCTCTGGGTGGAGTTTGCATGTTCTCCCCGTGTCACCGTGGGTTTTCTCCGGGTACTCCGGTTTCCTCCCACCTCCAAAAACATGCATGTTTAGGTTAATTGGGCATCACTGTAAATTTCCCTGTGAGTGAATGAGAGAGTGAATGGTTTGTCTGTCTAACCCTGCGGCAAGTTGGCCACTGTCCAGGGTGTTCCCCGCCTAAGGCCCAAAGTCACTGGGATAGGCTCCAGTCACCCGCGACCCCTAACGGGATTAAGCGGTAGAAATGAATGAATGAATGAATGAATGTTATTTTGATAAAAAATAAAAAACGAAGCTTTAATAGCTTTATTTAAATTTGTGAATAAAAAAAAAAACATAATAAACTTTGTTAAAAGCACACAGTGACACTTCCGCATTCCGTTTTGCTTCATGGTGTGGATCTGCGGTTCAGACCTGCAACTCAGATCTGCAGGTTCTCGTGGTTCTCCCGGTCTGCAGCTATACCCTTCTCAAAAATTGTGTTGAAAGCTTAAAACCATTGACACTACAAAGAGGAGAGTCAGAGTGACAATTAGGACTATTTTTATCTGAGCTGGTTTAAAAATGTAGAAGAAATCTGAGGTGAGAGTAAAACAGTCCAGTCGGGGTTGGTTGTCACATATGATTCTATCGAGAACAGCAGCACAGCACAAGCGGGGTTGGTTGTTACACTTTTTTGGGGGTTGGTTGTCACATATGATTCTGTCTGTATTCTGATACTGTATTTTAAATATTCCAATTCAATGCAAGAAATCAGTGTGAAGTTTCAGCTAAAAAATAAATCGAATTCTTGTCATGAAGCTTGTTCTGTTCAAAAGTTATTAATCATTAATTCACATTAAAAATGTAGTTTTACATTATCATTAGAATCTTGACAAAAATGCATCATTTACATTTCCAGTCGCCTTTTTCTTGTAATTGAGCGTCTCCTGATTCAGAAAATGTCAAACATTCTTGAATCAAATGAAATCAGACATCAAAAAATCAAACCAAGACACAAGACACATTTTTCATTGGTCTCACATTTACAGCCAACCCCATGAGGTGTGACAACCAACCCTGACTTGGGGTTGGTTGTCACATGTGAACAATTAATATTTAATGATCAATACCTTTTTTTTTTTTTCATTCATTTTCTACCGCTTAATCCCGTTAGGGGTCGCGGGTGACTGGAGCCTATCCCAGTGACTTTGGGCCTTAGGCGGGGAACACCCTGGACAGTGGCCAACTTGCCGCAGGGTTAGACAGACAAACATTCACTCTCTCATTCACTCACTAAGGGAAATTTACAGTGATGCCCATTTAACCTAAACATGCATGTTTTTGGAGGTGGGAGGAAACCGGAGAAAACCCACGGTGACACGGGGAGAACATGCAAACTCCACCCAGAGAGACCCGGGAGTCGAACCCACGACCTCCTTATTGGGAAGCCAGAGCTCTGACCACTTGGCTACCGTGCACCCCATGATGATGATCAATAACTTGTGATCAGAATAAGACAGAGAACAGCAGCTGGATTCATTAGTTACACAAGACTTTGAGCTTTTCTCTGGTGTTAAAATGGTTCATGTGAGATTTGCTGTTTTTGAGAAATTCTAATCAAAGTAAAAAATGTGACAACCAACCCTGCTCTCCCCTACCCCCCAGTGCCCGCCTACACCTCCACCCCGTCTCAGGTGAGGCCACGCCCCCAGGAGCCTCCTAAATCCAAACATGTTCTGTCTTCTGGTGGCTCCACAGGTTCACATGGGGAAACTGTGGTTCACTCTTCACAGTCCTGTTTCAGTGGGAAACACACAATTCATCTAAAAGTCTAAAAATGACACATTTCAGCTCTTCTGAAAAGGAACAAACTCAAAAGTTTGGGAAATCACACTTTTATAGAGGATTTTCAGAGCAAGAACAGAACGTGTTTCTAATGGAAGTCAATGGGACTAAATGGCTCCAACAGAACAAGAGACAAAACTACAAACTGCTTCTGTGAGAAAAAAAAAAAAAAAAAAAAAGATATTTTTAGCCAGAACGAAAAAAAGTAAAAAAAAAAAAATTGGATCAATCATTTTTTTCTTGATAAATTCCTTTTCCTTCAGTATCTGATTAAAACAAACTATGAAGCACCTAGAAATGCTAAAAAATAAAAAATAACATTGATATTGTAGTCCTCTTCTTTAGAGTCAAATCAGCCACATTCTGGGATGAATCAGACTCAGTTTCTACTCTAAAGTTACAAATACAGTTCTCAAAGTTGAATAGAACTTTTGTCATTTTCAGAAAGTCTGTAAAAACAAGAACATTACAGATCATGTTGATTCGTTACCATCAGACAAGGACCAACCCAGATAAATAGCTTAAAGTCTTTAGCTACATTTTACTTATATTTTGAATTATCTTTTGACAGTTTCCATGTGTCTTTTTTAGATCTGGACTTCTTCTCGTCCGAGGAGCGAGAGTCTGTGTACGTGAAGGAGGGTCAGGGCGCTGTGCTGCTGTGTGCCCCTCCTCCACATTATCCAGGTAAGCTCTCTGTGATTGTGCTCTGACAGCACTAAACCCTGCCTGATTACATTCTGCCACCAGCAGGCTGCATTGATTGTGTGTTATAATAAGGTCCAAAGTATTGAAAATCAGATACAAATCTAAAAGACTTTCTTTGTAGCAGCAGACTCATTTACATGTACATTCGAAAGGAAGAACTCGATGTGTCATTTGGTGTATTATCTTTTTAACCATATATAATGTATATATATATATATATACATATATATATATATATATATATATATATATATATATGTCATGTCAGTAACGTTGGAAGTCATCTGGACCGCCAAGGTACATTTTTTTTTCTCATCAGAGAATAAAACTTTTTCCATCTTTCAGTGTCTCATGTTTGCTGCTCCTGGCAAAGTCTAAACGAGCTGTTTTGTGGCGTTGAAGGAGACGAGGTCTTTAAAGTGTTGTTTGTTTTTGAAACCCTTTTCCTACAGATCCCGTCTGATGGTTATTGAGCTGCTGTTGGCACCAGTGAGGGCCATAATTTAGTCGAGGACTGCCCCGTGTCTTGACAAACTCCCATTAAGATCCTCCGGCTTCAGCGCAGGTGTCATTTTTTGGGGTCTACCACTTGACTTTGTTGTTTCTATAATGCTCAGGAGAACATTTAGAATGAGTGTCTGACTGCGTCCAGCCTCAGCAGCAGTGAGTCGCTGTGAGAGGCTTTGCTTATGCAGCTCAATGATCCGGCCACGTTCAAGAAGTGAAAACTTCTTTGCTTTAACCATCAGGAGGGCATAACTGTCTGAAAGCCTGACAGAAAAGGAGAATTTTGAGCAGATTTTGGCTTTTATAGCCTTTGGTCTTAAGATTTCGATCAGCTGAAAAAACAGCCTTTTTCAGTTTAGTATTATTTTCTTTAAAATGACAAGTTCCAATTTTTTTTGTCACACTCCCCCTTCTTGCTTTTGCATATTGTAACTCTACTTAAAACCTCATTAGAATCCAAATGTGCAAAATGTGAATTTTAGCAAATTTTCAAATGGTCTTAAGATTTTGATCAGTTTTTATAAATATATATATATATATATATATATATATATATATAATATATATATATATATATATATATATACACATATATATATTTATGGTTAAAAAGATAATACACCAAATGACACATCGAGTTCGCAAAATGTCTCTTAGCTTACTTTCGAATGTACGTACATGTAAATGAGTCTGGCTGCTACAAAGAAAGATCTGATTTCAATACATTGTATTGTTTTACTTCCTACAGTGGGAGCAGTCAGCTGGTTTTAACCAGGACTATCCCACAACTTAAGGACTTAAAACAGGACTAACCACAAGACTCTTTCATCAGTGAGAAAAACAAACAAACAAAGCTTTAGCTTGGTTTTATAAATATCTGTTCAAGACAAGATGAAATAACATTCTGATGTGCAGCACTGCACACTCTACAAAAGAAAGAACCTTTACACTATAAAAACGTAGGTTAAAGGTTCACTGCATAGGTTAAAGTGCTGAAAGTTGTGTTTTATCAAATTACATACCATTTGCACTTGCCTGGTTGTGCGCCAAGATGTTTTTGTACATTTTACGAGGATAAGCGCAGACAGCCTGTTCTCTCCTGTGCTAGTTGGACGGAAGCGACTGGATTCTTTTAATTATAGATTTACTCTTTGTTTTGCTGGTGCACATCAGACGAATCTTGTACACTGAAAATAATAAAAAAAAAATAATAATAATAATAACTACAGTCATTACCGAGTAAACACCACCATCTACTGTCATAAACCCTGCAACACATAGAAGAAGGCTCATAACACAACACATACCGCTCTGGCTAAAAGGCAAAGTGAACTGTGCTGCAGATCAATAGGTCTGATCATCTGTGATTATTTTAATTAGAAGGCGAGACATACACTCAAATATAAACACCAAAGTCTCTAAACTAACTTTCCTTGTCTGGCTTTTGGAGATTGCAAACTGGTCAATCAGTCAAAAATAACAAATAAAAGAGTCAGCATCTAATTTCATATTAATAACTTTGTTTTCTTACCTCTTCGGAAAATATAACATGTGTCAACAAGAGACTTTTAAGCCACAGGATTTGAGTAAAATAATAATGATTGAACAACTGTAACAAGACTATTGGAGTTGACTTTTTATGCAATGGCCTAATCACAGCTCACTCATGCCTCTCGCAGTCAGAAATCACCATCCAAAAGGTCAATGGACGCTCGAATAACGACGCCCACGTCCTGCAGCTCAAAGTAAACCTGCTATTTTAGTTTCACATTGTTCAGACTGTGCCGCCCTCGCCCTCTCCGCCGCTTTTGTCTCTTTGACGGGCAGCTTTTGTTGATCCGTTCTCTCTCTCTTTCTCTCTCTCTTTAGTGGAGCTGTCCTTTCGATGGATCTTCAACGAGTTCCCCACCTTCATCCCACCGGACAAGCGGCGTTTTGTCTCGCAGATAACGGGCAACCTTTACATCTCCAAAGTGGATTCGTCCGACACCGGCAACTATTCCTGCATGGCTTCGAGTCCGTCCATTTCAAAGAGCGTCTTCTCCAACTATATCCCCCTGGTGCCGCTGGCTGAGCGTGAGTCTGTCTGCTGACCTTTGTGGAGAATGCGCTCGTTTGCATCGGAGGGTAAATAGTGATAGTTTGTTTTTGTTGCAGGTCCCATCAGGAAGTATCCGGCCGATCTCAAAGTCAAATTTCCAGACATCACAGCGATGGTGGGGCAAAATATCACCCTGGAGTGTTTTGCTTTGGGGAAGTGAGTTGGACTTTTTTTGGATCTCAATTTTTTTTATAGCATTTGACTGGTTCTAGATCTTTTTGCTTATTCTTTTCATAGTGACAGGTGTCAATGCTTAAAGGCCCGCCTTGTAACTTTTTACACCAAACACTATACTTTAGTAAAATCTTTCTCGTTTTTATTTGGATTTTTCAGTTTGACTATAAATAATATAAAAAAATGTGTCTTTACTCTGAGCAGACGTGCATCTTCCCAAAATGGACTCTTTTGTGTTCTAAAAGTGCCTGTCATCCCCCAATTAGTTGCAGAAATTAAGTCAATCATGCTAGTTGTTAGCTTGACTATATTCTCATCACTGAAACTGCCAGAAACGGTTAAAGATGTCTCTCTCAGTTGAGGTGTCGCCAAATAAATTCTACTTAATAATGTAAATAAAAATGACCAAAAACGCCACTGGCATATGCCAGAAAATAAAATATAATAAATCTAGAAGGACACAGGTTTGTAGAACTGGCTGAAATATACAAAAATATACAAAGTCTTTAATTAGTAGTTTATCCTTTGTTGTTAAAATCACAGTTCATGTGTGCTGATGAAACCTTGATGCAGCACTGATTGAAAAGCAGGACAGGCAATCCAGTCCACAGTACAACGTTAAACAGTTAAGTTGACTCCAGAGAACGTACAAATCCAGTTAACCAGTGTATCCAAAAGGGGAGGCTCATGATGAGAAAGCACCACAAGATCTAGCACCACTATTTGCTAGCTGAATGGGACAGATCCAGTACTGGCCCCAAGCTGAAACGCCAAACTAAAACAAAAGGGTGGTGTAAGCCTTCATAAAATAATGTTTGAGTGAAGTGACGAAACTAGTGATTGCTTACCAAGATAATGATCGAACGGACACAACATAAGTGGCTCAGGGGAGCGCCTCGCACAGCCCACACTAAAAACAACATTAAAGTTAGCCCAAAGACATCAAATGCATCGGTACGAGACGTGGCCAACTACTCACCAACATAAGCGCCATAACGTTCTCACCTGACGCATCAAAACAGGAGCGCTATAGGCCATCCTGCTACACTCATATTTAACTTAAAATAAGCACATTTCAAAAGTTTATGATAAATATAGCATACTCTATGTTGTTTGTCCTTGTAACGTTTATGCGCCTGCTTAGGAGCGTCTGGGTATGCACACATCAACTTTTGACTCAAATTCGGCTCTGACTGGGCCTCATCCTGCTTGGTTCTAAATCTTGTTCCTTTAGCTATAATGTTCCACAGTATGGTATTGGTTGTTAAACTGTGTATAGTGTGTTTAAATTGCATTGCCTTCCGTTTAGAGTCATTTTCTGGCATTTTTAGTGCAAACTGAGCAAATTCAAAATAGTCACAAACTGGCTGTGTCTCTCATGTCAGCTCCAGACTCTCTGTGACCTCAGCGTGTATTGTCCACTCAAAATTGAGCACTAGTAATTACAGTTACCTGCTGTCAGTCCAATCACACTGCTGCTCTCCACTCTAAGGCCCCGCCTTTACCCTTTTCTCAATACATTTCAATGAGCTTGTTGTGTTTGAAATGTGTTTGTGGGTGGAGTTTAAGGGGTGGGATTCACTTTAAAGGAGACCTGTTGTGTGTTTTTAAAAATATATATTTAGTAAGAAACTAGAACATATGCAGATCAGTATTTTACCTTTTGTTCATTGTAAAACACAAAGTTGATCTAAAACAACTTAAAAATAGAAACAGCTCTACTGACTTCATGTTCAAAACTGCAGAACTGATAAGCCCCGCCTCTTCATTTTAAAATGTAACTGTAAAAAGCAACAGATTTTTAAAAACTATTTTTTTTATTGTTGTAAAGTGACTATGGGACAGTTTTGAACCATATATTGTATGCTTCACTTTGAGTGTTAATCTTTTGAATTATAACAAGTAAATACAGACAAGTGGGAGGGGATAGGTGGTAGGTGAGAACGAGGATTTTTGAGTACTTGAGCTCCAGCTGAAGAACAATACAAGATTACTCCAACATGCATGAATCAATTCAAATATAACTTTGAGTAAACTAATGATGAAGGAAGGCCATTATAACAAGGTTCAAAACTTGTGAATTTGACATAATAGGACCCTTTTAATTTAGTCGCCATGCAAGCTCGCGCAGAAAAACATGCTTTTATTTAAGCTCATATTTGGCCAAAAAGTGACACAGTGCACCTTTAATTATTCTTTCTGAAGATTAATGAAAGTCTTCATAGTCAAAAAGTATTGAATAATTTAGGCCTACACGTGCCTTTATGCACAACTTTGACGAAGACACAGTTCATTCAGAAAACGGAGCTGTTTAATCTGTAATTTTACATGATTTGTTCTTTATTTTGATGCTATATTTATACAGAGTATAAGTTAACTCTGTAACATAATGTCTGTGTCTATGATCAGTTTCTTACAGAGGGAGGCGCATTTTTGTTAAAACACCTGACTCAAATAATTGAAAATTAGATCGGAAAAGTGCTATATAGACAGAGACTATTTATCCCTAAAGCTGTGTTACAATCTCAGAACAACTAAATATTGTTCTAATATATATCCCAAATTGTGCATGCTTCTCAAGTGTATCCCATGATTCCTCACCTCTCCTCCTGTGCGTCCTTCACAGTCCTGTCCCAGAAATCCGCTGGAAGAAGTTGGACGGGCCCCTGCCGGCCAATCACGAGGTGCGCATGGCAGGGGCCCATCTACACCTCAACAACATCCAGATCCAGGACGCTGGGAAGTATCAGTGTGAAGCCATCAACTCCAAAGGGAAGGACTATCACTCTGCGCGCCTCTCTGTGCAAGGTAACACTTTCACCCTACAGAACGTTATATGAATGTGGCATAACACACACGTACTCATGTTCAAAATAGAACAAGCTGTAGATTTCCAGGTTGTTAATATTCAATACAGACGTTTTGCAGCTAAAATGCATTCAAACTTTTTTTTTAAAAGCCTTTTACCAAACATTACATTCTAGATCAATTTTATGTTTTACAATGAACAAAATGTAAAGTGCTGATCTACATCTCTGACTAAGTACATGTAACACACAGTAGGTTTTCTTTTAAATGCATTAGACATCATTGTATTAAAGATATTGCTAAACATTTAAACATTGGAGCATTTTTTTTTTTAAATAAAAAATGTATTTCTTGTTTTAAATGATGACATCATGCGAGGTCGTTGCTTACATCAGGGGTTCTCAAACTTTTTCAGACCAGGGACCCCTTATCGGCTCAAAAGACTTCCAAGGACCCCCTATCACTTTTTGCTCTGGTATCACATTAAAATTTGGAAATTAAAACTAAGCTATATATCAAATTTGAATAAATTGTTAATTACCTTGGGTCATTTTTACTGGTTTACTTGTTTCTATTCAAAGTGATCTATCTTTTCTATCTAAAATTCTATGTTTAGGATGGTAAATCATAAGAAATTGTTATATTAAAAAAATTACCAGTGTTTCAAAAAAATTTGGGGGACCCCCTACACATGGTCCAGGGACCCCCAGGGGTACCCGGACCCCACTTTGAGAACCACTGGCTTACATGTTCGTTAAACTGATTCTAATGTGATAAACTCTGCACCTGTTCTTTTCAAATTTTTTATCAGAAACTTGTTCTTTATTAATCTAAATATTTCATTTATATTTACAACATTTGCAAATCTAAAATAAAAAAAAAAAATAGAGCATTGTAAAACCCTGTCATACGCACTTTAAAGTGAGACTACACATGCGACCAAAGACTTACCCCTGACTTACCCCTGACTTACCCCTGCCGTACACTTATACATGTTTGGTGCGGGAAGACTCACACAAGTCCCGCAAGACTTTTTTTGTTGTTGTATGGTTCCCCTTGAAAATTAAATGACACATCTCAAGGGTTGAATAAATAAATTTAATAAATTTAGGAAGACTTAAAAAGTGGCTAAACTAATGTGCCATGGTGGTACACAGACCTCGGAGCAGTGTGAGCGTGTGAGAGTCACACAACTGTGCAGAAAGAATCTATAGAGAGTCTTTTTTCTGATGCGACTTTCAAGTCATAATACGAGCACTCTCACAAATACAAACCACAGTGGACTGGAGCTGGTGGACAAGGCACTTTACAAGAACCTTGTAAATGTGTCTTACACCTAACCCACCTGTACTGGAGGCGTTCCTCTGCCCCAACTGCACTCCAAACAGTCTCACAAAAGGGGGAGATGCCCGAGGTCTTAAAGAGACGCTCAGTGGTTGTGAACAGACAGTGACTGACAGCACAGAATATACAGTAGATAGTGAGAGTGATGTGAGGTTTGTGTGCTGAGGTTTACAGCTGCTGAGGCTGTGCAGCACTGGTCTTCAAGATTCATTTTATTCACTTAGCAGACTTGTGTATGAAACCTTTCCTTTCCACATGCACATTAGCTCCTGTGAGTATTTTGTCAAAAAAAAAAAAAAAAACAACAACAACACAACACTAACAAGAGTTTTGAACCCACCATCATTGTATCTTGAACCACTGCTTTATCCATACGAGCCAAATTTAGGTGTAAAGACTAGATAAAATGTATTTATCTATGACATGATTTTGACTCTGTTCTTGTTGTTGTGCCGTCAGCTGTCCCTCAGTGGGTGGAGCACATCAACAGCACAGAGAAAGGCCTGGGCAGTGAACACTCCATGTCGTGTGTGGCCAGCGGCAAACCCAAACCTCACATCCACTGGCTCAAAAACGGAAGACCGGTAAGTTTCTATGAACACATAAATATTTATTGTCACATAGTTCTAGAGTATTATTAGAGCATTATTATGAATTAGTTTTCACACAAAAATAGCTGTTGAAGAAGGGTTGATGCTGGGACAGTGATTAAGTTTAGGTAATGACTAAGGTTAGGAAAAGGGTTTGGGTAAAAGTTAAGATAAACAGTTTAGGCCAGTTTAGCAACAGGAATAAACTCATTGCCATGGCAACCAGTTCACTTACATCTCTCTGGACCTGACTATCTAACATTACCCATCCAGAAGGTGTCTGTGGCACTGACTGTTTGCGATAAAGGTGTGTGCGCATATGTGCGTGTGACTGCGCGTAACCTCACCAAACTGCCCCTGATCACTTGCCTGACCAGTCAGCCCCGCCTACATTCTGTTTGAATGCAGAAAGGTCTGAAACCAAAGACAGAGCCAACGATTTCGTCGTTCAAAGTTAGGATGATCCAATCACAAAGAGCCGCCCGCCACCCTCCCCTTCCCTCCGATCCACAATTTCAAAACTTTTTTTCGAACTGTTTTAAAACAATCAAGATGGCGGACATAGCTGATAGATAATTTTTGTCGCTTCGGTTTTGAACAATTAGGAACGTATCAATCAAATTGAAGTTGCAAACCGCGTTGAGAGCCTTCACTCAATGCTCAATGAAAAAATCCTCCATATTTACAAAAACATTCGGTTCGTTGTTTCAGTGGAATTTCCAGGTTTTCTGTGATTGGTTGACTCAGCACTCGGAAAGCCCGCCCTCGAAATTCAAACCCGGCGCTCTAATCTCAGACCCTCACGTGTCTGTCAAAGTGTGTAGGGACTGACTGATCATAGCAACAGTGGTTGAGCTGGACTGTAGGGCTAATATGGCTAATATTTTCATGTCGGAATAGCAGGATGTTTGACTAAAAAAAAAAATGTATAGCTACTGTCGGAATGCCGACTCTCCTGAAAGAATAGATCAAACTGCTATTCCGACTATTCGTCTAAATAGCAGCCTGTCCAAGTAACAACATGTAACCAGTTGAAATTTAGAGTTGATGGGTAGGGCATGTGACAATTTAAGTTTTAACTAAGCCTTAAAACTCCTTCATAATCCTCCTTGTCACATCGTTGCCGGAGCAGAAGTGCATTAGACAGCTTTATACAGTGCAGTGGTGCGGCGCTGACAGGACGTTGGCAGCGCGAGCATGGAAACGGGACCTGTTGTTTTTGAGTGGGAGCCAGTTTCCATTGTGTTGCCTTCTATAGTAACACACAATCCTCCGGAGAGTCGGCGTAATGACAGTGGAAGGCTGCTCCGTTTGACTTATGCTAAACACATCATTATACACTTAGCAAGTCCTTTCACAGGCTAATTGTCACCTCCGTTTGGTAAGACGTCAGCTTTTAGAACGGGCTAGCTCACTTGGCTCTCTAAGCTAATGCTAACTTTGATTAAAATGTAAAATATATGATTAATAACATGTTGGATGAAGGTTTTTAGCATGTTTCTGTTTGTTAGTTTAGCAGATATACTATACTAGACACTGTCCCTTGGAATTCTCCTGAAATGTAAAGTCTTTAAAGCAAAAGCGAGTGACATTTTCACCTTGTCCAAAGTCTCTGTCATGGTTATGTGGGTATTTCCAACACAGTATCACAAGAAAGCCTATACGACAGCCCTCCGACACAAAAATAGCAGATGATGAGCTTGATTTCAGGCTTTTTTTGCATCTTTATGTGACGTTGTGTATATTGCATGATGTGAAAAACCCTAAAATGACAGTTTTGGTTGAAGCCACGTGGGTAGGGATGTCAAGAATATTAGATTAATCGATATTGTGATTATTGTCACAATATAATTGTAAGAACAAAAAAACTAAAATTGTGACAATTTTAGAAGTAAAATGTTATTCTTGTAGTTCACTCTATAGAAACTAGGGATGGACAAAATATCAGATACAGTTTTAACAACATCTAGTTTTATAGAAAAACACCAATATTTGGCACAAATATCCATATGGTCTTATGTTATATCCCAGATATATACATTTAGTTTTAATTTTGCACTGAAAAGTAAATTTGTGATTCAAATACTTATACTGGCATCAACAAACGGCAAACGAAAAAAAATAAATAAAAAAGTAAAAAGGAAAAAAAATGTAATAATAAAATAACACAATTTAAAGCAAAATTATGTCTTTCAATCCATACACATTTTAACATTTTAGATGCAGTATTAAGTTTTTTTAAATTCGGTCACAAATTTGAGGAAAAGTGAGAATAAAAGTGAAATTTTGTTGTAATCATGAATAATCGCCAAATCTTAACACTCAAATTTGATATCGTGACATTCCTACACATGGGGACATTTTCTTTAGGTGACACGGGTAAGTTTGGGCTTCAAGTTCCTACATTTGGTAAGTTCAGGGCTGGAGCTTTGGGCAGGCTAAGATTAGAATAAGTATTTTGTGACTTTTCATTAATAATAACACATCTTTACAACCACCATAGAAATGAAATGGGATTACAAATAGGATGACCAGATGAAAACCTACCAAAGCGGGACATCGCCTGTGTTTAAGTGGGACAAAGTGTGTTTATGGGGAACATTTTCCAGATGGAAAGAAGTACATTAGAAATACATTAGAAATACGTAAGAAGCAGGGTCAGCAAAGAGCACATGTATTTTCCGCTCATGTGACTTTCTCTGGGTCTTTGTACTCACACTACACTCCCCTCTGGTGGTAAATCTATGAAACTGCATCATGTTTTTGACTGCTGGTGAAACCTGAACGTGCATCAGACAGCTCTCTATCGCTGCATATAATAAAAGGTTTGGGACGGAAATAAAAGTCACTGGCAGTCTACGGTTTGCGGCTCGGTGGCAGAGCAGATAGCGCTCTGGCTTCACAGCAAGAAGGTCGCCGGTTCGATTCCCGCTCAGGCCCGGACCTTTCTGTGTGGAGTTTGCATGTTCCTCCCCGTGTCTGGGTGGTTTCCTCCGGGTTTCCCCACCAACCAAAAGCATGCAGGTTAGGGAACACTTGGTGGTGGTCGGAGGTTGAGGCGCCAGGTGTTTATCTTGTGCATTTTTCAACCCAGAAAAAACCCACACACCGTTAGTCATACATTTTAGACAGAGGATACAAAAAACCCACAAAGATCAACATAAACAAGACGTACTGTTGCTAACACAGAACTAACACTTTGATCTAACCATGTGTATGTATATTTGTGTGCACAGTTTGTGAGGAGCGACATGACGTTTAGCGCGCTGACGTTCGAAGACGCGGGGATGTACCAGTGCATCGCCGAAAACCCACACGGAGTCATCTACGCCAACGCAGAGCTGAGAGTGTTCGGTGAGTCACTGCGTCTCTATAGAACACACTCAGAATACAGACAATGTGAGCTTTAATTTCATCTACTGTTGTCTTTGGAATGTTTTTGTTGCGCTGATGTTTTGGTGGACTTCGTGATTCCGGTTTGGAGATCTGATTTTTTTGAAGTGTAAAGGATCATTGTCAGTCCTGGAGCGTACCACCGAAGTCATTTTTCCGAGATTGAAAAACTAATGTTGTCAGCGGAGGATCATCAGCAGTTAGATTGGATTCTAAACAGCACTAATGTATTCCTGTGTGAAAAGAACATGTCCCTGCTCTCTCTCTCTCTCTCCCTCTCTCTTCCCTTTCTCTTCTCTTGTCTCTCTTTTGTATTCTCCTTCTCCTCTCTCTCTTTCTCCCCCCTCACTCTCTCTTCCCCTCGCTCTCTCCCCCCTCTCCTGGTTTTTCACACATCTTTTCTCTCTCTTTTTCCCTGCTTGTGCCCCTCTCGCTCTTTCTCCCTCACTCCCCCCTCTCTCTTTCTCTCCTCTCTTCCTCTCTCCCCCTCTCTCTTTCTTTCCTCTTTCCTCCCTCTTTTTCTATCCCCCCTCTCTTGTTATCATCTCTTCCTCCCCGCTCTCTTTCTATCATCTCCTCTCTCCCCATCTCTCTTTTTCTCTTATCTCTTTCTCTCTCCCACCCTCTCTCAGTCTCTTATCTCTTCCTCTCTTCCCTCTCTCTCTTTCTATCCCCTCTTCCTTTCCCCCCTCTTTTTTCTCTTCTCTCTTACTCTCTCCCTCTTTCTTTTTCTACCCCCTCTTTCTCTTTCCTCTTCTTCTTTTCCCCTCTCTTCCTCTCTCTCTCTTTCTCTCCTCTCTCTCTTTCTTGTTTTCTCACACATCTCTTTTCCCTCTTTCTGTGCTCTCTCTCTCCCTCTCTCTCTCTCTTGTATTCTCACATACCCCCCCCCCCCCTCTCTCTTCCTTGTCTCTTCTCTTGCTCTCTCTTTGGTATTCTCCTTCTCCTCTCTCTCTTTCTCTCCCCTCACTCTCTCTTCCCCTCTCCCCCCTCTCCTGGTTTTTCACACATCTTTTCTCTCTCTTTTTCCCTGCTTGTGCCCCTCTTGCTCTTTCTCTCTCTCTCCCCCTCTCTCTGTCTATCCTCTATTCCCCCCCTCTCTTTCTATCATCTCCTCTCTCCCATCTCTCTCAGTCTCTTATCTCTTCCTCTCTCCCCCCTCTCTCTCTTTCTCTTCTCTATTCCTCTCTCCCCTCTCTCTTTCTATCCCCTCTTCCTCTCCCCCCTCTTTTTTCTCTTCTTTCTTCCTCTGTCCCCCTTTCTAACCATCTTTCTCTCCTCTCTCTTTCTTGTTTTCTCACACATCTCTTTTCCTTCCCTCCAGCCTGCGCTCCCTCTCTCTCTCTCTCTCTCTCTCTCTCTCTTTTGTTTTCTCACACACCTCTTCTCTCTCTCTCCTCTCCAGCCTGCGCTCCCTCTCTCTCCTGTCTTCTGTTTTCTCACACAGCTCTCTTCTCTCTTCCCTCCAGCCTGCGCTCCCTCTCTCTCTTCCTCTCTCTCTTCTGTTTTCTCACACACCTCTTCTCTCTCTCTTCCTTCCAGCCCGTGCTCCCTCCCCCTCTCTCCCTCTCTCTCTCTTTCTCTTTCCCCTGTTTTCTCACACATCTCTCTCCTCTCTCTGTTCTCTCCAGCCTGCGCTCCCTCTCTCTCTCCTTCTCTTTCTCCTGTTTTCTCACACACCTCTTCTCTCTCTAATCTCTAGCGTGTGCTCCCTTTCTCTCTCCCTCTCTCTCCTGTCTTTTGTTTTCTCACACATCTCTCCTCTCTCTTCCCTGTCTCCTGTTTTCTGTTTTCTCATAGACATCTCCTCTCTCTTCCCTCCAGCCTGCGCTCCCTCTCTCTCTCCCTCTCCTCTTTCTCCTGTTTTCTCACACACCTCTTCTCTCTCTTCCTTCCAGCCTGCGTTCCCTCTCTCTCTCTCTCCCTCTCTCTCTCTTGTTTTCTCACACACCTCTCTTCTCTCTCTCTTCCCTCCAGCCTGCGCTCCCTCCCTCTCTCTCTCTCTCTCTCTCTCTCTCTCCTCTCTCTCCTGTTTTCTCACACACCTCTTCTCTCTCTTCCCTCCAGCCTGCGCTCCCTCTCTCTCCCTCTTTCGTCTGTTTTCTCACACACCTCTCCTCTCTCTCTCTCCTCTTTCGTCTGTTTTCTGACACACCTCTCCTCTTCTCTCTCTCTCCCCTCCAGCCTGCGCTCCCTCTCTCTCCCTCTCTCTCTAGTGTTTTCTGTTTTCTCACACACCTCTTCTCTCTCTTCCCTCCAGCCTGCGCTCCCTCTCTCTCTCTTATTTTCTAACACACCTCTTCTTCTCTCTTCCCTCCAGCCTGCGTTCCCTCTCTCTCTCTTATTTTCTAACACACCTCTCCTCCTCTCTCTCTTCCCCTCCAGCCTGCGCTCCGTCGTTTGAACACAGCCCCGTGAGGAAAACCCTGGCAGCTCGTAGCGGTCGTGTGGTGATGCAGTGTCGACCCAGAGCGGCCCCCGAACCCACAATCTCCTGGAGCAAAGACACCGAGCTGCTGCACAACTCCTCCAGGTGAACGCCACTCATCTGACTCAGACATACGACATACATCAGCGGTATTCATTTTGTTCATTATAAAAACACGAGTTTGATCTAAAACGACTGATCCATTGACTTTCTGTTCATATTAGGTTGTTTATTAAGCACATTTCAAACAAAGCAAAGTGAAAAATGCCCATACCATCTTGGGACTCAAATCCACAGCATGTTGTTTTCAGTCTGAAACACACAAATGAATAACTTTAAATTTGGCAAAATGTCTTGATTATAAAGCTGCAGTAACAGATTTTAAACAAGAATGTAGGTCTTAAGTTTCTGACTCAACACAGAGCTGATTAACCCCTAGGGTGTTTTTAAACTTTTACTACAGTACAGACCAAATATTTGGACACACCTTCTCATTCAAAGACTTTTTTATTTATTTTCATGACTACACAGCAAATTTGAAAGTGTTAAAATTTGGGGATTGAGCTTTTTTCAGCAAGTGTAGAGTTGATTTTACCCCTGGTGAGTCATCTTCTTTTTTGTTTCACTCTCCCGGTGTCATATTGTAAGGGTTAAAGGGACTGTACCTGATTTTTGCATCCTAAAAATGTAAACAAACAGAAATAATTAATTTTAACCTTTTTCCTTCAGGCTACATGATTTCCTCACGTAGCAAATGCATTCTGAGCTTCAGAATTGTTCATCGTGATGAGTTTTAATGTTTTTTCACAGCTTTTAACAGCGAGGTGAGTCACTATGCTAACAACAGTTAGCCACAATGCTAAAAACAAAAACAGAAAAAGCTGCACACAAACGGGATTTTATTAGACATAGACAGGACTTTGGGGACTAATTTCCACCTGAATAGATACATTAACAAGGCATCAGTGCTAGGGGGAAATTGCTTTTAAGTTATCTTGTTGCAAAAAAATCGAGTACAGTCCCTTTAAAATTGAGAATCAAGAATGAGTTGTTTTATGCAAGTATAACCCTGAAAAGTCCACCCTTGAATCTCAGTGACCTGATGACACTCACAGGGTTATTTCAGTTGCCACCCCCCTTTAAAGAGAGAGCACAGCACACCTGAATGTGGCTCTGTTGGTGACTGCAGTTAGGTCTGGACTCGGAAGCGGTCTTTGGTCTCCTATTTTGAAAACTTTCTATCAGTTAGTGTTTTTGAGACATACAACAAAACACTAGAGAATACCCCTCTGCTGATGTTTTACAACCGTTATATATAAGCTAACGTTAGCTACATTTATTAGGCTTATTTCCCATAGGAAGTTAACTACCTTTTACTAGCTCAAGTTACCGCAGTGGATCATTAGTTGATATTAACACATGTGATTCAGCAAAATACTTCAGAATCTCTACGCTACTAAGTTAAGTGTTAAGTTAAACGGCTACCGCTAATGTGAACAAAGCGGCTAAACCCTGACCTAGGTGTTTTGATGTTTGTAGTTTTTAAACTTAACAATTAAAAAAAAGTTAAAATGACACCCTTAAAAAGTTTGACTCCAATAAAAAGTAAATTCTAACACCTTTTTGAGAGTTATTAAGTAACCCCAAAAAAGGGTAACTTTAACACTTTTCAGACTGGACTCATATAGACACTAAAAAAGTGCTAAAAATAAATCTCGGAGAGTTGATTTGACTATGCTGAATTTGCTGTGTATGGACATTGTAGATTCACACTGAAGGTATCTAAACTATGAATTAACACATGTGGAAGTATAGGACAGAACCAAAAAGTGTGAAATAACTGAAAATATGTCATATTTCTAGGTTCTTTTGCTTTGATTACTGCTTTGCACACTCTTGACATTCTCTTGATGAGCTTCCAGAGGTCGTCACCTGAAATGTTCTTCCAACAGTCTTGAAGGAGTTCCAGAGATACTTAGAACTTGTTGTTTGCCTTCACTCTGCGGTCCAGCTCACCCCAAACCATCTGGATTGGGTTCAGGTCTGGTGACTGTGGAGGCCAGGTCCATCACTCTCCTTCTGGTCATTCATGGGTGTTTATATCTTCAGTGTGAATCTACAATGTTCATAGTCATGAAAATAAAGGAGACTCTTTGAATGAGAAAGTGTGTCCAAACTTTTGGTCTGTACTGTATATATTTTTAAACCCCTACGGAGATTTAACATGAGAGTCCACGCTTGATGGGTCACTGCTCCATAGTAGCTTACCACTCCAGAGTGTGGAGGAAATGAATAATGCAATAATGAAAAGAGCTCAATCCAATGTGCTTTCCACCACACTCAAAGATGCTTCACATTTTTGCATTATTCATTCACTTCACACTCATAGTCATAAGCTGCTATTGTAGCCACAGCTGCCCTGGGACATTAGCCCCTTCGACCATTCACAGATCCATACTAGGCAATGTGGATGAAGCAGCTTTCTTAAGAACACAATGACGAGTTTCTCCTCCGGTTGTCCCACTGTTGCACCTGAGGTTCCTGTAGTCTCCCATTCAAGTACTGCCCTGGTCCAACCTGCTTAGCTTCTGAGATCTGAAAGGATCAGGCTCTGACAAGCTCGTATGGACACGAGGTTTGTAATCAGTGCACAGTTTTGAGTGGGTAATACACACTGTCTCCTAGAATCTAGAAATGATACTGACCAAAGCAGTGAGACAGTTTGTTTTGTACTTACACTACCATTCAAAAGTTTGGTGTCACTCACACAATTTTGTATATTCCATGAAAAGAACCCTAACCCATTTCCACGACTAAGACTGAGTTTCACATGAAAGTTCTCTTTTTCTGGCCATTTTGAGCGTTTAATCGAGCAACGAATGTGATGCACAAGATACTCAACCTGCTCAAAGGAAAGACCGTTTAGAGTTTCTCTAATCAGCTCAACTGTTTTCAGCTGTGAAACATGACTGCACAAGGACACAATTCTGACACAATGAGCAAACACAGTGGACCATTAGAACACTGGGGTGAAAATAAGACATTTCCAAGTGACTTTTGAACGGTGGTGTAAATCTTAGTATTTTAATGTGCAAAAAATGTCTATAATGCACTAGTGTTGTCACATTAGTAAGGAATGCATTTGATACTCAATACCAGTTTAAGACTCATTTCAGAACCAAATAACTTTGCATATTTTAATAACAGTTAAACAGTCAGTCTCCTGATTTCTTTTCCTCCTTCTCTCTCTCCTGTTCTTTCTTTCTTTCTTTCTTTCTTTCTTTCTTTCTTTCTTTCTTTCTTTTTTTTTTTTTTTTTCTTTCTTTCTTTCTTTCTTTCTTTCTTTCTTTCTTTCTTCTTTCTTTCTTTCTTTCTTTCTTTCTTTCTTTCTTCTTTCTTTCTTTCTTTCTTTCTTTCTTTCTTTCTTTCTTTCTTTCTTTCTTTCTTTCTTTCTTCCTTTCTTTTCTTTCTTTCTTTCTTTCTTTTCTTTCTTTCTTTCTTTCCTTTCTTTCTTTCTTTCTTTTCTTTTCTTTCCTTTCTTTCTTTCTTTCTTTCTTTCTTTCCTTTCTTTCTTTCTTTTCTTTCTTTCTTTCTTTCCTTTCTTTTCCCCCTTCTGTCCTCCTTCTGTTCTCTCTTTCCTATCTCTCCTCTTTCTCAAACCCGCTCTCTCTTTCTCTCTCTACCCCTCTCATCTACTCTTTTCTTTATCCCTCTCTCTCTGTTTTCTCTTTTTTTCTATTTCTCTCTCTTTCTCTCCTCCTTCTGTCTCACTCCCCTCTCATGCTCTCTCTCTTTCTCCTCTCTGTTCTTGCTCTTCTTTTTCTCCATTTCTCTCTCTCTCCCCTCTTTCTCACCCCCACTCTCCTCTCACTTTTCTCCTTTTTATCTCTTCTCTCCTCTCTTTCTTACCCCCCACTCATCCTTCTTTACTCTTTTCTCTCTTTTATTTCTCTTCTCCCCTTTCTCACCCCCACCTCTCCTCTCTCTCTCTCTCTCTCTCTTCTCTCTCTCTTCTCTCCTCTCCTTTCTCACCCCCCACTCCCCTCATTCTCTCTTTTTTTATCTCTCTCCTCTCTTTCTCACTCCACTCTCCTCTTTCTGTCTTTATCTCTCTCTCTCCCTCTTTCTCACCCCCATCTCCCGTCTCTTTCTCTCTTTTTTATCTCTCTCTCCCTCTTTCTCACCCCCCACTCTCCTCTCTTCTCTCTTTCTTTCTTTTTATCTCTCTCTCCCTCTTTCTCACCCCCACTCTCCTCTCTCTTCTCTCTCTCTCCTCTCTTTCTCATCCCACTCTCCTCTTTCTTTCTTTTTATCTCTCTCTCCTCTCTTTCTCATCCCCACTCTCCTCTTTCTTTCTTTCTTTCTTTTTCTTTCTTTTTATCTCTCTCTCCCTCTTTCGCACCCCCACTCTCCCGTCTCTTTCTCTCTTTTATCTCTCTCTCCCCTCTTTCTCACCCCCCACTCCCCTCATTCTCTCTTTTGTTATCTCTCTCCTCTCTTTCTCACTCCACTCTCCTCTTTCTGTCTTTTTATCTCTCTCTCCCCTCTTTCTCACCCCCCACTCTCCTCTCTCTCTCTCTCTCCTCTCTTTCTCACCCCCCCACTCCCCTCATTCTCTCTTTTTTATCTCTCCTCTCTTTCTCACTCCACTCCTCTTTCTGTCTTTTTATCTCTCTCTAATTTTCTAAACCAAATAACTTGATTTACTTTAACAATGAAACATATACAACGTTTGAGAACAGTTGTGTGGTATTTACTCATATTTAACCCTTTAAGCACCAAAGTCGTTTCTATGCAGCAAGCCTTTTCAAGCTTCTCTACAGACCTTAGATTTCTGTTTTGGATAAAATTAAGACACTCACCTCTGTATCATCACAGATTCCAGTATTCTATTCAAATATTTATATCAGCAAAGATTATTTCCGTTTTTTACATCTGTTTCTCTCCCAAAAACCCCTCACTTATTCCAGATTGAGTTGATTAGGTTAAACTTCTCTGCCACATATGTCAGCCGTGTTTTTTCCCTGACATGTTCATAATCTCTCCTTTCCCTGTTGCGTGGCTGACATTAGACCTGACTTTAATCTAATCCAGAATAAACAGCGTGTATGTGTTGTACTGCTGGCTGACAAAAACAAGCCCTAATCTCACCCCGAGTCTCCCACACAGCCAGACACCACCCGCAGCTATGTCTGTCTCCTGGAGGATCATGTGTAGTGTGGAGGGGGAGGGGCCAAGTCACTCGTCAATGGAGAAGAGGTAAAAGGAATGAATCACCGGCTCTAGACTTGGATGTGGGAGATACAGTGTTATCAGGGATGTTCAAAGTTCAAATAGTTTTTCTAGATTGGCCCAAATTAGTTTTTAATCTGAAATATGAGCAATTCCTCTATTATACTCAGAATAACAAACGTTTTGATTCTTTCTCCCTCTCTCTCTCTCCTCTCTCTCCTCTCCCTTCTCTCCTCCCTCTCTCTCTCTCACTCTCTCTCTCTTCCTTCTTTTCTCACCCGTGTAACATATGCGTGCTTTCTCTCTTCCTCACTCACACTTTTCCTGGTCCGCGTGAATGAAAGTGCCTTCCCTGTCTCTCTTCCTCTTTTACCGGCTCTGCGCTTACACAAGCCTTCTGTCTCTTCTCCTCGCTCCGCGGCGGTGCATCAAACTTCTCAACGCCGTATAGTTGGCCACTTAAACACTCGCTTTATGTCCCCGTGTTCTGACGCGGCTGTCAATATCCCGCGGAGCGCACATGTTCAGTGCAGCTCTGCGTCTTGGCCCGAACCGACCAGGCCCGACAACTAGGCTATATGTGAGAAATGTGGGGCCCAGAATCTAACTCTAATGTCTACTCTCTCTTACTTACTCTCTTTTTCTCTCTCTATTTCTCTCCATCCTCTCTCTCTCTCTTCTCTATCCTCTCTCATCACATCCCTCCGTCCCCCCCCCTCTGTCTTCTCTCTCTTTCCCTTCTCTCTCTTGCACTCTCTTCTTCCTCTCTGTCTCAGCTCTGGCTTACTTTTTTACTCTCTCTCTCTCTCTCTCTCTCCTCTCTCTCGTCTTCCTCTCTCTCTCCATCCCTCTCTCTTCTATCTTTTCTCTTGCTTACACCCTCTTCTCTCTTCTCTCTTCTCTTCACCTATCTTCTCACTCCCTCCTCTCTCTCTCCCTCTTTCTTTCTTTCTCTTCCTTCTCTCTCCCTCTTTCTGTTCTCTCCCCCCTTTTCTTTTCTTCTTTTTCTCTGTCCCTATTTCTCTTACCTCCCTTTTTCTCCATCACACTTTATTTTCTCTCTCTCCTGCTTTCTCGTTCCATCTCTCTTTCTCATTCTGTAGCCTTCATTTTTCTCCTGTTCTCTTTCAATCTTTACCGCCCTCGTCTTTTTCTTTCCTCTCTCTGTTTTTTTGCTTTCTCCGCCCCTTTCTTCTGTCTTTGTCTCCCTCTTTTCTTTCTTTCTTTCTTTCTTTCTTTCTTTCTTTCTTTTTTTTCTCTGTCGTATCTTCCCTCTCCTCTCTCTCTCTCTCTCTCTCTCTCTCCTCTCTTATCTTCTTTTTCTCTTCCTCCACCCCACCTCCTCCCTCTCTCAAATTTTTTCGTATCTTCCTCTTTCTCTTTTCCCCCTCTCTTTCATTTCTATCTTTGTCTCTTCTCTCTCTTCTCTTCTCTTCTTTTTCTCTTTTCTCTATTCCCTCTCTCCCTTTTCTACCTTTTCTCCACCTCTTTTTCCCCTTCTCCCCTCTGTCTCCTCTCTCTCTCTCTCTCTCCTCTCCCTCTGTCTCCTTCTCTCGTCTCTCTCTTTCTTTCTTTCTCCTCCATCTCTCTGTCTCCTCTCTCTCTCTCTCTCTCTCTCTCTCTCTCTCTCTCTCTCTCTCTCTCTCTCTCTCTCATAATCTTTTAACGTGCCCTAGATTTGAAAACCGTACACACACAGTAAAATCCCCGACTAACACTTGATATCGTGAACGTCGGCAGCTTCTTCCTCACATCTCACACCCGGCGCTGGCACTTTGACCCTCACACACACTCACACACACACTCACTGCTTTAGATTTCATATTTTCCTTCGTTTTGTTCTGCAGGGTTTTCATCTGGGAAGACGGAAGCCTGGAAATTACTCAACGTGACTCCGGAAGATCAAGGCGGATACACCTGCTTCGCCGAAAACGACCTGGGCAAAGCCAACAGCACCGGGCTGCTGCAGGTCACAAGTAAGTACAGTCCGGGGCCGACCCGAGGTATAGGCATGTAGGCCAACGCTGAAAAATCTGGTCTGATCATTCACACGGCGAAATCAAAAGACTCTGGGGCGCAGTTTGGAGACAAAATGTCAATCGGACACGTTCACAGAGACAAAAGTTTGAGGCCGTTTACTGGAGAGGAAGCAGCGAAAGAGAGAGAACAGTGGCAAAGCAAGCCAAATGTATTCGTAGAGCACAATTCATAGACAAAGCAATTCAAAGTGCTTTACAAGGCAGGAAAAGATGTATCAAAATTACTATACAAAACTAACCTGGCTCAGTCCATATGGATATGTGTTGAACTCCTATCTGAGTTCTCACTATATCCATCTGGGACTTGACTCGCTGAAAGCATTTGAGAAAAGGCGGGGCGTTAAGTGAAATACTTCGAGCTGATTGGGTGTGGGGTCTACCTTACAAGTACGCATTACACATACTGCTCTTCTTTCAAAAAGAAATAACTTCGTATTTCTGCTAAAACCGCATCAAAAGCAGGAGAAGCGCGTATATCCACTAGAGTCGCCATCTTTGTTCAGCTTGAATGTAGGGTAGGGTTAGCACGAGGCGCTAACAGCCGTCTTAACACCTCCGAAACACCGCTGGTTCGGACTCCCTCCCAAACGAATCGGGCGGCAGGAAGGCCAGATGGTTTATCTCGTGTTTGTGAATACACAAATATCGCAGGATAACCATCTGGCTGGCCAGGGGTCTTTCTATGTGGAGTTTGCATGTTCTCCCCGTGTTTGCGTAGGTTTCCTCCGGGTACTCCTGTTTCCTCCTACAGCTAAAAACATGTCCAATGTGCCTCTCCAGAACTACAGATGAAAATGAGCTGTAAGCTACAATCTGGTACAAGCATGTCTGCCTTGTGCTTAATGTAATTGTACATTGTCCTTAATAAACATTACCTTAAAGATTGAACTGAAATCGATCAATTTTCCAAAAAATAAATAATTTTTTTTTTCCCAGTTCCCCCAGCCATATTTGGAATCCATTAAGATGTTCTATAGCTTAAGCTTTTAGTCAGTTTTATTTTTTTTTTTTTACATAGTCCCGGATATTTGCAAAGTTATGAGCAAAACTTCCCAGGGAACCACTGAAACATGATTAGAACAGGCCTCAGCTCACCTGTTATGTTCTGTTTTTTAGTTGGCTGTTTACTAAATGATTAATTAAAACATTGCACAAAAGACTCAGTAGTAGACTGATTTTAGTTCAACAGTCTGAGATAAAGTGTTATCAAAAACCATGATCTTCTAGCCACTGGAAAGCGGTAAAATGCATCAGAATGTACTTATTTTTTTTCATAGATCTCTGGGGTAGGACCTCCACACATGTAATCATAATACATATAAACCCACTAAAAGGAGACTGTCAAGAGGGCTTTGGGTCTCAATAATTTTAACCTGTTGTAAATACATTCATTTTGCCCCTGGTGGTGGCAATAGGTCTGCGCATGTGTTGCTTATCATGGACCAGCTGAAAATGTCTCCTCTTTGCCTCTGACTAGTTAGCCTCCCTGATATATTACACTGTAAATAGAATTCTGGTGAGTCTCTGCGTTAAACTGCAGCAGGTGTGAAAACGCTGTGCCTCCGTATCTACAGCTTTACTCTGTACACTACATTCCTTTGGTACTGTAGACCAGTGGTTCCAAACTTTTCAGACCGGGACCCACAGAATCACGATGTAAACAACTCGCAACTTCCAGAGCAAAATAAAATAGATATTAGTGTGAAAACCATTTAAATTGAGCTAAAATTAATATATTTTTGTAATTTATTGCTTTACACGACCAAAATCTAGTCAAACCTCATGCTAAGTTATAAAACAGATTAAAAAACCAAGTCATAGTTATTGGGAACCACTGCTGTAGACGACTCTAATCAATAACTTCCTCCTTTCTCTGGCTGCTTACTTTCTTATTTTCAGCTCACTGTAATAAGATCTCCTGCTGGAGGGCACTGTAGGTTATTCAAGAAGAGTGGAATGTAATCTAGAATATAGACCGTGTGCTACCTTCACATCACATACAGTACAAACCCAGTAATGAATGGACTTGAAATAAGCATCATCTGGCACAGAGCTACATTCCGGCACAGTCCAAAGCTTTGACCAAAATAGACTTGATTAAAAGCGTATTTTTCTCATTCAGAAGTTAAATAAATAATACAAATCTGTGTTCATACTTTGAGTGGGACATGGACTGTTTCTTTGCCTGGAGGAGCATTTTGTGTGTTTCAGTTCATTCACAGATTTCTGTTTTATCAGTACAAATACATAAGAACACACTATAGTTTATAATGATCAGGCTATGAAGTCTGTTAGTTGTAATACAATGGGATGAGATAACTAATCGTTCAATAGTATTTAGTCTACAAAAAACTGAAACAGTTTATTGACAAAGCTATGATATTGAACATTTGCTCTCATGTTCATTTTGACTGGCTCCACCACAGCTCTGTTCTGCCCTCTGCTGGACATTTGTGAGCACTGATGATGTGCAGAGCTTCCTCTAATTCGGGATTGTCAAACCTTTCAGATCAGGACTCCCAAAAACGGCCATATATATTTGTTTAGTCTTTATTTGTCAGGGACCATTTACAAAATCCATTACTCTTATTAAAAGAAGATTTAGCTACTGCTACTTTCCATCTCCAGTCTCTAGGCACTTTTCATAGCTCTTGTGCTTCATAATACACAAGCAGTACACTAGATAAAAACAACAATGTATTGCATTGAAAGAAGTAAAAGAGACCGAGACTGTCAGACTGTTCTCATGTGTCTCATGATTGGATTGGATTGAGCGTTAGGGTTAGGCTTGGTTGCACACTTTAGTTATGTGCGTTTTGAAGGGCAAAGTTTGGTCCAAATAAACTCTTAGATTTTTTGTTTCTGTAACAATATTTATCTTTTTTCAATCAGCATAAGTATTAGGTAAAACTCTGATTTTGGTTGTCTTGGTCTTGGATTTCATTATTTAGTATTTTATTAAGGCCCAAAACTATAAAGCTCCAGTCTAGATAATTTTGTAAAAAAAAAAAAAACTAAGCAAATACAGAGGTAACTGTCTGAATTCCAGTCCTTTTCCCAAGACTTGACATTCACTTTTTTTTTTGCATTATTACTGCCACAGAACCCAAGCTGAATGTTTTTGTGTTTGTGTTTTCAGAAGCCACAAAATCTCCCTGGCTCCGGCCAACGCAGACGTGAAAGCGGGAGAAGCGGCGTCGCTGCAGTGCGCCGCGTCACATGACTCTGCTCTGGACATCACCTACATCTGGGCTCACGAGGGTCACGTGATCGACCTGCACCGGGACAGTCTGCACTACGAACGACCGCTGGTGAGGACAAAAACTGGGCACTGCAGGTTTAGCCAAAGCTGTAAGATTATCATTCACAAGAAACATGTGATAGTTATACTCCAGTGTTAGTCTTAAATACAGATGTAGTACAAATGTAGGTCTGAGGCTCATAACCCACCACAGAACTGACCAGCCCTGAAAGACTTATATTATTACCCTGGGGATTTATAATGAGAACCCATACTTCTGGAGTCAAGGAGCAGTCACTGTTTCAAGGCTGCAAGAAGTCAACTACAGTAATTTCCGGGGTATAAGCCCAGGGCTTAATTTGAGCCGGAACAAGCCGGAATAAGATCCGGGAACTCTCGTGGGGCATTCCGGCATCAGTTTTGTCTGCTCCGGTAACGCTTTCTTTTTGTCTTTCTTCTACGAGACGCGGCTCTGCTCCTCTCCCGTCTCTCATCTCATTCACAGTGAACAGGCTTATTTGTGGGGGAAACGGAGTCAGACTGTAATTGGGTTAAAAGCGGAACTGGCAGGAAATTTGACCAATCAGAAGCAGCGCAGGCGGGTTTAAGACTTTTCATTGGTTCCAGGCGAGCCCCGCTCTTGTATCTTCTTCTAAAACAGGAAATATGCGTCTAAGTGGATTTTGTGAATATTTGTTGTTATTTGCGACTCGTTTTGATGGATTAAAGCAGCGGGAGTGTCACGTGTGTTTGGAGTGTACGCGGGACGATAAAGAGGTCAGACCCAGCGCGGATGTAGCGGTCACAGTTTCTCGTAAGTGCAACTAACTTTACTGTGTTACTTTAATGTGTATTTTAGCGTCATGTTTGATGTATGAGACCCGTGTCTACTGTGTAAAGGCTGTTTGTGACATGTGTCTGCTGTGTAAAAGCTGTTTGTCCTGCGTTGTTGTTGTGACTTGTGGAGAGTCAGATATGAGGCGGAGGCAGTGCTGAGCTGCAGGACGAGCGTGTGTGGGAGGGCAACTTGTTGCTGTGGATCAGATTTAGGTGCGCTGATTTCTGTCAGAATGAATGAAAATCTCTGTGTGACGTGTAAAAAAAACGTGTAACACAGACATTATTACTTTTATATCGTTTAACATCGAGTAGGATGGACAGTTGGGTTGTATTTTAGCATTTCTAAGCCTCTATGTTCACTTATTGTGTGCGCTCCGGTAAAGGTTCGACCTTGTCTGGACCCCGGTCCAAAACCCACATTTTGTTCCGGCAACGTTTGAGTTACAAATTAAGCACTGTATAAGCCGATACTTTTGTCTCAAACTTCAGACCCTGCAGCATAGAACGATGCGGCTCTTAAGCGTCACTGAGACATCTGTAATGAAGTTTTTCTTCGCTGTTACTGATGCGAGAGCTCAGGACTAATATGCGTTAATCGGGAAGTGCACTAGGAGCGACTTTTCGCAAAATGTATGAATCTGAGGAAACATTAGTGTTTGCCTTTTTAGCGATCATGGTCAAGAGAACAAGCCTTATCTGTTAGCTTTCTTGTGCCAATATTAAACTGCACACAGGATCCTGCACTCTCACGATCTGCACATTTGCGTCACAGAAAGTTAGTAGGACAGACAGTGTTGTCTCCAAAAGGAAGCACCTCGCAGGCACAGCAGCAGTACAGCGACATAAATGAATAAGACTCCAATCAGCATTTGTCGCTCCTATTTTTAAGAGAGTAGGGAGAGCTTGAGTTCGGTTGGAACCACAATGGTGAGACTGCACGTTCCAGCATAAGGAAACATAAATACCACCTGAAGGTTTACCTACGAGTCCGTGGGTCCGTGGTCCTGCAGAAATATCTGCATGTTGTTTGACCAGTGCACAGGCGCGTATTAACTCAAACTAACTCAAATTATTGGCTGTTACATCGTCAGCGCAGTGAAGAGTGAACAGAGGCGGAGCTCACAGGGGAGCAGAGGCTGAGACTTCACTGACAAACATTCACACCAAGTCAAACGTCAGGAGAAATTATACATGTCAATGTCAAAGATGCATTTGTTGGTTTAAACACCTCAGACTATTGGAAAATGCATCTGTTTTATTCAAACGTTCCAGGAGCAGATATTAGATATTATAATGAAAAAAAAACTTACATGTTACTTTGTTTTGACTGTAGTTTCGTAGAATAGGCTAGAGGGCCCCCGAAGCTGATTTTGGCTTTGGGCCCCAAAAAGATTAGATCCAGCTCTGAGAAACCATGTTTGTTTTCATATGAGACCATGACTGCTCATGATTGGTTAATTCATCTGTCAGTTATGCTCACTGAAACTCACAAGAGGAATACGGTGGCTTTTCCCAGTCAAACATAACACCCCCTTATGAAAGAAACGACTCAAAATGTGTTGTTTTGTCACACCTGCTGCAGATATCTGTCCTGACAAATCTGCTTGTTAGACTTTTAAACTTCATCCTTCTCTCTCACTTTTAATTCTCCTGCCCTGCTCAGTTTGACAGCTCTGTTTGACTGGCAGTTGTGGTCAGATCTGCAGGTTTTAGTGTCACTTTAAGATTTACACAACCCAGTGATGTGATCTAATCTGTTCCTGAAGTGAACGTCCTTTCTCCTCTGACACGAGCGGACCGTCCCATCCATCTGCGCTGACGTGCCCCTCTCTACTCTCACCGCTCTCACAGGACCACACTCCGGTCAGCACTTCTCATTCGTCAATCGCCTCATCGGCCAAACATCACATTATGACTGTGATTAATGGTCGATCGCCGGACATTCTTTTTCCGCTCATAAAACAGTGGCCAATTTCCTCCTAATTCTCATTCTGTGGGCCAACAAAACACGAAACTTCTACAGAGTCAGCGTAACCTCTCTTTTAGTGTTTGTGGTTTGACCGGGACAACAATGGGGTAATGCAACATGTTATCAGCAAAGTTTGGTACTTTCAGGACAAAAGAACTTAGGCAACATATAAATCTAAGGTTTTTAAGCCATCTACCGTGTTGTAGACCGTGTCATTTTCCTAAACTGATGTGTGTCTTGTGCTGTTTTCCACAGAATGGCAGTTCAGACGGAGAGCTCCTGATCAGAAACGTACAGCTGAAGCATGCTGGGAACTACAGCTGCACGGCTCAGACCACAGTGGACAATGTGACGGCCTCTGCACACCTGCTGGTCCGAGGTCAGAAACGTACACTCACAAGTCCAAGTGGAGTCCAAGTCCTCTGCTTTCAGTTTCAGTTCTTTATAAGTCTTTGAATCAAATGACCAAATATAACTTTCAATGATTTTCAATGCAATTTCAGTGATGTTTAATACTGATTAAGTAAAGTTGTGGTCACAATAAAAGTAGTGAGGAGGAACATGTTTCAGTTTGTAAAATGTAAGATTACAGAATTTATTGTTTGAAGAGAATCATGAAGTTGTCTCAAGTCACAATTCTCCAGTTTAAGTTGAGTCTCATGTTTTAATCCATTTTGAGTTGGACTTGGGTCCAAGTCATGACTCCACATCTCTGTCTAAGTGACAAACATTTAATCTTGACAATATTGACCTAGGGCTCACACAGCATCCAACTCCAGTACAGCCACCGGCATGGGCGTGCTGGCTAATCGGGAGAGTCGGGACGTTTCCCGGTGGGCCGCGTGACTTTTGGGCCGGTGGCCTCCGCTCCGTAGTTGAAGAGAGAGAGAGAGAGAGAGAGAGAGAGAGAGAGAGAGAGAGAGAGAGAGAGAGAGAGAGAGAGAGAGAGAGAGGCCCGGCCCATGCAGCTGGCAAATGTGAGCACAGTGCTGGGAGAGGCGGAGCCAGCTGCTGCTTCAAGTCCATGATGTGATTCACAGCACATAGCGCATAAAAGACACATTTTGGAGCCCAAAAACACGCTCTACATCTCATAAGCTCTCAGTCAAACTTCGTTTCAAGTAAATCCGTTGTATATTCTCAGAGTTATGAGCAAAAACGGCTGATGAACAAACACTTCTGCAGATTTATATGAGCGAATCACCGCGGCGGAGCGGAGCGCATTTCCTTATTCAGACACTGTGGGTCAGAACGCTCTGTGTTTGTGTGCTTCGTATGTGTGTCCAAGAGCGCACTGCTGTGCAGCAGAAGAGAGGTCAGGTGGAGGAAAGCCGGACTATGACCATGTCGTGACTAAAACTAGGTAGTTTACTACTGGAGAAGAGAATGTATGAGAGGTGGAGTAGATAAGAGAAAAAAAAAATCAGAAGAGAGGTTTCCTGAACGGGACTCGAACGTGGGTGCTGAAAGGCAAAAGCCTAAATGCGCAGTTCTTAACCACTCAACTACCAGCACGTGACTTGATGAACAAATGGGCTAATCTAACGTCTGATTTTCCTGGGCTGAAAAATGATCACCACTGGCCACCGGAGCGGTCTAACTCACGTTAGCTCCGGTGGTCTGCAGTCCTGCTGTATCATAGAGGATGTCATGGCTCTGCACCTCTGTGATCAGCCTCTCGTCTATGGTGCTGAATGACTGGTATGATGCTTTGTGACCCCATGTACACCACGGTAAAACAAAGACAGTACCACAGCCAAAAATAGATTTTATTTTTGAAAAATGTACCGGATGCACTATCGCTCGAAGGATTTCCTGTATACATGTTTAATTTCCTCAACTTTGCAAAAAAGGGCTCCGGTGAGCTCCGGCTACACTGGAGTTGGATTCTCTGATGCACATGCTGGCTTTGTCTACAGTCAAATACATGATGCAGTTTCACAGATTCACCAACAGAGGGGGTGTAGTTTGAGCACAAGGATCCATGTGTTCTTTTATAAACTTTTACACTGCACAGTCGACTGTGTTTTACATGATCAGCTGCTTCTGGAGGTTGACTTTCTTTTCAAACAGATTACAGACAAAACATCTTCGACTAAAAACATAGTTCAGTAAGTTTAGAGCAGATATTTGATCTTTAAAATGCAGCGAGTCT
The DNA here is from genome assembly GCA_038363315.1 of Mugilogobius chulae. Taxonomy (NCBI): domain Eukaryota; kingdom Metazoa; phylum Chordata; class Actinopteri; order Gobiiformes; family Gobiidae; genus Mugilogobius; species Mugilogobius chulae. Next base: position 17,792,050 of record CM076411.1, on the reverse strand, counting down.
AGAAACGTCCTCTTCTGTGAGCGAGTGAAAAGTGTCAGAGGAAGTCACACTACTGGATTTATTCAAGATTATTTATATATGCTCCATGAAAGAGGCTGAATCTATAGAATCTGCATCAGAAAGTAGAAAACGTCTGTAACACAGCTTTTGTTGGTTTAAAGATGAAAAAGACACTCGTCCTCATTGTTTTAATCATGTAAACCTATTTTTTTTTATCCTAAAGACTAATAATACTTAATTAATACTGAGTTTCACTTGCTTGAATACAATATTGGCTCTATAGTCTCATACAGATGCTTTTGCCGTGGAGATGGGTCCTAAACTGTTTTATCCAGAAACAGATGTTGTTATTGTCTTTTCAGTTTGTTCCATTTGCTTTGACTCAGAGCTTTTATCTCCAAATGAGATTCCCATATCTAAATTTGCGCGCGGAGAATTTGCCCCGCAGCAGCTGTTCGTTCAAAGAGATCGTCGGATAAGTGCAGTCATTTTATTTCAAACTTAAATCTTATCTGCGCAGCAAAAGAATCAGTCCGTGCAAAAGAAATTACAGGGGAAATGACTAAGAGTTTGAGTAATCTTGAACGCGGTTTTGTAGGAATAGAACAGAAGGTGGTCTTGGTTGGCAGGTGGGTGAAAATAAGGCCTATACTCTGGATAATTAACAGTCAAAAGGCTAATGCTGCGTTTGTATAAAAAGCACTCACCGCTTCGTTTATTCTGAGCAGTTATGACAAGAGCCAAGCACGCTGCACACTTAGAGAGAAGTGCAGGTTATGTATGCAGTACTTTTCACTTTTCTGGTCAAGTGTTGGATAAGTTTGACTATGAAATGAAAAATGAATTCACAACTCCATCTGTCAGCCCTTTACTGAACAACACCACTAAACTAATCAGAACAGATGGAGAACAGTGAGAGCTGTGACTTCGTCATGAACACATGTACTGCAAAATATGAATTTCAAGTTAAAATTGATACACTCAACCTTATTTTCATAAATGTTGACAAAGTGTATTTTTATTTATAGTAATGCTGTCAAGTGATTAAAAAAAATTAGAGATCAATTAATTGTGAGCTGTAATTTATTAATCTAAATAAGTGAAAAGGTTCGCACAGCAAAGTCATTTATTTGCTACACCCAGCTAACTTTGCTGTGCGGACCTTTTCACTTATTTAGATTTCTATCGTTTGTGTCCAGCACGCAGCCTTAGTTTGGATGTGTGTGTCTCTTACACTTTCTACTGTAATGAATTAATCTAATCAATCTATTTTTAATCTCACCTAAAAATTACTGAGAAAAACACTCAACTTAAGTCTTTTTGTTTGTATCAAATTTATTTAATTACATTATTGTTGCAGATGGGAAATATTAATATATTGCAAAAAATTGAAGATAGCAACAAAAGACTTTAGGAAGTTAGCTGTGGCTGCGTTCATAACTGGATGAAAATGAAGACTTTAGGAAGTGTTTTGTTGCTATCTTCTTAGCTTAGCGTTAGCTGTGGCTGCGTTCATAACTGGATGAAAATGAAGACTTTAGGAAGTGTTTTGTTGCTATCTTCTTAGCTTAGCGTTAGCTGTGGCTGCGTTCATAACTGGATGAAAATGAAGACTTTAGGAAGTGTTTTGTTGCTAGATTCTTAGCTTAGCGTTAGCTGTGGCTGCGTTCATAACTGGATGAAAATGAAGACTTTAGGAAGTGTTTTGTTGCTATCTTCTTAGCTTAGCGTTAGCTGTGGCTGCGTTCATAACTGGATGAAAATGAAGATTTTAGGAAGTGTTTTGTTGCTATCTTCTTAGCTTAGCGTTAGCTGTGGCTGCGTTCATAACTGGATGAAAATGAAGACTTTAGGAAGTCTTTTGTTGCTATCTTCTTAGCTTAGCGTTAGCTGTGGCTGCGTTCATAACTGGATGAAAATGAAGATTTTAGGAAGTGTTTTGTTGCTATCTTCTTAGCTTAGCGTTAGCTGTGGCTGCGTTCATAACTGGATGAAAATGAAGACTTTAGGAAGTGTTTTGTTGCTATCTTCTTAGCTTAGCGTTAGCTGTGGCTGCGTTCATAACTGGGGGAAAATTAAGACTTTAGGAAGTGTTTTGTTGCTATCTTCTTAGCTTAGCGTTAGCTGTGGCTGCGTTCATAACTGGATGAAAATGAAGACTTTAGGAAGTGTTTTGTTGATATCTTCTTAGCTTAGCGTTAGCTGTGGCTGTGTTCATAACTGGATGAAAATGAAGACTTTAGGAAGTGTTTTGTTGCTATCTTCTTAGCTTAGCGTTAGCTGTGGCTGCGTTCATAACTGGATGAAAATGAAGACTTTAGGAAGTGTTTTGTTGCTATCTTCTTAGCTTAGCGTTAGCTGTGGCTGCGTTCATAACTGGATGAAAATGAAGACTTTAGGAAGTGTTTTGTTGCTATCTTCTTAGCTTAGCGTTAGCTGTGGCTGCGCTCATGACTGGGTGCTTTGCATTGCTGTGGTAGACTAAGCTTGAGCTGCAAATTCCCTCTTACAAAAACGACACATCAGTCTACTTTTATCGATGGTGTCGTCATGGAGTTTTTGATCATAAAATTCCCGTTCATCAGTCCTATAACTCTGGCCTGCTCGTTGTTACTCGTGACCTTTGACCCCGTCCCTCAGGTCAACTGTCATGTGCAGACTTTTCTCATGTCAAGTTGAACAACCCTTATGTCCAATTTGCAACTCGCATATAGAAACAATGAAATTAAAGATTTTAAAACAGATTAATGCGATTAAAAAATTTACTCGATTAATATGTCTGTAATTAATGGCCCAATCACATTGCACCAGGGGGGGTGGGGGGAAGAAGGTTGTTAGCAGAGCCGGACCTTCCTATACGCTGACTACGCAAGTTGCTTAGGGTCCCGTATCTGTGGAGGGCCCGCCTTCTGAGCGCTGATAGTTTTTCTAGTTAGTCCACTCATCATGATTGAATACCCTCAATTAAAGGAAAAAAAAGCATCTAATTTGCAACCAATTTACTGACTTTATTGGAGCTTACTTCATCTTTTTATTTTAATATTTATTATTTTGGTTTGTCACTTTGCACATATTTATAATATTTGGTAAAAAAAAATCCATTCAAATGTTGGTTTGACTTGACTGTGTATGGTTCATAGAAAAGGTTGGAGGTTAGGGCCCCCAGGGTTTTAGAACCAGCTCCGAAATAGATCCACAGCGCCTCACACACTTTAGAACATTAGTTTAAATTGGTCTCGGCTTGTTATCTTGTTTTTCTGGCCTGCCTGTAAACCTGTATGCAACACCAGTGTAACCACAGATTTTGTCACCGTTCGTTAAAGTCGGGAAGGCAGATATTTCACTGTCACTTTCACTGTCATTGTTTTTCCTTATAACTGTTTGAGCAAAAGTCCATTTCAAGCAAACAACTTTGTATTTTGTTTATAAAAGGAGCTAAAGAAATGAAGGATTTGGATTAGAAATAGAAAGTCTTGTGTATTCTACCATGAACATAGTGATGAAAGTGTGTGCGTGGATTTCTCTCAATAGCTTGTTTCTTCTCTCATCTTGAGGATAAGCTTCAGAAACAGCGTGCTCTGCCTCTGAAATAGTCTTACTTGTCTATACTCTTGGAATAAAGTCGATCCTGTCTGATTTCTTAGACGGTTGAACTGAAGTCTGTTGGTTTGTTATTGGGCATTTAAGAAACCCAAGGAAAACATTGGATTGAAACAGTAACATTGGAGTTGTTGGAATGTAGAACGTTCTTACCACTAGACATTAAACAAACTAAACTCATCTTTGCTTTACTCTCATCCACAGGTGCCCCCGGAGCCCCTGGAGGAGTCCGAGTCCTGAACAAAACAGAGAAAAGCGTGACTCTGCAGTGGAGCAAAGGAGCAGACAACCACAGTCCCATCTCCAGATACACCGTACAGTACAAGGACGCTTATTCTGACGCCTGGAAAAACGCCTCCACAGGTGAGAACACATGTAAAGCTGGGTGTCAGAATCCTGGCTTTCAAGTCTAGGAGTAAGACAGGACCAAAGACTAATGTTAATGCTGGAGGATCTGTGTAAAAAATAGTTCTTAATATTAATTGATTTCTGTTCATTTGTTATTCAGTATTGATTTTTTTTTTTTTTCAAATGGTTTGAATTATACTTAAAAGTTTTTCTATGCATTTTGGTTCCTATGCTACTTTTTTGTTGCCAATAGGGCTGTAGTTCTTCAGTCGTTTAGTCGATTAATCGGTTGATGGAGTCTTGGTCGACCAAAATTTGATTAGTCAACTATTTTTTTATTTAATTTATAAGAAATTTGTATTCAACAGTAACAGAATCATTGGTCTGAACTGTCTTTTTTGTATACACACAGTGTTTTCGCTTAATTTTCTGCATAAACTATAGTTTTTGCATGGACTACATAATATTATTTGTCTTTTTGATCAAGATTTCTTGCAGAATTGTCACAATACTAACATTTCAAACCCAATTATGATACTTAAGGAATAAACTTGATTCTTGACGCCACAATGAGAATTAGAATGTTCTTTCAAGAAAGTCAGATTTTTATACAATGGACTGACATTTTCAACACAAAATGCAAGTTTATGATCAAACATTTTAGTTTTGATAAAACTCAAGATTATTACCAGTTTTAGCGTTGATTTGCAATATTTTGACAACTCTATTTTTAGCTTCAGAGCCTTTACCACTCCCCCTTTTTAGTCGATTAATCGGTCGATGGAACATGTTTTTAGTCGACCAAGAATTTCTCTAGATTTAGATCACAGAACAGTATAGAGCCTGCATTGTTGAAAGTGTACAATTATATGGTCCTGTCTGTTGAAACCAAAGGCCTTGTACTCTTTTTAAAGCTGATTTAACATCAGCTTTTGATACTGTTAACCAGTCTGTTTTGTTATCTTGCCTTAAAAAGATGTCGACATTGGTAGCACTGCCTTCAAATGGTTTGAATTGTACTTAGCAAATAGAAACTTCTCTGTGAGGATCGGTGACTTCTCTTTCTCTATTGCTTCGCTGTTTTGTGGTGTCCCCCAATGCTCTATTTTGGGTCCTATGCTGTTTTCTTTGTATATGTTCCCACTTGAAACAATAATGACTAAATCTTTGCCCTCAGCTCCTGCCATCGTGGAGGGGAACTCTGAACTGGCCACGGTGGTGGATCTGTTTCCCTGGACAGACTACGAGTTCAGGGTCATCGCCACCAACACACTGGGAACAGGAGAACCAAGCAGCCCCTCGCCCAAAGACAAGACGGATGAATCATGTAAGTAAGACGTAGTGGAAGGAGAAGACACTGCAGGTGAACAGGAAAGAGCCTGGAAGCATCTCTCAGTACAGAAAAAGTCACGATATGGTTACTTCTCGCTTGTGGAGTAAGGTCATGGGTAAGGTTAGGGCTAGGATTTGTTGCCTAGGATCCAGAGTCAGCAAAATGCCTGTAGCACCTAGCAAAAGACTAAAGCTAACGCACATGATGGCAACGAACACGAGTGAGCAAAAGTCATTGATGCACAATGCCCGCCATCTTTGTTCACATTCCCACATTTTTTAATGTATTTTTTTCTCGTTGGCAGCCATGTTGATTTGAATATGGGAGACAATGTGTGTTCCTGATTAACCGTGTGCCTGATTCACTTAATTAATCTGTCAATCATGTTCACTGAAACTTGAAAGAGGGACACGATGGTCAGACGATATAGATTATTTTATAACAGCTGGTATTTTCAGGCAATAAGATTAGGGCTGGGGATAGAATAAGTAATTTGGCTAAGTTTCGAACTTTGGATAAAGTAAAGAGTTGCCAAATATGGGCGTCTGATCTATACCAAGAACTACTTCCTGCCTGTAAAGAGAGGAGGGCGGGACGTTGGAGGTCAGAATTCTCCGGCAAACATGGACAGAGCCCGGATTGAGTTTATCGAGAATTTTTGTAGACATATAGTTGTCCAACATCTATAGATGGAGTGAGTTAATGTATAATAAAACATTTTCAGGAGCAGATTGAATGATAGGGTGTTTCCTACATGACAATTTCTATACCGAGAGAGCAAAGTGACCAAAAAGTAGGAAAAGGAAAACAATGACTCTGTTCAATTTCCCTTTAAGTACAAAAATACTCATTAGATCTACTTAAACTGAAGCTAACATTCTAAATTTCACCCACAAGCAATGTAAGAAATGTTTTTCTTTAGAGTCTATTTACTCTGTGTTATGAACCACAAATATCTACTTCAAGGATTTTGGGATCTGAGTTATGAGTTAAACATAAATTAAATGGGTAGCACTTTACATTACGGCTCGGTAATAACATGGTAAAAGCTAGGTAATAGCATGGTAATAAGGTGTAATAATATGGTAACAGCGAGATAATAGCAATGTAATAACAAGGTAATAACAAAGTAATTACCATGTAATTCATTTGCTGTTACATTGCTGTTACAAGGAAATATACACATTTTTCTTAGTAATAGTTTGCAATTTCCATGTGTCTGCGTCATCACCTGAGCAACAAGGAAGCATTTCTGTTAATTACCTTGAAAGAAGGCTCATGCTTTCAACACTATTTACAGGTAATTACAAAGGATTTCATCGTGTAATATCGTGTAATTGACAATTTTGTGTATATATGTTACTATGTCAATCATCACTGATGACTCAATATAATAATTTTGTAATTTCTATAAAATAATTAATTAGTAAATTGTATTTACTATGGAAATTAAACCAAGAAACACACTTGGTAATGTCTAAGTAATAAACAGGGCAGCAAAATGCACTTTTTGCTGTTTCTACTTTATTTTAAGGAAATTAAATGAAAATGCTTCCTTGTTGCTCAGGTGATGACGCAGACACATGGAAATTGCAAACTATTACTAAGAAAAATATGTATATTGCCTTGTAACAACAATGTAACAGCAAATGAATTACATGGTAATTACTTTGTTATTACATTGTTATTACATTGCTATTACCTCGCTGGTACCATATTATTACCTAGCTATTACCATGTTATTACCGAGCCGTAATGTAAAGGGCTACCATTAAATGTACTATCTTGTGCAAAATTGACTCGTGTAAGATTTTAATCATGTTCTAATTTTGTTTTCTCATCCAAAACATCCATTGCGTTGTTTCATTCACACACATTCCAGTAATCTTGCGTATTTAGTTTGTCGAACATTAAAACACAATGACTAAAAGTTAGTATTAGATAGACCCTTTACTGAAATCAAAATCCAAACTTGGACAATCACCATCAGAAAAGGTCATCTGGGGTTTGATGCTCAGTGATGTAAGACGTTTAAACTTTTGTAATTTCCGCTGGAGCGAACCAAACCAGAAAGTATGATCTCGTCCACCGCTGTCATTCCAACTGAGCCAGAGTTCTGCCAAACTAACCACGTAATCCAGTTCCAAACACACACTTATGTGAAAGCTAATACTAAAATACTCATATCAGAATGACAGACTTACAATAACACAGCCCAGGATTATAATTAGAACATGAGAGTGAGCTAAAGCAAACAAGACTCACTTTCCATTCGCAGCGGTGACAGAGATTTGGAGGTGTTGCGTTTGGCTCGATGTTGGGACACTGATATTGTGTTGGATCGGGGGAAAAGCTTGGCGGTCGGTCACAAGTCATGAGTGTGTTTTTTTTACCCCTGTTTGTTTCGATTTTCTTCCAGTTCCCGTGGTGGCCCCTTCAAATGTCACAGGAGGAGGTGGAACCAACGGGGAACTCATCATCACGTGGAAGGTCAGTGAGGAGAAATGTTGTGGGGAAAGACAGACAAACAGCCCATAGTCTGGACTCGGCATTGACGCTGGTCTTAGTTTTTCTTCTGTTTTTCGCTAATGGGCTCTCTCAAAGCTCTAAGGCTACAAGTCTGACAGGCGTGACCATGGAGGTATTCTAATGACTAGAGAAGGCAGTTACAGTGGCCACTTGCCTGGAGAGAGGCAGCAAAATTTAAAGTTGTTTAAATTTAAAAGTCAGTTCAACTTTCTATTAGTTTGTATGAGTCTCTCACTACACAAGGTTACAGTGGCTACGCTCATTAAGTTATTATAATAACTCAATGGGGGTGACTACATCCTTACCTGACTGAGACTATTTATTTCAGTGAACCTGTGACGAGCTTTGTGCACGTCTGACAACATGACAACGTGACAGCTGAGCAGGAAAAAGAAGTAAATAGAAATCTGTGTGTTAAAAATCTATTCCCTTGATAGGTTTTAACAACTTTTCTTTCACATAAAGCCCATTGGCCTAATAAAAAAGATAACCAGATGTGCGTGTGGTCATGGGACTTACCCGACCTTACTGGCTGACCTGTCAGCGGAAGTCAGATGCTGCAAAACAAATATACATTTACAACATTTAGAATGTTTATATGTAGTTAATACATAAATGTTTATATAAATGATCCATGAAAACATTACATATCTTTTATTTTGCAGCATTAGTTTAAGCAGAGTGTCTCTGTTTACTTAAAAAAAACACAGATCACATTTTATGACCAAATCATGCAGAAATCCTACGTATATTGACACTGTAGGACGGTGTAGTCCCTCATTCATCCAGGAGTGATCCATAGTAGAAGTCTTCAAAGTAGTCATCTGGACAGTGTTTCCGAAGATCAAGACGTTTCGACTCTCATCCGAAAGTCATTTTCAATCTGATGGAAGTAGACTGAGACTGACTGTATTTATATACTAAGATAAGCCCTCCCCCTAGGAGGGGCTAAACCCACCCAAACTTGTTCCTGAAACCTGTTCCTAAAACTGGTTTGGTAAGCCCTAGCTTCCTATCCATTGTTCCCTGTTTCTATTGTTCTATTGTTCTCTGCTTCCTCTTCATTGTTCTCTGCTTCCTCTTCATTGTTCTCAGCTTCCTTTCCTTTGTTCTGACTGGGCCTGCCTAGACTGTTTCAAGCTCCCCTAACTAATTCACTGGTAAATTGCCCTGGCTACCTGTGAACAATGTAGTGTATTCTATTCGTTGCAGTGAAGAGAGCTGCAACGAACACTATATTGGGGAAACCAAACAGCCACTTCACAATAGACTTTACCAACACAGAAGAGAAGCCACAAGTGGTCCCCAGTCAGCTGTACATCTGCATCTTAAAGCCACCAAGCATAAATTTGAGGACAGTGAGGTTAAAATTCTTAGCAGGGAGAAGGGATGGTTTGAAAGAGGTGTAAAAGAAGCCATCTTTGTGAAAAAAGAAAACCCATCACTAAACAGGAATGGAGGCTTAAGATACAACCTACCTGGTGTGTATAGTAGCATTCTTACCCCTTGGTCTAAAGGGAAAGAAATGTAGATAGAGCACAGTCTCCAGGACTTATGTCTACAACAAGATCACCCAGTATGCTACTGTATCTTGTTCACAGGTAGCCAGGGCAATTTACCAGTGAATTAGTTAGGGGAGCTTGAAACAGTCTAGGCAGGCCCAGTCAGAACAAAGGAAAGGAAGCTGAGAATAATGAAGAGGAAGCAGAGAACAATGAAGAGGAAGCAGAGAACAATAGAACAATAGAAACAGGGAACAATGGATAGGAAGCTAGGGCTTACCAAACCAGTTTTAGGAACAGGTTTCAGGAACAAGTTTGGGTGGGTTTAACCCCTCCTAGGGGGAGGGCTTATCTTAGTATATAAATACAGCCAGTCTCAGTCTACTTCCATCAGATTGAAAATGACTTTCGGATGAGAGTCGAAACGTCTTGATCTTCGGAAACACTGTCCAGATGACTACTTTGAAGACTTCTACTATTGACACTGTAGGGTAAAATTCCATAGCAATTTACTCTAAACCCGGGTGTACACTGAGTGCAAGTTTGGTGCCGGTGTGATGTCGAGATTGGCGTCGAGATGGGAACCCCTCAGTAGTTTTTGTAATAGTGCATAGGTCAGTGGACTGTGCGTGATGTTCCAAGCTTCCCGCGGAAATAGTTTACAATTATTCAGCTAAGTTTAGGCATACTTTGAAGGCTAAGTTTAGGATTGGGGCTTGGGTGAGGGTTATCAAAAGTCATTTGAAATAATATATATATTACTGATTTTCTAGCACCAACTTTAAACAAGGGTGGTCCAATCTCGATGGGGAGTCCAATCTCGATGTTACACTGGTGTGGACCCATGCGACCCATTAGAATGTGTCTAAAACCAAAGTGCCCGTGGACACTGACCCCCGAGGGGTGCGGCTGTGAGAACCGTATAAGAGAAAAGAGTCGCATGAATCCACATAAAATCTATTTTTCCTGGAGACTGCAGTGGTCTGATGTGGCTTTCAAGCCATTATATGAACATTCTCGTGGGCATCTGCGTGAATCCGTGTGAGCCATGCAATAGAGAACTTAAGCTGGGTTTAGACCGTCGTGAGACAGGTTAGGTCTACCCTACTGATGATGTGTTGTGGCATAAGTAATCCTGCTTCATCCTGACATAACAGAAACATTACAAGATACTCGCACTTGTCCTGAACTGACCCGCCTGGCAGTCAGTGTATACCCAGTGTACATAATTTTTAGGCAACTTTTATGCAAACTGAAGAAATGAGCAAGTTTCCAGTTAAAATAGTCATAAACCTCCTGTGTGTCACTGCAAAGGTCAGTCATTTTAGACTGTTTGGTCCAGATTTATTAAGTATTTGTTCATGTGCAAAATAAGTTATGTTAGGGGGGGGTACAGATCTCAACTGTCAGCACCTCTTTTCACCTTCTCCTCGTGCTTTTCCAGCAGCCAGCTCTGTTTGAAATGTGTTTGTAAAGCAGGCAAATTTGGGAGACACATCAAAAGTTAGGGTTATTTCTCACTTTTAGTAAACAGAACATCTAAACTTATTTCAAGTGAACCAGACACGTCATCTACTATGAGCCTCTGACTTTATAGAGCGCAGTGAAACTACCACAGTGTTGCAATCTTCTTTTTACTCCTCCACTGTATCGACTCTAGGAAACAACTTACCTTTCTCATATTTTGTGAAAGCCGACTCCTCACAAAAATCAATGTGTCCGCTGGAATCGTTATCCTTCACTTCCCCGCTGTGGCGTGTTATAAACGCTCTCTCAAAGACACATTAGCTTCAGTCGGATGAGCTGTGAGCCAGGTGAGGACGATGCTAGTCATGTGTAATACAGACACGAGCAGATTCACAGAGAGTGAACCGTAGAGACAAACTACAGTCTAAAGTTTCCAAATATGTATTGTGAGTTAGAGGGTTGTTCCAGTGGAAATAGAGGTTATGCACTGACATCATTTTATTCCAAAAACTCCTAGCAACATTTAGAATGAAAGGCATTTCTTCACTGTATTTCTTTGTTGTCGTGGCAACAGCTTGTCTGCTAACAACAGTTGATGATTTAGGACATTTTAACTCCAACATACGAACTCAAAAACGTCTTTTGTAAGACAAAAAAGGTAATAAGTTCAACTGTGTGTGATTTCAGTGTGTGATAAATGAGAAGCTAAAGTCTTGTTGTTTATCTGCTTTGCTACAACTGTTGACTTGATTTTCTTATTTTACATAAGTAATCTAGTAAGTAATCTTTATTTGTATAGCGCATTTCACAGATACAGAGTCACAAAGTGCTTCACAGTGAGATGAACCCTCCCCTCCCCACTCAGTGACAGTAAGCTGCCCTGGGGCAACTCAGCAGAGGCGATTCACCTAACACCTGGCGCCTCAACCTCCGACTACCACTAAGTGTTCCCTAACATGCATGTGGTTGGTGGGGAAACCGGAGTGCCCGGAGGAAACCACACAGACACGGAGAGGAACATGCACACTCCACATAGAAAGGTCCTGGGCCGTGTGGGAATCGAACCCACGACCTTCTTGCTGTGAGGCCAGAGCGCTAACCGCTCTGCCACTGTGCCGCATGTCAGTTACAAACCCAGTGCTCAGTAGGCTTGTGGAGGGTTGAATGTGTTCTCAAACTGTATTTTTTTCCCTGTTTTAGCTGTTTATTGAAATCTTACAAGAGAAAATGTCCTTTCTCTCCATTAAAGGGGTCCTATTGTGTTTTTTTAAATATTTAGTAAGAAACTACAACATAGATCAGTAATTTATCTTTTGTTTATTGTAAAACACAAAGTTGATCTAAAACAACTTGAAAATAGAAACAGCTCTTCTGACTTCCTGTTCAAAACTGCAGATCTGATAAGCCCCGCCTCTTCATTTTAAAATGTAAATGTAAAAGTAACAGACTTAAAATAACTAATTATTATTTTTGGAAAGTGGATATGGGACAGTACTGAACCATATATGCTTCACTTTGAGTTTTAATCTTTTGAAACATATCAAGTACCAGTACATACAGACAAGTGGGAGGGGATAGGTGGTAGGTGAGAACGGGGATTTCTGAACACTTGAGCTCCAGCCGAAGAACAATACAAGATTACTCCAACATGCAGGAATCAATTCAAATATAACTTTGAGTAAACTAATGATGAAGGGAGGCCATTATAACAAGGTTAAAAAATTAGAAAAGTGAATTTGACATAATAGGTCCCCTTTAACTCTCACTCAGCATGAACATTTTAGAATGCTGTGATGTCACCTGCAGAACCTATTTATAAGTCGGTACTTGGAAGATCTAAACTCTAAGTACCATGGCAACATCCTCTATAGTTATCATACCTTATTAGATAAACACAGGTTTTAAAGAGTGAGGATATTATGCTTCTCCTTATTCCTTCTGATTAAATACTTTTCACAAAGGTTAAACTTCACCTCCCATAACTCTGACCTCTCTCCTCAGCCCGTGGAGCCGCAGTACTACTTCGGATCAAACTTTGGCTACATCTTGGCCTTCAAACAGAAGAACACTTACGAGTGGAGATACGTGACGGTGGCCAACCCTCAGGCAAAGCGCTACGTCCACAAAGACTCCAACATCCCTCCAAAGACTGAGTTCCAGGTCAAAGTCAAAGCCTTCAACAGCAGAGGAGAAGGTCCTACAGCACCACGGCAACCATCTACTCTGCAGAGGACAGTGAGTCACGCAAGATTTTATGAAACAAACAAGGATTTAGGATTTCTAATGTCGTTTTTAAACTGTATGCAAGATGCACAACAAAAGAGTTATATAATTACACATGAACTTGTGTGTAAAATTACTCTTACATTACAGTTGGAAGCTACTGACTTATCAGAAAAAGTTTGCTAGGGAAGTTTTCTGACAGCCCCTTGGTAGTGAAAAACACCTTCAGTCGACTTTAGTCTTCAAGTAAGGGTGTTTTCACAACTAATAGTCCACAAAACTGGTCTGTGTGGGTGCTAAAAGCTGAAATATTGTTTCAGTTTCATTTGGAGTGGATGATATTCTCAACACGTTTTCACTGAATTTAACAGAATCAAAACAAACAAAAAAAATGTTACTCCTCTCCTGTGTTGGTGCTGTGCCTCAAACATTAAACGACAGTGCAAAGGAAAAAAAAAAACTAAGAAAAAATGGGGGCCCCAAGGCACTCTTCATACAATAAAAGTTTTAAAAGCCTTTATGTTGTAAGGGTCTTTCACACCAAGCCGAGAGTCGCCCGTCTGAACCAGATTGGCAACTTTTGCCGACAGGCGGCTCACGTGTGTTTGGTGTAAATGGGTTTGTCGGGGGTCAGAGGAGCGCGGAGCACGTTGTGGAGGTGGGTTTTTGAAGACTTGCAAGTAAAGTCGATGTCGCCAGTTGCCGCAAATGCAGCTGTTTGATTGGCCTGTGGTCACAGGAGAACCAGTGAATCAGTGAGCAGGAATATAGTGCGGAAAACTGAAAAAAAAACGCTTACGGAAAAACAGTATTTAGCCGAGCATGGATTGTTGTTATTTACACGGGGTCAACGGGACGTAACTACGAAGGAGAATGGCTACGATTTGGATTGAGGAAAACACGGGGGAGTTACGGCGAGCGCAGTACGAAGGCTGGACTGTGGAGGGAAATAAGAGTTGAGCTTAATCCGTGAGGTAAGACTAGAAACATCTGTTTGCCGTCAAAGTTTGACAACTACTACTCGCGTGCAACTTTTGTTTTGTCATTTTCGTCAAGCATTACATCACGCGCATGCTCACTCTGTGTTTGTTTGGCGACTGGTGGCTGTTTGGATCGTGTTTGTCTGAATGTTCTTTCACATCGGTGCCCCATAGAGACGTGAACAGACAGTGCGTTGCTCCTCCCTACTGACAGCGACTGGGGGTTGTGTTGGTGTGAAATACCCTTTACTTGTTACTATGATGTATGATGTATTCTGATGTATTCTAAAATTCTTTTGGATATGCTCAAGGCCCTCAACTCTGAGACAATCCGGATTGCATTGATATTTATCCGAAAAGTGTCTAGCCATAGGGACGTCCATGTTGTTCCTTCTTATGACATATTTGTGTTCTGACACGCGAACTACAAAAGGAGTGTTGCAGTTAATAAACCTTTAATATTGTATGTTTTTCCATTTTCAAAGTCACTAAATTGCTTCACTCTTTGATATTAGAACAATAGTTGCATGAACCACATTTGAAAGTACCTTTTGGAGGTAATCGAAGCCAAGTGTGACTGGGCTCAAGAATGTCTCTTAAATTGGGTACACGATTAAAGGAGCCCTATCGTGTTTGTTCCAACTCTTTAATAATAAACTAGAACATACTGTATGTGGATCAGCAGTTTACATTTTGTTCACTGTAAAACTCCAAAATGATCGACAAAGGCTTAAAAATAGAAACAGCTCCAGTGACTTCCTGTTTAAAACTGCAGAAGTACTAAGCAGAAGTACAGTTCTATTTTCTTCAGTTTAAAATAGAACTGTAGCAAGCAACAAATTTGAAACGACAAATTTTTATTGTTGGAAAGTGACTATGGGACAGTTTTGAACCACACATGCTTTGCTTTGAGTGTTCATTTTTGAATTTTAACAAGTAAATACAGACAAGTGGGCGGAGTGAAGAACAAAGTGGGCGGGGTGAAGAACAGGAAGTACTGTGGAAGATGAATCAATTCAAATACAACTTTGAGTAAACTATTGTTGAGGGAATGTAGTTAGAACAAGGTACATGATAGGCTCTCTTTAAATCTGACCATAGGTAGTGCAGAGAAAACATCTTTGAGTAATGGATCACTTTGTAAAAGATTCCAGTTACTTTGTACAATTTTCTTTATGTGATGTGACAAGGAGCTGTATCTTGTGACGAAGTACACAGACTGACAATGATGTTTTAGGACCAGCCATAGAATACTGTAGTTTTGACCAGATTTGAGTCACCGCTTATGAACAGTTGAGTTTCTTCATATTTTTGCTTTGTTTGGATTCGGACTAAACAAACACGACATGTGTGCTTCAAACTGAATCACTGAGGACAGATGATAATGTCAGGAAAAACCTTACATCAGGAGGTATGAACCTAACCCTGCTACATGACATGAGCAGGCTAACAAACCATGGAGTTGTGACATATATTATCAAGACAAGACTGTACAGACTGCTAGAATAATGCTTTAAGATAAATCTGTGTAAACGTTGTGAGAATATACCATAGTGCTTTCAGAAAATCATGATAATTTGCCTGACCAGCCAGTCCCTACACGCTTTGACAGACACTGTACAAAGACGTAAGGGTCTGGGATCAGAGCGCCGGGGTTCAATTTCGAGGACAGGCTTTCCGACCGCGGAGTGAACCAATCACAGAAAACCCGTAAATTCCCCCGATGCAGCGACGCGCTAAACCGGTTGGTAAAGTAAATATGTAGCGCGAGGATTTTTTCAATGGAGCAGTGACCTATGTGAAGGCTCTGAACATGTTCCTAATTGTTCAAAACCGAAGCTAGAGCCGAAAACAATGATCTATCAGCTACGTCCGCCATCTTGAATATTTTGAGACGGTTAGAAAAAAAGTTTTGAAATTGCAGAGCGGAGGGGAGGAGGGAAAGGGCAGGGGGGGGGGGGGGGGGGGGGGGGGGCGTTTGTGATTGGATCGTCCTAACTTTGGACGACGAAATCATTGGCTATCTCTTCAGTTTCAGACCCTTCTGCATTCAAACAGAATGTAGGAGGGGCTGACTGGTCAGGCAACATGATAATAGCATGTATCTGTCTGATAATATATTGTACATTTGGACAAACCAAAAATTGCCAGTTGGGTCAACATTCACATTAAAATTAAACCTCACTGGAGTCTGTTTGGAAGTGGATCCAAATCAACAAATGAACATCCTCCAAACTGGTCTCTTAAGGAAAAGCGAGAATAAGCAAGAATGAAAAATTGGACTGTTGTTAGATCCTGACTAATGACAACCGTTTAATCTTTATTCATCTCGCAATAATTGTAACACTAAACGTTGTTATGGTGACATCCTTAGTAACGTGTAATTGTAAAGTGAACCCATCCTCAGCTCTTTCACCAGGATTATAACGTGATCCGTGGAGTTGATTTATTTGAGTATTTAGTTGGGGTTATTAACTGGCACTGACAGTTGAGAGATAACCGCAGGCGAACTCCGGCGTTATGGTGCACCCTGATACCCGGTCGCCATGGCAACGCTCTGATGAGATCCTGCCCTTTCAGTGTCAATGGCTTTATCGTCTTTGTCTCCTGCCGGGCCTGGACTGTGCACTGCTGCTGTGTGCTTCAGTGAGAGGCAGCCGAGTCAGATTTGGGTTGGAAATGGGGGCTCAGTACACTTACGATAGGCTTAGTAAAGTATAATTTAAATAGTACAAAGTATACATTGCTGAGTCTAATAACAATCTATTTTTTCTGTGTTTCCAGCGCCGACTAAAGCTCCACAAATAACCAAAGGGAAAGCACTGTCGGCCTCCACAGTCGTTTTCTGGTGGATGCCCCTCAATCAGAGCACTATAGATGGATACCAGGTGAGAACGCTGTCTAACACACACATTCACTAAGTTTTTGCTCTGTATCTGAAGACTGAATGATATGAGAGAGTGATTCTACAGCACTGTACCCAAAAGACTGTAACTGGGGTTAAGATCAAAGCTTGCTTACACCTTAAGTCTGAAGACACGGGTAAAGATGACACTCAAAAATGATAAACCTGGACAGTCAGATGGATTCTTTCGTGCTATTTGTTAATTCACAAACTGAATTAAGCAAATATGGCAGCTCCCGTGAATGTTTGTGTTTCTGCTGCGTTTGATTCTGTTTTTAGCAGAAAAACAGAATATTTCCTTTTGAAAGAAGAGCAGAGAGGTACTTGTTTTATCCCATGCGCACATTGGATATGCCGTTACAATTCATTGCTGTGATTGGTTAAGTACAAATAAGGTAGGCCGCACAGTCAATCATCTCGAAGTATTTCATTAAACGTCCCACTGTTTCCAAAACACTTTCAGCAAGTCAGCTGATCTTTGTCTCATTCAGGATGTTCATGTAGTAAGCTGATCTTTGTCTCATTCAGGATGTTTATGTAGTCAGCTGATCTTTGTCTCATTCAGGATGTTCAGGTAGTCAGCTGATCTTTGTCTCATTCAGGATGTTCATGTAGTCAGCTGATCTTTGTCTCATTCAGGATGTTCAGGTAGTCAGCTGATCTTTGTCTCATTCAGGATGTTCATGTAGTCAGCTGATCTTTGTCTCATTCAGGATGTTCAGGTAGTCGGCTGATCTTTGTCTCATTCAGGATGTTCAGGTAGTCGGCTGATCTTTGTCTCATTCAGGATGTTCATGTAGTCGGTTGATCTATGTCTCATTCAGGATGTTCAGGTAGTCGGCTGATCTATGTCTCATTCAGGATGTAGTCAGCTGATCTTTGTCTCATTCAGGATCTAGTCAGCTGATCTATGTCTCATTCAGGATGTTGAGGCAGTCAGCTGATCTTTGTCTCATTCAGGATGTTCAGGTAGTCGGCTGATCTTTGTCTCATTCAGGATGTAGTCAGCTGATCTTTGTCTCATTCAGGATGTAGTCAGCTGATCTTTGTCTCATTCAGGATCTAGTCAGCTGATCTATGTCTCATTCAGGACGTTCAGGTGATCTTTGTCTCTTTCAGGATGTTCATGTAGTCGGTTGATCTATGTCTCATTCAGGATGTTCAGGTAGTCGGCTGATCTTTGTTCATGTAGTTCTGATGTCTGTGTTTGTTCACAGGTGAGGTTCTGGAGGACTCACAGAGACCCAGACGAACGAGAACATAAGGTGGTGGTGTCCAACAAGGAGAACCACACACGGCTGGACGGACTGCAACCGGACTCGCACTACTTTATCGAAATCCGGGGGTTCAACTCAGCGGGACACGGCCCACCCAGTGACCCCATTCAGGTCCACACCAAAAAATCACGTAAGAAATGTTCACAAATACAACTTTTGTCACCTGTTCTCTGTCCCTCTCTGTAAAACTAAAACATTCTGATAAAATGTGCATTTAAACAGTGACATAACTCCACAGATCTGTTTTTCCTCTCTGACAGTCTGTTGGCTCTCATGATAATTAGGGGCATTGCAGCTCAATAGACCACAGGTTGACTTGAAAATTGTGCCACTTTTGACTTACTTTGTACTGTCACTGAAAACATTTTTAGTGCACATATCACAGAATTGTTAACCTTACCTATTTGGGGTATGTTTGTGCTGTTTCTGATCCTAAACAATGGGGCTATAAAAGAAACCTTGAATATTTATCTAAAAACCAGAAGATCAAATGGAGCGCAAAGGGCAAAATAATGACGAGGTCATCATGAGTTCATCATGTTCTTATTTATTTTATGTATTTATTTGAAAGGGACAATGCACATTAATGAACACCAGTACATAAAATACATGTGTAAATGTGCCAAAGTTAGCGAACAGCTAACGTCTTCACAACTAAGTTTTACTAAAGCATTTAAAAGGTCAAGATGAATCACTATTTTTGGTTCAAATATCTTTAGAATGATTTCATGTTAGTTCGTTAGATGAATTGTTGAATGAATTCATGAATAAATTTATTCATTAAACCACTTTAATTCTTGTTACTTCTGGGTGAATTCATGATATATTCATGATGACAGCCAATAAATTACTAAAATGATCAGCTGACGAAAAACTAAAATAGGATTCAAAGCATTGCCGATAAACAACCTGAGTGATCAACAAAAACTAACCCTTATCCCCGTCTTCCTTTTTCCAGCTCCTAAACAAGCCCCTAAAGTCTCAAAGAAGTTTATCCGAGGTTATGTAAATATTACCTGGGAAGGTGTGAAACCTCAGGAAGACGAGGCTCCAGTCAATGAATACAGAGTAAGTACATGTTCGCAGAGTTTTTTACAGTACTGTACGTCATTTGCTTTTATGAATTGTTTTTGTCCCGCGGTGCTTCTTGTAGGTGCTGTACCGAAAACAGGGCCACTCCACGGGATCCCTTTTCACCACAAGCAAGCTTTACATAGACCTGCCTGTGTACAACGACGGGAAGTATGTGGTGGAAGTCCGAGCGCACTCAGAAGGAGGAGACGGACCTGTGGCGCAAATCGAAGTCCTGAGTATGGGCATTCTTTTTACTTTTCAATAAGATGTTTATTTTTACGTCTGTTTAGTTTGAATCAGAGCTGGAGCTAACCTTTTGAGGGCCAAAAATAGCTTTGGGGCTCTCCAACCTTTTTTCTGAACTTTAATCAGTCAAGCCAAAGCAGCTTTTTTTTCATTGTAATTTATAAATCTGCACAAAGCAAAAGACAAAAATAATTGTAGGCTAAATAATATTTCTCACAATAAAGACATAATTTAAGATCCTGCCCCAGAAACGTTTGAATGAAACAGATGTATTTTCCCTACATCTAATTTAATTTGTATGTTTATGACTAATATACTGTATGTTTGCACTTTTCTTTCAGTTAGACTTGACAAATATAAAAACTTTTCCTCCAGTTCTTCAGGACAAATATAGAAATGCACATAGAAATTCCGACGCAGTATAAATCTGCATTCGTATTAGTTCGTCTGCTGTTTGTGAAAGTAGATCAACCAATACTTGAACTATTGACGCGGAATAAAGATGAGCTAGTAGCTTTAGAGATATAGACCATTTGTTTGTCCAGATTGTTCCATGTGTCTCCGTGTCACAAGAACAGAAGAGGAGGCTGATCACGTTTAAGCTTGTAGGATTAGTCAAGCAGGGTTTATGTAGAGCACAAACCAGAGGGTGAAGCCAACAGGCATGATGAGTGATGTGATGGACTTACTTAAAGTGAGGCTAAACGTGCTTTCAGAGACTAACTCCGCCCACAACTGCACCTCAAACAGACTCGCAAAAGTGGGAGATGTCCGGAGGCCTTTTAAGAAACGCCCAGGTGGTGTGAACAGACATTGATTGACAGCTCGAAATATGAACAGCGAGCTTGGTAAATGATGTGCGTTTTGTGTCGGAGCAGTCTGGGTCCTGACGTGAGATTTACAGATGAGGAAGCTGCTGTACACCACTAAGTCTTAGGTTACTTGCACATCAAGATTTCTTTTTATATTTACTTTACAAAACATATGTATTAAATCTTTGCTTTAGTCTACATAAGCACATGTGTTTATGACGGGAGTATTTTCTGAAATTGAAAATAAAAAACAACAATGATAAACTTGCCACATGCACAAGTTTTGAACCAGTGCATCGTTGTACAAGTGGTGGCACATCGCGCCACTCGCTGATCACGTTCAGCCAATTGACGGCTGATGTCATTACGCCGCAGGTGATCGCTTTGCAACTCTCCACATCAGTGGTGTCAGAGGAGGAGTTTAGATAAACCATCTGGGCGGCTTGTCTGTCGCGTCAACTCAGTGTGACGTCAGCGTGAACTGAAAATGCACTGACAGCGTTTGCCCAGCGGCAGTACAGGTTTTTCTACACATATCTGCAAAATGAGTGAGTTTGCGCAGAAGGTGGGGCCAAACACAGATGCAGGGCCTGTGCAACATGCATAGTCTTTATAGGAATGTCCGGCTCTGGTTTGAAGAAGCTGCCTTACGTCTGAGTCAAAGTAGTGCGTAACTGCACACAGCCAAATGTGAGGTTAGTTTCTTGACACACAGATCATTATACAGAATGTTAATGACAAAGCTATCCTCCTCTTTATAATTACGTGCACATCTCACTGATATAATAAAATGATACGCTCTCTCCACTTTCACTCTCTTCACATTCTCGTCCCCATTTATTTAATTTCACTCTCTTAGGTATCACAGAACTGCAGACGGTTCCCGAAAAAGCAGGAAGTACAATCGCCCAGCCAATGACCAGAGAAAATTAACTTAGAATTTGGTTTTGCTCCTTTAAAGGGGTCCTATTGTGTTTTTTTTGTATTATTTAGTAAGAAACTAGAACATATACAGATCAGTGATTTACCTTTTGTTCATTGTAAAACACAAAGTTGACCTAAAACAACATAAAAATAGGAACAGCTCTACTGACTTCCTGTTTAAAACTGCAGATCTGATAAGCCCCGCCTCTTCATTTTAAAATGTAACTGTAAAAAGCAACAGAATTTTAAAAACGTTTTTTTATTGTTGGAAAGTGGCAATGGGACAGTTTTGAACCATATACATGTCACTTTGAGTTTTAATCTTTTGAATTATAACAAGTAAATACAGACAAGTGGGAGGGGATAGGTGGTAGGTGAGAACAGGGATTTCTGAGCACCTGAGCTGCAGCTGAAGAACAACACAAGATATCTCAAACATGCATGAATCAATTCAAATATAACTTTGAGGAAACTTATGATGAAGGAAGGCCGTTATAACAAGGTTAAAAACTTAGAAAAGTGATTTTGACATAATAGGACTACTTTCATTTCTGAGCTTGTCTCACAGAAACTGCAGTGATTTCTGATGCACTCTTTACTTCTCAAACAAACCATCAGACAGCTGCATTTTGGACATTCCTCCTCAACTAGACGCATTCACATTTTGGACTACGAGAAAAAATGATGCTGTGATGCCAAATGAACCTATTATCAATAATAACGTCAAACTAAAAATGCTTATGAATGCTTATGCTTTGGAAATCCCAGCGCTCTGACCATAAGTGAGCCTTTCCAATCCCACTGTTATCATTGGGGATATCAGTGGTCTGAGATTGGCCCGAGCTGTCTCTTCTGGTTTGGAGCTGAGAGCAGGAGCTTGACCATGCGTGACTAAAGCCCTGATAGCCCCGCTGACTGCTCCATCCTCTGCAGCTGGAGACAGTCTTAAGCCGCTGTAATGGATCTGGATGGTGCGTTGGGTCTTATCAGTCAGAGCAGACCCTCCTGACAGCTTGATCTCACACAATAAAAACCTCTTTAAATGCAGGAGAATGACAAATAGGTGACGTTTTGGATGAGGGCCAATGTAGCGCTGCTTCACATGTTTGAAATGGAGTTTAGAAGGATTTATGTAAAGACAGGAGTGAGGAATTGGTTTGGATTGATGAGAATTTGTTTTCTTTTTGAGGTGTTTTGAAGGGTTATAGGTTCTGTTCACACATTTTACAGACTAGTCATATTCATTAATAAGGTCTGGCAGATAAAATAATATTGCCTATATTGTCTTTGTTCTAATACAAAAGTGAATGGGTCACAAATACCTGACCCTTTTTTTAATCAACTTTTGCCATTATGGCACCATCATATAGAATCAAGCATGTAGAGAAGACGCACATGCAGTCTGAACGAGTGTACAGAAACACAGAAATAACAGTCAGTGAATTTAAAAGAGTTGAACCGTAGAGCTCAGATGCTCCACAAAGTAGTTTTAATTATCAAATGCTCTCCAGCATATGATTTATGAGTGCAGCCCTTCATCAGACATAAACAATAGTCGTGTTCAAGATGGTCAAGGCGGTGCAGTCGGCTCGAGGCGTTAAGGGGGGTCGGGTCTGACGACAGCGCTGTCCGTAGCGCTGATTGATCTCTCGCGCTGTCATCTGACCCGATCGCCCCTAACCCCTTGAGCCGACTGCACCGCCTTGACCATCTTGAACACGACTAGTAGCTCATGACACACCTGTATTTATAGGGTGCTTGATTGTCATGTCATGTGACACCCCATGTAACATGGCATTATCATAGTACAACATTATATCATACTAAATAAGAAAATATATACTAATATAGGATTGCACAGCTTCATTTACAGTTATGTAAGGTGAACCGACAAAAAATAAATGCACAAACACTGGAGTCATATTGTTCACAATGTGATGATCATAGAGTTTTTATAAAAAAGGTCGTTGATCATCATCTTCATTAAGGCCTTTAGGGCTACGTGTATCTAATGTAAAGATCCAAAACACTTCACGTTGTAACATGAGGCGGTTTACGTCACCTCTACATCTCGGTAACTGGACTTATGTTGGGGACTGAGTAAAGTGTGAGGAAACTGGACTTGTTTCTACATGATTTCAAGTATTCGATCTGTTTTCTGAAATCTGAGTTTTTAGTAGTCAGTTGGTTTTTGCCCACACATGCCAGTCCACTCGGACATTTCAATAGGTAGATGACGTTGTTGGTGTTGCACGTTATTACTCCCTTAAAAAAATCTTTGTATTGGCCATGTTCTATGTCCATTTAAGCTGTGTTGGAGCTGACGTGTGTAATGCTTGTAAAAAAAATCCTGCGCTTTGACTTTGAGTACAAAGCGTTACATTTATTTACAGATGATGAAGCAATGTTTCTTCTTTATTTCATGTACACGTGCAGCATGTGAACCTCACCATGATGCATCCTGACAAACAGTCGCAGTGACGCACAGACATAAGGAGAGAAACGACAAAAAATCTCTTACAAAAATCCTTACTCTGGCCACGCCTCCTGAACTCGTCGAGGGGCACATCAGGCTTAAAATCGGTACAAAACTCCTGTAGTGTGCAGCCGACTTTAGTTTAGGTCTGGGGCTTGGAGTGGGTTAAGATTAGGATTTTGTGAACATTCGTAAATAATGGTTTAGGGTAGGGTCTTTAAAACAACAAGTGAAAATCTGGTCTTGTGAATGCATCCGCCTGAAACATGTCTTTTTGTGTCTGCAGGTGGAAGTGCCGCGGTCCCACAGCCTCTCCGCCGCTGTCTCCTCCTGCTCCTCACGACTCTGCTCTGCCTGAACCTTTGAATGTAGCACCACCTCTGGACTCTCACTTTCCCCTGTCGAAGGACGCTCCGTACGTCCCACGCCTTCCAGGAGACGATCTGCTCTACGGTTCTACCTTTGTACACAGGATCAAACAAAAACAGCTCAGTGTGGAAGAGACACACCTATACGGAAAACAAACGATTTCATATCTCCGGAGAAAGGAGAGATGACTTTAAATATGCCTTATATGAATGGATGCACTTATCTTTCACGCGGACTTTCGCACGGATGGGGATTTGTGCGCCTTTTCTCTGCATTCCACTGAACGAGCGATTCTGAAGGATAAGTGTACGACTTTGTAAATTTGTATGTTTCTTTAAGTGTCATTTTTCAAGGTTTTTTTTCAATAATAATGAGGCACCGGGAACACAGCCGTACAGTCAAAGCAATCAACTACTAGGGATTTAAAGTTCTGTTTTTGGTTATTCTCTTTGGTGGGTCAAATTGAGGAAGCACTGGCTTGTAAAATGTGTAAATTCAACTTAAAAATGTACATGTAGCAGGTATGTTCTGTGTTTGTTAAACTGTCTAATGCTGCGTTCCTGCCAAACGAGAAGGGCACGGCAAAATCACGCCAGACGCCCAATACATACTTGACGATGAATTACTTCAACAATGAGCAAGTTAGTTCACCTTTTTTGCCTTGAAAAGTAGATCACCAGACAAACAAAGTTAGGATTTTTTAACTTTGGTGAAATTTCCTCTTCACTTGTGCCCTCCCGTATAGACCGCTCTTCGCTCAGTCTGCCATTCACGCCGCTCAGTTTGCTCGATTCACGTTAATGCACCTTTACATAAACAGAAAAACTGGTGGCTTTCAGTGTTGGGCATGTTACTTCAAAAAAGTAATTAGTTATAGTTACGCACGCAAAAAAACAGGTGAACCGCAACCAAATAGTGGAAGAAAAAAAAGTGTGTCGCGCTCCAGGAATTGACGATCTCTGAAAAGTCGATACACCCGCCCTGCTTCTGATTGGTTACTTTTGTTGCTTTAGCCAATCAGCGCCTTTTCTCCGGCTCTCTTGCTTCTTCTACTTCCCAAAACAAACTCGTCAGCTGCTTTCATGACTTCTCTGAATGAGACGACTGCGGCTCTGATCACGAGGAAATAACAAGCCGCGTTACCTTGACAGTAACTATAACGGCGTTATCACTGACGGGAAAGTAATTAATTAGATTACACGTTACTCATCAAAATAACGCCGTTAGTAACGCCGTTATACTTAAGCAGCGTTACTCCCAATACTGGTGGCTTTTGAAGTGCCTCTCATGTTTGGTGGGAACGTAACATAAGTAAAAGAGTTGCCAGTGCCTTAACTTGCGTAAGACAAACTCAACAGGATACAGATTGGAGAAAGGCTTTTTGGGCTTTTGTGCCGTCAGAGTCGTCCCAGAGGTAAGAGAAGACATGATGAACTTAGCTTGAGTTGTAAAGGTGCTTACACACCGAATGTGACAACGTGGACACTGTCAATGCTATGTGTGTGTGGGCGCATTGACGCGCGACCAACATGTGAAGAGCAGAGTGACAGTGGTTCAAGACGACTGATACTACGGCTTTAACATGATCAGGCTTCTCAGTTATTAACTTCTTACAACCAAAAGCTGCACAGACATAAAAACACAGAATAAGTGTGACAGGGACTCACCCTGTGGCTCCACAAAGGAAAAAAAAAACTTCACAAAGTTTAGTCCAGGGATTCCTCTAGTTTGCGCCTCATGTGTCTAGAATTCATATAATTCCTTGATTCTGGCAAAACAAGAGGCTATTTGGCTAGAATACAACAAATGAACTTTCTGTTCACAGCAAAATGAATGCGATGTCTGCAATAAAAATAACCTGTTGATTCGACTGAACCAGAATTGCATAGTATCATGTCTCCATTGTTTCACAGTGTGCACTCGTGGTGTAGTGATCAAGCCGCCACTGTAGGCGAGAATTGACTCCTTCGGTGTGTAAGCACCTTTACAAACAAGACCAACACCTTAATGTAGTTTCGAGACCGGTCTAAAATACTGCTAGACTAGTTGATAACCTCCTTGTTAGAAAACATTCTAGAGAAAATTAATTTTTTAATTTTTAATCTTATAACAATATTCTCACATCCAAAACATATTTGGAGTCATATTTAGCTTTAGTCACGTTTGAATCCGTGATAGGTCGAGCTTCAAGATTTTATGCTGTTTTTATGTTCATAAATCATAATTTCTTTCATCTAATAATTACATTTATGTACCTGCATGAGCAAGTCGGAGGCAGATAACACCTCACCCTTGGAACAGTATGTTCATTTTTGTGACAAATGAACCCAAAGCAGACTCGCTGAGCAAAGTTTAAGCAGTTTGTTATTAAACTTTTGACTCAAATAGCACAGAGCCTGAGCTAAGTGGAAAAACAAAGACATCAAGAGGACACAAGAGGGAGCCAAAACAAGACCATAAGACAATGAAGGTTAATCTAATCCAGTCAAACTTTCTAGAGTTAAACGGCAATAACTAAACAATGTTTTAGTTCTATAGACACAAGATACCAAAGTAAAAAGTTATGCTTCGCTGCGTGAGATTTAATAGTTTAATAAGACAAAGACACCAAGCCGTTGCCATTTTCACACCTTTTATCATTTGCTCAATCAGAATCACGTTTATTTACAGAAAACTCAAAAACCCATGAATGAATTGCTTTGACTGTTTGTTGTGACCCTCAGCTGTAATACCCGATGCTCCTCATGAATGTTGCCATTTTGTTAACAATACAGTTCATTCTCTTTCCTTTGTTCCTGTGTGAGAGATAGGTTGCGTTCACATGATTCAAGGTGTAGCTAGAATACAAAAGGTAAATGGGTCTAGTAGTCACTTTAAGAAATCACCAAATGGAAAACGTAGATATCTAACGCCAAATACAATATATTAATTGGTCAAACTGACTCTTGCCCAACGTCTAGACTCCATTACAATATTCTAGAATGTGAACGCAGCCTATTGACGATACGGGAGGCATCATGGGGACACTCAAAACCAACTGTGCAATGTCCGCTTCATCCGTGACAACTTTCTCTTGGAATCTTGTACATTTGATTTGACACGAGCGAATCTTTTCTAACGATCTCCTGATTTGTTTTTCCCAGTTCATAAGCTGTTTACCGTAACAGATATTCTATTTCTTTGTCACGTCGGCCCATGGTGGTTGTATGTTTAAAGACCTCAGTAGAGGAAATCAATGCTGCAATATGAATTCATTTTCTGTGTTCGACTGATGCTGCTCAGAAGAAAAACACATTGTCCTGTTAGAATGAGACAGGTCGAAGTTTAATGCATTTCTAACCTAAACTGAGAAAATCACCTTTATTGGCAAAGTGTGCATTTGATAAGTGATATTTAACTGATCAACTCTATTATGTTTATTTGGAATTATAGGATTTTATTTGCAAAATTTCAAACTTATTTGAAACCCAAAACTATTTCAGAGAAAACAGTGTCTATGAAAGTCAAAGTGAAACAGTTTAACCATATTTATACCGTATACTGTAATGTTTGCACTATTGAGTGCACCTGAATATATAAGAGAAAAGATATAAATAATAAAAAAAACCAACTAAACATTATAATGCATAGTATAGTTCAGAGATCAGGAGTAAATCAACATAACCCGGTCTCACTAATCCAGTTCTGCACCAAAATAAGATTTGCAGACCAAAGCTGGTCCTCCTTGAGGTTCGATTTGGTCCACAAAAGTAGTGTTTTGTTTTGACAAAGATTATCAAATGAGACAAAAAACAAGACTGGTCTAAAGGAAAGAAAATATCAGTATAATCATGTAACAAGAAGTTGAAAAGAGTTTCCTCCATAGATACAGTCGGCAACGCATCACAGTTGGGGGCGTGGCCTGCTGAGGAGGAAAACATCTCCTGCCTCACCGTAATGAAGAATGGGAAGCTAAACTGTTTAGCTCTTTTAAGACGTTTTCTGGCAAATTTAGTGTATTTTTAGCACAACTAATTCAAGTCGAGTTACAACCACATTTAAATGAAGGTTACTGATGTGGCGTTATGTCAGAAAAGTAAACAGAAAGTTCAAAAAAGATGCTAAAAGACGCCAGGCGGCGCTAGCATCATGTTAGCATTTAGCTCGCAGCTATCGTTAGTATTACTAGATATATTTACATACTTGGAAGGTTGAATCACTTTATTTATCCTCATGTCTTCGTGTCTGTATTTGACACAATATATCTCCTAAAGGCCACATTTGCTGTTGTAGTTGTTGAGCAGTGACTGATAAAGTGGGCGTGGCCTTTGATGCCGACTGTATCTATAGGGTGGCTGAGTGAGGGGTGAGGAGGAGTAACTCTGAGTAGAGCCGCTGCTCCTCCATGTCAAAAGTACCAAGCTGAGATGGTTTAGGCATCTCTTCTAGATCAGGGGTTTCCAAACGTTTCAGACCGGAACCCCAAAACAACCATGCCAGCGACTCGTGACCCCTACTTCAAAATCAAATAGACTTTTCTAATGATTTCAAGTTGTCCATTTGATCAAAAGGATTTAATTTGAATTGTTTTGGTAGTTGGTGGTGTTATTTGACTGAAATGCTTTACAACATACTATTGTCAATGTAAATAATTGATTAAATCCAGAATAATATTTGTAAAATGACATCTAAAAATCTTCTTGCGACCCCCGGAATTACATTCTCTTTGGAAACCACTGTTCTAGATGCCTTCTTGAGGGAAGTCTGAGCTTCCCTGCTCAGACTTTGGATAAAGCAGAGAAAAATGGATGCATGAATAATCTCTTTGCAAATTAACTTTTTAAATGGTAAAAGGCAGAGGCTTGGACTTGACTGGAACATGAGTCAGACTTGAATCACTACTTTAATAACTTGACATTTGACTTGATAAAAGGACAAAACTTTGGACTTGAAAGTCAGTGATAAAAGTCCGTGACATGGAACTTGTCTCTCTTTGACTTGAGACTTGATTTGGACTTGTCTCTTTTGACTTGGGACTTTTACTTGAGACTTGCAAAACAATGACTTGGTCCCACCTCTGATAAATGGTCCCTAGTTATATTGCACTTTCCCACTTTATAAGGCTCTCAAAATGCTTATGCAACACAAACTTAGGTTTTGGCCCTCAGCACTCTTCAACATAACCCATTTTGACCACAAATATGGTTTAATTCTGAAGTAAATCCAGCCCAGTGAAGTGTTTTAGACTGAATATTTATATTCTTTATTCATAAGAAAAATCTCCCGACACTAGTCCATTATATTAACTCATAAGGTATCAAAAAATCTATACAATTGAAAATATTTTTGGTCATAAAATCCTCAAAATTGATGGATGGAAATGATCTAGAAACAACATTAAAAACGTTTCCCCAAAAGTCAGACCTTCTCATTCCGAGCGGACAATGAAGCAGCATCAGCTCTATCACCACCACCGCAAAGTGCTTTCTCCATGTTTCCCTTCATGCAATCATTCTGAAATCGGTCTCCAAATGCATGAACGCCTCGCGGACTTTATAAACGCGCATGACACTGGCTCCTGTACGCTCCATTTCCGGTCATCGTTTCAAACAGCTCGCAGAGGACCAACGACGTGTGTGTGTGTGTGTGTGTGGAGCGGAGTGGCATCCCTTTACAGCAGAAACAAACCTACTGTGCATTAGAGACGTGTTCTGTGAGACGATCTGAGGCAAACACATGATCAGAGAGAGGGACGAGACTGGCAAAGGTACAAAATAAAGGTGTAGTTAACTATTCTGTCTGGTCTTTATTTGTGTCTGTGTGTGTTTCTGTTGAGAGAGAGAAGGCAGTGTCCTTTTGCTGTCTCTGTCCTCCTTGGCTCCTCCAATGTCATGTCGTACAGCAGGTTTAAACTTGGCAATGAGCATTTTAAAGAGGACCTATTGTGTCAAATGTATTTTTCTAAGTTTTTAACCTTGTTATAATGGCCTTCCTTCATCACAAGTTTACTCAAAGTTATATTTGGATTGATTCATTCATGTTGGAGTAATCTTGTATTGTTCTATAGGTGGAGCTCAAATGGTCAGAAATCTTCATTCTCACCTACCACCTATCCCCTCCCACTTGTCTGTATTTACCTGTTATAATTCAAAAGATTAATACTCAAAGTGAAGCATACAGTATATGTCCCAGAGCCAGTTTCCAACAATAAAAAATAGTTTTAAAAAATCTGTTGCTTTTTACAGTTACATTTTAAAATGAAGAGGCGGGGCTTATCAGTTCTGCAGTTTTGAACAGGA
This sequence comes from Mugilogobius chulae, assembly GCA_038363315.1. NCBI lineage: Eukaryota > Metazoa > Chordata > Actinopteri > Gobiiformes > Gobiidae > Mugilogobius > Mugilogobius chulae. The sequence goes on along the minus strand of CM076411.1, from coordinate 17,761,707 downwards.
AGTCAGTAGAGCTGTTTCTATTTACAAGTCGTTTTAGATCAACTTTGTGTTTTACAATGAACAAAAGGTAAATTAGTGATCTGCATATGTTCTAGTTTCTTACTAAACATTAAAAACACACAATAGGTCTCCTTTAATAGACCCATGTGAGGCATTGTCAGTCCAGATCATGTCCCATGTTGTTTGTTTTGCCGTGTTGCCAGATTTTAAGAGCAACTAGCGACCAAGCCTTTGAAAAAAGACCCAAACAAGCAACCTTTTGTTAAAAAAGTGATTAAAAGACTTCAGTAAACAGTCCTTTCCCTTGATGTGAGAGGAGAACAGCAGCATGTCACATGTCAATTCAATTCAATTCATTTTATTTTTGTATAGCCAGAATCACAACAAGAAGTCATCTCGAAGGACTTCACAGGAACAGGTAAAGGTGCAGGAGTCCATGCTGGGAGGGACCAGGTCCACACAACCAGGGGACCTCGACACTGGAGCATCCTAGGACAGACACACTCCCAAGGGGGAGTGGGACAAGGAACAACAAGATTAAAAATAAGATAAAAGAGGATATAGAGAAAGTTACGATAAAATATAGTATGAAATCTAAAACAAAAGCAAGGAATAAAAGGAGGAAAAATGATAAAACAAGGTAATAATATAATTTCACTTAATGTGTACTAATAATAAATATAAATACATTTAATAATAGTTAAAATAGATAAAATAGTTTTCTTTCCTTGCTTCTCTTCCCCTCAGCCCCCCAACGCCCGGCCACGCCCCATCCTGCCCTCCAGACCATCTGACCCCAAGCCACCAGAAGCCCCCAGCGTACGGCGGCCCACAGGTCCCAGCCAAACCCAACAGGAGCCAAAATAAAATTGCCAAATAAAAACAGAATAAAAATGTCCTATAACTCCTGCTCCTGTAGCCGTAACAGTCCTTAATGTGTGGGGTTATGGAAGTACCTTTTTCTCAGTGAATGCAATAAAAGAAGTGGGTCGATTAACGAGTCTGTCAGAAAGTGAACAAACTTCACAGGAGTGTAGTCTCTGATTGTCTGACGCCAACTTCCAACGCATCTGAAGATGGATTTTCCCAACTCCTGCCGCAGGTTTGAGCCTCCACTTCGCCAGACGTCGCGTCTTCAGAGGCATGAAGGCACGTCAACATACGCACCGCAAAAGACGCGAGTTTACATTGACTTAACATTGAAAATGGACACAAAAACACAAATACACTGTCCGGTTTGAACGCACCATAAAACTCCTGTCTAAAATAATCTACTTTAAACCTCCTAGTCATCTCCCGTACCCATATTTTGAAAAACTCCAATAAAACGATGACATCAGATCAAGGAGATTAGTTTTTAGGTTTTTTTTTAAATTTATTTTTGTATGCCTTCTGCACACTACAAGAGTTTTGGTCCAACTTTGTGCCCCTCTATGAGTTTGGGGAGGCGTAGCCAGAGCAGCGATTTTGGCAACGGTTTTCTCTCCTTATGTCTGTGCGTCCAACACAGTACCACAAGAAAGCATATTTACACCACAACACAAATATGATGAACACAGTTTGTTTTTGTGCCACAGTGGGACGACAAGAGTGGATTGTCGTTGTGTCCTTGGGCATCACACTACCTGCATTGCCTAAGTCTCTGCATACACTGTGTGGATACTAGATTGTAAAGTGCTTTGAGTGTTAGAAAAGCACTGTGTAAATAGTATAAATGATCATTTTAGCACCGAAATGAGGGTCGAACCTGCACCTCGCACCAAGCCACTGATGATGTCATTTGGCAGCGACCGACCACAGCGGCCGTGTCAGTTTATATTTCTGAAAAACTGAAAATGCACTGAGTGTTTGACCATCGGCAGCAGAGTCACAGTTTTTACACACATAACTGCAAAATGAGCGAGTTTGCACAAAAATGTCCAAAAAAGACCTGAAAGCAATAGATAATTCAATTTTGACCCCACATACACAGTCTGACAGTGAAAAAAGTTGATTCTGAGTTTAGTTTCTCTTTAAGTTTAACCAGCAGTGTTGAGTAAGTTACTAAGCACTTACAGTATAATACATTATATAGTCTTACTATTACAGGGAGATAAATGTAATACATTTGTATTACAATATCATTGTCTCAAAAAATGTATGTGATGTATAGATTTTGCACAATACTAATCTTGTTACATGTGCACCCGATTACATATTAATTTATAAAATTGTGACATCACAACACATTTTCCTCATAATATTTGATTCACTTTTAAGCCAACAGACAGTATGTCAGTGGTGTTTTGATCTTGAAGTGTCGCTTTCAATAGAATATAAAGGCAGTTTACTTAAATGCAAGCAGATTGTAACTAGTAGTAATATATTGTCAACATGTTTATGGTAATGGTAAATGGTCTCTATTTATATAGCGCTTTTCCACCTTACAAGGCACTCAAAGCGCTTTACAGCCAGGGATCCACTCACCCAGTGTACGCAGACACTGAGGCAATGTGGGTTAAGTGTCTTGCCCAAGGACACAACAACAATCTACTCCTGCCGTCCCATGTGGCACCTGGTGTTCCGGCGGTCTCCCATCCAAGTACTAACCAGGCCCTTTCTTGCTTAGCTTCTGAGATCTGACGGGATCAGGCTTTGACAAACAGGTATAAGTAATAAGTTACACTATACTGTTACTGAAAAGTGGAATATATTACAGTAACTATTAATTTTGTAATGAGTTACTCCCAACACTGTTATTAGATAAGTTTAGGTTTCAAGTTACTAAAGTGGGTAAGTTTAGGGCTGGGGCTTGAGGTAAAAGGATTTCGTAAAACAAACACAAATTATACCACATCTTTACAACCACCATAGAAATGAACTGGGACTACAACGCTTCATATTCACGCAAAAAAGGTCTGGAATGGTGCAAGTCATACGCTTTTGACATGTCCTGTTATGCCATGGTATTAATATAAAATAAATAAATTGGTATTCATTGTTATGTGCCCATTCCTCTCATCACCAAAGGGGGCGGAATCTCTGAGTATCCAGCCGAACTTTTCACACTCACTCTCTCTTTGACCAAACCACTGCCTGAACTTGTTAACTCGTAGTAAACTTGTCTCTTCTCCAAATCACTCGGACTAAAACACTATCCAGCCCGCTCTCCCGCTCGGTCCATGGATCCACACGCGTCCACGCCGGGCCCTGACGGACTTTTGTGCCGCGGAGGATGCGGTGTGCTGCTGCTGCCGTCCTCCTCTCCCGAGCCTGAGCACAGCTGCAAGGACACTCTGCGCGCGCTGGCTGACGCTCTACGTGACCGGAGCGCGGCGCAGGAACACGAGGCGCGCATGGAGAGGCTGAGGTGGGCGCGCACGGAGCACAGGCTGGTGGCACGGGTGAACACCGTCCGCGCTCAGGCCAGACTCCACGCGCTCAGGTGCCGGAGGAGACTGCACGAGTACACGCTGCACGCACACGACGTCATGAAGCACGCTCTTGGGTTCTATCAGGTGAGTTTAGGTTTAAAGGATCTTTATAAACATGCTCTCATTTCTCATGACAAACACAGCTGGAGTTATGTCTATTCTTTCCCCTCTGAGCCTCAGAAAACACTGTTCTGAATATCCTAGTTCTGTGAATGAAGATATAAGAACAAAGTCTCACCATTCCTCCAGCTCCTGTTTAGCCCCATGTTTGTGCTCACACAGCAACAGCTCCTGAAAGTGTCTCTAACTGTTTAGTCTGTAGTGGTGTTAGAAAAACATGTTTTTTTATATTTATCTTTAAACTGTGAAAACCTAAAAATATCACTTACTGTAATTCTTAATAATAATAATCAATACTTAACATATTGAAAATAGTTGGCGCTTTGAAGCAGTTTTTTCCCTCAAGGAGAATGAAAGTTTGTCTAAATATGAGAACGTATGAAACATGTTTCCAAACAAAGTTAGTGATGTTAATGTGCTTGTGTCACCAAAAGGTCCCCGGTGTGACTGAAAGTACCTGCCTCAGAGCAGGAGCTAAAGCAGTCCAAAGTGTGGCCCTGGTAAATGGTTCTTGCTCTCTGTGAACCAGACTAAAATGTGGACTGGAACTAAAAAATAGGACTAGGAAAGGAAAAATGTTTTTCAGTGTGAAAAACAAACAAACTTTTTTTGTATGTGCGCTAAAGTCCATAAATCATCCGGACTTGTTTGGTCTTTCTTGTGAGTTATAGTGTGGCTCAGACCTTCTGAGTTCCCACTTAAACAGCCCTCCAAGTCGGAGTTCCTACTCAAATACTCAGAGAGGATTTCAGTGTCCGAGGTAGAAAATGGAACATGGTAAGTGCCTTGGGTTTTGAGAACGATAAACCTTCTCCAGGTGAGACAGAGAGCGATGCAGCAGGAAGATAACGGCATCGTCCACTCTGATGCTAGGCCGCGAACTGCAACGGATCCAATGCTGAGCTCCCGGTCGAGCGAAGGTGGCCCAGGACCAGTCTCTCCAGTGTCTTCATCAGATTGGACGTGAGGTCTTTGGCAGGCGGTGTCTTAGGCACAGGTCTTCCTTGTTCCCTGACTTGAAAGCTTTAATGTCAGGGTTAATCTACGGCTTGTAGTTTAAGAAACCCCGCACAGTCCGGGAGGGCGCGGTATTCTCAAAACAGAAGTTTCTGTAGTCCGTGATGCAGTCTGTCATGGCGTTGATGTCCTCTCCGTGTGGGTCTCAGAGCTCCATCCAAACAGTGTCAAAGCAAACTGTAAAAGTAACAGCAATTTCTGAGTTGATAAACTGACATAAAGAGATCTGTATTTGGCTGTTCTGGGCAGTTTCCTAGCTATTTATTTCTTGATTGGCTCGTTACTGTAAAAATAATCCAACTTGACTACTGGAACTCACAACACTCAGAGAAAGCATCACTAGTAACTAAGTACTTTAAGCAATAACATTTTTAAAAAGGCAAATCTGACTCTGAGTAACTGATGAGAACGTGTGTGTGTGTGTGTGTGTGGTTCAAATCCTTAAGTTTACCATGTGACGATAGTGTTGCATTTATAGAGCATACTTTTTAATTTATATCACGATAATAACATGAGGTTTGCACGTTACATCCCAAACAACACAAAACCCATCAAAACAACTGAAAATCATATGATGTTTTGGCATTATTTTGACTGCATGTGCTTGTTTTTCAGGAACCCATGAGAACAGCTGATGTGTCAGACCAGCTCCAAGCTTCATGGACAGACACTGGAGCAGACACAAAGGTAAGGCTGCTCGAACAGGACATGTGTTTTTGCTCGGTTTTTCAGCTTATGTTTTTATATTTTTCAGCTTTGTTTGGTCCGTAGTGTTTTGGCTTTTCAGGTTCATGATCCTAAAGATAAATCACAGAGTTTAGTGACATGTTCATAGTGAGTCGTCAAAACTTTTTCTGTTCATAGGATCAAGTTGTTGAAATTCTTAATGGTTATTGACATCATGTGATAAGTGTGTGTTAGAATTGTGGTTTTGGAAAGTTGCAAACGTCTGCATTTTAATGAGCACAATTAGGAATCGTGTAAAATTGTGCTACAGTCATTTTACGTTAGAGTGTCTAAAAGTATGAGAGCAGCCATGAATGATTGTTTTGGTAAAGGACATGACCATTGTGTGTCAAATTAAGGAAGCCAAAACCAAGGAACTTGTTGTATCTGGCTTCAGTTCACACTGAACCCAACTGAACTTTCGATTGAATGCCCAAAGTGTCTTTAAAAATGCTCACAGCGACTGTACCTGCTAAGAAAGCTCAGTAACATAAGAGTAATTCCAAACATTATCGAAACTGTGTACAGTTCTTTAGTGGAGAGTGGGCTGACTTTCCATGTGACTGCAGGTATATTCACATGACCTGCAAAAAACAAATGAATCCAACTCTTCTCACTGGGCTGGAGGACTGAGTGGAGACCTCAGAAGTCCCTGAGTCTCTCCTCCTATGAGCCCACAGTGTACAAGTAAGTCCTCACTACAGGAGGCACTATTAGGTCTCGCTGGTGATGATAAAGTCTGTGTTTAAGAAATCTTATGTTATTGTTACTATTGTACAGTATGTCTTGTGTTGGTTAAGAACCTAAACTTATCGAACTGCTGAAACTGTTGAAATTGTTTTGTTTTGATAATGGCATGCTGCTCAAATAAATTAATTCATTCAAGGCCGGACAAGTTAAGATTTTATTTAACTTTCCAAAAATAATGTTTACGGCAAGCTTAAATTTCTTAGATTTGTATTCTTTTGTTTAAGCTTTGCAAATAGAGTCTTCGAAGACAACATACAGCTATTCCAACAAGAAATTGTACAGTAAGCACGTTTTCATCGTCATGGGGCGACATTTTCTTTGGGTGTAAAGACTAAGTTTAGGCTTCCAGCTGCTAAAATGGATAAGTTTAGGACTGGGGCTTGGGGTAGGTGAAGATTTACCAATTAACCCCTCTTGTACATTGACTGTGAGGCAAGTTTGGTTCAGGACACGTGCGAGTTTCGTGGGCGAAAGCGCAAACCGAGTTTGCATGTTCTCCCCGTGTCTGCGTAGGTTTCCTCCGGGTACTCCGGTTTCCTCCTACAACTAAACACATGTCCAATGTGCTTCCCCTCTCCCCTCGCCAGGACTACAGATGGAAATGAGCTGTAAACTACAATCTGGTACAAACATCTCTGCCATTGTGCTTAATGTAATTGTACATTGTACTTAATAAACATTACCTACCTTACCTTACCTCTTGCAAAAGCCATTCACCTGGATTCCAACGAGAATGTTTATATTATGACCTGAAAGTCGCATCAGACGTTATCTGACAAAAATAGAATCTCTGTGGATTCTTTCCTCACACTCGCATTGCTCCGAGGTCTGTGCCGTTGGTTTTAAGCACTTTCTAAGTCTTGAGTCCCAACTTACATCAAACCTGCACTCCCCAAAGAAAATGTTACTGTGTGGCTTGAACCAAAACTTGTAGTTATTTTATATTTTGGCTTTTTGTAACATATTGACATAAAAAAGGTGTGAAAACGTGCTTATTGTACGTTTGGGACATTTGGTTGTATATCTACGTTTTCTTCAGGGACTGGGCTGTTTTTGCTGGCATTTAGTAATATTGTATTTTAATGGCTGCTTTGTTTAAGACCAGTGTTTATAACTGTGACTGTAGAGCTGATTTGCAGTGTAAATGTTGTCATCCTTGTTCATTAAGTAAATTGCTGCTATTTTTAGTAACTCCATGTGTGTGCACTGCTGAGAGTCAGAGTCGTGTGTGTGTGTGTGTGTGGTAAAGCTGGCTCAGTTCACTGGTGGTAATGCTCTTCTTCTAAAGCAGGCTTCTAATTGGCTGCAGCGTGCTGGGAGAGCTACAGTGTTCTTTTGATTAATGTGGAAAAGTGTCCAGTGAGCCGTGCCAGCCTCTCAGACCGGGCAGCAGCACAACAGCTATTTTCATCTCCTTCTAATGTGTCTGTGATGGTTTCTCTCAATGTTTTCATACGTCAGTGGGTTTTCCAATACTTGAAGAGCTGCTTTACTGCTGCGGAGTCATAAAACATAAGTATATTGGATCATAAATGTTCTAGCAAATGCTTTTTACAGCGAAGACGTTCTTATTTGGAGGTGGTTATCATAATGGCTGGATGAGAACAAATCAACTTTTTGAAACTTAGTGAGTTGGGATTCTAATATTTTCAAGAGATGCCACTAACAATAATTTAAGTTGACATTTAAATGATTTAATTAATGGCACATTACGACTTTCAAAATACATTTGTGCTAAAAATATATATATAGAGAAAAAGCCACTATTCTTCTATGTTCTGCCTTTGACCCATGCTTCATCTGTCAGGAGCCATTAGCACTGCCAAGACCATCGGCAAATGTTGAACTTGGCCTGGTCAGGTCATAGAGCAGTCAAATAGTGAACACAGTGAACCCACAAACTGTTAAAGTAGTGAAGAAAAGAACACTTGACTGTTTGGCTCAACCCAACCTGCCTGTATTAGCTAGCAGGCGTAATGGATAATTTACTGCCCAGTTCCATATTTGGTGTTGATGAAATGATCTGATTCTGGAATCAGATATCTGCACCAATTCATACCATTTTGCTGGATTGACTATCAGTTCTATGATCTCTGAAGCTAAGCAAGTTGGGCTTGTACAGTACTTGGATGGGAGACCTCTGGGACCTCAGAAAAAGCACTAGAAAAAATAGTGTCTTTAGAGGGATTATTTGCTTCTCAACATGATGTGCGTGCATCGCATAGCAGAAAGAGTTGTGGCTGCCTTGCACAAGCTGTAGCAGCAACACTCACCAGCGCTGTTGTCAGCTAACTACAAGAGTTTATCACTGTGTGGAAACTAAAGTTATGCTGCTAAATCAACATTTGTGAATGAAATTGGCAGAGAAAAACACTGTCTCAAGCATCAGGAGCCAGATGTCTGTCAGACCGGTTCAGACCTGATCCAAACAGCTGATTTTGTGATGTTTTGCTATTTTTATCAAAGAAGTTTCTCCAGCCAGCTAGACAGACAACGTCTCTTTGTGTAGGCAACATGAGCAGAGTGACAAGTACGTCAACCGATAATCCCTCTTTAGACAAGACCCTTTGCCCAGTCTGGATCTGATGTGTGTATGAGAGGTTAGTGGTGGTCAGAGGCAAAAATACCAGGCTTTCGTCATTCTGACCCAGGGCAGCTGTGGCTACAATAGTAACTTACCACTTCTGAGTTCGGAAAGAATAATTAAAAATGTGAATCGTCTTTATTGAGTGTCATGAAAACCGCTATAATTGGACCCAATAAGACTCACTGATATGACCCTGAACATCTCATAATGTTTGAGACTTTATTCACATGAAGTTGTTATCTGTATGATATTTAACAGACGTACCATTAATGAGTTAACTGACTCTGGTCTCTACACCTGAGTCGGATGATATTGGGTAATGGATTAATTTTAATGGCAGTCATGACAAGCACAGAGCCAATTAAGAATGTGGGACTGGGGGGGGGGGTAAATGTTACTACTTTCCCCAGTGTCCAAGGCAGGAAAGGGCCCCCAAAAGCTGGTCATTTATGCTTGTAAGATAGGTTTGTTTCACTTTTTTTTTTTTTTTTGTGACATCAGAGGCTCTATCACTTCAATAAAACGTAGCAAATGGACTTTGGCCAAAGAAAATTGCTGAAGAAGAATATTAATTTGCCAAATGATTCACAGTTATAAAAGCTAGAAATCATATTATAAGCAATGGTTTGCAGATATCAGTGAACAATTAAAGCCAAGTTTGACACAAAATGATCAGTTCAAATGTGCATATTCATTCAAATATCGTCAAAACATTACTTCTTAATCCAGTAACATCATATCAGAAATGTCACAAGGACTTTCAAAGTATATTTTCGGCAAAGTTTATTGGTTACAACACGTTATTTTAAAGGTGTCTTTAAAATACTTTTTTTTATTATTCTTGTCTTTAAGTGAGTGAATGCAATGGTTCCAATCCAATAGTTTTGACACAGACAAAAAGACAACAACACATAAATTCTTTTGTCATCTGTTATGGCGATACAAATCTTGAAAGTTGCATTGTAAAGCATTTAAAGTTGGGGTCGCTAACTTTTTTAGTTGTAAATTAGTAACCTTTGTGCTTTCCACAAAAAAAGTATAAAGTAAATGCAGAACTTTGTGAAAAAATGGTGTACTGTCTGAACTGAATTACAAAGAATTTTAGTTCTAATCTGGAGACGAATGCTGCGCTCTGATTGGCTGAGCTTGGGTGGTCCACTCCAGTTTCACTTTGCTGCTTGTAAGAAGTGTTTTTTAAACCATAATTGACCTTTCGCCGAGCCCCGCCCCAAAACGGCTATTGTCCAATCAAACATCGTAGCAACCGTTGCTATGTAAATAGTGTCCATCAAATCTTGAGCTCCAAGCAAGATGGTGAAGCGATGTGCCTACGGTTTATGTGAACCGGACCGCAGATACCACGAAATATTGACCGGAGGAGTTGTGTTCTTTCTATTTCCAAATCCAAAAACAACTGGAGCAGTGCCTACAAAGGATTAAACAGTGCAGGCGGCTCGAGGCGGCTCCTCTCCCAGCTAAATATATCGAACAAATGTCTGCTTAAAGGTAAAACTAATGTTTAACTATAGCTATGGACTTACTGTGTTGTTAGATCTAGAGGCAAGAACACAAACTTAAAGTTACCATGACGAGGATAAAGCTGCAGAAGTTACGCTCTAAGCTGCTATGTTTATCGAGCCCTTTAGCTTTAGCTAACACTGGTAGCTTTAGCTCGCTAACATAGCCTCGTAAATGAACAATATTCTTGCAATAGAGAAAAATAGACCTTAACACATAAAAGCGAACTTACCCGGCAGTGCAAGAGCAGGACAAGGCTGTGCTTGTTGTATTTGAGATAACGTTAAAGATCATGGGTTTCTCTGATTTAGCTTGAGACCAGTAGCATTAGCCTCCATAGGAGTTATATTCCTCCGTGGCGTATTTTAATGTTTTGAATAAATCCCTCCACTGCATAATGAACCCCTTTTGCCTCGAGAGGATATCGCGGAAAAATTGCTTTAAAAAAGTCACTAAAGCGAACAGGTGTACTTCTTTCTGTCATTGAAGTCTATGGCACGCTGTCACATTTGACGGACGTAGCAACAGTAACTAAGGGGGGCGGGGCTCGGCGAAAGGTCAATAGCAACCAAAAATGAATACATGTTGATATTACCATGCTTTAAAAGATTTAGGGGTAGAAGTTGTCAGATTTAAAACCTAAATCTTTTTTGCAGTGTGAAAATCAGCTACCCCACCTTCAATAGTATTCTAGAAGGAAACATAACATAAATGAATAGAAAAGTAATGAGGAAATAATTAAAACTTGAGATTATGTATTAGAGGCCCATCGACATAGTTTGTACCTGGGGCCCAGAATTTGGTGCTACGCCCCTGGAGCAAATAATCTGATTTTTATAGCTGAGTTGAGTTATGATTGGTCGAAAACCTTTTACACCCCTTTCTACTAACAAGATAGAGCTACAAAAGAATAAACATTGAATTACTCCATAATGAGACTGCAAACAAACCTGTATAAACTTATATATGTTTTTATTATCAGAGTTTGTCTTACCATTCTTGCGTTGGCGTTTGTGGTTTTCCTGACACACTCATTCCTACGCCAGACCTCCTCTGCATTGTGCCCGCAGTAGTTTTCCTTCTGTACAACTGTTGACGCTCCGTGGGTTTTTATTGGCTCGTAACCTATTGTATTTTGTCATGGCCGATATAAAGCGCTGATTTGTTCCTGCTCTGCCTCGTTAAAAGTCCAAACTACTGTAATGTTTGTGTCAGCAGACATAAAAAGACCCAACATTTGCACTCAACACAGAGGTTATGTGGTTCTGTTGTGTTTATGCTTTTCTAACGTGGTTTTACTTACAGTATTTTTGCTCTGGATGCTTTATGTTGGCGCACAAGTGAACGTCTAGACCCTTTTTGGGAAGCTGAGGCTGTGTAGTTTTGTTTTGTTTTGTTCTTGTTTTTACACACTTTATTCTGAAATGGCGACAGTCACAGCTCATGATGGTTTTGTCTTTGTGAATGTTGGGCGGATCGGTCAGATGATCACACTACTGAAGATGTGTATTTCCAGCCTTATTTCCCACCTACGCGGTGGTCTACATTTGGTCTAAAAACATGGTCGTAAGAGTTTTTATTTTTTTCCTGCCGCTCCTTGTTACTATCAAGTAAATATTTTCTTTCTTGCGAAGTTAACCCTGCATGTTTGCACAATAACAGCAAAAGTAGTGCTTTGACTCCCAAAGCACCTCCGGGTTCTGAAGACTTGATTTGTCCATTTAAATCCATTTGTCCAAAAAAAAAAAAAAAAGAAAGAAAAAAGAAGCATTGCTTACACTAGACTTAATTTCAGTCCATCACCGTGACGGACAAGGTCCCAAAAAATCTGTCATGAGGTATTTTAGTCCGTCATAATTTTGTTCAATATTGCTTATGTTTTTGTTGTTTTTTGACACGACGATTGCAAGGAGGCACCAGGGCCACAGACATGAGGCAAATGTACAACATCACACAACTCTGCATCACTTGTTTTGAATGGGATTCAAAGCAACATTTGTCCCTCGCTGCTTCCTGATTTTGAGAGAGTGGGAGTCCGGTCGGGATGCAGGTCTCTAAACCAGTAGGCTATTATGTAAAAGTGCAGCTTCATTTTCATTACGTCAAAATGACGGAAAGCCTTAGAAATTTTCCGTCAAAGCAAAATACAATCCGTAAATAACGGAAAATTGTGGGTTAATGTAACCTCTGGTCTGAAGCCCACTATGGCACTGCTGCGCCCGAGCTCGCTGATACAAGTAGTGGTCTGCTGTAGTCGCTCCAGCCAAATCCCCACGAGCTTTAGAACTGTGTTCTTCTGCACATAAACCCAGGCTCCTGCCGCCTCACCTCGGGCCCTGCACAGTCTTAAATCTGCACCTCTACTGCTGGACTGAAGTCTGGGTTTGACCCATGTCTCGTACTGCTTCATTTTCATTTCTCCGCACTGACAAACTGCATAAACTTTAGGGCTGCTTGAGCATAGATAAAATCAGAATTACTTAGAATATAATTAAAATCACAATTATTCAGTCGATTATTAGCTTTGAGAGAAGAAAGAACATCAGTGCAGCTCTAATAAAAGAGAATAAACTGTTGGAGGCAGGTCACAGTCTGTTGAGAATGTATTCTGTGTAACAGGTTAAAGTTGTGAGCAGCTTTTTCTCTCAAAGAAAGAGAAACTTGTGTAATAATCACATGAAATTAACAATCTCAAATTCATAGTTCAAGTTCCTGTTAATCCTGATTACTCTGTTGTAGATTATTGGATTGGATTCAGATCAAACAACTTTTGCACTTTTGCTAGTCTGAAAGCATCCTTAGTTTAACCGATTAACCTGTTGCAGCTCAAACAATCCAACCCAAAAATCCATCCTCTGAGAATATTACTTTTCCTCCTACAGTTTTGTTCACTTAAAAAAAACCTAAATGATAAAACAGTCTGTGTACAGCCTGGATATCTGTGTGATCATCAGTGTGCAGCGGCCCATGACAGGTGGAGAACTGTTTGCTTCGATGAGAGAAAATGACAGGGAACGATGGCTCCAGAGATTTACCACTTGTACAGTTTGTGCCGGCTGATGGGATTTTTCCGAACTCGACATAAGAGTGTACTGTATTGTCTCCATCGAGGTTGGCTGGAAAAACAAAAGCTGTTTAAGTTGCTGGGTGTTGCAGATGTGAAGCGGTCACTGCACGGTCTGGGCAGAGCTGCTGGAGTTTAGATTGTGTTTGTGTCAGGACTTTTCCACTCACTGGCCTCTCAATGGAGGGAGCACAAAAGGAGCTGTCTTCCTGGAGTCATAAGTCCAACAGAGACCCAAGCTTTATTAGCCTGCAAGCTGCTATTAGACTGTGAAAAGCCCAGAAGTCTCTAGATCTGTGTTATAATCAATTATTATTTAATTACCAATACAGTATTATTACATGTTTTTAGTTAATGCATTGTATTTATTTACCTGCTTCAATCTAAAACTGAGAGAAAAATTTCAAATGTGACATAACATCCTCTCTCTGGCAAATATTTTTTCCCGTGGGACATATTTGAACCCAGACAAGTGTTGGAGGGCAGGACCCCGGTCATTGGTGTACCACATTATCATTATTGACAGCACATTTTTGTAACAGGGCTAAAAAGTCTTACATTTACTTTAGGTCTTAAAGTTCGAGGGGCATTTTCAAGACCTTGTATTTCGATTTATTAAAGTTAGATGAAGAATGTGCATGTTTGTGTCAAAGATATTGCATTTGCTGTGGTGTTTGTCATGTAAATAAGTCCTTGCCTCGGTTTTGTCCGAATTGCCTCACAACTTTGGGATAAACGAGAACTATTCATGTTAGTCTTAGGAAAAACAAGTTTGACTTAGTGAGCGAGTTTTATGGTAAACTCACTCACTGTGCCAATCACAGCAACAACGTGTAATGGTGTATCCAATGTCCGCGTGAGATAGAACAAGTACGTGTCACACATACTGCTCTTCTTTCAAAAAGAAATTACTCAGTATTTCTGCTGAAACCGCATCAAAAGCAGCAGAAACACGAACATCCACTGGAGCCGCCGTCTTTGTTTAGCTTGAATCAGACTCGGCTGCGGCACCGGGGAGCTAATGGCCCGTGTTAGCCCACCCTGCTACAATGTGATTGGTTCAAAACCACGCTGCTCTGATGGGATTGGGCTGGTCATCGCTTGGTTCGGACTCTCAAACCAATCGAGCCGGACGAAGGCCAGATGGTTTATCTAGTGTTTGTGAATTCACAAATACCGTGAGATAAACCATCTGGCTGGACAGGTTACCTATCTGTCCATGTGCAGATAACAACGACATCCAGATCCACGTCCAACTGGATCGACAGCTCCACAAGTTTAGACAAAAGAAACAACGTGCTAATGTTCATGGTCCTCATGATTGGTTGGTCACAAAACTAGTGAAAAAGTTTTTTTTTTTTAGACTAATTTAGTACTTAGCATTACATTACATTACACGTCATTCTTTATTCTCACTGTGACTGTTAAAGTAAAATGGAGTCAGGGAGACACTTCAGCAAATGAACAGTGGTTTTCATTGGTCACGTGTCATAACAGAAGTGTCTGTGCCAGCAATGGACTTCCTCAGGGACATTTAGGCTACATTCACAATACAAACCGAACCGGGCTCGGCTCGATTGGGAACCAAAATAACCCTAACCCTTTCTGTAAACTGGCTCGGTTCACGTTCACAATACACTTTTTACCAATGGAACCAGCGCTGTAGAGACACATCTGCTCCTCGCCTGTAGAGGCGCTGTGGGACAGAAACACGTTACGTCAGCAGCAAAGAAGACATCGGCTTCTCCACTAACAGCTACTGCTGCATCAGAAACAAACACACTGCTGGACTTTATATTTGTGTTTTTATGGATCTATCCACAACTTCTCTCACATGAACGACCCAGAGTGAGTGACAGACCAAGTGTCGGAGCAAAGACACTTTCACTTTCACTTCAGAAGACGAGAGGAGGACTAGGCATTTTGTTCCAAATGCCGAGAGTGAAACGTAAAAAAAAGTTTATCTATTTGTGTAAATCTGGCTCTGAAAGGTCTGTCATCTGCTCATTTAGCTGTACAACTAAATATTTATATAGAATATAGACCATTTCCCCGCAGTAATGTGAGTTGTAGTGTTACTTTCTGTATTTGCTTTCATCTAAGAGTTATAACTTTGTTATTTTGTAAACTGTCCTTCTCCTATTACTTTTATGTGTTTTTGGACCGGATCAGAGTTCGTTTGCGCGTTCACAATTACCCAATCGAACCGAACTATCCAGACAAATGAATCCTGATACCAATCAAAAGTGTGTTGTGAATGCAGCCTAAAACTCTCGAGAGGCGCAGCACCCTACTAACCAGAAGAACCCCCCCCCACTCCCCCCCGAATAAGACTTGGCACAAGTTTTTCAGACGTTCTCGCGATATCATAGCCCTCCCCTTTGCTTTCGTAAGCGTTCACTAATGCAGTGTTTTTCAACCAGTGTGCCGGGGAACACTAGTGTGCCTTGACATACTGCCAGGTGTGCCTTGAAAAAATGACCAAAAAACAATCTATGAAATAAGTTTAAGCTAATTTGAATGATTTATTTGCCATCTTGGAGTGTTTGAACAACATTTTCACCAAGAATGAAAGCAAAACAATCACCAGTTACCAATTTACTGAATAATTAAAAGAGGCACTGTGTAACTTTTCAACAAAAGGTTTTGTCTTTGTTGACCATGTTCCAAAGTAAAATATCAAACATATTAAACAAGTATTTGATCAATTATAGATTATTTTCTTTCTTAAAAATAGCTTAAAAAGGGCCTTTCCATAGACATGACCTGTACCACTGAATTTGCTTCTGTTTACGTAGATATGAGGGTTATTCCAAGCTACCAGAAAAGTTACATAGTGCCCCTTCAAAGTTTATATTTACAAAATTAAATAATTGTGTCCAAACTAGTTTGATTTGGCCATATTTGAGCAGGTGTGCCGCGGAAAGATTTCAACCAAAAAAGTGTGCCATGACTTGGGAAACACTGCACTAATGCCCTGTGCCCTACGGGAAAACTCCATAGACTTCAGCCACTCTTTATACTAATACAAGAAGGTACTGGAAGCTATATTTGCTTATTTTTCAGGGTCAAATCAGGGAGAGCAGCGCACTTGTTCCCTCCTATTGACCAGCCGCTACTGCACTGCGCTCACAAAGCTCTGTGGACTTTATAAACCGAAAGACACATGTTCCATAGCTAAGTCAATCAAATAAAAGAAATCTAAAGATTAACACTTACTCTAAAAATGTGGTTCCTTTAGCTAGATTTTGTCACATTATAGCATAACACACATTTACCCTGATTCAGAATGTCCCAAAGTTTGGTTTTAACTTTCTGTTATTACGGAATTGTGAAGCTGACTTTTTACGGACAGAAAGTTACACAGACCACCTTTAAATAGAGAAATGAGAAATCATGTATGACCAATCTCTTTGCACTTTTGCAGACCAGCCGTTAGCACTGACATTTTTGTGCAAACAGAAACAATCTCATGCTCAATTTCCTCTTACTGGAACATCTAAAAATGCCCCACAATTAGCTCTCTCTTACCATTTAGCCAAACACAATTCACTTTTCAAATTATCACGCCAAGCACGAACTCAGAGCAAGCACCTGTGCCTCATTTCTCTTTTCCAGTCTGCGGTCCAATGTTTCAGTGCGCTGGGACAAATCCAGACAGTCCCGGTGGTCCTTCACACCTTCTGCCTAAAACCACAGCTCCGGTAAACACGCGGAGTCACCACACGCTAACACAAACAAGCAGTGGGGAAAACATTTAGAAAGAGGTACATTAAGCTCTCATTTGATCTAGATTGGCGTGTGCAGATGAAGAAAGCAGCAGAGGAAATGGTGAGCGGGGCGGTGCACCTCGAGGCAAAGACAAACAGTAGTCATGTAAATACTCGGTGAAAGAAAACACCTCCAGAGAAGTGGTAAATGTAACAGGAAATACGTGTAAACTATGGATTGGATGGGATCTTGTGCTACAATTGATACAAGTTTGTCTAAAAGGGCACTGTGTAAGATTGGGAGGAATTTTAATGATCAGATATAGTCCACAAACATTTAAATCATATTGATTCTTTACAACATGAATACTTAAGAGAGCACTGTTAACCAATCCACATCAATTGTGATACATTTATACGTTTTTGAAATGTTTTATTACGGGCCTGAATGTGGATCATTGACGCTAGATGGCATCATGCTTAGAAGGCAAAATGCATGTGAAAGGCTCCCTCTGGTGTTCAAAAGTGGAAATCACTTTGTTTGTTTGTTTTTCTTACATAGTGCCCCTTTAAGGTTGTTAAAAAAAAGCAACACCTAGATAATAGAATAGGTCATTATCTGATTTGGACTGATGCAAGTTGGAATTTACAAAAGCAACTGAAACTTTACAAAATAGGTAGGTAGGGAGGTAGTTTGTTGCCATTTGTAGTTAAAAACCACATTGGAAAAACATTGCAAAAGTTCAGTGCTCATGGACATAACAACAAACAAGAAACACAGACACAAACTGGCACAATAACAATGACACTGTGAAATCAATCAATAAATAAATCACTTTAAAAGTACAGTTTAAAAAAGTAAAAAAGTGCTGAAGTAAAAAATATTAAAGATGCCTAATTTAAAATGCATTGTTCACGCTGATAACAGCTTGTGGATAAAAGCTCTTAGCGTGGCGTGCAGACCTGCATTTAACAGAGCGATACCTCCGCCCTGATGGAAGCAGCTCAAACATGTCCCTTCCAGGGTGAGTGGGATCACTTAAGATCTGAAGAGCTCGATTTAAAAGTCTGCTTTTGTACAAAGTTTCCAGCACAGGCAGGTCACTGTGCACAGTTCTCTTGGCCGAACGGACAACTTTATAAAGAGATTTCTTCTCTTTCTCTGTAATGTTTCCAAACCACACAGTGACAGAGCTCGCAAGAAGACTTTCAATGGTACAGTATATACCATATATATAATAATTCCCCCACATAGGTCGTCAAGAAGCACCAAAAGGCGACGATAAATTTGCACACAACAGACAGTTTCCTGCAGTTTAAGCAAGCATTTAACACATTTAAAGTGTTTTTGTTTTTGTCAAAATGTTGTATTTTCCTCGGTATCAAAATCAAGTTTGAAATTTATGTGGGTAAGAAGGTCACGCACTTCCAATATGAAGGCGCACATCCGATGTACATCCCATGTACAGCCCAAAGAGCGCACTTCCTATGTAAAATAGTGCACATAAGATGTAGAGGTGCACCGATCCGTTACTGGGATCGGATATCGGTGCCGATCTAGGGAATGATCTCGGTTCAGTCGATTTAATTGTTAAATTATAATGAGACAAATTTACAGGTTAGTGTTGATCCAGAACATTTCAAAATGTTTGACACTTTAGTTTAGTTTAGTTGATTTATTTGAAGGACAACATGCTGTTACATTAAAAAGATGACTACACCAGATTTAGCACAAAGCTACCATTTATTGCAGTCCTCGACAAACAAACATTTAACATATGCAAAATAAAACATTACAAATAAATTTCAATTACACAAAGGTGCTAAATAAAACATTACAGATTAAATTCAATTATACAAAAGTGCAAAATATTCTGCTTTCAGTGCAAGTAACAAGTAACACAGTACAGTTAAATAACAGCTATTTCCATATGTGCAAAATATGAGTAAAGTGCTTCATTTTATCAGTGCGTCAAAGACAATAGTGCAACAGCTATCGAGTGTACCCACGAGGGTAAGTGTGGCATGTGGCACCAATCAGATTAAGTTGTTAAGTAAGTAAGTAAGTTATCTTTATTTGTATAGCGCATTTCACAGACACAGAGTCACAAAGCGCTTCACAGTGAGATGAACCCCTCCCCTCCCCACTCAGTGATAGTAAGCTGCCCTGGGGCAACTCAGCAGAGGTGATTCACCTAACACCTGGCGCCTCAACCTCCGACTATCACCAAGTGTTCCCTAACATGCATGTTATCAGTTGGTGGGGAAACCGGAGTGCCCGGAGCAAACCACCCAGACACGGGGAGGAGCATGCAAACTCCACACAGAAAGGTCCGAGCCTGAGCGGGAATCGAACCCGCGACCTTCTTGCTGTGAGGGCAGAGCACCGTTCTGTAGCAGATATTTATCGTGAACACTAAAAGGCCAAATTTCCTATATTTTGATAAGAAAAAATTTGCTTACACCAGTATTGGTTGATATCGGGTATCGGCCAACTTGAGGCCAAGATATCGGAACTGAAAAAGCTGGATCGGTGCATCCCTAATAAGATATAAAGAAGTGTAAAGGAGCATGCAGAAATAAAAATATATCTTTATCAAATTCATGTTCACATGGTGGTGAGAAAGTACCAAGAACTAGTCCCAACATTTCTTCAGCCCCTGTTTAGTCAGAAGAACTACTCTGTCCCCAGGTCTGTGTTCACACAGCAAACGTTTATGACAGTCATCTGTAAAGTCTGGAACATTCAAATAAGTCTTTATGTGGTATTAGGAAAACAAAAGTTGTCTTTTTTTGATTCCACATAAAACAAAACAATTCACTGTAATTCCTAGCAATAGCATTAGCGGCTACTAATTTACAAATTAACATTTTGGGAGTTCTTACTTTTAAATCATTTGTCTTAAGGATAAGAGAAGGTTATCTAAATGTGAGATCGTGTAAAACATGTTTCCACACAAAGTATCTGCCCCAGAACAGGAGCTTAAAAAAGTCCCTTTAGTGTCGCCCCAGTCCATAGTTCCTGCTTTGTGTGAATGCTCCCAAATGGAGACAGGAACTAAAAAAGTTCCTACCGTGGGAAAAGGCCTTATGTGAAGCATTGTGAACAGTGCAGATCCCGTTTTCCCTTTTTTTCAGTTTTAGCACACACAATGCCATGTAATTGTTGTCTGTGTAAGTGTTGAACTTTTTGTCAGTGAAACCTGCCTTAACCTTAAGCAACCTTTGTCCTGTTGATGTTCTGAGAAAAGCCTTTATTTTTAAACTGACTCACCATCTGAATGACTGTGGTCAGATGTAAACCACGCTGATCGCCCCCTCTGTTCCCACCTTCACCAGAACTGTTTGAACTGCCGTGGCTTTACTGACTGTCTGTTCCCACCTTCACCAGAACTGTTTGAACTGCCCCGGCCTTACTGACGTCTGTTCCCACCTTCACCAGAACTGTTTGAACTGCCGTGGCTTTAGTGACCCTTCCCCTGCAGATACGTGATAAACATGTGGCCAAACGTGCTGCTGCTGTTTGAGGGGAATGACGTTGAAAGCACAGAGTCAGCAGCAGACAGTGACACTGCTGGATTTGTTATTTAGTATATCATGAGTGGAATGACTGTGATGGAATCTAGACACTCATTTGGACATGTATTGGTACTTGTTCTCTCTATCTCTCTCTCTTCACAGCACACTGCCTCTGCGCCATATGCTTCTCATTGGTGTGAATGTTCTCTCTCTCTCTCTCTCCCTCTCTGTCTCTCTTTCTTCCTGACTTCCTGTTTGTCTCATTCCCTCTTTTTCTCGTTTCCTCCTTTTTCTTTCTCACTCCTCTTTCACACTGTCTCTGTCTCCCTCCTTTACCTCCCTCACGCACGCTCTCTTTCTTTCTTTCTCTCTCTCTTTCTCTCTTTTCTCCCTCTCGGTTTGAATCTCTTATTCCCTCCCTTTCTCTTTCCCCCCTTTTTTTTCCTCACTCCTCTTCCACATGCTTTCTTTCTTTCTTCTCTCTCTCTTTCTCTCACTTTTTCTCTCACTCCCCACTCTTTCTCTCTCATTCTGTCTCTCTTTTCTCTTTCTTTCTCTCTCTCTTTCTCCCCCCCTCTCTCTCTCTCCTCTCTTTTCCTTTTCTCTCCTTCCCTCCCCCTCTGCCTGTTTCCCTTATTCCCTCCCTTTCTTTTACTTCCTTTTTCTTTCTCACTCCTCTTTCACACAGTCTCTTTCTCACATATGCGCTCTCTCTCTCTCTGTCTCTCTTTTCTCTCTTCTCTCTCTATTCTCTCTCTCTTTTCTCTCTCTCACTCTCTTCTCTCTTTTTCTCTCTCTTTCTCTCTCTCTCTTTTTTCTCTCTCTCTCACTGTATCTCTCTTTTTTCTCTCTCTCTTCTCTTTTCTTTCTCTCTCTTCTCTTTTCTCTCTCTCTCTTTTCTCTCTCTCTCTCTCTCTCTCTGAATGAGCTCTCGGGTCAGGAGGTGGTGTAATGACGCTATAACTCCACCAGGAGGCAGTAAATGCACACATATGTCCACATAAAGAAGCTGAACCAAATGTCAAACGATGTGGAAACGCACGAGAAATGTACATTCTGATATCAACACACACTTATATTAAGAGAAAAACATATTTGTGTGAATTTGATTTTAAAATATGTTTTTTTATTTTGGTCACTTAAATAAAGAAAAGTTCAAAAACAACATAAAATATTAATATTATACTCAATTTCTGAGTTGTATTACATTTGGTCAATTTATTAGCCAAATGTAATATTCTTTTTTTTATTTCAGACACCATAGAGAGCACCATAGAGTTCTCCCACCTGTACCTTGGGAGTTACTAGTAGCTCGCCACCACCTTTCAAGTATCTTAGAAATATAAAAATCATGCTTTATTGCTCAAATGTTATTTATTGTGTTTCTATTTTACTTTAGATGCCTAATTGTGTCCATTTCCAAATAGATACTGGCTAAGTTTTCATATAGGCCTCAACTATACGTTAAGTTAAAGGTCAACTATGTCACAGTTAACTTCAATTATTGGTCATTGCTAAAAGTAGTAGCTCACAGCTTTTGCAAAAGTAGCTCTCCTGGTGAAAAAGGTTGACGCTTGACAGTCGATGTCACTTTTTGCTTTACTGCGCATGCCCCCTGCAGAATTAGACGCTGTCCGTCTAGTTGGCTGGGGGAAATTCTTTGATTAAAACAACAAAACAGAACAAGAGCAGCTGTTTAGATCAGGTCTGTACCAGTCTGACAGACGTCTGTCTTGAGACAGTGTTTCATTTGAGTGTAACATGTGACAAATTACATTCGCAAATGTTGAATTATCAGCAGAACTTTTGCTTCCGCGCAGCAATAAACTCTTGTATTTACCTGAAAACAGAACTGGCTTGACAAGTTGCTGCAGCTCGTGTCAATCAGCAGCAGCTCTTTCTGCATACTGGGTTCTCGCGCATCTCTCCTGATGATGAACAAATAATCCCTCTATATAGAGGAATTTTCGGTCGATGTCACTTTCCACCCTACAGCGCATGCGTTATGCAGCTGCTCTCCATCTGCTTAACTGGGGAAACTTTTTTGAATAAAACAACGAAACGGGACGAGAGCAGCTGTTTAGATCAGGTCTGAACTGGTCTGACAGACGTCTGTCTCCTGAAGCTTGAGACAGTGTTTTTCTCTGTGTTTTTTTTTCACCTGAATGTAACTGTAACATACTAAACTGGTGCGCATGCTCTGTAACCCCTGAACCTGCTATGTCTATTTAAAGGTGAGCTTTCCCGCTCTTGTTCAGACTGTTCACATCTAATAAACGGGGCACGGTTCTCCTGTCCCATAAGAGACTCTTTGCTTGGCTTCCTCGTCACACTCACTCGCACCGTCGGTTACATAACTTTTAAGGCTCGTTGAGTCGAATTTCATTCACAAATGTTGATTTAGCAGCAGAACTTTTGTTTTCTCACAGTGATAAACTGACAACAGTGCTTTTTCGACATGTTTCCACTGTTAGTGAGCGGAGGCTCTTTCTGCATACTGTGCGCGCATCTCCCATGATGATAAACATATAATCCCTCTATATATAGAATATGACAAACAAGTGGACATACTGGTGGGAAAACTTTCATTTTACCTGTCACACAAAAGTTGCTAACATAGAATCCTCTGTAGGTCATGTCTGATTCAAGTATGGATTCATCTGAGAGAAAACCTGTCGCGCAGCATTAACCTGCAGTCTGGTCTGTTTGTGCTGTTTGTGTCACAGATCCAATCACTCTGTTGTATAAGGTTACATTTAGTGTGTCAAGTGTATATTAGATCTCACAGAAGAAACACAAACACACTGGTGATGGTTAATGAATTCTTGTGTGTTGACGGCTACTGAAGACTGTTTTACTCTGTCCTTCATGACTCTTATCAAATCTAAATCACTACATATGACGTAAAAGCACATACAACACTTACAGTATAAACAGTTGGACGTATTCTTTTTCTCAGCCGTTTGTTTATGATAGTAAACTGAACATTCACTTTACGTTGTCTATAACTGACGCTGAATCTCATTACTGCTGCCTCCTCACATCTCATTCTGTTTTATTAAGACTTATGAGATTCTCAGGACGTGGACGTAATGGCTCCATCCTGTGACTTAAAAGCATGTTGTCCACACAGTCCATTATCATCTCACTTTATCCACATCAAAGCAGCGGCAGCAGCTCTTCCAAACTGCCACGGCTCATTGGGCACAAAAGATGTCTTCTCTCATGGAGATTATTGATAATGGTCTTTGACGCGCTCACAGGAAAATCTACTCTGTCCATAATGACTTACATTACAACACACAACGTCTTCTCTGATGGTTAAACAGCGCTGGGATGGAAAGGAGAAAATTATTAAAAAAGGCTGCGACTAATGATTATTTTGGTAATTAAGTACCTGGGTGATTCTTTTTTTCAAATTGATTAGTTGTTTAGAATGGAAACACAACTTTACAGGATAGGGCTCTAGTCAATTCAACATTTAGTCCAGTGATTTTTTCAGCAAAATAAAATAGATGTTTGTAATTAGACATTGTAACGAGATGGAAAACCATTAAACCGGGGTTAAAATGTATTTACTTTAGTAGTTTAGTGCTTTATATGACTAAAATTCACGCTTTTAGTTAAAAGAGACTAACTACCAAGTCATAATTATAAATTTACATTTTGAAATCATCTTAAGACGCCCAGTGGGTCCCGACCCCCACTTTGAGAACCACTGATTTAGTCAACTACTTATTTGATTTATATCACTCCAAATTTTATCGGACAGAAGTAAAAATCAAAAGGTAAGGATTTAAATTGCTAAATACTATTGTTTTCTAGTACTCTGTTGTCTGATCTTTTGTATATCGGCCATTACAGCCAACAGCCTCGTATTGGCCGATACTTGACAAGGCAGTTGTTGGGGCTTTTCCTCTGCACAGAGCCTCACTCACAGTGATCAGCTGAGCTCCCAGTTAGCGTTGCAGAAAAATGGTAAGACTTGTTTTATGTCTGTCCGCTCCTAAGTCTTTTAACCTGTCCAGCCAGATGGATTATCTTGTGATATTTGTGAATTCACAAACTCTATCTTGGCCTTTCAGCAGCCTGATTGGATGGGAGTCCGGCACAGTGGGTTACCGGCCCAATCACATCATAGCAGGGCGGGCTGAGGGGGGTTGGTGGCAGGAAGTACCACCTGAATCAAGAATGGCAGTTACCATGGATGTGCTTGCTTCTGCTGCGTTTGATTTGCATTTGAATATTTCCTTTTTGACAGAAGAGCAGAGGAGTGTGTGACACTTGTTCATGCAAATATTGGATACTTCATTGCGATTCGTTCGAATCATTGCTATGACCCTTTATCATTGTGGCCTTTTTTTCTTCAGATGACTGACTAAAATCGTCTAAATTTCAAACTAAAACTGTTTCTGAGCCTTTGGAGCACACGCAAATGGCTGGGGTCTTTGTGAAGCTGTAACCCTGTAGTTTTACTCCAAATGAGATCAAAACAGATGATGGATTTCCTCTTAAAAAAAAAAAGTTCTCTTTTCTCATCTGTTGTTGCTGCAGCAATAGCTGTAACAGCAGGAAAAGAGCAGCTTCTGAACCCTGTACCTGGGCTTACGAGCACAGCGAGTCTAGGTATGTGCGTGGAGCTTCTGTTCACAGAGCTAATTCGCTCACTTTTACAACTTTTCCTGATGAGAACCTTTTCCTTCTGTTACAGCTGCGTCTTCAACAGATGAAAATAGAGAACAATTTCTTTTAGGAGGATTGCTTTATGACTTGCCCAAAATCCCTCGTCTGCTGTTCATCACATTTGAAGTAAACAGTTGTGACACTATGACAGCTGCGCCACCGGATGTAGTGACCATTGTCAATCTGAGATTGGAAGTGCATAACCCCTTTTCGGTATGTAAAAATCCCCAAGTGAAAACCCAAAGTCACTTGGATATGCTCCAATCACCCCTAATATGAACAAGAGGTAGAAAATGAAATGCCACTGTCTAACAAATCACAGCCCAGGGACATTCAGAACAGTGTTTTCTGAGGCTCAGAGTGAAAAGAATAATGTCTCACAAACAAAACTCCAGCTGTGTTTGTGATGAAGATGAGTAAATATTAGTGAACTACTGTTTATTGCTGATGATCATCGACTCATTGATATTTCATGAGCTTGAATAATTTAAACTAATCTCCATATTTTCACACAAAATCACACCATATCACAGAAAAACAAACCGCTCAGGCCTGTGCTTACTCAGAAAACAGCCCCATAAACCCTACAGAAGGCCCAATTATGCCTGAAAGCTGACATCTCCTCCTCGTAAACCCAGAGGAGCTCGTAACTATCGGACAGAGCATGAAATATGGCCGCTTGTTATCGGCACCCATTTGCGGCGATTAAAAGCCGCCCCAGAGAAGCCCGGGTCGGTGATGGGTTTTAGGGCGTCCACTCTCCACCCCTCACAGCCTCACCATACGGCCACGCTCCGGGACGCCTCCAGTGGGACCGCGCCGTGCCAAAACAAGGCTTCCAATGACGCTTTGATTTATGAGCAGCCATCTTCAGCTAATGTACCGGGCACTCTGGCGGCTCTTGTGGTTCTCCTGGTAGAAGAGCTGCTTTATTACTATTATCAGCAGCAGCACTGGAGCAGAGAGAGAGGCCTGTATTATTAATAAGATCAGCCGCACGACCAGGGCCGAGCTGAGTTACATTAAACCAAGTGCAAACTCTGATTCATGGCTTTGTGTTGACATGTTGAATGACTGAAAGTTGTATGAAAACAGGAGAACAAATAGGCGTTGTTTTGACTACTATAGAAAGCTTGTTTCTCTATGACAGGCCTATTCAACTTAAGGCTCGAGTGCCAAATCAATTCACTTTCAAAATATATATAGTTAATACATATATTAAAAAAGCTGGATCCCAAAATGTAACTTTAAATGCATTTTCTTTCATGGGATCATTATTATTGCCCTTTACAGTCTTGGACTGGACAACATTTGTATTTTTTTATTTTTCTTTATGAGTAGTTAATTAGCTTGCAAACATCTGAGCTTGTTTCTTGTGAATGATGTTTGGGTTAAATATTTGGTCACACCATAGAGACGCTAGCTAGTTTTGCTTTAAGTCGACAAATCGATTGGTAAAATCAAATGGATGTCAAAAATGTTTACGATCAAACCCAATTTTTCTGATCATTAATCTTCAACTCATTTATACTGAGGCTGAGAGCTTGTGAGTGATGTGAGTTTTGTGTGGGAGTGATCCTGACTTGGGGAGAAGTTCACAGCTCTGAGGCTGTGGACAGTTCGAGTTTCTTACTCACACGTCAAGATTCTTCTTTTATAACTTTACAGACGTATGAAACCTTTACTTTAATCAACAGAAGCACACTAGCTCAGGATGTGAACATGTGAGAATTTTCAAAAATTGAAAATGAGAAAAATGAAACGAGAATCGAACCTGCACACCTTTGCGCCCCATATCACGCGCTCATCTAGCTGAGCTAAATGACAGATACTGTCACTTTGCAGCGGGCGACCGCTTTGAAACTCTCCACAGCAGTGATGTCAGAGGGAGGAGTTTAGATAACCCACCTGGACTCGTCTGACGTCAGCATGAACTGAACATGCTCTTACCCCTGCCGTACACTGAGTGCGAGTTCGTTGCGAGGCGGGACTTGGACGACTCTTGCAAGATTTTGCCGTTGGACTCAGACCTTGGAGCAGTGTGAGTGCACGTCCGAGAGTTGCGCAGACTCTCTACGGAAAGAATTTGTAGAGAGTCTATTTTTGTCTGAGGTCGCAGCGGTCTGATGGACTGGGGCTGGTGGACAAGACACATCTTAGACAGAACTCGCTTAGCAATCTGTGTGCGGGAAGCGTGACAGCATTTGACCATCGGCAGAACACTTGCAGTTTTTGCACACTTAACTGCAAGAGCAAGTTTGCAGAAAAGAGTCCAAAAAAGGCCTAGATACAGTAGATAATTCAATTTTGACCCAATTTAAAAACATGCTATCTGCTTGGTTTGAAAAAAATCTCATAATCGAGATATGTAAAAAAAATAAAATAAATAAATAGTCAATATTGTCCAGCCCTACATATTAAATTGAATTAATTAATGCTTTTCTCTGTCCATTTTTCAGTTTTTGTTGACCCTATTAGGTTGGCTGGAGGTCTGGTCACCGTGTCCCTCTTTCGTAGTTCTGTAGCCGTGATTGACAGATTAATTAACCAATCAGAGACACGCATCTTCCGCCGTGTAAAAACCAACATGGCTGCTCATACATACATGAAAAAAATATCACATGGAACTGAAAAACATCGGGGATTTCTGCAGAATCAATGAGCGAAGCAAAAAACGATTTTAATGTGAGGTGAGTGAAGTTAAATTTTGGTCTAAATGACAGACGACCAATCAGCTCCTTTGTTTCATCTGCATCATGCTAATAAGCTAACCTGATTGCCCGGTACGATGTACGTATATTTGATCTGAAACGCAGGCGGAGGGCATGGCGACCAGACCCACTCTTTGCAGTATGCTGAAGTGTGGGTTCTGGATCCCAGGCAACCTATTAGGTCCAATTTAAGGCAAATAGTTTTGCATAAAAATGTCTTCTTTCGACTTGAAACTTAGAATATTTTCCCCCTTTATTCCTTTTAGTAAACTACAGACAACAGCTAGAATGTTCACCTGCAGCGTCTCAGCTCAAACATATAACACATTCTATCCACTCAGACAAACCATCGTTACAAACTTGTAAGCATGAACCGTCGTCGCCGAAGTCATTTCTCGGTAATGGCTCGCTGTAATGTGTGTGTATCTTAGTCTGTAAAGATCTCCTGAGTGACCTAACCAACCCGGCGGGAATACCTAATGACAACTCCACATCAGTTCTTGATTAACTTTCAATAGACTCTCTCAACTGTTGGTCTCCTAATGAACGCCGGCGACGATTTGGCCGTGATTGTCTTTCCTCATCACCGCAAATGACCGCTGAGTGCTCCAATCAATATCCCAGGACTCGCTGCTCGATTACTGATGAGGCCGGCCGAGATGTTTTCACTTTTAATGTGTCTTTGGCTCGATACTCGGGGAATTAAACGGAAATTCCACTATTAAAGTCGTGTACTTAAACAAGGCTTGACGTCGTGAGGCAAGTTGTTGTCTCTGCTAAATGGTTTTGTTTTGTTTCTGACGTTTTAGGGCTTCTTTTATGGTGGGATGTTGGAGTAAGAAAATAGGTGATGGTGTCATAAGTCCAGATGGGCAGGAAGTACTTTTTTCCGTTTGTCACGAAATTACTAAAAGTCAATTTCAATCTGGTGGTTTCTATTAGCAAATAGACGCTGTGCTAATCAAATCAATTTATATTTGGATAGCTCAAACACTTTTAACACTTCGTAAAAACCTGCCTACAACTGTGGGTGTACAGTAGTTTCTGTTCCTAACTGGCCTGACCATAGGCAATTTCTTAAGCCTAATCTTAAATGTAGAGACTGTGTCAGCTTCTTTGACATGAGCAGGGAGCTGATTCCAGAACCAGTGAGCTTGATAACTCCTATTGTGACTCTCCACCAAAAGTCCAGCAGTCTTAGGAACGAAGTAGACGGTTAAGATGACACAGAACTATTATTATTTAATGCTTTCTAAGGAAGAAGAAGGATTTTTAATGTATCTCTAAACTCAACAGGAAGCCAGTGAAGATCTTTTAGTACTGGGGTAATGTGTTCTCGTTTTTTAGTACCCGTTAGTACTCTTGCTGCTGCATTTTGAACTAAAAAGTTTTGTTGAGCTTTTGGGACACGCTGCAAGCAGGGAGTTACAGTAGTCTAACCTCGACGTGACAAAGGCATGGATTAGTTTTTCAGCATCATTTTTAGGCAGTAGATTTCTAAATTTGGCAATATTTCGCAAGTGAAAATAGGCAGTTAGGCACGCTTGGCTAATATGTGCTTTGAATGAGAGCTCTTGGTCAAATAAGACTCCAAGGTTTCTTACAGTCGAGCTGGAGGCTACACTGACATTGTCCAGTGTGATTATCTGCTCGGTTAGAGAGTCTCGCAGGTGTTTAGGGCCGAGTAAAATCACTTCTGTTTTATCAGGATTAAGGAGTAGGTAGTTAAGGCTCATCCAGGTTTTTATTGGATCAAATTATTTGATCAGTCTGATCTGGTTGCATTGATAAGTACAGCT
The DNA here is from genome assembly GCA_038363315.1 of Mugilogobius chulae. Classification (NCBI taxonomy): domain Eukaryota; kingdom Metazoa; phylum Chordata; class Actinopteri; order Gobiiformes; family Gobiidae; genus Mugilogobius; species Mugilogobius chulae. Next base: position 17,732,090 of record CM076411.1, on the reverse strand, counting down.
GAGTGTCATCTGCATAACAGTGGAAGTCAATGCCATGCTTTCTGGTAAAATTACCTAACGGAAGCATATAAAGAACAAAAAGAATTGGCCCGAGTACAGAGCCCTGTGGCACACCGCAGGTTACTTTAGAACACTGCAAGAAGCTTTGGTTTACATTAACAAACTGGTACCTATCAGATAAATACGATTTAAACCAGCTTCCTCTGACACCTACATCACATTCTAATCTCTGCAGTAAAATATTGTCGTGAATGGTATCAATTGCTAAAAATGGATTCTTTGAGATGCAGTATATCCATATTTAACAAAACAATTCAGTATCAATTCTCTGACAAAATTAGAGTAGAACCTTCCTTTTCAGTAGTTCTGCAGTAAAATACAACTTTATTGCAAAATTTGAAATCTTTTCCACCTTGAACATAGAAGTGGGTGGTGACGTAGCAAGAGGAGAACGACTTACTATGTTATTGTTTTACTTTTCCTGCCAGGACATTTCCGTAGTCCCTCTGTAATTATGCTACTTTTTATTTTAACAACAAAACTGATTTTTATGTTTGTTGAATAAATGAGCGGAGAATTTTATCTGGACACAGAGCAGCTCCTCCTGTTCATCCTCTCCCAGCTTGGGTCAGGTAGGTCTACTGTAGCTACAGTTTAATAGCTAAGGTAAAGGTCTGTGATTGAAAACGGCTATGAGCCATCACACAGTATCTCCATCATGCAGATACTTCAGGTTTGCCTCAAGTCAATCCACAGGGCTCTTCTCTCTTTGGAAGACGTATTTTCAATTTGTCAGGACCTGTCGATGTATTGATGAGTACATATTGATGACGGCTCCATTGGCTTCTCTTTCTCGGATCCGTGCGTCTTGACGGTAATGGTCAGTGAAAATGCAGCGGTGCAGTGTGGTGATTTGACAAACTTGGAACACCAATGCTCTTTGCCTTTTGTTTTATTTCTTGCTCTTGTGTTTTATTAATGCTACGAGACAAAAGACAGTGTTATGGATCTGGAGTCAGTGTGAGCCCAGTGTTAGTTTCACTTTGTTGTGTGAAAAAAGCTGTTCTAAAGCCAGGGTTGAAGCTAAAATGCAAGGTTGTTAATAAACTAGGGGTGGGACAATTCACTAAAGTCACGATTCGATTCAGTTTATGATTTTGCAGCCACAATTTTTGATTTTGTTAGTTTATCTGGATTAACATTTTTTACTACCTTAAGACACAAAATAAACCATAATAAATGTTATTAACAAATGTTGTTAGGGTCAGAACTTTTGTGTTTTATCAACATTTGAACAGTCATATTTAGTGTCCATATTTAGAGGTTCATCCATCAGTTGTTTTTGAAAAATAATAATGCAGTTTCAGTCAGGTCTTGTGTAAGATCATGGTTTGTTTCTCAAACATCGTGGCTGTTATTGTGTGAATTATAAAACTACAGAGTGTGTATCTGTGGCTACATGAGCAAAACTGATCGATTGTGGCCTTTCGATTCAATTGCTGCATACTTTGATCGATTTTTGACATGTGTAAATACCTTATTTTGGTTCTCTGCAAATCAGGTAGCTCAACTTTAAATTAGGATATTTAGGTCTTGTCTCTAGGCCAAGGACTCACTGCACCTCGAAAACCTTGTGTTTGCTGTGATCAGCCTGTCCAAAGGGTAAATATAAACCTATTCATGTGATTATTTCACTAAATGCGGACTGACAAGTCTGAACAGTTTTCCCATAGAAAGACACACGACTGAAGCGCACACACATTCTGCTGTAACTGGTGATGTTTTTGTGGATTACTTACATAAACGATGTGATGTGCAGTCTGTTTAGCCCCTTATGTTAAGCTTTGCTTCAGAGTAGAAATGTGTTTGTCTTGTAATACTTTTTTTTGTGAGTGAATTAAAAAAAACAGATCAAGAAGAAGGATCAACCTTATTAAAATAAGTGCATAGACCCTTTTCATGCCACGGCAAAAAAGACGAAAACTCATAGCCGACGCATTAAAAGTTCGAAGTTTTATCGTGGTTAAAATGTCATTTTGTTGTGAACTGTGACTAAGACCTTTGTGTCTAATGTTAGTCTGACCTTACCCAGACGTGCAGGTGCAGTTTCATGTTCAAATTGGTCTGTTTTATTTAGAAATGTAGCTAATACTGTACTGTTGTCAGTCATTCAGTTTTTTACACACAAGACCCTTATTTTCTACTTTAGCAAAGCCTTTGGCGAGAGCTGACAGATTTTCAAAGCTACATGCAACCAATTTTGTTGGACTAAGTTAATCGTAAAATAATGACTAGTGTGTCTCTGAAGCACTAATGGGAGGTGTGCGTATTAGCATATTTAGCATTAGCTTCAAGACACGAATGAACTGTTAAAAGACAGCATTTGAGCCACTACTTAGCAACGTAAGGCGGACATGAAACAAATGTAAAAATCACCTCTTAAGCCACGTGAAAAAGTAGATCTTGTTCCAAGACAAACCACACAAATGCTTCCATCCGTTAGAAGTAATTCACCAAAGTTTGTGTCAGGTCCCACAGAGTAAGTTACGATATATATCCTGACAGTTCCGAACAGAATTGGACATTTTTTCCCTCCAAAAATGAGCTAGTTTACACAGGTTTAAACGAAGGAAACGTCGTCTTTTGCCTCCGGCTAAGCTCCGCCCACCAGAATTGGACGCAATGTTTACTAACATGCAACCCTATCAATAAATCAACAATACACATTCCTACTAAAACAATCCAACTCGCACAACTAGAAATATCTGAATTTACTGAACTACGACTGGTCAAAATGACAGACATGGAAAAGTAGTATGGACTATTCATGCAGGACTAGAAACTTTAATTATTACAGTTTGTCGGAGGTCTCTGGGCAAAACTATTCTGGTATGAATAGACGACAGTAGAGCTTGAATTCAATAGATAAAGACTAGAGCTGAAATCAATGCGCGCTGACAGCTTGTGGCTATTCTAAGTGAAGTGTTGTAAACTGTTATGTTGGTTTGCATTGGTTTTTGGCTCCGTGTCGTTTTCCTGCAGAAGAATTGAGACAGCGCCGTGATGGTTATTGCGTTGTAGTGCTTTCATATTCACATTGTCAGTATTGGCTCAGGATATTAGCTTGGCTCATATTCATTCAGACAAAGTGATTGTGTCATTTTCTATTCTCTTGGTTATGAGCTGCCTGCCTGTGCACACTTGTAACTGCTGACTCTCTTTGCATATTGTCCCACTGCAGATTCGAATGGATGACAAGTTAAAGGGACCGAGTCATTGTCTCAAGTAAGTTTCAAAAGAGAGGCGAGTCCAAATCATGTCTTAAGTCAAAGAGAAGAAAACCCAAGTCAAGTCTCAAGTCAAAGAGAGACAAGTCAAATGCTTTTTAGTCCATTTTTCCTGTTTTTCAATTCAAATTACTACTGAAAGTCACCAGTATTTTCTGCTGCAACAAGAATACGAGCAGTGTCTAAGGCTGCATTCACAATACAAATCAAACCGGACTCTCCTCGATTGGGAACCAAAGTTGCAACATTGTATCTTTCTATTAACCAGCTCGTTTTGCGTTTACAAAACACTTATTGCCAATCGGACCAGCGCAGCAGAGACACATCTGCCTTTGGCCTGTAGAGGCGCTGTGGGACAGAAACATGGTACGTCAGCAACAAAGAAGACATCAGAAACAAACACGCTGCTGGACTTTATATTTTTGTTTTTATGGATCTGTCCCACAACTTCTCTCACATTAACGGGACCAGAATGAGTGACAGACCAAGTGTCGGAGCAAAGACACTTTCACTTTCACTTCAGAAGACGAGAGAGGAGGTCTAGGCATTTCGTTCGAGAGTAAAACGTTAAAAAAGTTAATCTGTGTGAGAAAATCTGGCTATGAAAGTTCTGGCTATGGCGCATCAGCGCTAAAAAAGATTTTTTCTTCTACGTTATTTCCTGAATGTGGGCTAGCGCCTCCCACTATCGTGACGTCAGAAAAGTGACAGCATGATCAGTTCTGACCAATCAGCGCGATGGTGGCCTGAGTGGGGGGAGAGCGGCAGAGGAGCGGGGGAGCAGAGAGAGCGCGGGCAGAGCGGTAACGTTTAAGCGTTTGGGGCATCAAAAAAATTGGAAAATTTATGTTGTGAAACTAGAGAGAAATACCTTCAAAATGAGACCTTAGTTAAAGCTGTAGGTGCCGTGTCCGCGGAGCACGGACAGTTTGAAGTGACAAAAATGCATTGACGGTCTATGAGGAAATTTATGCTTGGGCCTAACCGCTGCAGTACAGCGGAGCAGCCATATCGCCACTCGTACGGGAAAGAGGGGGCGGAGTCCAATCCAGGTAATATAATACATCCATGGTCTCAGCCTGGATCACTTCAGTGTTTACTTCCTGGTTTTGTTCTGCTCTGGCTTCGTTTGCTTCACAAAACAAATGAACCGCTCCAGAGCTCGATTCAACCGAGCCGGGACCGACCTCTCCAACCGAACCAGATTTGGACATTTTGGACCGGATCAGAGTTCGATTGCGTGTTCACAATTACCCAATCGAACCGAACTATCCAGACACATGAATCCTGATCCCAATCAAAAGTGTATCGTGAAGGCAGCCTAAAAGATAAAACACTGACTCAAAAGATTCTTAATGGAAGCATATGTAAGATGCACAACTAGACTTATGAAAAGGCATTACAATCACAGATAATAGTGTGATATGATTAGTTGAGGCCGAGTTAACTTCGTAAGCCACTTAAGCTGAGATCAAACATTGAAATTCCTCCACACTAAAACTGTTTATGCAAGAAAAGCCACTTCAGCGCAGAGGTAGTTTTGAGTGTCGACAGAAGCTGTGTGGACGCTGTTTGCGAGACAGTTCTGTGCACACTAATGAAAGATTAGTGAGCAAAGAGTAATAACAAATGTTTCTCAAGCTCAGAGAATTTACAAACCATCATCCAGACAACTGCAGATGGATTGAAATTTGAACTTTGAGCATTTTAACTTATGCCATGCACTTTTAAAACTGTAATGCTCAAACCTGACAGTCTGCTGTAAACACAAGCAGCAGACACCTCTGTCACATGTGTGTGTACATAGAGCCATGCTGTTTCCTTCATGTCGTATCAGTTTGTCTCTTCAGAAGCCTCAGAGGTCCCAGTGTCTCGCTCTTACACCCAAACACAGCATCATGAATAATGGAAGAGCAGGGCTTGTATATCACACTGTGTCTGTAAGAGTGAATTCACACACACACAGCTTGAAGATTCTTTTTTAAAGGTTTTTTACTTGATAATTCTACAGTAATTTGTAAAATGGACAAATACAGTCAAAAATGAGTATAGAACATGACTTAGGTCGATATGGATAAATGTATTTTACCCAGAAAGAACTTTCGGTAACACAGAGAGAAACAATGAGGTGGTTTGAACCAAACCGCCTAATTTGTTGCATTTTGCCTTAAAAAAAAGGGGCCAGGATCTTGGACAGCCGATGTAGGGACTATTTTAGCTAAGGCTTTTCTCTTGAATCTAGAACTTTTCAGTGTAGTAACGTTTCTCCTGTAGGCTTTTAGTCATTTAGTTGACTAATTGATTGATGGAGTCATAGTCGACTAACATTTTCATTATTATTTTATTTAAACAGGGATTCTCAAACTTTTTCAGACCAAGGAACCCCTTATCAGCTCAAAAATCTTCCAAGGACCCCCTATTACTTTTCGCTCTGGTATCACATTAAAAGTCGGAAATTAAAGCTACGTTATATGTCAAATTTGAATACAGTAAATGGTTCATTTCTTTTGATCATTTTTACAGGTTCTATTCAAAACTATTTATCTTTTCTATCCAAAAGTCATTGTTTAGGATAAGAAATTTTTTATATTGCAAAAATTATCAATGTTTCAAAAAAACACATGGTCCAGGGACTCCCAGGGGTCTTTTTTAGCACAACAGAGGATTTTTTTCGTTTCTAAAATTATTATTATTATATTATTAATTTCTTACTGAATTATATAAGAAATAAAATTCTGAAACAGCGGATTTTTGTTCTTACAAGTGCTCCTCAGTGTTCTTAGGATTTGTTCTTACAGACACACATTTTCCATTAAAAACACATTTTGTAAATGCCAAAAAATGTTTGTATGGAGCCCTTAAGAACCAACGTGTTCTCATGAATTGCGTAAAATAGCACGCCATGACAAATTGCGTGTCACAACGACGCCCTCTGCCTGTTTTGGCGTGCAATTACACGCTCGTTTTCTCTGGTGTAGTCTGGACAGGCCTAGTGGTTGACAACAAACACGAGGTTTTTCAAGGGATTAACATCCAAATTTAAGTCTGAAGTTACACAAATGGGTAAGTTTAGCTCTTTGGCTTGGAGTTGGTGAAGGTTAGGATTAGGATTGTGTTAGTCTTCATGAATAATAACTAGGGATGGGACGATTCACTAAAGTTACGCTTCAATTCAGTTTTTGCAGCCACGATTTTCGATTTTGTTCGATTTTGTTAGTTTATATTAAGTTTTTTTTAACTTAAGACACAAAATAAACAAGAGTACATGACATTTTAAAAAAGGCTACTGTTGTTAGAGCTTAGAACTAGTGTTTTTTTTGTCAACATTCAAACATTATATGTCCAGGGGTTAAAGTGGGCCGGAACGGTCAGGAACGGCGTTCCGGCACCTTCAATGCCCTCAAAAAAAATAATAATAATAATAATTAAAAAGTAGGCTAATTAAAAATAACATTGATATAATAAAACAAACACTTGCAAAATGAATATGGTAATTAAGGCATTGAGTTGCAGTTGCTTTGAGTTGCAGTTACTCTTTTTTGCAGCTTAGATATATTTGATAAGTGATCAAGTTACAGCGGCACCAGCGAAATGAACAACTGGCCCTGAACTGCGTGCACCTCGCTGCACAGCGCAGAGTCGTGTCACTCACGGGGAAACTGCTGTCTGTCTGAGGACAGGGCTCATCTCACAGCGGGACGGAAGACCCCAAAACAAAACTTTAAGGACTTTTCTTTTCAATTATATCAACACGGAGCTCAAAGCTAAAGGCGACGTAAACGATGACGTGATATTCGCGTGTTCCACGAGACAACTCGGTCGCGGAGGGCGAGTCCCTCCCGCTGGTGCTGTTTCGGATGTGAGGAAGTCCGACAGCGCGGTGCGCACGAACGGGAGAGAGCGATATAAGCTTCCAAATAACCGCGTGTGGTTTTACCGCGCTAAAAATTGACTTATAAATTGGCACAGATATGTTAAAGCCCAGCACTGAGGGCAGAGGGGCAGGAGCAGGAGAAGTGACCGGAGCAGTGACAGGGGAAGGAGGGACTCAAGGAGGAGAGAGGAGCTGAAGGAGTACAGTGTACAAGCACCAAACTATAGAAAATTGTCTTGTCTAATTTTGAGGGCATTTTTATCACATATACTATATTTTATCTAGAAATAAAACCAGACAGACAGACAGACAGACAGACAGACAGACAGACAGACAGATAGATAGATAGATAGCTTTTTCTCTCTTAAAGTCAGTACAGTCCTGCTGTATTGTTGAATATCAATACTTTTTTCAGCTAACAATTTAATATTTTTCAAAACGTTTTTGTTTTTAGCAGTTTGTCACAAGATTAAAACTGACTGACTCTCCTAAAACCCAGTTTTACAGGGGCAGAGGTAAGGGAGGCATCCAGGGCTGGGGCCCCCTTAATCTGGCCTTTGGTTGCCTCTTTATATTTATTTTTATTGCCTGATGTGTTTTTAAATATGGTAAAGTTACATCACATAATATGAATATCACATCTAAAACTCACCAAAATGCAGGAAATTGCATTGAATTTTTAAAAAATTCCCCAGACCCCCCTTTTTTTAAAGAGTAGTCTGATTCCAGCTGCTCAATGTCAAGACACATCAAGACACATCTCTATTCTGCAACCTCCAATAGCAAATATATAAATGACAATGTAAGAAAAGACTATTAATCAAATCGTTTTGGACTTTTTTATCTTGCGTACGACCCTGAACCTAAAATAGAGTTCCCCCATCTCCCAAATCCCACTTTAACCACTGTATATGTCCATATTTAGAGGTTCGTCCACCCATCAGTTGGTAACGTAACACAACAATGGACATTCAGTCAGGTCTGGCACAAGTTCAGGCTTTGCTTCTTCAAACATTGTGACTATTCTTGTATTATTGTGTGTATTATATAAATACAGAGTGTGTGCTTAAGTCAGTGGCTGCATGAAAAAACGGATCGATTCTGGTCTTTCGATTTGATTGCTGCGAACTTCGATCGATTTTCGCTGTTTTCAATCGATTTTCCATCCCTAATAATAACACCTCTTTAACATTCACCAATGAAATGAACGAGGACAGAAACGCGTCCAATACACACGCACTAATAAGAAGTTGCGTTGACACACTGTTAAAATAGCGTGGTATTGACACACTTATCCATGAGAACAGGCTGTAAGAACACATTTGTTCCTATGAACATGTCATAAATGAGGCTTATTGATTGAATCTGCCTTTTGTGATATAAACACTGTTCCCTATTCATTTTCTCTATACTGTTTAAATGATTGCATAATCATTTTAGTCTTATGAGAAAAGTTTGAGTCAGATAAATGTTCAGTTTCAAACATATTCTTAGTGCTGCCACAATGCTAAAATTTGATGTTGACACTAAAGGGTTAGATTAATATAAAAATGAATGAAAACACTCTTTTTAAGTCTTTTTTTTTTTTTTTTTTTGTAAGCAGCCATGTTTGTTTTTATATGGGAGACAATATGCATCCTTGATTGGCTGATTAATCTGTCGGTGGCCAGACTGTATATTTTAACCAGGCAAAGTAAATGTCCCTGCAGGAGAACCGACCCCATGAAGCAAATGGACTAGAAGCGTTCCCGGTGCCTGCTTCTTGGTCCTTTTCATTCACCAAACCTCTTTACGACACTTGATAAGTTCAAGACACAACTTTTAATAAATCCTTTGTTTCCGTGTTTTCCATATCTAAACGATCCTCTCCAAATCCCTCATCCATTAAAAGTTATGACGTCTAATAAAAGCGGAGTTGGCGTGCGGAGGCCGAGGAGTAATGGGACCGTTGTATAGCGCTGTAGCATGTTCTCAGTGTGTACGCCGAGCTCCCGTTATCAGCCCGGAGAGCCATTACCACACCACTCTTTTATGACACGCTCTATTATAGATGCCTTCTGCTTCTGCACTTTCATCTCGGGCCGTAAACATGGGCCCAGTCAGCAAAGTCCACTCATTAAGACACATTTCAATGTAATTATTTATTGATGGCTCCTGTGATGTATTGTCCGAGCCGCCCCGGTGTGAGGACCAGATAGCTCAAGTTAACAGCTGTCTTAACTCTTCGGAGGCTAATTAAGGGCTTATCGGAAGTGTGGTAAAGGTTAGCGGGGAGGAAGATGGGGAAAGTGTGCACATAAAGTTTAGAATGTGTTAATAATAAAGTCAGGAAAAGTGGCCTGTTTGTAGTTGTAGTTAACTAAATAAATGGTTATCAAATCAAACTTTATTTCTAAAGTGTTTTACATACGTACAATTTAAAACAAAGTGCTTTATAGTGCATTAAAAACAATCCCACATGCCTCCCCAGACAACCCTCACTCAGCCCCCACAGTACATGCACATACCCCCCACCTCTCATGTAGAATATATTTTGTTACACTTGCATACATACATTGACCGGGTACAGATGGACCAAAGAAAGGAAGCATCTTTAGAGGAGTTGTCTGCACCAGGAGCAGAGTCGCCTGCAGCCACAGGACACCAGCCAGTGGCGGAGACAGACTTTTAAGCAAGGGGTGGCCATGGGGTGGCAAGGGGGTCCACAATAATGACATCCATTTATTGTTTTCACAGGCTATATGAATTTCTCTTCATACTGTTTTTATAAAGAGGAAATTGCCAGATTACAGCCATTTTTAAGTATGTTTAAAATGGGCATCACAATGTTTTGTGAAATGTTAGTGGGACATATTACAGTTTTGCTGTAAAAAGGAAACAATGCGTATTGGTTCAATATGTACATCTTTCCATCTTTAGAAAATATAGTTCAGGACAAAAAAAAAACAAAACAGAGAGAGATGAGGTCAAGACCAAACCTCCAGGGCCCACGAGCCAGCAGCCACAGCCGACCACAGCTCCTGGTGCAGAGGCTCCTCAGAGGAAACACTGGAGATCCTAAAAGTGATAAATACAAAACCCTTTGGTCTTAGTCAGGACACGAGCTGCAGAATTTTGTAATAACTGTAAACCTAATATTATGTTTTTGGGAAGAACAGAGAGCAGGGCATTACAATAGTCTATACGACTGGTGATAAAAGCATGCATCAGCGTCTCTGTGTTGGCCCGAGAGAGAATGGGACGGACTCTGGCCATGTTTTTAACATTTTTTTAATGTGAGGAATAAAAGTCAGCTCTGAGTCAAAGACGCCCAGGTTTCTTACTTTGAAGATGGTTTAAAAGAATGTTTGTAATTTGGGTGAAAGTTTCTCTCTCTGGGCCTCAAGACCGATGACTAAAACCTCAGTGTAGTCCTGGTTAAGTTGGAGAAAGTGGATTTGAAAAGAGCATCCATAGGTCTGGTGTCATCAGGAGACATGGAGATGTCCAAAGATGAATGAGTGAATTGACTAAAGAGGGTCGACTCATTGTGAGGTCAAAAGCATCACTGTTAGACTGACCAATTTGAATTGATTATTGGATTTGATTCAAACATACATTTTAAAACTTCATGTGTAAAGACAGGGTTCCCACGCGTCCTGGAAAACCTGGAAAAACTGGAAAATGATTAGCCCATTTTTTAGTCATGGAAAACACATGGAAAATGAGAAAAGCAGCCAAATGTCATGAATAATAAAATGTTTTCCTGGAAAATTATTGGGCCTAATAATAACATGTATAACAGTGCGCAAACAAATGAACCAGATTTTTTGCAATGTGCACAGCCAACTTATGTATAAGCTAGTTAAAAAAATATATATAAATAAAATGCCTCTGTACTAATGTAAAACTTACATCCAAAATATAATGGGAGAGGACCCTCAGACCCCCTCACATCTCATTTATTGTTTTTTTTCAATTGGTTGTTTTAATTGGAAGCATATATTTTTACAAACTAGGCCAAACAGTAGTTTGATTTTAGTTCAACAGCCTGAGGTAAAAAGTGTCAAAAACTATGATTTTATTTTCATGTTTTTCAGCCACTGGAAACCTGTAAAATGCATCAGGATACACCAAAATGTACTTAATTTAAAAAAAAAAATCTCAGGGGGAGAACCCCCAGACCCCCCACTCCTGTTTTTCTCCCTGCATCACTGCCAAAATACTGTAACTGTGATGCTCATGAAACACACTAAAAAGAAGCTATCAAAGTGTACATTTGCAAATTGCTCCTGTCTGACAAGATCCAATTTTGATTGACAACTGGCCATACGACTGTTATATACTTTGATTGCCATAAATGAGGACTATTAGGTTGACACAAACTTGGCAAAACAGGCTAAATAGTGGTGATGTAGATGTCGTGATTACATCAAATCCTTGTTGCGAATGTCCTGGAAATGTCCTGGAAAACGTTTTTGGGATTAGAGTGGGAACCCTGAAAGATTGTCAAAGTGTCTGCTCAAAAGGAGATAAATCATTAAGAGACCAACATGATGTATGATTTGCATTGTTCCTGTCCTTCAAACATGCTCCGGAGCTTTCCCACTTTGGATTCTCAGGCACCAGAACCATAAATAAATAACTTCCATAGAACCCAGGATGAAGTGGATTAAATTAAATAATAAAACATTTTTAGGAGCAGATTGGACACTTTTTTTTCCACATGAAAACCTTTATACAAAAGCAAAACTGACAGAAAGATTGTTCTGTCTGGCCCTAAACCAGATAATATTAGTGCACTCCATTATTGTCCATGAGTTTGAGACACTGTCAGGTTTAAGCAGTGTTAGTGCATTCATAACAAATAGATTTCATGGGCAGTGTAAAGTTTTATTGACCGTTTTATGCGACTTTGAGCGAGTGCCAGGGAAAGTTGCCCATGTGACATTTGCTGAAGCTGTTGAACCAGCACATTTTATGAACGACATTTGTGCTCACAGAAGGGTTTATTAGACTAAAGCGACACACTTACCAGAGCACAGGGTCAGCAGGGACCGGGATCACTTTAAAGTAAAGAAAAGACTTTATTCTGTTGGTGCGACAATGGCTCTCGGAGAAGATTTCAAATATCACTGCTGTTGGAAAATATGAGTCTATACATGCACAAAGGGATGACCAAAGATAAAGATTTATGTTGCAGATTTGTGGCTGTGTAGTCGTGTTTCCGGCAAATGCCCAGTTTGGATATTTCAATTCAAACTCATGTGAACTATATGTCAGTAATAGTTGTTAGTAGGCTTAAACTAATTATTTTTTCAAAAATAAAAACTGTCAGATTAATTCTGTAGCTAATAGTGATGTGGCTCAAAAAAATGTGCTTCAAATTCAAGACTCAACCCAAACCCACACACATACATAACACTGTAGAGCCTAGACTGCAGAGGCATATCTAGGCCTACACTGTGCTGTTAAGCATGCTTTGTGCTCAAACGCACAGTTTGGGGACCGTGTCCAATCACAGCAGTCACAGCCGATGCTGCTTTTGCCTGTATGTTGTTCACAGATAACAGACCAGAAGTTCTTGAAAAACGTCTGTGCTGTTGGATCAGGAGGAGCTGAGCTGATGCTCTGGACGTTTCTCCAGGTGAAGATCTGACTCTTTGAGCCCGTAGTTTATGATGATGAATTTGTTCACGCTGGAGCATCATTTGTGTAGTTAATGTGTTTATGACAGTGTCGATAAAGTGGTTGCTCATTTTTTTCCACTTGTCTGTTGCCTTTTTCTTCCTTTTTTGTAAATACAATCCAAAAATTGTGTCTTAGTTTGTTAAACAGGGACAGAACATACTTTTCATGAGCCTTATTGGACTGACATTCACCTCACCTGAAGCTAAAGCATAGCTACATTTAGACCCAACCCACACGAATCCCACAAACTTTTTATTGCGCTATCCAACCCGCCCGAACACTAGTAGCTAACATTTTCATTGTTATGTAGTGTTTAGCTCAAAACTAGACATGGACAGTATGCAGCTGTACTGTATTTACTTTGCAAAGCTTGAGTAATTTTTTTTTACTTTTCAGACTGTTTTTCTAGACCAGCATGCTTTAATTTTAATGGAAGCAAGCGCCACTTACAAACTACACAGCTCTAGACTCTTACTTACCACTGACTGCACAGCCAATCAGGTCTCATCTCAGAGAGTCATTAAGTGCCTCATACACTTCTGCAGAACCAGTCTGAAAAGATCAAGAAAATGTATCGATCATTAGCTGTGCACAAATTATACCCCCCCCCCCCCCCATTCTTCCTCTTGAATCTGTCTTCCCCTCCCACTATCCCACTTTTCTCTCTTTCTCTCTCTCATTCTTCCCCTTGCCCCCCCCCTCTCTCTTCTACTCTCTTTCTTCCACCCTTTCTATCTCTTTTTCTTCTCTCTCTTTCTTTTCCCCTCTTTCTCTTTGCTGCTGCCTCTTTTCCCTCTTACTGTCTTTCTTTTACCCTTTTTCTTCCTTCCTTTCTCTTTGTCTATCTTTTTCTCTCTTTTCTTCACTCTCTTCCCCACTCTCTCTTCCTACCTTTCTCTTTCTCTCTCTCTCTCTTTCGTCTTCTTTCTCTCTCTCTCTTTTTCTTTCTTTGCAGCATTCCATAAATGTCTAATAATAAAACATTTAATTTCCCATAAACCAGTGTTGCCATCATAGTCTTAGTTTAGTTTTAGTTTAGTTTAGTTTAGTTTAGTTTAGTTTAGTTTAGTTTAGTTTATTTGAGCAACAAAAGAGTTCATGTTTAACATGTACATATAATGGAAAATACAAAGAGCAATGATACTCAAAGGGAGTAGGAAGAAGTTCAAGAACTTATAAACTCCTACCCCGTTGCACATACGCGCTGGACACATAATAATTTCATATTCTTGTGCACACACACATGCCGGTCAATGCATGAGTGTGTGTTACAATCGTTTATGTTCGTACAAAAAAAATGCTGTAAATAACATAACAAATAACAATGAAAATCAGACATCTTACTAGATGAAAAGCTGAGTTTTTTGTTCTGCATAAACGGCACACAGCCAGTTTTAGGACAACAAAGAACTCATCATTTATGACTATACAAATAGTTTTCAATGTTACATTCTTCGTTTATGGTCGTAAAAATAAATAAATTAACAATAATAATAATAAATAATGCAATTAATATTATATCATTGTTCATTTATTGTTGTTACCGTAGTAACATTACAAAATGTAACTTGTTTCGTTTATGATCGTGCTAAAGAAAATATAGCTTATTTGAGTAGAGACCATATTTGTTATTTATTTATGGCCATACAAACAAACATTTCTAGTTTTCAAACGTTTTCAAAACCAGTTTTCCTCGTTTATGATCGTACAAAGAAAAATTTACTAATTTTGAATAAAGAAAGATTTGTTTAAAGTTTAAATTTTTTTTTTTTTTTTCCCTTCATTTATGGTCATACAAAATATGCATTTTAGTTTTAAAACGTTTCCAAACCAGTGTTCTTCGTTTATGATCGTACTTTTTTTTTTTTTTTTTTTTGAGTAAAGAACAGAGTTTTCCTTTGTTCATGCTTAGTAGAAGATAAGCATTTCTAGTTTTAAAACAATTTTAAAACATTTATTTTTTTCGTTTATGTTCGTACAAGAGAAAAGAATTTACTTGATTCATGTCAAGGATGGGATTTCCCTTCGTTTATGTTCGTACAAAAAAAAAAAAAAAAAAAAAGATTTTTTTTTTCTTTTTTTCCTCGTTTATGATCGTACAAAGAAAAGAAAGTCTTAGTCATCGTTGTCATGGTTACTCATTGTTGGCAAGTGCTTTTAACTCATCATTCTATAAAACTCAGACTGGGTAAATGAACAAAACTGAATTGTCCTGTTTATGCATCTTTCTTTAAACTAGAATTTAACTTTCATTTATACCTTTTCGAAGTGACGTTTGAAACCTAAAAAAGATTTTAAATAGATGTCTTACACTCTCCCGATTACTTTCCATTCTGGTCCTTCATAGTCTAGTCCTGATCAAGGTTAAACAAGCTATAAAACCTGTCCAAAGGGCTATTCATCAAGTGAAGAAAATCGGCCCGAACATGATCCGCGACATGTAATTCTTCAAAAACTCGCCAGCGTGCACGGGCTATATATTCCACAAACAATTTCTGCTGTGACGTTAAGCATGAGCGGGTCTATACGTGTGTGCTCGCAGCTCCTGTCAGCCGTCACAAAGGCCCGAGCTGATTACGGGGCGGCCCACAGGGGATTGTCTTGGCTCAGCAGATAAAAGAGGTTGGCAGCGGCGGGACAGGTTCCATCCATCAGGCGCTGAGGTGGTTCTCGGGGCCGTTTTTACAGCCTCGTGCAGGTCTGACGGATCGCCAAGGCCTGATGACATGAAGACGTCTGAGGCTTTGTCATCGCCCACCGTGGACCCCCGAGGACGAGTGTGGACAGTGGGGAGAGAGGGATGAGCTGTGGGGGAGTTTAGCTGGAGATTAAGTTAATTAACTCTTTCACTGTCAGCTCTATTTTTGTTTCGCCCCTCCCCTGCCAGGTTTTATTTTATTCATGACATCAAATTAGCTTCAAACGTTACAAAATTGCTATTCTACAATAATTCCTTCAATTTTATAGGCATTTGACATTTCTTATTTTCATTCAATTTCAGCATTTGACGGCAAACTTTTGAGACTGTTTGCTGGGCGATTTTTTTTACCCATTTGGGGACAATTTTTCACTTGTCTTTGTCGTGCACCGTGTAGTGTACATGGAGTAATGAGAAACGATTAACACCTCTCAACAGCTTCAGATCAACAACCATTGGATTGCAAGAAAATCAAACATGATTGAAATCCTGGTGGCTCCTCGTGGAAACATCTCTCACACTGCCCATGCACAATGTTTATTGTTAAACACTGGCATCTAAGCTTTCAGGTTCTTCTGTTTCTCCTCCATCTTTTTTATGTTGTGCTTCTGGCCATGCAGTGTGAGGGAGCCCGATCTCACAAGAAAACGTACATTTACCACGACATTACACATTATGTAAATTAGGTCTGATTAGCACAAGTTCACGGCTGTTTTGTGTAATTATAGTACGCATCACAGTCCCAGTTAATTTCAATGGTGGTTGTTAAGATGTGTTCTTATTTATGAATATTAATGAAATCCTGATTCTAATCTTAACTTGCCCCAAGCCCCAGACCTAATCTTACCCATTGTACTAACTTTATGCCTGAATTTACCCCTTTCACTTAAAGAAAATGTCCGCACGTGGCTTCAACCAAAACTCGTCCTATTTTGACGCTGTGAAATCTTGTGTCATTTTTACGCTTTTTCATATCGTGCTAAATGCACAGCGTAACTTAAGAACTAAAAACAGCTGTGAACTCATGGTCAAAATACGCTGTTTTTGTGTCGTGGTAAAAGTACGCCATCTAGTGAGACTGTGTTGTGTGAGGACATGAATCGTGAGCTGCTAACTTTTGACTGTAGTGATTCACTCGTACAGTCTGAAAACATCAGTGTCTGCCCAACGTGTTCTCCTGCCCAACACACCGCCATGACAAATTGTGTCATGAAGATGCTTCTGCCTGTTTTGGCGTGCAATTACACCCCCTTTTTTTCTGGCGTGATATAGACACGCGATGTGGTTGCAGACAAACGTAACTTTTTTGGGGGGTTAAAGGCTAAGTTTAGGTCTGAAGTTACAAAAAATAGGTAAGTTTTAGGTCTGAGGCTTGGAGTTGGTTAAAATCCGTGCATTGTCCCAGTCCTTTATTTGATTATTCTGTTTACAGTGATCTGATATTGTCGACTTCAAATTGTCCTGTTGCACCCTCGGTCGTTCGGCTCTTGTTAAATGTCCTGTTGTTTCTTCCTCGCATTCATTTTTGTTTCTCCTGAAATTAGACGTTTTCCCTGTTTCCCCGATGTATGTTCTTTCACATGATTTGCATGGTATTTCGTATATTACGTTGCATTTGTGTTCTGTTTTTTTTTTTTCCTTGGGGTGTACTAAATGCTGTCTACAATTCTTGAAAGGTTTTACGGTTGTGCCAATACGTTCTGTTACTCCTCGTATATATAGTAAAGTGACGGTGTCTCTGCTCTGATCTGTATTTTTTTTGTGTGTGAATATAATGTATGTTCCATAAAAGAGGCTGACACTCGTCCTCATTGTTTAGTCATGTAAACCTTGAACAGACAAAAACAACTCTGACATGAAGTTTGATTTAGAAAAAGTTATCTCTGGTTTTGAAAGAGTCAATATCACATCCCTAAAAGTTAGCATAAAAACATAGCGTTTTAAGCCGCATTGTATATTCAGTATTCTAAAAAAACGACGCCCAAAGTCACACACAACTACAGCAAAAACCGTAGCAATCCCATCAATTTCCATCCTCGCTCATCTCCGCCGTCAGCTCTGATTTATCTCCAGCTTGTTTTTGGCCGCTCAAACGCCTGAAAATAATCTGGTTATGCTCAAACTCATTTTTAATTAAGCGATGAGCCTATTTACCATCTGCAACGTACGCGCCATTAACTCGGACCGTAATAGGTTATGTCAGAAAAGTGTACCGTAAATTGCTTCGCACTTTTTTTGTCTTGATACTAATTCAGACGGATACGTTTTGAGTCATTAAGCCTCGTTCGGCTGCTAGGAGCTGAAATAGTTGAAAATCACGCAGCACTAATAAGGAAAGACTGGTCAGAGGTTACTAGTATTTTGATTTAATTTGGTTTGCGAAGCTGGGGACAGAGCCGTATCTTGAGTTTTAATGATGGTGTTGGTGATTTTCAGACTCTTTCTCCTCGCTGGGTCCAGGGCTAATGGTTATGGAAGAGCGCATGGGGCAAAGCGATACAGCAATAAGAGCTAATTCTGCAGTTGGGTTGAAAAATGTTTATGATTGGTATTGACAGAAAGCCCACAGAGCGTTGCCTGGTTCTGTGCTCCATTAGGGGATTAGAAGATAAGCATAATCAATCCTCTTAAGTGTGAGGAATGGTTATGTTAATGTTGACGGTATCTGCGGGTTAGAAATGTTGTGTTGTTGTTAGCGCAAAGGAGTTTTCAGTCACGTCTTTGTAAACTTTTTTGTTTCAGGTGTTTGTTAGTGGCTTAGGGGTGCAAGGTGGCAGAGTGATTAGAGCTCTGGTTTTCCAAGAAGCAGCCCAGTGGAAGCCACTATTATGAATCCACACAGAGGGACAGAAAAGTGACCGTGGTCAAGAGTTCACAACATGTAAATGTGACAGAACAGAGCCCTGTACTACGAAGCTAGATTTGGGGTTTAGCGAGGTTAGTTCTGGGTTAAACCTGGTCTGGTCTTACGAAACTGGATCACGTCCTATCCGGGCAGATCTCTATGGCAACATGAGACAAACTCATAACCTGCTCCGGACCAGGATAAATTCTGAATAAGTTAAAAAGACGAGGCGTTGGCCAATCAGAGACGAGAATTAAGCCGTTTGTAAAGAGGGGGAGAGAGAGAGATGAGAGAGGGCAGCAGCGGAGAAATGAGGAAATGTGAAAGTTACGGCGTTTTCTTTAATATCAATGCGATGCGCACAGGCCCGGCACATAACCTATTTATTAAGAGCAGGATGAGATCTTAACAGTGACTAAAGAATCCCGTTTAATCTGTGTGATGATTAATAAATTCTTTCATTGTCAAGAAATAATGAACAACTGCACTTTGTGCACATTTGGCTGTGGATTTTTACGCATCACTTTGACTCAGATAAAGGACACAACTCATTCAGACTAAACGATCGATCTATTAACTGTTTCGTCATGTCTGCACATTTAGTCTGTTGTATCGATGCATGACATTTAAATGAACTCTGCAGCGTAACTTCTGTGTCTGTGATTGGTTGATTAAGCGCAGACTTCACTTGAAGCTGCAGCGCGTTTCCTTCTTAGATTTTAACACTCGTATATTTCGCTTCATGATTGATGTTTCCTCACGTTTGAAGTCCGCAGCTTGATTGTTCTGATTGGTTGGTTTGCGTTAACCCCGCCTCTGCTCCGTGAACGCGCACGACTTCATTGAGAAAATCCAGGGTTAACAGATCCAGTTGTGAACTCGTTTCGTAGGACAGCCTATCCAGAGAGCCTCATATCTGGGTTAGTCAACCCGGGTTAGAGAAACTTATCCAGAATAAGTTCAGCGACGTTCGTAGTACAGGCCTCAGATCATTAGAGACTATGAAGACACAAAGGCTAAAAACTCACATGTTTAATACGACAGAGCAGAGGATCTGTTCAGCTTTGTCTTGTCTAAAATATAAAAAGATAGATAGATAGATAGATAGATAGATAGATAGATAGATAGATAGATAGATAGATAGATAGATAGATAGATAGATAGATAGGTTAGGGATGTTCATCATGTCTTCTTAAAGTATTTAAATGAAAGCGTTTTTCTTCTATATCAGACAAGTATCGGTAAGAGATGGTTTATTACCTGACTAGTTTCGACGGGTCACTTCCGTCTTCGTCAGAGGCGTCGCACATCGCCTAGGTGACGTGTCTTATCAGCTGCTGTTCCCAGGCGTGGCCAGCCCAGCGGACCCGTGAGGTCTACCGGGCTGACCACGCCCCCCGCCGCTCGCTTGAAGTCGGCAATATCAGACCACTGCAAACGGGATAACCACATTATGGACTGGGACAATGCGCGGATTATCAATCAAGAAACCAACAAATACAAACGATGGATCAAAGAAGCAATAGAAATCAGAAAGCGAGGCCCACGCACTTTGAATCGAGACGAGGGAGCTTTCCAACTCTCCTGTACGTGGAGCAGCCTTCTCCAGCGACCACCGAGCGGCGGGGGGCGGGGTCAGCCCGGTAGACCTCACGGGTCCGCTGGGCTGGCCACGCCTGGGAACAGCAGCTGAAGCTGGAAGTGTACTGAGACTGGCTGTTTTTATATAAAGTTAAGCTAAACCCTAATTAGCTTGTTCCTAAAACCTGTTAGTGAAACTGGTTTGGTGGGCCCTGGCTTCCTTTCCATTGTTCTCTGTTTCCTTTCCATTGTTCTCTGCTTCATCTCTCATTGTTCTGACTGGGCCTGCCTAGACTGTTTCAAGCTCTCCTAACTAATTCACTGGCTAATAGCCCTGGCTACCTGTGAACCAGAGTTGCCAAGTCCGCTTTTTTATAGCGACTTTGGGCTTCTTTTTTAGGAAAGTCGCTTGTGAATTTTGACAGTCGCGGGTCGCGTTTTTTTTTGGGCTTGCTCCAGAGAGGCACTTTGACATCATAAACAAGAGGAATTTTTGCAAGTTTTTTTCAAATTTGATTCAAGAAACCAACAAATACAAACGATGGATCAAAGAAGCAATAGAAATCAGAAAGCGAGGCCCACGCACTTTGAATCGAGACGAGGGAGCTTTCCAACTCTCCTGTACGTGGAGCAGCCTTCTCCAGCGACCACCGAGCGGCGGGGGGCGTGGTCAGCCCGGTAGACCTCACGGGTCCGCTGGGCTGGCCACGCCTGGGAACAGCAGCTGATAAGACACGTCACCTAGGCGACGTGCAACGCCTCTGACGAAGACGGAAGTGACCCGTCGAAACTAGTCAGGTAATAAACCATCTCTTACCGATACTTGTCTGTGTCTGATATAGAAGAAAAACGCTTTCATTTAGATAGATAGATAGATAGATAGATAGATAGATAGATAGATAGATAGATAGATAGATAGATAGATAGATAGATAGATAGATACGTGGGCACCTGGTACGCAGAAAGAGCCAACGCTCATTGACACAAACAGTGAAAACAAGTCGAGCCAGCTAACTACAAGAGTTTATCACTCTGCAAAAACAGAAGTGAAGTTGCTAAATTAACATTTTTGAATGTAATATGACCCTTTTGACCCATAAACGTTACATTCAGGTGAGTGAAAAAAACAACGAGAATGACAGCTTCAAGAACCAGACTTCTGCCAGATTAATTCATACCTGCTGCTCTTGTCCCGTTTTGTTTTTTTAATCAAAGAAGCTTTCCCAGCCAACTTGATGGAGAGCGTCTCTTTCTGGATTGAGCATGCGTAGTAGAGTTTAAAGAGACGTTGACCGATAATCCCTCTATTGGTACATTTTAGGATCTGTGTTTCTAAGTTTGTGTCTCTAGTCCAGTCATTGACCCTAACCCTAACCCGCCGCAGCGCCGACAGGTCGTGTGCACAAGATGCTTGAAGCTGTCGGCGAGGAACAGTGATACACAATTCCTGGGACCGTGGCATGATGCCTAATCTGACAAATGCCAAAATCAGAGCAGGCGAACGCGCACGGCACCTCAAAACCAAGCAGTTCCGCTGAAGCAATCAATACAAAAATAAAGTGAGCTATTGTAGCTTAGATCATGATCATGTGTTCAGTGCTTTATTGCCGACATTTGACTTTTTTTTTTTTTTTTTTTTTTGCTTTGAGGTGATCCTTTTAACAAGACGGTGTAGTCCCTCATTCATCCAGGAGTGATCCATAGTAGAAAGTCTTCGAAGTTGTCACCTGGACAGAGTTTCTGAAGATCAAGACGTTTCGACTCTCATCCAAAAGTCATTTTCAATCTGATGGAAGTGAACTGAGACTGGCTGTTTTTATACAAAGTTAAGCTAAACCCTAATTAGCTTGTTCCTAAAACCTGTTAGTGAAACTGGTTTGGTGGGCCCTGGCTTCCTTTCCATTGTTCTCTGTTTCCTTTCCATTGTTCTCTGCTTCCTCTCATTGTTCATCATAAACATAAGGATTTTTAGCAGTTTTTTCAAATTTGATTCAAGAAAATGTACTGACTAATGACATATAGACTTTTAGCACATTTTCACGCTTTAAATCCTTTATTAATGATCAAATACTATTTAAAATATGTCAAAACCATTAATCTTCGTTCTGCCGTGACACATAATGTTTTAATTATTTGATTATTTTAATTATTTTATTATTAATGGTTTGAAGTCACTTGTTTTGGGCTTTTTTTCAAAGGCTAGGTCGCTTGTTGCTCTCTGAAAATCTGGCAACCCTGCTATGAACAAGCTGTATACTGACCTTGTTGCAGTACTAAGTCCCTGAGACTGTGGAGATCTAGATAGAGCACAGAAACGTCTTGATCTTCGGAAACACTGTCCAGATGACAACTTTGAAGACTTTCTACTAGTGGTCCTTCTACTTCAACACAAATTTATTAAAGTTGAAACACTTTCTTAACCTCCTCAGCCAAACTGCACTTTACTACAATCTGAAAACGTCACTCTCTGAAAACAGCACAAGCTTCAGTACATGCTTCACACTCTTCCCGTCCAGAAAAGCACCAAGCATGTATCCAAGCCTTCATTTTGCCCATACCTGGCTGCTACTGTGCACCTCAAGTTCACACCTCTGCTAAAATGCGTTCCATAAAGTTCCGTCTTTCCAAATCCTATTCTCTTTACACAAATCCGTCTTGTCTTGTGACGGTGACCTAAAGAGACAGCGTTGGCCTGAGCGATGGAGCGGAGATGAAGCTGTGTCACCAGACTTCATGTCGCACAGAGCCATGTCAGTGCGATTATAAACCTGCTGCCTCTTTGTTCGCTCTCACCGCCGCTGATGAAAACCATTTCTTTGTCACGGCCTGAAATCAATGAACAGAATGATGAAAACACACTGTCAGCTCTTCTTCCTCGGCTTCTGTGAGATGAAGAAAAGAGAACGGTTTCACTTGGACAGTAGAGATATGAGAAAACAGACCTGGCAGTCACAAATGCAGTATAGACTATTATTGAAAATACATACGTTGAATGCTTGTTTTGAGTAACTGTGTTTAATTATAGTTCCTCTTTCAATTGACGATTTTCCGCTATAGTAGCTCGTCTCTTCTTTCCTGTGTGTTTCTTTTCCACTCCAACAGATTTCAGGCCCGCAGTGGTGCGTTTTCTCCCAAAATGAACGGAATCGGTTCAGTATATAAAGCCCCGCAGAGCTTCAGGTTTGTCCTGCTCTTAAAGCAGCTCTTTCGGCAACAGATTCTAAAAACAGGAGCAGTACAGTTTGGCACTTCATACATATTTTGTCTCGTTCTGAATCATCACTTCTCGCAACACTCTCGTCTCTCTCACTTTGTTTCTGACTTGATTTTCTCTTCACGTTTAGTCTTGACTCTGGTCCATGTTTAGTCTTGACTCTTGTAGTGATTTTGTTTATTACTACAATATTTGGCATTGGCCTCACAACGGAAGCACCAAATATGTAGTGATTTTGTTTATTTCTTGATACCGGCCTTAAGAGACGGCACCAACATAATAGGTTAAAGTTTTATCTGACCGCTGTAGAGTGAGACACAGAACAGTCAGTACAGATAAAGCTTCATAATTTGATAAATAGAATCATAATAGAGATTGATTAATCGGGGCACCACTCACCAAAGTGAGAAAAAGTTGATTCTAATACCAAATATTTTGATTAATTAACAATTTATTGATTAATTAATTAATTAGTCTAATCTGAAGGTTGTAAGATCTTTTACACATTCCCAGTGACTCCATTCTGAAAATTAATCATGCACTTTACCCAAAACAAGTTGTGGTTTATGAAGATTTATTGACCAGAAAATGACATACAGTGTTTAAATAAAGTATGCAGATGAGTTTCCTAAAATGCACAATAAAAGTCTAGACTGTTTATCTAAATCTATTTGCATTAACTGTGTCTACCAGCCAAATGTGACAGTTTATTTCATACGACCAGTTCAAGATGGCAGATGTCCTTTGTCTCTGTAGTGGTCACGCTGTGGAAAGATGGCCGCTCTCGGCTGCACTGCACATGGCCGGGGGCTGGGGCGTTCGCACCGGCACGTCGTGGCTTGGTAGACTGTGGTTGAAGTTGCAAAAATATCCGTTGCTTGTTTGCCTTTAGCAGTGTTCACATCCAGAGAAAAAGTCTTTGTCTTTCCATCTCTGAGTTGAAGCTGAAGATTCTGAAAGAGTTTTGGCTTAATGGATCTTGGTGGCTCTTTGCGTGGCTTACGAAACCGATTGAGTCCAAAAAAGATTTGATCCAGAGGCGCCCAGAGTCTAGTGCTCCATGTTCTGCATCGAGACTAGGCCTCGGCCTATAGTCTCAGGATGCACATGTTCACCACTTCTCCATTGAGAGAACTTGTCCGAGCGGCTGCAGAAACTTGAAGAGAGTGTGAATGTGTGTTGAGCTTCTCCTGAGCAGAAGTCCTCCCCCTTTGGTGGGGAAATTGTCCAATCAGCCTGAAGCTCTGCTTTATCTCAGTCATGAGCACTGGGGGTTTTATGACCCCTGATATTTTCAGGTCTCATTGTGCCTCGGCTTTTCTTACCAAAGTCCGAGCTATAAGGCACACATGTACAGCATATATACACATTATTGACATGGTCACACTTTGTACATAGCAATTCATCCTGTGAAAAAACAGTTCTGAATTAATAGTCTTTCTCTCCCAAAACTATCTGTCATCAGTGTTTGGGTCTTTCTCTGCTTTTCCCCGTGTCATCAATCACCATCACATTCCTGAGCGGGTGAGGGGTTGATGCATCCTGTCCTGTGAGGTCCAGAGTTTCAATCCAGCTTTCAAAAGTGGCAAAAATGCTGAAACTTGTCTTAAACTTTCAGAGATCAGATGGGCAGTGAATGTTTCACTACACTCTGGTCCATGTTTAGTCCTGACTCTGGTCCATGTTTAGTCTTGACTCTGGTCCATGTTTAGTCCTGACTCTGGTCCATGTTTAGTCCTGACTCTGGTCCATGTTTAGTCTTGACTCTGGTCCATGTTTAGTCCTGACTCTGGTCCATGTTTAGTCTTGACTCTGGTCCATGTTTAGTCCTGACTCTGGTCCATGTTTAGTCCTGACTCTGGTCCATGTTTAGTCCTGACTCTGGTCCACGTTTAGTCCTGACTCCCCTCCATGTTTAGTCTTGACTCTGGTCCATGTTTAGTCTTGACTCTGGTCCATGTTTACTCTTGACTGTGGTCCGCGATTAGTCCCGACTCTGGTCCACGTTTAGTCCTGACTCTGGTCCATGTTTAGTCCTGACTCTGGTCCATGTTTAGTCTTGACTCTGGTCCATGTTTAGTCCTGACTCTGGTCCATGTTTAGTCCTGACTCTGGTCCATGTTTAGTCCTGACTCTGGTCCACGTTTAGTCCTGACTCCCCTCCATGTTTAGTCTTGACTCTGGTCCATGTTTAGTCTTGACTCTGGTCCATGTTTACTCTTGACTGTGGTCCGCGATTTGTCCCGACTCTGGTCCACGTTTAGTCCTGACTCTGGTCCATGTTTAGTCCTGACTCTGGTCCATGTTTAGTCCTGACTCTGGTCCATGTTTAGTCGTGACTATGGTCCATGTTTAGTCGTGACTCTGGTCCATGTTTACTCCTGACTCCCCCATATTCTGAGATGGTTCATGCAGCACTAACATGTCAGAGATGTACTTTGGAGCTAGTCCATGGAGAGACTTGAACACAAGCAGAGCTGTTTTAAAGTCTACACACAGTACAGGATTGTGATCATACTTCCCGGTTCTGGTCAGGACTAATGTGACGGTACTTTCTGGTTCAGGTCAGGACTAATGTGATGGTAGTCTAACCTACTGGAGACAAATGCATGGATAAGTCTCTCCAGGTCGGGCTTTGACACTTTGATTTTGGCAATGTTTTTCAGATAGCAAAAAGCTGCTGATGTTATTGACTTGATGTCTGAGTTCATTATTACCTTCAGATTTCTAACTTGACTTGAAGGTTTCAGAGAGAGAGACTGAAGGTGACTGCTGACACTTTCTCTTTGTTTCTGTGGGCCAAAGATGATAACCTCAGTCTTGTCTGAGTTTAGCTGGAGAAAGTAGTTTTGCATCCATACACTGATCTGTTGGATGCAGTGACAGAGTGAATCCACTGGACCATATTCACCTGCTGTTAGTGACACATAGATCTGAGTGCCGTCTGCTCCTGGACTCTTTACGCACATTCTCAGGTAAGTTCCATTTTTACACGCACATCGAGTTGGTTAAAACCTGTCAAGTGAATAGACTTTGAACAAATAGATTATAAAATGAAGCGAATAGTAAATACAGCAAACCTTTTACTGTGATCTTAATGCATTTGTCACACTGGCAGACGTGTGCACAAACTAATCCCGGCGCTAAGTCTGAGAATAAGACATGACACCTAATTTGACAAGACGAGCAAATTGTTGTAAGCCAGCTTTCCTCTGCTCTGTGTCCACTTCTCTTTTCTCATATCGGCTGGAACCTTTGCTCTCCTGCCTTCATTAGCTGTTATGAGGAAACTGGGGCACACCTGAGATTGTACCAGTCTGTCTGCTCTCACTGCTCCGACACACTCGTTTCATTTAAACACTGTAGTATGAGGAAGTCCTTGGAGAAATAAGAGCAGCTCTGTAGTCTGGGCTCGCCCTTTATGTTTATGAATGTAAGAAGAGTCTCTGTGGGTTATTAGAGGCAACGATACACAAATAATGGTTGCATTTCTGCTCACAGTGTTGGGAGTAGGTAGAAGTAGAATGGTTACTAGTTTTTAATCAGTAATAACGCCATTATTTTAGCCAAGTCTCTTTAGAAAACTGATATAAAACAAAATGTAAAAAAAACATACTATGAGCAAAATTCCACGCCTTTTTTTTTTTTTTTTTTTTTTTACATCAATGTGTTATGAAAAGCCAAAATGTAAAAAAAACACGAATTGAGGTTGAAGCCACGTGGCGACATTTTTTGGGGGGGTTTAACAGGTAAATCTTAACCTACCCAAGCCCCAACCCTAAACTTACACTTTTTAGTCATTTGACTTCAACCAAAATTTGTATTTTTTTGTGTTTTGTCCTACTATAAGATATTTACATTTAGATGTACGTTGTTGTTTACTGTGAGCCACATTCAGAGAAGCTGGCTTTGTTTTTGGACATTAAAATTATTTTACAAGAGTTTGAAGAAAGGCTGATTGACTGATGCCCTCAAACAAGTGGATTTTAAAGACATATCACATTCCTCAAAAGAGAATTTTTTTTTCTTTTCTGCTACATTAATGATTTGGATTTATACAGAGCTTTTTCAAGACACCTACAGACCCTTCACATTTTGCATTCTTCATTCATTCCATACTGGGTAATTGTAGGCTACTGTTGTAGCCACAGCTGTCCTGGGGCAGAGTGACAGAAGCGAGGCTGCCATTTTACACTACTGACCACCACCAACTATTCACACTCACACCAGATCCAGACTAGTCTATGTGGGTGAAGTGTCTTGCCTTCAACAAGTTTCTGCTCCGTTCACCCCACTGTGGCTTCTGAGGTTCCTCCAACGACTAGAGAGAGCACTTCCCATTCATTTCCTCTGCAAGCGAGCACAGAGAGGATACATGAGGAAGTAACTAGACGAGTGCAGCGACCCAGGCGACCAAGCGCGGCAAAGTTGAGATGAAGTTAACTTTATGCAAATTCAGGGCGACATTGCCGAGGCGACAGCCACTCAGTGAACTCCTTTTCTCAGACACAAACGAGACATTGGTCCAGATACTCAAAGCACTCCCAATTATCCCCTCCCTCTGAAAACTTCTCCTGGGGAGCGGGAGACAGCGCGACAGCAACCAGGGCTCAAGTGGGCGGGCTTATCGCTTTTGGTGTGAGTCCGCTCTAAGTATGTGAGGGGACACAGGTGGGGGATAGGCATGTGTGTGTGTGTGTGAACTGCACACCTGAGTTCACTCTGAGCTGATTGCAGCAGTGAGCTGGAGGCTCAGATCAACTTCTCCTGTGCATTTGTGACCCACAAAGGCATAATTAATGGATGTGAGTCCCTGATCCTGATGATTTAAAATTGTACTTTATAACAATATAATCTTCTACAATTCTTTACTTAATTCACAGAAAGTACAATACATTTTTTTTTACAAAACTATAGTTGCATGTATAGTTAAGACTCTATAGTTGCATGTATAGTTAAGACTCTATAGTTGCATGTATAGTTAAGACTATAGTTACATGTATAGTTAAGACTCTCTATAGTTGCATGTATAGTAAGACTCTATAGTTGCATGTATAGTTAAGACTCTATAGTTGCATGTATAGTTAAGACTATAGTTACATGTATAGTTAAGACTCTCTATAGTTGCATGTATAGTTAAGACTCTTTATAGTTGCATGTATAGTTAAGACTCTCTATAGTTGCATGAATAGATAACACTCTATAGTTGCATGTATAGCTAATACTCTCTATAGTTGCATGTATAGTTAAGACTATAGTTACATGTATAGTTAAGACTATAGTTGCATGTATAGTTAAGACTCTCTATAGTTGCATGTATAGTTCAGACTCTCTATAGTTGCATGTATAGTTAAGACTCTATAGTTGCATGTATAGTTAAGACTATCTATAGTTGCAAGTATAGTTAAGACTCTCTATAGTTGCATGTATAGTTAAGACTCTCTATGGTTACATGTATAGTTAAGACTCTATAGCTGCATGTATAGTTAAGACTCTCTATAGTTGCATGTATAATTAAGACTCTATAGTTACATGTATAGTTAAGACTCTCTATAGTTGCATGTATAGTTAAGACTCTCTATAGTTGCATGTATACTTAAGACTATAGTTGCATGTATAGTTAAGACTCTATAGTTACATGTATAGTTAAGATTCTCTATGGTTGCACGTATAGTTAAAACTCTATAGTTGCATGCATAGTTAAGACTCTATAGTTACATGTATAGTTAAGACTCTCTATAGTTGAATGAGTAGTTAGGACTCTATAGTTACATGTATAGTTAAGACTCTCTATAGTTGCAAGTATAGTTAAGACTCTCTATAGTTGCAAGTATAGTTAAGACTCTCTATTGTTGCAAGTATAGTTAAGACTCTCTATAGTTGCATATATTGTTAAGACTCTATAGTTGCGTGTATTGTTAAGACTCTCTATAGTTGCAAGTATAGTTAAGACTCTATAGTTGCAAGTATAGTTAAGACTCTCTATTGTTGCAAGTATAGTTAAGACTCTCTATTGTTGCAAGTATAGTTAAGACTCTCTATAGTTGCATATATTGTTAAGACTCTATAGTTGCGTGTATTGTTAAGACTCTCTATAGTTGCATGTATAGTTAAGACAATCTATAGTTGCATGTATAGTTAAGACTCTCTATAGTTGCATGTATAGTTCAGACTCTCTATAGTTGCATGTATAGTTAAGACTCTATAGTTGCATGTATAGTTAAGACTCTATAGTTGCGTGTATAGTTAACACTCTCTATAGTTGCATGTATAGTTAAGACTCTCTATAGTTGCATGTATAGTTAAGACTCTCCACTTCCTGTCTCACTTTCCCGAGCTGAGCTGTGGTGCAAGATAACCATCATTAAGATAGAAACGAGCTCACTCAGGTCGCCATGTGTTGCCGTGCCGATGAGATGTACCTGTGGGGTTTCCAGGCCGGTGGAGCAGGGGCAAAATAACACCATGTTAAAAGATATGAGGCTGATTACTTTGGCTGCCGTGGCACAGACAAGATGAACATGGCAATATCGAGCAGCTCAGACCAACTGGAGCTCAAATTAAAATGAGGCTGCTTGGTTTTCAGCCGTCGTGTCTGTGTAATAGGCTGATGGAGTTTCCTAGTGGGCCAATAATGATGATGAAATTACAATGTATTTTCTGCAGGGTTTTAATACAATCTCCTTTTGTTCAGATCAGAATCAGTGGAGGGGGGTGCGACGACATGAAAATACAGTACAAATTATATCATGATTTTCTTTAAACCAAATCACATTTTCTGTTCTATCACAATTTTTGCACAATATCTGTTTTGCCACAGTCTTTGAATTATTGGTTGAATCCAACTGTAATTTCAATTTACCTTTCACCGAGCTCCGCCCCAAAACGACTATTGTCCAATCAAACATCGTAGCAACCGTTACTATGTAAATAGGGCCTGTCAGATCTTGAGCTCCAAGCAAGATAGTGTCTATGATTTATGTAAACCAGCCCGCAGATACCCCAAAATATTGACCGGAGGAGTTGTGATCTTTCCATTTCCTAAGACGAGAACAACTGGAGTGGTGCCTACAAAGGATTAAACAGTACGAGCCCCGCTCCAGCTAAATTTATCAAACATAGTGGAGCAAATGTCTGCTCTAAGGTAAGACTCGTGTTTAACCAGCTTTCAACTTACCGTGTTGTTAGATCTAGAGGCAAGAACACAAATCAGACCAAAGGTATACCATGACGAGGATATAAATGCCAGAAGTTACACTCTAAGCATCTAAGTTTAGCGAGCCTCTTAGCTTTAGCCAACACAGATTTAGCTAGCCAACATACTTTTGTAAAGGAACAGTATAGCCTACTTGCAATAAACAATAATAGACCTTATGTGAAAGTGAACTTACCCGGCAGTGCAAGAGCAGGACAAGGCTGTGCTTGTTGCATTTGATGTAACGTAAACGTTAAATGGGTTTCTCTGATTTAGCTTGAGACCAGTAGCATTAGCCTCCATAGGAGTTACTTCCCCTTCGTTGCGCATGATAATCTTTTTAATATATCCCTCCGTTGCATAGTGCAACCCCTTTTGCCTCGATCTAGAGTATATCGTGGAGAAATTGCTCCAAAAAGGTCACTAACACGAACCGGTGTACTTTTTTCTGTCATATAAGTCTACAGCGCTCGTTCGCATTTGACGGGCGAAAGGTAGAAGAAATGTTCTATATTTGAAAAGACAGTTGGAAACCATATTGGCAGAAATGGGCTATATGCACGCACCACTTCCGCGTTCTGTGTCAGATTGCTTCGGAGTTTCCGGTGCGGCGAGGCGGTAGAGAGAGCGCGCTGTCTAGCATGATTGCAGTCTTCAAAGTGTACCTTGTGTTTGCTGGAGCTCTCAAAAATCAACGTTAATAAAGTGAGGTGAAGTCATCTAGCTCAACTGGTCAGAGCTTACTGGAGGAACGGTTCAAATTTGATGTTTGTTCTCCAGATATGGAAGGTAAGTAAGTAAGTTAGCTGAAGTTAAAGCTAGTGCTAACTAGCATTGAAACTTGACAGAAAAATGTTTAACTTTCTTTTAATTGTTACTGAAATTAATGCAGTGATGTTTTATCATGTTGTGTTTGTAATTTTAGTGTCAGGTAAAAACTGTCTGACGGGGGAGGAGGTTAGAGCTCAATGTTAGCACCCATTGTTAGCTCATTGAAGAAGTCCGAGGCTCCACACAAACTGATCAGGGTAAATATCATTATATTCCCGTTGGAATCTTTTGTCTGTTGTTTTATGTTGGTACAACATGTTCAAAGATTTAATAACAGCATGTTTTATTTTATATTGTGTCTGCACTGCTTTTTAGCAGCTAAAAAACTCTCAGAGCAGCAGTGCAATGTCAATGTATGCAGTTATTATAGTGGGGCAAGCCCTAATGAAACTATGGTAAATGGACACGTATCTTATCATTTAACGTAGTGATATTTAGTCTTTTTATTTATTAGAGCATGTTTTAAAAGGCAAGATTGCTGCTAAATTACAAGTTCACTGTTTTGTCTGACTAATAATTCATTTCAATTCAACCTGCTCAGCTGCCTTTGAAGACTTTGAATTAGATATTTTCAGATACAAATACACACTCTGAAAGTTTATGATTGTTGTAGATTACACCACATTTATTTAACCCAATACATAATACAAAAACAACTCAATAGAGTTTTCAATTTGGCTTGGAATTAAGTGTAATCTAACTTTATTGCCTAAACTAATGCAACTGTGGTTGTTGTCAAGGCCAAGCCAGGTGCTACAGCAACAAATAAGGTTAATTAATTTATTTGATAGGGACCCTGAATTTATGAACAGCTATAACTGTGTTTGTTTTAGAACAAAGACATGACAAAACATTACCAAAAAATTAAATAACTCTGCTGATTGACTAATTGTTTTTGCATTTTTTATTATTCATAATACATAATTGTCAGTTATAAATTTAGGTCACAAAACATGTCACATGGACATAGAAAAAACTAACAATCATGCACTTCTCTCATTTTCCCCCCATGCTGTACAAGTTTAGTTTACTCTTCTGAATTTGAAGAATGAACATCTCAATGGGCAAACCACTGGGACACAAAGTGACCTCAATCAAGAGGAAAGAACTTCACATGGAATCAGAAGCTATAAAAGATTTTGCAGCCACGAAGAAGCTGAACATGTCACAAAGCAGGCTGGCTCTACACCCAGATGCACTATGGTTAAAGGTGTCAGTAGAGGAGCTGCTGTCTGGTCCTTCTCAGGGGTATCCAAAATGCTCATAGAACATTTTCTATCCATTTACACAGATTCAGACTTTATTTTTATTAATAGAGCTGTCATTTACAATCTCACGTGTTCAGTGAGTTTAGTTTGTTTCTCCAGACCTGTTCCCACATGGTAAACGGCTTTTGCCATAACAGTTTGTTTTTATCTACAAATTTACACACTACAGCAAAAATCTAAAACTAATTAACGGTCAATTTTAAACAAACAGGAAACCAAGGTTGACCCTATGAATCAAACAGGAGACTGGTCTGAGCAGAAAATACAGATGGTGTGATTGTGTTCCTTGTGCGTAGGATGACATGTTGAACAGCGCATTTCCCAAAGTTGAGGCAGTGACGTCCGAACTTCAGCAAACCAGAAGTTGTTGGTTTAATCCTTCTTCACCAGGTTGAATGAGGTCCAAGGTCACCAGGTCAAATCACCAGTAATTCAACTAGAAAAAAAAAGTCAAAGGGCTGAGTTAACAGACTACAAAACAAGACGTGTATCCTCATTACAAAAACAGACAAATTATTATCTTATTATCATGTCAGATTGCAAGTCAATTAGAGAAGCCTTTTTAAAAAATAGTTGTACTGTAGAAATAACAGTATACAACAACAAAACCACAATGTTTATTTTCCAAGATGAGAATAAAAAGGTTTCTAAGTGAAATGGCATAGAAATCTGTCTAGTAGATCTGCGGTCTAATCTCGTATCTGTTAAAGCTGGTTCCACCTAGCTCCAAAAACAAGTATCTAACCAGCAAACCTGCTAATGGAAAACAGTAATGTTTGATTTATCAACCAGAGTTTGTGTCTTTCTTGACATTTGTAATGCCAATAACACTAGAAAATACATTTAGTAGATTTCATTGCTCTCTGTGAACATGTGTATTTTTTTTTGTATTGTGTTGTGCTGTCTAACTGGCCTATGAACAGCAGATGTAAATGTGCAATGTTTGCTATATTCTTATACACAGTAATTTACATGTCTAAAATAATATGTACTGTTATCAAATAAATAAGTACATCAATCTGTCAAATTGTTTAGTATGTAAAACGTATTTATATTTGTGAAAATGCTAAATTGCTCTTTCAGATGTGACAACTAGGTGGCAATGTACTATCAATTTCAGACGTTTGAGACAACTTACAGAAAACGGCAAACTAGTAAGACAAAAGAAATAAATCACTCTTTTACTAGAGACTACCAGACTGAATTGTGGTTAATAAAAAGACACTGGTCCACAAAAACAATTACTGCAAAAATAAATAACAGACCTTGCTTTGTATGGAGCACCACAATAATGAAGTTAGCTTAGCATGTAACTTGTTTTGGGTACATCATTTGTATTCACTTATAACTTTGACTTCCTTACCTTGTGTATAATTTGATGTACCAGCAGTGGCTACGATCCCTTCAAATAAATTTCATCCACGTTGTTTGTTGCTCCGCTTCTTTTGAACAGATGCTCAGCGCGAAGTTACTCTGGTGCAGGCTCTTTGTGCTCTTCCGTCTTCTCCGGAGGAAAGATTTACAGTCTTTCTTTGATGTCACAGTGTAGACACGCAACCATTAAAATACACGCTATTAGAGAAATAAATAAAATGCAGCTAAAGGAAGAGTGGAGTAGAGTTTTTTGCAGGTCAAATTAGGCCACAACATGGGCGAAACACTAGCGTCCGCCATTACCGGAAACTCCTGAGCAATCTGAGATTTTACCGGAAACACGTCATCAGGCTCCGTGCATAGAGCCCATTAGAAAAAAAATATTGAAATGTACTTTGTGGTCTGAAACACGTAAACCTTGCAAAGGGGCACCCAAATAGCTAACATTCGAAGGCTCAGAATGCATTAGGTAAGTGAGCGAAACATGTGACTGATGTAGGACGTTTAAAATGAATTAATTATGTTTGCCTACATTTTTAAGGAAGCAAAAATCGGGTAATGTCCCTTCAAACATACAGCAATCAATCCAAATACAACTTTGAGTAAACTACGCTTAAATGTGGTTTGTTGCCAATAAGTCCTTGAGTGACACTTTTTATTCACCATCTCCTCTTAAAGACAGAATCTTTCCATCTCATAAAACCTCGCCAGTGTCTTATATTACCTCCCCATTACCCGCGCGGGTCAGCAAATGGACCTAATGGTGCACAAAATCAACACCAAACGGGAGCATATGCGTCGTCCCGGGGCTGTTTACGGTGCTAGCGCAGGGGACGTTCTAAATCACCGCGGCTAATCAGGAACATGCGCGGCGGGAGAAATGAGTGAGATGAGTTATGTCGGCCATATTGCTCCACTGTCACTACCCCCCTCCCTCTCGCTGAACCTGGCCCGGGCACGGCGGCGCGGGGCTATCAGCGCTGACCTTGCCGGTGATCCGCGGCTCCAGGTGCGAGTGATAGATAGCCTTCTCTCTGACAGCACAGCGCTTTGTGTAAGGGAAGACGTATTGATTCACGAGCCAATAAATACGGACTGGAGTCGTTTGGACCGCTGTTACTCTCGTGTCTTTGTGTGTCCTCGTTCATTCACGGCGGTCGTCTGAGGAAAGAGCTTTAAAGGAGGGATTTTTTTATTTTTCAATGTATTTAGGAATAAACTATACAATAAGAAAATCAGGAATGTACATTTTTTTAATGGTAAAACACAAAATGGTAAAACATAAAAGTAATGAAGTTTTACTAGTCAAAGCCTGATTCTGTCAGATCTCAGAAGCTATGCAAGTTATAGCCTGGTTAGTACTTGGATGGGAGACCGCTGGAACACCAGGTGCCACAGTGGGACGACAAGAGTGGACTGTCGTTGTGTCCTTGGGCAAGACACTTAACTGAATAATTGGATCCTTGACTGTAAAGTGCTTACAGTGCATTGAAAGGTAGAAAAAAGCTACGTATATAAATAGAGACTCTTTACGATCTAAAACAGCTTAGAAATGGAAACAAGTACATTGACTTCTTGTTTAGAACTCTGGAGCTGTTAAGTCTCATCTCTTTCAAACCAAATCAAGCTTTTTTTTTTTTTTTTTTTTTTTTAATAAAGCCACCCTACAGTAAGACAACCCACCCAACTACCCACGATCAACAGACACACCCAAACAGTAAAAGAACTTTAAAATTGATCCTAATAATGGTCAAAATGTTGTAAATATTGGCAGTTACTATTACTGTTACTGATATTTAGCCCATGCCTGGTCTGCAGTGATCAACTCATGAACAACTCGGTTGCAAACAGATTAATAACCTAGTGCAGTGGTTCTCAACAAGGAATACACATATCCAGCTTTTTAAATTCTGATAATGTGACTTTAAGTAACTGTTATTGACACCAATACTGACTGATACCAGTGAATGACTCGTCTTCAGACTAGTTGGAAAATTGATGCAACTCTTGATCTGTTTTAGGAGCTATTGGTCAGGGGCGGACGCTTTTGGCTCTCTGAAAGTCTGGCAACACAGAGTTATGCGTTTGCTCACTTCTTCCTGGCCCACAGCGCCTCTGCTTGGGCTCATAAGCACAGTGAGTCTCGTATGTGCGAGGAGCTTCTGTTCGCGTAGTTCACTCACTTTTACAACTTTTTTCTAATGAAAACCTGCTTCAGAAGCTGCACTTTCAATGTTGTTACAACCGTTGCTGCATCTACAACAGATGACAAAAGAAAAAAAAGTGTTTTCTTTTTAAAGGATTGCTTCAGGACTAGCCCAAAATACCTTGCCTGCTGTCCATCACATTTGGAGTAAACATATGTGTCACTATGGCAACTACGCCTCTGGATGGTGTTTGTGCATAACCCCTATTATGTTCCAAGTACATACAAGTACGCTTTCTTTTGGGATTCTCAAAGGCAAAAATATAGTCTACCTGCAAAGTGACAGTGTGGGCTCTTGTTTGAATTTATTTTGACAACGGTAAGCCTAGATTAATTCATTTGTAGGTCAGCAAATACAGAACCCAAAGGACAGACAGAACCTCTATACATAACCGTGCGCGTCTCAATGTAGCGCTTAAATGAGCCTTAACTCAACAGTGGACGGTCAGTAGAATGTGTTGGTCCTTATGGAGGTCATAGTCATCACACAGAAGTAATAGGTGGCCCCTTGTGTTCCTGTGATAACCCTCCCTCCTCCTCCTCCTCCTGGGTCCTGGAGGTGCTCACAGCCCGATGGATTAAATATTGATCACAACGCAGGAGAAAATGGAGTTATTTTCTCCATATGTCATTATTAGAGACGGCACTATCTGGCCAC
Source organism: Mugilogobius chulae (assembly GCA_038363315.1). Classification (NCBI taxonomy): domain Eukaryota; kingdom Metazoa; phylum Chordata; class Actinopteri; order Gobiiformes; family Gobiidae; genus Mugilogobius; species Mugilogobius chulae. The sequence continues at coordinate 17,695,389 of CM076411.1, read as the reverse complement.
GCTGCTGGATTGTCACTCGTGGCTGATGCATCGTCGAGATATTAAACGAGGAATTAAAGATATATGTTGGTCATAGTGAGAGAGCGCGGACATGCAGCTGGAAGTCTGTGCTGATAATAGACCAGTGTATAACTGAGCTAGTGTCCTGGTAAAAACATTTCACATTGGATTTTCTTTTGAGAAATAGTCTTGATAACATTACAAACAATATAAACATTACCTCTAATGCTGCGTACAGACTGGACAGCGTCGGAGTGTCCAAAGCGTTCAGTTTACATGTTAAGTCAATGTAACATGTAAACCTGCGTCTTGAGGCGTTCAGCGAATTTGCTGCGCGAATTGGCGTCTAGTGCGTTGAATTTTTATTTATAAATATATTTTTTTAATTTACCTTTATATAACCAGAGAAGTCCCACTGAGATTCAGAAACTCTTTTGCAGGGGAGCCCGGGGAAAGGGTCAGGGAAGGCATTAATGGACATGTTTTTAGTGGTAGAATGAAAACTACGCAGACACAGGAAGGACATGCAAACTCCAAATAGAAAGACCCTCAGATCGACTGGGAGTTAAACCCAGAACCTTCTTGCTTTGAGACCAGCGCACTAACCGCTGCGCCACCGTGTTGCCCAAAATTTGCTTGTTCGGAGCGTCTGCTGACGCCACGTCTTGCAAAGTAGACGCCCAAACCTGCAGGGGACGCTTTGGCCTCATCAGGCGTCAACGCCTGAGTTGGGTTCTGCTGAACTTTCAAGCATCGAACGCCTGCGTCCACCAATCAGACACAACTTTCCTGTGACGTACGTAGTGACATGCTGTTCTCCTTTCACATTAAGGGGAGAAAACACTGACCTACATACTGTATATCCAATATTATGTTTACTGAAGTCTTTTAATAATTTTTATTAACGAATGGTCGCTTGTTTTTAGGCTTTTTTCAAAAGCTTGGCCACTCGTTGCTCTGAAAATCTGGTGACAAGGTCAAACAAACAATATGAGACATGATCTGGGCTGACAATGCGCTCATATAGATCTATAATCTATAAAGTGTAACGGGTAAGTTTAGGCATCAAGTTAACTAAAATGGGTAAGTTTGGGCATACCATAATTATGCAAAACAGCCACGAACTCGTGCTAATCATACGTAATTTACATGTCTTGGAATGCCGTTTTAAATGTACGATTTGAGATCGGGTAAAGGCAGCAAGCCTCTATCTCTCTCTCTGTCTCTTTCTCTCTCAACGTGATCTGTCTATGTGTAAAACAAAGCCTTTTGCAAAAAAGCGGGAACGCAAAGAATTGCGTGTGGGCGTTAAAAGTGTATTTGTCCCCCGACACTCGGGGCTTTTAGGGCGCCTATTGGGGTCCGGTCTGAACACAGCATAAGTAAACTGCTTGACCGACGTCTTGGTTGACGCTGTGGGGGCTGGGCACCGAAAAATGGATCCTTTTTGGTACCGAACGAAAACGTTCAGGAAATACTGAAACCGAAAAGAACTTTCTATGCCATTTTTCGGTTCCTTGGCTTTAAATCTCCGTGTCAATAAGCAGAGAACACACACCTCACATGCCACACGTACGCTTCCTACAATGACCCGAACTACTCTCTACAAACAGCAAAAACACCACGTGGCCTATGTGCCAAATGCACACTCTACAATGTCACGGAAATTCACTTCTTACGTTGTCCCAAACAAACTGCATGACCTTAGGACAGCCTGCACAAACTAATGTCACTTCTCTCAAACAGACAGTGCACCCTGCAGGTGCTAGTCTCACAAACAAACTGCAGTGTGTCGGCTTATTTTCTTAAACAGAAGAAACGAAGAAACAGGTCCATGTTCAATTAAAACACAGTCTTCAGTACGATCCATTCTGTCTAAAGTCTGGGTCTTGAGCATTAGCCCTATAGTACTTCTGTGCAAATGGACTAATGTCTCCAGAAAAGTGCTATTTTTTTTCTTCTTCTTCTGCATCTCCATGTCAACAGGCACATTCCATATGTATGTGTCTCAATCCACGCTCTGTCCTCCTGTTTAACGCCCAATAAATCTTCATTCATACCAGCAACAGCGTATGGAAATAGATTTGCTCTGTACGTCCTCCTCACGTTGTCTTATCACACCGAAGGACATTTTAAAAGCCCCTTATTTCTCGTCTCTCCATCGATTTCTCAAGCGTCTCCCGTCAAATAACGCACCACGGCCGTCTGCGCGTCATATATTACTCACTGTACGTCCTCTTTTCGACCTCGCAGCTTTACCAGTGTCACATTGATTGGGATTGGGAGCTTCATCTTAGCATATTTTACTGGCTGAATAGAACTGGGAATATGTGACAACAGCCTTCCATCAGATTTTACACATTGGTTTATTGCAGTTTGTAGTAAGGCTGTGAATAAATACAGTAATATTCTTTTTTTAAGATTTCAGTCCAGTTTGTGTTCTATCAGGGTAAAGGGTAGACCATAACAGTGCCAATTTGAAATCAAAAATAAGTTACACTGAATAAAAATAAAGTTCTTTTCATATGTGTATTTTGTGCTCATCCTGGCCAGGATTGTTTTATTTTTGATGTATTTGATCACATGCATGAGGTCACATGACTGGATGGGCCTTTGGTGTTTTCCTTTACACGCCAGTGTGGATACGCGTAGGCCGTCCATGTAAGAGTAAAGGTCTTTTAAGGTAACAGAGTGCCTCAGACATATTCATGACTGCATTTTTACTTTTTTTTTTTTTACTAGTTTTAATATGGCAGTCGTACCTTCTTCCAAGAGATAAATACATTTTATGGCATAAAATAAATAAATAAACAAATACATACTATGTACATACATAATCAGCCTATGGAAGCCATGGGTCTATTATATTATCTCATTGCTGCTTGTAGCCATTGTAAATCAGCCCCAGTGGTCGCTCCATTGGTTTTGCAGCTGAAAAATCCTCTACAGACTAGAAAGCATTTTTTCTCTAGAGCACAGTACAAACACAAACTGCTCGTGTTCGGCAGAAACAGCCCCTACAGCTTCAAAAACTGTCAGATTTTGTGGCAACTCTTACCTAGTTTCACATTATACACGTTTTACCGGTTCAAAAGATTTTAGTTTCAAATGAAACGGCTTTTTAAGTTTTAGCTTTGGCTTCCGCTGCTCACACTGTAACTCCTGCTCTGATTGGTCAGAACGGTCACGTGTGAGCTTTGGCTTCATTCAGATTCACTCGGCTCAAGCTCGTCCCGCTCCTCGCGCAAAGAATTATGGGGGAAACACAACTGTGCATGTTCCATAGCCTGTAGCGCACCTATAGGGCTAAAGCTAACGGCCATGATATCTATAAACGCCAGTGAGCAAAAGCTATTGTCGCACAGCACCGCCATCTTTGATCACCAGGGCTTGATGAAAGCCTATGAACGGGCCTTTTTCCAGGCCAAATAATAAACCGTTTTGTAGTCATGCAAGCCCACTCTAAGTAAAACACAGATTGTAATTATTTATTTAGTGTAGCAAAGGCGTGACATAAAACATGCATTTATTCATGTTTATTTTTGTCCAAAAAGTTATGCAGTGCACATTAACATTTTTTGCTAAAATGATCTTGTGAACCTTGCGATGAAATTCCAATGCAAGTATCAGATATCACAGTTAAAAAATCCACATCAGCCCACCTTGATGTAAAAGTGTTTGACTGCCTTAAAACTATGAGAAAACAGTAGAGACTTATACAAACAACTGGACCAAAAGAACAGGAGAAAAATGTGTTTTTTAATGTGTGAAATTGTTTTTAATTCATCTCATATTTCTCACTCGGCGTTATCTTAAAATGGTAATCGTAATCTTTCTTGTCCGTCCTTAGTTTCTAAATCAAATCAAGTCTTATCTGAGCACACTTCCTCCACAAAAGGAGCATGTCCAATCACATTTGACTGAAAAATGAGAGCGGCCATATTTTCAATTACATTTGAGCATAAAGGGATTGTTAATCCTGTGTGGGAGCTGCTAATGAATGTGCTTATCCACTGATCCTCCGGCAACTGCGGCTCCGGGGAAAGACACAAGAAAGGCCCACTTTTCTTTGTCCTTTAGCACAACAAGGTGGCTCTGTGTAATGGATGCAAATCTATTCAAGGTGAGCTTATACGGAGAAGGTTTTAAAGCAAACAGCCAGTGAATTAAAAAGTGGGTTAGCGTCAAGCGCATAGACAGGTTGTCATGTTTATCCTAATTATGACTTAGTTTGCTGTGACAGTCTGTGCAAAATACTCAACCTAGTTTTATATATGTCAAGTAGTTTTGGAGTTTTTTTTTTACCTCTACAGGTTTAAAACAGGATCTCCCCGATGTATGGTGTCCAATTGTAATCCTGACTGTAATCCTTGTTTAATAAAACTACTGGGACTCAACAGATTTAGATTAGGACGAATTTACTTTGAATTCCAAAGTAAAAAAAATACAAGAATGTTATAACCTAGACCCATAAAGTCTGCTCTTGGTTGCTTTCTCGCTTCTCTCTTCTTGCTTTTTATTTTTGATTTCCTCCTAAAATCTGGTCTCCACCTCTTCCTCTACCTTCACAACAATCATCAACGCAAAATATACGGGTATTAAAATGTAAATGTAAGGAAACACAATTACGCTACAGAGTTCATTTAAATATAATGCAACAGACATCATGAAACATTTAATAGATCGACCACTTTGTCTGAGTGAGCTGTGTTTTCAGCTCAGACAAGTCTTTTGTCTGAGTCAAAGTGATGCATAAAGATCCACAGACAAATGTGCACAAAGAGCAGTCCTTCAGTATTTCTGACAATAAAAGAGTTTAGTAATCATCACAGTTTAAACAGGATTCTTCAGTCTAGTCACTGTCTACATAAGATCTCATGCTCCTTTTTATACGTGTGCATCACATTCATAAAACACTTTGACTTTTGCATTTAGTCATTTCTCCGCTGCTCTGTCTCTTCACAAATGCCTCAATTCTTGTCTCCAATTCACCAGCGCCTTGTCTTTTTAACTTATTCAGGAACTTGACCTGGTCCAGAGCAGGTTATGAGTTTGCCGCATGTTGCCATGGAGATCTGTCCTGATAAGAAGTTTAACCCAGACCTTACCTCGCTAAAGCCTAAATCTATAGATTCATAGTGCAGGGCTCTAGCAGTAGAAGCAGTCTCCTTGGGTTCAACTCAAAATAGTCCTTCTTGAAATGTTTTGCTTCTCTTCTCACAAACACGTTTGAAAATAGTTCAACTCAATGGAGCTCAACAGTGACCACCCACTACCTGGTTCATCTAGCGTGGGCTCCTATGTTATGTCAGGGGCATCAGACCTACATTTGTGTTTGAAATCCATTTCTGCAGCTTTATGAACTACGAAGTTATTAAGACATTTTGTCAATTTTTACGTTATGCTTTTTAGACTGAAAACAACCGCACTGTGGATCTGAGTTAGCACATAGCTGGTTAGCCGGCGACATGTTTTAAACTCTTAATATTAAGGTTCAAGTTAAGATTCAGAACCCGTGAATTAGAGCATACACTTAGACATCATTTACAATTGTAATATGCTTGTGATTAATAAAATTTAATTCTAAAAAGGTAACACGTCCGATTTCAAAATCTTTTGGCAGGTAGCTCTCCACACAACGACCTTTTGGCTGATTGACCCTCCGTTGCCACGACAATGGGGTTGTAATTTTAGTTTGTTTGAACCCCATTTTACAGATTTTTTTTAAATTGTGACAAACTCTTATTACCTCTGCAGCACTGTTGGTCTTTTAGGGTTACGTTCCTAGAATCTAGAAAAACTAGAATCAGGCCCATGTAATAAACAACAAAGAGAAGAACAACTCAGACAGTGTGGTGCTTAAACCTGACAAAATGTAAATCCTTTTAGTAATTTAGAAGAGCTGCTGAGGTCAGGCAGACGCACTGACGTAATGTGTCTTTAGTTAATTATGTAGAAGTTTGCTTATATCAAGGTGACACTGGCTTAAATGAAACCCAGTGTTTGAGGCTAATGTGTGCGCTGTTTAGTGACAACACAAAGAGAAGAGAGCATTCAGACATCATCCATCATGGAGCTAACTGGAGCCTGGGTCAGAGCTAACACGACCCAGAGCTGCAGCTGGGGAAGGACTAAAAACACACCTGCTTTTTCACACTGCAGCCATTGAGAGGACGTCACTTTATTTGATTGTATAGTCCTAATTGTGTAGTCTTTAAAGTATGTCTGTGTTTTCAGTCTGTGATCTGTATGTAGTTTGATTCTTAATAATGTACATCAAAGTCCTTACGACAGAATTTTAATGTAGTTTGACGCCATAGTGTCCGTGGTAAGTATGTACAGTATTCATCTTATTCAGGCCTGCCCACTTTTGTTAACAACACTTCCCGTTTAGCTCTTTTAGCTGTCTTATCTGTATTGTGTGGTGTTGTGGTGAAGAAGGAGCTGAGTCGAAAGGCAAAGCTCTTGATTTACCGGTTAATCTACGTTCCAACCTTCACCTATGGTCATGAGCTTTGGGTAATGACCAGAAGGACAATCTGAGTTTCCTCCGCTGGGCGATCCCTTAGAGCAGTGTTTCCCAACCTTTTTTGAGTCATGGCACACTTTTGAGATTGACATTTTTCCGTGGCACACCATTAAAATATGACCAAATCAAGCTACTTTGGAACACATTTTTTTTTTGTAAAAATTGTCCGTGATACTTGATACATGATGCAGGTGACATATTGTACACATCAGCTCAATGGAGAGGCAACCTTGCTCACAATAAAATAGCATTTTTCCTCTAAGCTATTTAAAATATAACAAACCTAGAAACAAATATGTTAAATGTGTTCAAGGTCTAATCTTGGAACATCTTTATTTTATTTTATTTTATTTATTTTTTAATGTGTTTCCCTTTCATTCTCACTGTAAAAAGTGGTTCCAAACACTCCCATATGGTAAATCATTGAACTAAATCTAATTAGGCTTGTTTCAAAGAATACATGTTGAAAACTGACACATTTTTCAAGGCATACCTGGCAGTATCTCAAGGCACACTAGTGTTCCCCGGCACACTGGTTGAAAAACACTGCCTTAGAGATAGGGTGACACGGGAGGAACTTAGAGTAGAGTCGCTGCTCCTCCACATCCAGAGAAGCCAGCTCAGGTGGCTCGAGCATGTTTCTGATTCCTTATGGACTCTTCCTTGGGAAGGTGTTTCAGGCATGTCCCACCAGAAGGAGACCTCGAGGAAGACCCAGGACGTGTGTGTGGACAGGGAAGTCTGGGCCTCCTGCTCAGACTGCTGCCTCCACAATCCGATTTGGGAAAGTGGAAGAAAATGAATGGATGGATGTAGTGCAGGGAGATCTCAAAAATGATATAAAGGCAGTAAAAAAAACAGTAACTAAATTACTACTACTACAAGTTAAGCATAACTAAACAGGAAGTGCACTGCCAAGAACCTCCCTCCGCAGACCTCCTGCCACAGACCAGAATCACCTCGTCGTTCAAACCGAAAGGCCATTCATGGTCACCTCTTACAAGTGGCTATGCTTGCAAATCTGTAATTTTCAACATTTATGCCCTAAAGAAAGTTAGGGTTAGGATTAGAACTGAGGTTAGATCAGGTCTTCTGTGGAAAGTCAAGAGTTGACAAATATAGGTGTCTGTATGGAGAGCGTTCTCTGGCCTGCAGCAAGAGGGAGAGATGGGCGGGACGAAGGAGGTCTGCAGCCAGACACCTCTCAGAAAAGTGAGCAGGGCAGAATTAGGTGAATAGGGATAATTACCATATACTCTGGGTTATTACCCATACTTTTGTCTCAAGCTTCAGACCCTGCAGCATATAGAACTAACTAACTTATGTATTTTTTTGGGCCACTGGGTCTGGATCACACAGAGGCCCTGTGACTGCAGACACGAGGCTTAGTAAACAGGCTAAATAAACCAAGTGACACTGAAACAAGGATTTCTTACCTAAAGCTGAAGTTCACATCTCAAGTGCCCACTATGTCCACACTTTCTTTCATCCAAACTCCAAGTGTAAGTGGTATTCTGTCTTTGTGTCTCATTCATTTGTCCCGGGAAAGTTTACTGCTGTGAGAGCTCTGGGTTAGTCAGGAAGTGCACCAGCAGCGATTGTCAAATATATGAATTATGGATGGGACGATTCACTTAAGTCACCATTCAATTCAGTTTTTGATTTTGCAGCCACGATTTTGTTAATTTATCCATATTAACTTTTTTTTCTTTTTAGCCTTAAAATACAAAATAAATTAAAATAAGATACATTTAAAAAGCCACTGTGGTTAGTGCTCAGAACTAGTATTTTACACAACATTTTATTTATATTTTTATTGTTCAAATTTAGAGATTCACCCATCAGTTGTTAACGCAACATAATAATACACGTTCAATCAGGTCTTTCGCAAGTTCACGTTTTGTTACTTCAGACATCGTAACTTTTATTGTATTTTTATTTGTAGTAGAAGTCTTCAAAGTTGTCATCTGGACAGTGTTTCCGAAGATCAAGACGTTTCGACTCTCATCCGAAAGTCATTTTCAATTTTTATTTGTATTATACTACTACAGAGTGTGTAAGTCAGTGGCTGCATGAGCAAAACAGACTGATTTTAGTCTCTCTATACAATAGCTTTTTTTGACCGATTTTCCATCCCTAATTATGAATCTGTGAAAACATCAGTGTTTGCCTCATTTGTGATTATTGTCATGAGAACTAATCTCTAAATCAGACCGAAACTTTGTGAAATTAAGCCTTATCCACTCATTTTAAATCAAACTCTCTCTCCAGCATTAAAGTGCGTATGACAGGTTTTTACACTTTTCAAGCTTTAACTTAATTTGGTAGATTAAAACCTGTTTTAAATATAAATGACAGTTTTACATGAATCAAGAACAAGTTTGTGAAGAAAAGTTAGAAAATATGTTGAAAATAACAGGAAGTCGAGCAGTGGTGACATCACACTGGGAGACAAGGACATTTTCAATTTTCTCATGATAAACACATTTGTATGACCCCTACACATAAATGTAACAATAAAACTACTGTGTCCTAGTGTTTCAAGCAGTAAAATCTTGATACATTCGAGTATCTTTGCTCAATTTATTATATGGTTACTAGGCAACTCCCTAGTTGCCTAGTAACCAGAAATGTACTCCCTGTTCATCATTAATGAACAGGAAGTACATTTTTAATCCTATTAAAATCATAGACATATCATTAGTAGACGCGCAGTCCGACTCTGATGCTATCGAACACTTAGCATCTGAGCTAGTCCGGTAAGATTTAAGTTAGTCCGAAACGTTCTCCTGTTTATTTTCCTATAGCCGTTAGCATTAGCCCGCAAAAAACGCAAGTTATGAAAGATCCAGAGAGTGTCAGCTGAAACAAACCTACCAACCACATTTAGCAAAGGTCAGAGCTTTGTTACAAGTTATTGTTGAGTTTACAAACCTTTTAGTATTTTATTGTAGATAAAATGTGTGTATAAAACTGCTAAGGGCTAGCGAACTTATGCATCTTTTAAGACCCCAGTGACCACCAAACGTCTCTTTTACATGTTACTAGTGAGAAAAGCAGACAAATTACATAAATAACGCCAAACAACGTTATTGCTTTACTTCTCTGTGAAGGCGTCTGACACATCTGCATTTCCAGCCTAAGAATATAGTTTGAGAAATATAATCTCACATCGCCAAAGTCATAAGACACAAATCAGTCCGTTTTGCTCATGGTTTTGCTGAAATCGCTTGTTTAAGCTCGTTTTATCCATAAACGTGCAACTTCTGTCATTGAGTTCAATTGATTTGCGTCGTCACCTCTACCGGAGGAATAAAGCTGCTGATTGCGCGTCTACTAATTTAATGGCTATGATTAAAATGGCTAAACTGGGATGAACTCTGCAAAAATGTTTGCAAAATCTTAAATACTGTATAGGCTACTGATCTTTACTTTGTTTTGATGAAATGAGTCGTTCAACCTGTCACAGACACTTTAAGATTCATTGTTTTGAGTGGGAATCAACTATAAATCTGCACACAGGAGCCTGCACTCTCATGAACCGCACTTATGCGTCACAGAACCTTAACGGGCCAGACAGTGCCGCCTCTGAGGCTGGAATTTCTTCCTAAATTTAGTTCATGCGGCTCTTAATCAAGTGCACATAATAACCGGGAAAGTACGGTAATGGAAAAATCAACAGATTGAGGTTCGGCCATGTCAATATCGTCAATATTCTTTGTTCGTGGTTTTGAATCGAAAGACAACCAATTATTTGTCAGTAAAAATGTGGTTTTGAATCAGAAATATATGTAAACGATGATTTAACAAAATGTGTGTGCGTATGTGTGCGTATGTGTGCGTCTGGGATCAGGAAGCAGAGGTTTGGGTCGGTCACCGTCATCTGTCACGCGATCCTTCAGTCCCGACATGACAGGTGGCCATTTAGCACCGAAATTTATGCCGCCCATGCCCTTTCTCGACTCCGCGGGAGGAGGGGCAGATAAGGGGGCCGTTCCTCTCTGATTTGTGTCGCCGCTTTAACTCACCCCGACACGGAAACGACTCTTTGAAAAGCACTGATGGAGGCACACATAATGCAAAGGACCGTGTGTGTGGAGAGGGTCTGAATACATTTGCATAATGACGTTTGGAGGATAACAGTGTTTATGGGGAAATTCAATCAGACGGCAAGTTAGAAGTGAGCGGGATTATGAGTAAATACGATGTTGTCAGTGTTATTTGGCAACATTTCAACATTGAGTTTATGAGTAATGGCTAAAAATGACGAGTGTCCTGTTTGCATGGTATGGAATATACCTAAGGACGTCTGTAAACTTTAAAATACAACACAACGTCTGCGTTTTTTTTTTTTTTCACACTGGGAGAATAAACAATATTTTTTTTCGGAAATGGCGACAGATATGACTTGATTTATGAAAACAACCTTTTGCTTCATTCATGACTCCAAACATCCATCTCTTTGACTTCCTGTTGCTATGGATTTTATCGTAGTTTGTTTAATTTTTATTATTTGAATCATTGAAAAAAAAAAAAAAAAGCCCAGACGATTTCTTTGGTAAATGATCCGTTGTGAGTAGTAAAAATAATTCTGTTAAAATCTGAATATATGTAAAGCCACTAGGAGTCATTATTTGTAATTTTATATACAGTTCACAAGTTGAAAACACTGTAGCAGCCTCCGAGTCAACTGTTTTTTTTCTAGAACGGAACAAAGCTCACCTAACAGACAGCGGAAGGAACCAATCAGAGAAGAGCATAGAGGCTTCTAGTGCCGTAAGCTGTTGGGATTTCTCTTGCTGTCATCTGCCGGTAAGAGGTCCTATACCGGCTCGAGCCGACTGAACTGCCTTGACCATCTTGAACACGACTATTGACGCGATGTCTTTTTGGTCATTTAAAACGGCATTTACCGGTGAATGGAACAAACTCTCGGTTTTCCGGTGCGCCATGTTGTTTATCCAACCTTCTGACGTGACTGAAATAAACAATTTTCATTGCACGATACGATCTGGATTTCGAGGGAAACGCCCTTGGAGGGTGTGGCGACCAGACTGATATTTCTCTGTGTAAAACTACAGAGATGTATCATTCTGGACTTTCCAGGCAATGAAAACACGACATTAGAATTACTTGTGGACATCTGAGTTTTGGCATTTTTACTGACATGGATGAATCACACAAGACTAGAAACTCAGACGAAAATTATTACAATTTACATGAGCCCCAAGGTAAATATTATGCCATCCATCTAGGCCATAAGTCACTTAAAATATGTACAATTGGCTCCTAACCCTCTCCACTTTTACTGTTGGATCGTTGCATTGACATTGTTATTGGGTTAAACAATTTAGTCAAAGTAACACACAGTCGTTCAATAACCATATTAGTTTTAAAAACTGCCCATTTCAAATTTTCAATCAACGTTTCAATTTAAGCTTCTGGATAATGATCTCAAGTTTAATAATCAAGTGGACTAAGGCTGAAAGTTATTCAAATTATTCATTCATTCATTTTCTACCACTTATTCTCGTTAGGGGTCGCAGGTGACTGGACCCTATCCCAGTGACTTTGGGCCTTAGGCGGGGAATACCCCGGACAGTGGCCAAACATTCACTCTCTCATTCACTCACAGGGGAAATTTACAGTGATGTCTAATGAACCTAAACATGCATGTTTTTGGAGGTGGGAGGAAACCGGAGAAAACACACGGTGACACATGGAGAACATGCAAACTCCACCCAGAAAGATCAAGAGATGCTGATATGGTCTGACCCGTGAGTCAAATCTATTATCTCCTTAATGGGAAGCCAGAGCTCTAACCACTCTGCCACCGTGCACCCCTTTGCAAATTATTAAGTATTTTTGTAACTATTTGTTCGTTTACTTATGCACATATATTTGTTAGCGGTTTGGACTGACACAGGACAGATACTCAACTCAACTTAGCATTTTAATGTCTGTGTGAGACACAAATGTCAGCTGTGTAGAGTTTTGCACAAGCATGCTTGATAAATGAGGCCCAAGATGTTTTAGATTACAGCTCTAGTCCAACATTCCCAACCTACACATTACTTCTGAAGACATCAGACAGGAGTTTATTTTGTATGCAGATCTGTTTATATAGAAACGACAGAATAGCTTATCAATATGTCTGTAAAAACCCACAGGGTGTTTGAGCTTGTCTGAAATTGATAATAGTTTTCAAAAGAAGTCACAAAAGTGAGCAGCTGCGATAAGAAAAATGATTTTGCATGTTTATGTAAGACTTTACCTTTTTACTGCAAGTAAACAGTTTTGGAGAATAAAGATATGAAATGTGTGAAGAGAAAAATAAAACTCTTGAAATATAAATTGATTGAAAACTTTACTAAACTTTAGCTGTGTCCTCATGTCTCCTATTAGCTTTCCACCTCCCACAGCAGCAGACTTGTGTACTGTGTAGGCTGCATAAAGACCCACGAGTCTCCTCCCACAGCAGCAGACTTGTGTACTGTGTAGGCTACATAAGGACACACGAGTCTCCTCCCACAGCAGCAGACGTGTGTACTGCGTAGGCTACATAAAGACCCAAAAGTCTCCTCCCACAGCAGCAGACTTGTGTACTGTGTAGGCTACATAAACACCCACGAGTCTCCTCCCACAGCAGCAGACGTGTGTACTGCGTAGGCTACATAAAGACCCACGAGTCTCCTCCCACAGCAGCAGACATGTGTACTGTGTAGGCTACATAAGGACCCACGAGTCTCCTCCTACAGCAGCAGACTTGTGTACTGTGTAGGCTGCATAAAGACTCACGAGTCTCCTCCCACAGCAGCAGACTTGTGTACTGTGTAGGCTGCATAAAGACCTACGAGTCTCCTCCCACAGCAGCAGACTTGTGTACTGCGTAGGCTACATAAAGACCCACGAGTCTCCTCCCACAGCAGCAGACTTGTGTACTGCGTAGGCTGCATAAAGACCCACGAATCTCCTCCCACAGCAGCAGACTTGTGTACTGTGTAGGCTACATAAAGACATTTTCTAATGTTTTGAAGATGCGTCGTGGGCCAATTGTAATTCCTTGAAGGGCCTGGCCCACGGGCTTTTTGTTGTTGTAGCCCTGGACTAGAGATTAGATTCTGGACCTGAGCCCACACCCGGCCCACCCCAGTGAGAAAGGCAGGAAAGAGAGAGAGAGCATTAGCTCTTCTTGTTCCAGAGACACTTTACAGCAGACCTATTCAACTTAAGGCCCGGGTGCCAAATCAGCCCTCAAAAAATATAGCCCTTAATTCACTTTCTAAATGTTACAGAAATATATAGATATAATAGGTAAAGGTAATGTTTATTAAGGACTATGTACAATTACATTAAGCACAATGGCAGAGATGCTTGTACCAGATTGTAGCTTACAGGTAATTTACATCTGTAGTCCTGGGGAGGGGAGGCACATTGGACATGTTTTTAGTTGTAGAAGGAAACCGGAGTACCTGGAGGAAACCTACGCAGACACAGGGAGATCATGCAAACTCGAACCCAGGACCTTCTTGCTATGGGGCCAGAGCGCTAACCGCTGCGCCACCGTTGTTATCACTAAACAAATCTAGTCCTCCAAATATTTGGCACAACCACGTGTCGTACTATTCGGCCCAGAAGCTATGGTCCTCTATAAAATCTGGTCTTCTGGAAAATAAAGTTGAAACTCGTCAGTAATGTGCCTCTTCATTAAAATTATGTCTACTTTTGTGGTCCGATCTAATCTCTAATTCAGACAACTTCAAAAATAGTATTAGCTCCAATTACAGCCCTAAGTAGGGAATAGTAGACGTGTGACTTTGGAGTTGAAGGTCGTCCACATGCTACCAGTCTCTGACCTCTGACCTCCCTCTGTTCACCTGGAGCTGAGGCTGTTGCAGAGTGACTGTCATGGCCGTTTTGTGTTCTGTCTCTGTGCTGCAGCTCGGTCCCAGTGGAAGGCGTTCTGAGAGCCAGCTGTGAGCACGGATCATGCATTATACATTACACACGTTTGAATATGCAGCGTGTGAAAAAGTGCTGCTGTAATGTGCACTACAACAGATACATTGTGTTAATGTCAGCATCCACCCAAATGTGTTACAAAACAGGATCAACTGAAGAGGATTCATTACAATTCAAATAGAAATAAGTGAGTTTGACTTAGTTTGGTGTGATAGTCCTTGTAGTAAATACAGTTCGTTTTACGGGAGTTAAGTGGCAATTTATAAAGATTGAAAACTGAAAAATACAAGATGAAAATTACAGAAAGTAATTTAAGTTGTAAAACAGAATCCCTGCACATATATACCCACTCACTCACTATAGAGTACAAGCAATTATGGCTTAACAAATATATTTAGTGAAAAAATCTTAAAATTAGTCTTTTAATATTAATATGCTCAATTCAAGTCATTTTACCTAAGTTAGATTTTCATTGATTATACTTCTTAATTTTCTTCGATTTCAGAGAAAGTGTTTTTGTGCCCCTAAAATATACTCTGTGTGACGTTATTGGCCAGAGAAATGAGCCAGGGGTTTGGTCACTCATCTCTGTGTGACATTATGGGTTAGTTGTGGTGGTCACCAGTAGGGGGCGACGCATAGTATAAAAGCTCCGTTCTGACCTCGGTACTTCCTCTGTCTCTGAGACAACCGCTGTCTGTCTGTTTGGGCTTTGCCGTCAGGTTGTGCGCCGTCCTCTGCTCTATCAGGTACGAATCCGTTACGCTTTCCAACTTGTGTAATAATTTAGTTTAGCAAACGCTTAATGAGACCTTTCTGTAGTGCCGCGGTGAAGCAGAGCCCCGCGATGCACACCGCCGCAGCGCCTCATCGCTCCGTGGGTCGGCGGCTAGCAGTCCTGGGGTCCCTCGTTGAAGCTGGTGGTGTGGCAGGTCATATCCCCCACCGGGGTCCGACGCTGAAGCTGGTGACTGGGGTAGTCGTCGGGTGATGGCTCGTTGTGGGAGTGCGGTACGTTATTGCTCTGTGTCCTGTGGTGTTAGCTTAGCATTTAGCTTAGAATTTAGCGTAAACAACTCTTCTTTTATTATATACAGGTTCCGGGGCTCAGTGCACCGGGCACCTGCTGCCTTGCCTTCCCCTTGCTTTCGCTGTCTTTGTCTTCTCACACAAACTGACTGTGAACGAACAAACTGTTTTCAGAATGAACTGTGAAGGATATTTAAGTGGACTGGAACAGAAAATATGAATATGATGATTGCATTTGGCATCCTAAAATAAATGTGAATATGCTGAATGGAACTTTGCCTCTGTTTCAATGTAAAACGAACCTGTGTTGCCTTTTTGTTTCGTTAGTTTATAGTTTTTATTTTCTTTACAGCTAATGTTAAACTTAATTTAAACATACATTTTTATATCTGCTCAATTTAAATTAAGAGTACCCTCGTCATGCCACATTTGTATTTTCAGTTCACAATATAATCTGTTTGTGCATTAAGCTTTCATTTCATTTCTATGCCATTTTCTACAAAGAAATGTCTAACAGTACTGTATGAGTAGTTCTTATTTTAAGCATTTTGTAGGTATTTCTGGTCTTTACAAACAAAGTTTTATTTTTTGAAACTTACAATATTTTGAGTCTTTTTTGTACATTTTTAAGATTGTTAAACTTAACAAGATAAATTACGGAAGTCCAGAGCTGCCAGTGTGGAGTAAACATTTTTTCCAAATTTTCTCGTTATAACGACTTTATATTTACGTTCAAACGACAATATTCTCGTTATTACAACTTTTTATTTACGTTCAAACGAGTTTTTTTTACGTTCAAACGAGAATATAATGTCGTTATAACGACTTTAAATTTACGTTAAAACGAAAAGATATTCTCGTTCGAACGACTTTTTATTTACGTTCAAACGAAAATATATTCTCGTTCGAACGACTTTTTTATGATAAACAGACTGCTCTTCCCATGATGCGCCACAAGCTGTATGGCTCAGAGCCATTTACGAAGCTGAACTGCTAGATTTGGGGTTTAGCGAGGTCAGTTCTGGGTTAAACCTGGTCTGGTTCTACGAAACTGGATCACTTCCTATCGGGGCAGATCTCTATGGCAACATGCGGCAAACTCATAACCTGCTCCGGACCTCCGGACCAGAGTTCTGAATAAGTTAAAAAGGCGAGGCGCTGGCCAATCAGAGACGATCGAGAATTTAGGCCTTTGCGAAGAGACCGGGGAGAGAGAGAGAGAGAGAGAGAGAGAGAGAGAGAGAGAGAGAGAGAGAGAGAGAGAGAGAGAGAGAGAGAGAGAGAGAGAGAGAGAGAGATGAGAAAGGGCAGCGGAGAAATGAGGAAAGACGAAAGTCGGCGTATTTTATAAGCGATGCGCACGTATTTATAAAAAGGAGCCATGAGATCTTATATGTAGCAGTAACACTGGAAGAATCCTGTTTAATCTGATTAATAAACGGATCATGGGAAGGGCTGTCTATTTTTCATTAAAAGTTGTTTTAACGAGAATATATTGTCGTTTTAATGTAAATAAAAAGTCGTTCGAACGAGAATATATTTTCGTTTTAACGTAAATAAAAAGTCGTTATAACGACATTATATTCTCGTTTGAACGTAAAAAAAAAGTCGTTTGAACGTAAATAAAAAGTCGTAATAACGAGAATATTGTCGTTTGAACGTAAATATAAAGTCGTTATAACGAGAAAAGCTGGAAAAAATGTTTACTCCACACTGGCAGCTCTGGACTTCCGTAATAAATAGTAAACGCTCATGTTAAAAACTAACAAAGGCAGGTAATCAATTAGTAAATATAAAACTATGTAAAGCCATGGGTAGATCTTTGGGTTGCACTCAGATTAAAATAGTAAAAGAGTTTGGAGATCACTGGTCTTTAGGGACACATAGTCTGTACAAAGAGTTCCCTCAACAAACTACTGGGAACCATCTTCAATTGTGAAATGGTGAATATGAGAGTCTTCTGTCTGTTTTATCAGGCTCATGCGTTCAAAAACCTTTTTAAATCATTTTCTCAACCAAAGGAGCAAATAGGATTCATATTAGTATCGTCGTATATAATGAATGTGTGCTCTTCACGTCATACTTTTGTGTACATAATGTATTTTTAGATTTTTATGTTGATGCAGTGCACAACTTGTGAAACTTGGACTGTTGTCGCTTGTCTCTGGTAAAGTTTGTGTTAAATGTGAGTGTGGTTTGTGAGCCCAAGACAAATTTCCTCTCGGGGACAATAAAGTTTATCTTACCTTATCATTTCCAGCCTGGAGCGAGAGGTGGGCGTGGCCAAATAAGTCTCTCAGTAAGTCCCAGCTGTAGAAAATGAACCAATGCAACTTGCTCTTATCAAAATGAAATAAAACTATAGTAATCTTGACACTGTTTTGTTTGGTTGAAGATACAGCAGCTGTCTGTGCTTTCAATAGGTGGGAAGAAAACTGCATCAACATGTCTCAAAACTTTCACGGTTGGACAGTGACTATACAACTCATAGTGTTTTTTTGATACTGTATAATACATATCATGCTTCAAACACATCTGTCCCCTTTGACTTAAAGTGACTGGTCCGTGGAGAGATAAGTCCAATATTTAGCTCCAAAACAGAGTTGGTGAAAAGTGCTCCAGATTTCTCCCTTCATCTGGGCTCACTTATCTGTGCGCTTCACTGCCGCCGCTGATGGATGCCCCGGTGCCACTCAGTGTGTCTTTACTGACAGTAATGCCTGCTTTCAACAAGACCGATCCCAGCGCCGCGGCCTATACACACCGGGCCTCAAATGGCAGATTTCTTATCATTACGGCGTGTTGTGAAAATGAGCCTGTCACCGGGTTTGGGTTCATTCAGGGAGAAACCATTGAAGAGTGAAGGTGTGCAGCAGACTGAAGGAGAGGCTCTTAAAGGGAAATGTCATCAGGACGTGCTGGAGCTTATTTGTACGCGAGAAAGTATGGTAAGAGTTTCAAAGTGCACATCAATCAGGGTGACTAAAGAAAAATGAATGTAAGACACAGAGCTAGTGGTTTTATATACAATCACAGATGAACTTAGGTTGCCAGAGACTGAAATGACCCATATTGTGAATATTACAAGCAACTGGCCAATCAGGAACAAGAATCATAATCACCTGACATCCACTTTCACAGGCACAACTGCATGAGCCTATCACAGGGAGTTGTGTCTGTTAGAGACTGACATGGGACACAATTTTCACTCCTGCCCTGTCCCGCTCCTGCCAATTCAATCCCACTCCCGCCACACTGCCGCTCACTAGTTTTGAAGGCCAAACAATGTTATGTATTGTAGTGAAACATTCACTGCACATCTGATCATTGACAAGTTTCAGCATTTTTGCCACTTTTTGGAAGCTGCATTGATTGATGCATCAACCCCTCACCCGCACAGGAATGTTTCCTGTCTTGAGCTTGATTGAAAACCCGTGCTCTGTAACTTCAAACCAAAACTGATAAAACCAGAAAGTTTTTGGGAGAAAGACCACTAATTCAGAACTGTTTTTTTTTTTTTTTGCAGGATGAATTGCTTGTACAAAGTGTGACAATGTCAATAATGTGTGTATATACTATACATGTTATTTAAAGTGCCTTGAACTGTTCAGACTTTGATAAGAAAGCTGAGGCACAATGGTCAGACCCGATCTGGCCTCCATCCCCCAAGAAGCACACACAAGCTTCAGGCTGATTGGACAATCTTCCCGCCAAAGTGGGAGCAGCAGAAGAAGCCAACCCAACTCACTACACTCACTTCGTTTTTTGCAGGACACTCGAGCAGTTCACCTTTTGGACCCTCTTGGAGAAGTTCTCTCATGGAATTCTTTTTGCTAACCATGTGCACGTAGGGCCTCAGGCCTCGGTGAAGACACTGGAGGACAAGCATTTAACTCTGGGCCCCTGGACCAAATCTCTTGGACTTCTCATAAGCCAAGCAAAGTTGCAAAAGCCAAAACCACTCCTTTTGAGGAACTTTCAGAATCTTCAACCTCAACCCAAAGATGGAGGTGATTAATGCAAGCATTAATCACCTCAAAAATGCGTGACCAACTGCATTAAAACAGAAACAGACCTGACTCTAATGGTCAAAACCCACATTATGTAGGTAAGGAAAGCAACAAAGCAGTTGAAACATGCAGATTTCTGATTGAACAAAACTACACAGGCAGTGCCTGATGGTAAGCGCCTCTAGCCTCACTTTTATCACAGAAACTACAGTTCCTGATGCTATATTCTGCTGAAAAACAATGTGGAGGGAGTTTATAGACATCATGTTGCGCGTTTTACTAAAGCTAAAAGAGTGACTCCTATTGGGCAATGACAGTCCTGACCAGAACCAGGAAGTACCATCACATTAGTCCTGACTAGAACCAGGAAGTAACATTAGTCCTGACCAGAACCAGGAAGTACCATCACATTAGTCCTGACCAGAACCAGGAAGTACCATCACATTAGTCCTGTGCTCACATTCTTGCACTGGCTTCTGTGGCTCAGAGAATAGACTTTAAAACAGCTCTGCTTGTGTTTAAGTCTCTCCATGGACTAGCACCAAAGTACATCTCTGACATGTTAGTGCTGAACTTCGTAGGTATGAATACACCCTTTAACACAAGCAGAGGACAATATGAGATTATATGCATGAATCAATCCAATTACAACTGTGAGTTAAGCAATGGTAACAACTCTGGATTGTAAATAATTGTGTTGTGCACCATTATTAATCAAGTCTCTCACCCAGCAGGCTTAGGGGTTTTAGGGCGTGGCTGATTCTTCGAGGATTTATTGTCTGTCAGCCTTTTATTCCGTCTTCTTGACCTCTCTTTTGTACGTTGGCGTTGTGAAATATACCACACTTCTCGTAACTGTTTCCAAAATGCCTCCAAAAGGTTCCCTGACAATCACACTGACACAAACCCAGTCACATATCATCTCCTGTCTACAATCACACACTTTAACCCTCCTGCGCCGTTACAAGAGAAAACAATTCCATCCAAAGCGACTTATTGATTTCATACGACTGCTAGTCAAGCTCCGAGTGAAACCAAGCCACGCTCCGGTCTTCCCGCGACCAATAACGCGGAAGAAAAGAGCCGCTCACCGATCCTCAATCCCCCTAATGCTCCCAGGAAATCCAATTTCACATGGCTGTAATTGAAATTTATTTTGTCACCACAATGGAAGCCCGCATCACTTATTGAGCTCTGTCTTTCCTCGGCTGTCAGGGGAATCTTCTCTCACCTGATGTCGACTCACTCCTGCTAATAATCCAATCCAACATGTCAATTAGAAGCTCGATTGAAAGACATTGGTATGATTTAATGGGACAATTTTGCGCTCAGTCTTGTGCAATGTGTTATCAAGTTTTCTTTATTAAAAACACAGCTGTTCGGTTGTCTGTGAGTGTCAGAAAACTGCTCCAGATTTGTGATGTCTGAAATATTCTGCACAAATCAACCAGACTTGTTTGATCATATCAGACAAGTTTGGTTTGATTTTCTCCACTGTCTAATGTGTGACTCTTTCAGTACTAGCCCTGTTCTAACTTTGACCCTCCTTCCCTGCCAGGCCTTTTTGCTCATTTTAATCAATATTCACAGCTCCACAAAAAACGTTGTGCTTTGTGCTACCGTCAGAAAAATAAAATATAATGTGTCTAGTAGAGATGGACAAAGAAAAACGCTGACTGGGGCAGAGCTGCATCTAGTGGGATTCCTGCGACCTTAAGACCAGCTGTTGCTATCGGCTCCCTGCAGCTTCCAGATCACAAAGCGCATTATTATTTAGGCAAAAACAATCACAAATGTCTGTAAAACACACATTATTAATGTGTGGCAACCAAGCCCCGGTGATCAAGAATGGCGGGCACTGGCTTTTGCTCAGTGGCGTTCTTGACCATATTGGCTGTTAGCTTTAGCCTTTTGCTAGGTGCGCTACAGGCTATGGAACATGTGCAGTTGTGTTTCCCCCATAACTCTTTGCTTGAGAAGCAGGATGAGCTTGACCTAAGTGAATCCGAATGAAGTCGAAAGCTCACACATGATCGTTCTGACCAAATTGGGTGCCTTTGTTAATTTCTATGAATGTACACATAAGTGGCCTTGCCGGCACCCGTGGTTTCTTCTTCTACGATTTAAATAAAGTATAGTATTTAATTTGTCGGTGCTATTTCGTTAACAATGATGAACGAGGAATGCCTTTCATTATTTAGGACATATTATCATATTACTCACCCATTACGACCATGGATCGTTGAAAAATAACGCAGAGCGCCGCGGCATTCGGTGAGTGTTGACGCTTGGGTCTGGCATGCGGCAAGTGACGTGCCGCGGTGCGCTTTGATATAGGCTGGTCTTCAGAGTGGGAGTTACAGAGCGAGCAGCGAAGCTAAAGCTTAAAAAGCAAAACTAAATCCTTTTGAACTGGAAAAACGTTTATGATATGAAACTAGGTAAGAATCGCCACAAATTCCGACAATTTTTAAAGCTGTAGATGTTGTTTCTGCCGAACTTGAACATTTTACGTTTGCATTGCGCTCTAGGGAAAAAATCCCTTCTAGCCTATAATTAGAGGAAGGTTTGACGTTGTTGAATAATACCATCCATCCGTAGCATCTAGAAACCTCCCCAAAATGGAGCGGCCGTATCAACAAAGCAAAGTGTGTTGAAGGTTCATTTCTTTTCCTGCAGGTCATGTAATACTACAAACTTCTAACAGCGAGGCCCTGGTGGATTCGATCATCACTATCAATCTGAGAGTCCACATTAGCGTTTGTCCGAGTGTGTGACATGTCCTCGATGTCCCAGGGTGTGATGTAGAGCCTGTTACGTTCTTCTCCTGTGTGTTTGGACCTGTGCACAGCGTGAACAGCTCCATTACCTCAGCCAGTGCCCTGATCCACCTCTTCTCCCCAATGACACCGAAGAAAGATCAGGGTTGCCAGGTCCAGTGAAGAAATCTAGCCCAATGAAAACTCAAAACTTGCCAGTGATTTTTTGCATTCTTTCTGGTTTGATTCACGAAAATTACCCACTAAGGACAAAGATATGGAGTTTTTTTATGGAGTATTTTCATGTTTTAAAATCTTTATTAATGATCAAATACTATTTAAAATATGCCAAAATCATTAACCAACACGTTGCTGTGACAGATAATGTGCAATTAATTGCTTCTTTTAACTACTTTTTATTGTTTTGGGCTTTTTTTCAAAGGCCAGGTTGCTTGTTGCTCTCTGAACATCTGGCAACCCTGGCCTCATTCAGAGTGTGAGCTTCAGGGCTGCAGCTAACAGCAGTTGAATGTTGTTAGTCTAGTTCTTAGGTGAAATTGAAAAAATGTAATGTGTTTAAAACATGGTCGCATACATTATAAAAAAAGCCCAAGAAAAACCGTAATCTGCGTTGCTGTATTTTGTCCCGCAACTATTTTCTTAAAACTGCCCAAGTGGGCGGGAAAACTGAGGAAATTGCAACTATGACCGCAATAGAAACACATTTAGGGCTGATTTATCAAGTGTTTTCTCTGTTCAGTCTTTTCCAAACATTATTTGTATATGAAAGAATGTATAAAGTTATAATGCTTTTAACCATGGATAGCAGCAATACAAATTGTAATGAATGAGGCCTATTGTACTTTGAAATCTCAAAGTTCATTTCACACATCCTCAGACTCTTGACTCTTTGTCATGGTTTGTCTGTGTCCTGGTGCAACATCAGTTCAAACTCAAACATGTTCCTGACTCATGGTTCAAAATCAGCGTCAGGCTCTGAGAAACCAAACTGGCAACGCAAATGAGAGAGTCATGTGTGGCTCATTCTGCTTTCTGATTGGATAATCCTCTTGAGAGCCAAAACATCAAATGGAAACATCAACAATTGACTTTGAGTAAAATCAGATTACATTTGAACATGTTTATCTTGTATCTGTGGCACATATAGTTTATGAAATTTGAGATAGCACTTCAAAAGACTACCACGTTCCCTAACAGTTACCGTAATTATCACGTCACTTAAGAGATACTTACAGTGATACTTAGTAGTACTTACAGTCAGTGGTTAAAGTGGGATTTGGGAGGTGGGGGAACTCTATTTTAGGGTCAGAGCCGTACGCAGGATTTTGAACATACCGAAGTCCAAAAGGATTTGATTAAAAGTAAATAGTCTTTTCTTGTCTTATATTGTAACTTATATTTGCTATTGGAGGTTGCAGAAGAGAGAAATTGTCGGATGTGTCTTGACATTGAGCAGCTGGAATCAGGCTACTTTTCAAAGAAAGTGGGGTCCAGGGAATTTTTTTAAAATTCAATGCAATTTCCTGCATTTTGGTCAGTTTTAGATGTGATATTCTTATTACAGTGCCTTGCGAAAGTATCCAACCCCCTTGAACTTTTTTACATTTTCTCTTATTATGACCACAAAAATCAAACATATTTCACTGAAACTTTGTGTGAAAGACCAACACTAAGTTGCACACAATTGTGAAGTGGAAGGACAGTCATACAGGATCTATTTTTTTTTTTTACAAATTAAAACCTGAAAAGTAGGCGTGCAAAATTATCCAACCCCCTTCTTTTCTGAGTGCAACACATTACTTTTAGAGGCTTTAGAAGGTTCCAATGTTGACCTAACAAATAAATAGAGTCCACCTGTGTGTAATCCACCCTCAGTATTAATGTAGCTGTTCTGTAAAAACCTCAGAAACCTCATACTTTGTTTGAGAGTATTGGGGAGCGGTCAGCACCGTGAAGACCAAAGAACACACCACACAGGTCAGGGATAAAGCTGTGGAGAAGTAAAAAGCAGGATTAGGTTATAAAAAGATTTCCAAGGCTCTAAACATCTCACAGAGCACTGTTTACACCATCATCCATAAATGGAAGGAGTATGGCACAACTGCAAATCTACCAAGACCAGGCCGTACACTTAAACTTACAGTTTGAACAAGGAGAGAACTGGTCAGAGATGTAGCCAAGAGGTCCCCGGTGACTCTGGAGGAACTGCAAAGATCTACAGCTCAGGTTGGGGAATCTGTCAAAGATACAACTTTTAGTTCTTCACTACACAAATCTGGCCTTTATGGAAGAAAGCCATTGCTGAAAGAAAGCCATAAGAAATCATGTTTTCACTTTGCCAAAAGCCATGTGGGGGACACAATAACCATGTGGAGGAAGATGCTCTGGTCAGATGAGACCAAAATTGAACTTTTTGGCCAAAATGCAAAACGCTATGTGTGGCAGAAACCTAACACTGCTCATGACTCTGAATGCACCATCCACACAATCAAAAATACAAGTGCCAGCATTATTTTCTGCACATGATTTTCTTCAGCAGGGACAGGGAATATGGTCAGAGTTGATGGAAAGATGGATGGAGCCAAATACAGGGCAATATTGGAAGAAAACTTATTGGAGTCTGAAAACACTTGAGACTGGGGCGGAGGTTTATCTTTCAACAGGACAACGGCCCCAAACATAAAGCCAAGGCTACATTGGAATGGTTTAACACATGAACCGCCAGCCACGGTCAAAATGACCGTTTCATATTTACATAATTGATTACTATTAATTAAACAAAATGTATCCCCCTAAGGCTTAGTGACTTTTAATTTCAAAGTGTTTTCTATAATTTACGACATTTGTTAAGTTCAATAAAGGCATACACACTGTTTTATGACGTTCTTTTCCACCTCCGCCCTCAGCCCTGCGCTGCCTCCGCCATAAGGTTACAGTGTAACTTTGGCGCGAATGCGGTCCTCTCGCTTACGTCATTTCGCGGGATTCCCTCCCGCCACTAAATGTATCTTATTGGTTGCTATTGGAAACATAAAAGTATTTAGGTAAGTGTGTGTTTATTTGTCAGTGTGAGGAAACAAGGAGAGGAGAGAGAGAA
Organism: Mugilogobius chulae; assembly: GCA_038363315.1. NCBI lineage: Eukaryota > Metazoa > Chordata > Actinopteri > Gobiiformes > Gobiidae > Mugilogobius > Mugilogobius chulae. The sequence goes on along the minus strand of CM076411.1, from coordinate 17,669,982 downwards.
TCGTCATTACCAGCCATTCAAACAAGCGTGATTCAGAATGAAACGGACCAGGGAAACGCAACCTTACCACAGGCATTTGGCTTTATTTTACGAAATGACTGAGGCAGAGTCCGATGGAGGTGAGTTGTTTGATTTTAATGTGGACTCAAGTGATGAAAATAACCCATTGGATAAAGAGCCAAGGAGAAGGCAGGGCGCGGAGGTCCCGAGATGCGCGGGTGTTTTTTTTTCTAGCTATTATTGCCCCTAAAAATATAAAAGCTTATAATAATAATAATAATAATAATTTAATATACTTTTTATTTTTATTATTTGTTTGTTATAGGCTATATATATATATATATATATATATATATATATATATATATATATATATATATATATATATATATATATATATATATTAATATTAATAATTATTATTATTATTATTATTATTAGGGTTAATAACCCTATTATTATTATTATTATTATTATTATTATTATTAGGCTAATATTAGACAATAGCCTACTGCTATAGGAGTTTAGAAAAAGCAGACAACGAATGTTTTTGAGTGAGACAGTGCGTACTCTTTTGGTCAATTATTTCTCATTGATTGAACTCAGATTTCGTAGGCTACTACAGCCTACAAACATACTTACTTTCCTAGATAAAATAAGATGTATTAATTTAAACCTAAATATGAGCTGCAGATTCCTATGAAACCCCGACGCGCGTCTGGTAACACGTGTGTTTCAAAAAGAGCGCTCTACAGCACCCGGTCCGTGGACGTGCCTCTCCCAGTGTCAAAGCATGACGATAGTGGTCTGTGCGAATGACAGGGCTGTGCAAAGCGAGAAAACAGTGGTCTGGTGTGCATTAGACCACCGCCAGCCAGAGCGCGTGTCTTCTCAACGCCTGGGCTATGCGTAAATTTAATCCCAGGCTTGACATAACAAATTCTTAGGCCTCAATTGAAATAAGTCATTGACAATGTTTGTAGACTTTCTAAGGTTTATGAAGCATGTTTATTATGAATTACAAATCTGCAATAATCTAATCAAGACGAAAAGGCCTATAATTTCAGGATCTAACAAACTATAACGAGTCTAAATGTTGACGCGCGTCATTCATAAAAATGACCGATAGCCTCTCGTTTGCATCACTACAAGATATTTTGTAGGAACAGATTATAGCCCACAGTCGAAGTAATTTACTAATTAATAATTGATTTAGCCTCAATATTTGTTAAGGTTTCAAAAAGGCTTATATCTTTCTGTGAAGTTGAGCCCGAGTTCGGAGTGCTCCGCCTCTTATCAACGCCCGTGCTGTAGGCTGTGGTCTAATGGTCTAAATGAATAAACAGGCCTGCTATTTTACAAAGTTGCAAATAAAATGTGTGACGTTGTTTCTCACAAATACAGCCTACAGAATAGCTGAAGGATTTTATTTATCAGCGGCAATGCAATAATGTGACGTGACAACATTTTTGAAACTGCGCGTTTGAGTTTATAAATGATTTGTGGGCAATAACTGCATTTTGTTAGCATTTATAATTAGTAATAACGTTAATTATAGAATGTTTGTTGATTTCAGAACAGTTAATTTATCAAATATATACACAATAATTCATAAATGTGCGTGATATTGAAATTAGCATATGACGGTCATTATGACCGTTGCCTGGCGGTTGCAGGGAAATTTAGAACGTGGCGGTCCTAGTGTTAAAACAAAACATATTCATGTCTTAGAATGGCCCAGACAAAGCCCAGACCTAAATCCAATCGAGAATCTGTGGCAAGATCTGAAAACTGCTGTTCACAAACGCACTCCATCTAATCTGACTGAGCTGGAGCTATTATGCAAAGAAGAATGGGCAAAAATGTCAGTCTCAAGATGTGGAAAAGCTGGTAGAAACATACCCAAAGAGACTTGGAGCTGTAATTGCAGCAAAAGGCGGTTCAACAAAATATTGACTCAGAGGGGGTGAATAATTTTGCACGCCTACTTTTCAGCTTTTAATTTGTAAAAAAAAAAATAGATCATGTATGACTGTCCTTCCACTTCACCATTGTGTGCAACTTAGTGTTGGTCTTTCACACAAAGTTTCAGTGAAATATGTTTGATTTTTGTGGTCATAATAAGAGAAAATGTAGAAAAGTTCAAGGGGGTTGGATACTTTCGCAAGGCACTGTATGTGATGTAACTTTATCATAATTAAAAAGATCTATCTATCCCACAAAAATAAGACAAGACAATTTTCTTTAATTTAGTCCCTCCTGCCCCTGTCCCATCTCTCTGTCCTCAGAGCTGGGCTTTAACATATCTCTGCCAATTTTTAGCGTGGTAAAACCACACGCGGTTATTTGAAAGCTTATATCGCTCTCTCCCGTTCGTGCGCACCGTGCTGTCGGACTTCCTCACATACGAAACGGCACCAGCGACCAAGGCTCGGCCTCCGCGGCCGAGTTGTCTTGTGGAACGCGCGCGATGATCGCATCGTCTTTTACGTTGCCTTTAGCTTTGAGCTCCGTGTTGATATAGTTGAAGAGAAAAGTCCTTAAAGTTTTGTTTTGGGGTCACTCGTCCCGCTGTGAGATGAGCCCTGTCCTCTGACAGACAGAGCCGTTTCCCCGTGAGTGACACGACGACTGTGCGCTGCAGCGAGGGGCTCGCGTAGTTCAGGGTCCAGTTGTTCATTTCGCTGTTGCCGCTGTGAGTTGATCACTTATCCAATATATTTGAGCTACAAATAAATGCAACTGCAACTCAAAGCAACTGCAACTCAATCCCTTAATTACTATAATCATTTTGCATGTGTTTGTTTTATTATAACAATGTTATTTTTAATCAAATTAAAATATTTATTTTTTTGGAGGGCATTGAAAGTGCCGGAACGCCGTTCCTGACCGTTCCGGCCCACTTTAACCCCTGCTTACAGTGGTATTAACAGTGGTACTTAGGGTGGTATACTTGGAGGGGTTCTTGTATCAGCAGATACTGGTATATAATACTGATAGTTGGTGGTACTTACAGTGGTATCTTTAATACACTTACCGGTACTTGTAGTGGTACTACAGCATTCAAAATTATATAAATTACAGTGGCAATTGGTTGAATTTCAAGTGACACATACTAGTACTTGAGTGGTACTTACTACAGTACATAACAGTTAACTACTAGTACCAACGGGATCTGTTCTAAAGTGACACTAGATAGTGTTACAATAATTACTGTACCTTTTCTTTGACCTTTTCTATCAGTACCATTAATACCACTACACACCACTGAAACAAATATGATATGCACCACAAAGTATTAAAGGTGGTACCATTATAAGTACCGCAATAAGTACTGCTAAGTGTATCAAATAGTTCAAATATAAGTACCACTACAAAAACTGGTGAGTGTATTAAAAGATACCGCTGTAAGTACCACCAATTATCAGTGTTATAAACTAGTATATGCTGATGCATGTACCTCTCCAAGTACCACCCTAAGTACCACTGTTAAGTACCAATGTAAGTACTACTAAGTATCACTGGCTGTATCAAGTAAGTGACACAGTAATTAACTAGTAGATAATGTGCTACCAAATTTGACATCAAAATTTTGCATTTCCGTTAAACAAATATTAGTTGTCAAACAATGTAATATATATATGTAATAAATAAGATATTAATAGAAGAAGCTGAATCTAGCCCATCATTTGTCCATACTGCGTCGTCTCAACCTATTGGTAATCTTCATTATTTGCAGGTGTAGACTTTTTTTAGACTAAAATGCTTAAACTCTGCCAGCTCTAAGACAGCTTTATTTGTTTTTTGCCTCTTGGTAGTAGTTTTAGTGGGACTTGGTTTAGTGGGTAACAGTGAGCTGGTGCGGCTGATGGAAGCTCGTACATGTATGACAGGTGCACTCATAACGTTCAGGCTCCGTCGGGGAAATGGAGCGACATGTGAAGTTGTTGCAGTAATTGCTCGTGTGCAGTGGTCTGTCCCTTTTGTCTGCTGTCACTCCTGAAAATTATAGAGCTTTAGTTTATTTGCCTCAACACAAAGAATAGGCTATTGACAGAAAATGGTTGGACTAGATCACGAGACCGCACACACCTCAGGAACCATCTTGACCAACTGTAGAAAAAAACTCCCGTATACTGATTGTCCGGAAAATTCCTTGCATAGTGCCTTGTACACCAGCTCCAGTCCAATGCGTTCTATTTTTTTGCCCAAAGCTGTGTGGAGTTACTGTGAGAATGCTCGTATAATGAGTTGAAAGTCGCATCAAACCGCTGCGACAAAAGTAGACTCTTTACTGGGTCTTTCCGTGAGCTCGCATTGCTCCGACGTGTACAAGGGCACATTGGTTGTAGGCACTTTCTAATTCTTGCGCAGGACCCCTCTCCCACCAAACTCGCGCTCAGGGTACGGCAGGGGTAATAGAGTTCCTGAAGTTGTCGTAACTCCAAAGCATCAGTGAGGATGGTGGTAAATTCTAGGGATGCACCGATCCGATACTGAGATCGGATATCAGAGCCGATCCAGAACATTTTGCTGGATCGGGTATCGGCTCCATGATGTCAGTTCAGCCAATATCATAGTTGTGTGTTTAATTGGGCAAAATGAGAGTAATTTATTGGCTGGTGTTGATCAAGAATGTCTCGTATTTAGTTAAGTTAAGTTGTAACTTGCAATATAAATTACAGTTACATAACACTACAGTTTATGAGAAAATGTCTTATGTTTTAACCCTTTGGGCGCCAAGGTTTTTTCAGTGGAAATGCGCTTTTTACTCTCCAACTTTCAAAAGGCTGTAGCTTAAATATACTTTAAGATAGAACTCTACTATAAATTGGAAAATTGTTAGGTAATATTCAAAGATTATAAATATGGTAATATATTGCATATGTAGAATATTATTTATGTTATGCCCTTAATATTGCATGTTTTTCAGACCACTGAATAAGATTGATTTTTGACAGAAAAAAAACAGAGAGATATACATGTTTTATTATTTATTTTTTTTCAATTGTTTAGAGGAATAATGAATTACAAATAGCACCAATAAGAGTAAACTCCCTCCCCCTGCTAACTCCACCGCTGCGTCCGGCCACTCTCCCCCGCCTCCACACACTGATGCCGGGGAGGGACTTCAATGCCCCCCTTTGATTTTAACAAGAGAGGAGAGGCCGTTTTCTCCGGTCAAGTTACGTGTCGCAATATTGCGACGGTGGCGCCCAGAGGGTTAATAAGAAAGAGAAGCAGTTTCAGTCCTTACACTGGTATCGGTTGATATTGGGGATCAGTAGATACTTAAAGCCAAAGTATCTGGGAAAAAAGCTGCATCGGTGCATCCCTAGTAAATACCATTGCTTTTAACAGAAGTAAAGTTTGCTAATCTAGACCAATGTCGTTAAAACGCGGTTATTTTCACTGCTGCTGTGATGTATTGCTGATGTGATAGTGTGACCACAACTGCAGGGCTAGTGGTCAAATCTTATGTAGTTCTGAACCTGTAGTGAACCCTGTGTTGGGGCACTCTTTGGAGCTGTGTTGGAGCTGCAGAGCCGGACCTTTCTAAACACAGACTACACAATTTACATAGGGCCTCGGAATCAGAATTTTGGTGTAATCGCAAAACAACCAAGTGGGCGGGGATAGGTGGTAGGTGAAGACACACTGTTAGAACATGGCTAAAAACTCAAAAATTTGTTCTTGATTCATGTAAAACACATTCACCACATTCAGCTCTAATCAAATCAAATGGAAACGTGACATACCTCAGACCTGTGTTCATCAGATCTGACTCGTGTTGTTGTGTGTTAATTTCATCGTCAGAACAACAGGAGGAGACTTTATGTTCCACACCTAAGATAGCAACAGTGAAGGAAGCAGTTATGAAACACAGCAGGACGTCGGAGCAATTTGTGACGTCGGGAAATTGACATTGGAGCCATGATTATGTTTGAATTACTTTGTGAAAGCTGAGTTGTTGCCCTCGATTTAGTGTCCGCAAACAAAGTTGAAAGTATTGCCCATAATTGCGAATCTGTTGAGATGTTTTCTAAAGTATTGTTCTGTGGTGAACTTAACTCTTTCACTGCAACTGGAATCATGACATGTTGTACATCAAATGAAACCTACAAGTGTCTACTTTCATTTAAAAACAAAAAACTTGTTATACATTAATGTGTTCCCTTTTATAGGCATTTTCACTAGATTTCAGCGTTTGATGGGAAACGTCCTTTTTTAAACTTCATGACAATGTTATTTTCATTTGTTCAACTTTTTGGTGAAAGAATCTGAGCCACTACAAAGAAATAAGGTCTTTAGGATAAAAAATCTGAGGTTTATATGATTAAAACAATGAGTACGAGTGTCTTTTTCATCTTTAAGTTTCTAGACTCGCTGCATGTGTCGTTCTCCTCAGAGTCCTAGTCCAGTAGGATCGTCTTTTCTTCATTTTAAAGATCAAATATCTGCTCTAAACTTACTTAACTGTGTTTTTAGTCCAAACCCTTTTGTCTGGAATCTGTTTAAAAAGAAAGTCGGCCTCCAGAAGCAGAACAACAAGTCACATGTATTTCCTGGTCATGTGACCTCCTCTGGGTCCTTGTGCTCACACTATTCCCCCCTCTGCTGGTGAATCTTTGAAACTGCATCATACATTTGACTGTAGACAAAGTCAGCACTTGCATCAGAGAGAACGACATCGCCGTAGAGAATAAACATCTATTATGGATATCGTTACACGTTGTCATGAGGTATTTTTTATCCGTCATAATTTTGTTCAGTAGGTTTATTGCCTATGGAGACTGCAGAAAGCGCAATGGTTATGAGACATACGATACATTACAAAACATCTGCAAAAATCATTGTGTACGTTTGACATTCAACAATCTCAGTGCTCTTCATTTCGTACCTGAAGCACTAAAGACCAAGTTTATGAAACTGAACAAACATCATTGTTTGTCTGTCGAGCGATCATGGTCAAAAGTACAAATCCTTTTGAAATCAGACCAACAAAACTCTGTCTGTCCCATTATTATTTTTGTTGAATGAAGCCTCATCTGTGCGCTGTATAGCTACAGTGTGCTTCGTGAAACTGCAGTCTCCTGTTCACAGATTTATAAGTTACGTATTTGCGCAGACAGCAGAACCTTGCGCTCTGCAGGCATCAGTCTAGCGGCCTCCCTGTTGGAACAGCCGTGCGCAGGAAAGGGATTGAAAGCTGCATTTGTGTATCGTTGCATCCTCAGTTTGAGAAAGCGGGAGAGCCTTAGTCTGGTCGGGATGCAGGTCACTAAATTAGTAGATAAAAGGATAGCTCCATTTTTAATTCGTCAAAATGACGGGGAACCTTGGAAATTTTCCATCAAAGCTAAATACAATCCGTAAATGACGGAAAATTGTCGGTCATTGTAACCTCTGGATGGAAATACTGTAGATGTCATTGGCTGTGAATAAGTTAATTGCCCATTTCTCTATAAAAGTAATAATTGTTCTGTTGGTATGATGTTTGTAAGAAGGACAAATGTATCTATGTGTGTGGGTTTGTTACATTTAACTCTTTCCATTTGCACTTTTCCAGCCGGTGTGATAGTGTTTGCTCGTTCTCCTCAGCCTCGCTCTGCCTATGCTGCGTCTGACTGTCAGCTTGTTTGTTTGCAGTGATTCATGCGTGCATACATACAGCTGTGACTGTAACATCTGGCAGAGCGGAGCCTCGGGGCCTTCTCACAGGTGATCGATGACACCTCTCACAGCCTGTCAGAGCCGCGAGGACCGGGACCAGGCCTGAGACGCACCTCGTGTTTGAGACAGGAGCAGCACAGTGATCCATGGCTTTTATGATTATCAACATGCAGGCTCTGAGCTGCTTTACAACCTTAAGATCAGAGGGAAAGTGAAGCGTCAGCAAATTAAATGCAATGAGTACAAGCTGATTTGGAGGACGGGGAGAAAAATAGCAGATTTCATTGTAGTTGTTGTCGATGTTTAACCCTTGTGTCCTGTTGGAGAGTTTGAATCCACTCATTTTTTGGGAATTTTTCACTTTTAAATTGTCCACCATTGCTAACGTTTGGGGGTTATTTCAAAGATTTTTACTTAACAACCTTAGTTTGAGACATATATTTTCGAAAATACAACTCGCAGTTTCACTGAGTTCAGAGTCATATCATTACAAATTTGCAGTCCTTCATTTAAATTTTATTTTTTTTCCCTTTTCACCCTCCGCAGGTGGTCTCATCTGCTTTCCAAGCTCGAGTCCTCTACCAGAGGCCAATGGGCGGTCAGGCCAAACACTTCGGGTCCCGACCGGACTCGCGCTCTCTCCGCTGTCTTAAAAATATTACGTAGCAAGAAGAAATACGGCTTTGTGCGCGCTGCTGGTCAACAGAGAGATACAACACGGACACCTGCGAGGTGCAGACACGTAAACTCACTGCTGTACTTCCTAGTCTAGCGTGCGTATCATCTGTGTGTCCTCGCGCCAGCAACAGCCGCAGCAGCACGGGGTAAGCTTTCCCAGAAGAGTGAATGAATGCTGGCTTTTACGCTCAGGGAGATGGAGATAATACACACGGAGTTTGGGCAAGTAAAGTGTTTGTTTAGCAGAAACTGGAGGTGTGAGGAGCTTTGTATTTCAAGTAAGAAATACACAGACATGGCTTTATGATTGAATGTGTCAAACAAACATAATTGCCTTGTTGCAGATTATTTAGGCTGGTGCCTAATCATTTTAAATCTAGATGCAGAGAGTTATGCAGAGTTTAGTCATTTGTGTCCATGTTGTTATGCCCTGGAGCCGCCACGCAACCTCCGTGTCACCAAAAAAAAAAAAAAAAGTCGGGACCCAACGGGACTCGCGGGAGCTTCTCGGGCGGGCAGGCACACGGGGGCCTCGGGATCGGGCGGGAACGGTCACGGATGCTTCGGGGATCGGGCGGGAGCGGTCATGAAAATCTAGTCCCGTGCAGGTCTCTATCTGGAAGTCCCACAAAGTCTTGGCTCGGTCATTCTCTACCACCTTCGGAGGTGTTTCCTACTTTGACCTTGGGGTTTCCAGTCCATACTCCGCACAGATGTTTCTGTATACTATGCCAGCCACTTGGTTGTGGTGTTGCATGTATGCCCTCCCTGTCAGCATCTTACACCCTGCAGTTATGTGCTGGACCGTCTCAGGGGCCTCTTTGCACAACCTACACATTGGGTCTTGTCTGGTGTGGTAGATCTGGGCTTCTATGGCTCTGGTGCTCGGGGCCTGCTCCTGTGCAGCCAGGATGAGGGCCACTGTGCTGTCCTTCAGCCCAGCCCTTTCAGTTTGTAGCCATCTGAGAGCTTCATGGAGGATGTGAATGCAGCATATATACTGTATATAAAAGAATGAATGTGAACATATTATATAACATAATCAAAGCTATATTTTAAAATGCAGCCCTTGACCACCTTTGACTTCGATCATTTTGGCCCCAGCTCTATTTGAGTTTGAGACCCCTGTGTTAGAGCCTTTTACTCCTCTTTTTTTGACGGCTGTAAAAATATATCAGTTCATTTTTCAATCTTTTTTTGCTTAAATGTCTTATTCCACTTCAGCTTTGACAAAAAAAAAAATAATAATAATAATAATTTAAAAAAAACTTCTCAGTGTTTTATTCATTACACAGACTTATAAAAAAGCTGATTCTCGAAGGAGATGAAAATGTGACACAAAATGGCCCATTTTTCATCTAAAATGTGAATCTAAACCGGATTTGTTTGGACGTTTTATTCCAACCTTGGACGTGTTCAAAATCAGTCCCAGCTTTGACTTTGATGAATTTGTAGTTTTTGTGCAGAAGCAGTTTGTAGTATTCTCTCTCTCTTGTTCTGTTGGAGCCATTTTGTCCCATTGACTTCCATTAGAAACACTTTTTGGCTAATACAGCTTATCTATACTTCTTTTACTCCCCTTCAGTTGGCGAAGACCTGGCATTGGTGGATCAAGAAACTCTTTGATGGACTACAGCTCTTGTAATACCTCACACTTTTACCTCTTTTTCTTCTTCTGATGCTAACAGCTGAACATGGATCAGCTCTGCTCGGGTCCACAGTGACTCTCCTGATGATAATTGATGGATGAGTCTGGAGCAGGACAGTGACAGCTCTGTAGCCTCTGTAGCCCGGTCTTTACCCTCTGCCAGCTCAGCCTTTGCATGTGTGAAATAGCCAATTATAGCAGGCTTATTGGACGTAACAGGAGAACGGCTACAGCGGGACACCAGGGAAGAAGACATACTTAAGACAGACCAGTGCAGCTTGCTCTCTCCACATTGACTTTTATGTGGAGACTAAAGTGTCCAATCTTGACGAGAAGAAGAAGAAGTTAGCGTGTCTCTAGACTATCGCTGATTCAAAACTTCAGCGTCTTTAAAAATGTCCAAACACACAGAAACACACACTGTTAAAAATCCTGAGGCCAAAAAGTTAAACTGACTTAAATGTTTATGTTGATATAACTTGACAATGTGAGTCAAAGATTTACAACTTAAACTTTTAGGTTACAGAGAGAGAGAAGAAAGAGAGAGAAGAGAGGGAGAGAAGAGAGGGAGAGAAGAGAAAGAAAGAAAGAAAGAAAGAGAAGAGAGGGAGGAGAGAGAGAGAGAGAGAGAAGAGAGGGAGAATAAATAGAGAAAGAGAGAGAGAAGAAAGAGAGAGGAGAGAGAGAGAAGAGAGAATGAAAGAAAGAGAAGAGAGGGAGAGAAGAGAGAGAGAAAAGAGGGAGAGAAGAGAAAGAAAGAGAGAGAAGAAAGAGAGAGAAGAGAGGGAGGAGAGAGAAGAGAGGGAGAAGAAATAGAGAAAGAGAGAGAGAGAAGAAAGAGAGAGGAGAAAGAAAGAGAGAGAGAGAAGAGAGAGTGAGAAGAGAGATAGAGAAGAAAGAGAGAGAAAAGAGAAGAAAGAGAGAGAGAGAAGAAAGAGAGAGAAGAGAGAGAGAAGAAAAAAAAAGAGAAGAAAGAGAGAGAAGAGAGTGAGAGAAGAGAGAGAGAAGAAAGAGAGAGAGAAGAAAGAAAGAAAGAGAGAGAAGAAAGAGAGAGAGAGAAGAGAGGGAGAAGAAAGAGAGAGAGAAGAGAGGGAGGAGAAAGAGAGAGAGAAAAGAGAGAGAGAAGAGAGGGAGAAGAAATAGAGAAAGGGAGAGAGAATAAAGAGAGAGAAGAGAGGGAGAAGAAATAGAGAAAGAGAGAGAGAAGAAAGAGAGAGAAGAGAGGGAGAGAGAAGAGAGATAAGAGAGAGAGAAGAAAGAGAGAGAAGAGAAGAAAGAGAGAAGAGAGAGAGAGGAAAATTAGGAAAGAGAGAGAATGTCAGATGACTCACAAACATTAGTTTAATCAACATAAAACTTTAAGACAGAAACTGAACTTACATTTTTAAGTTAAAGTGCATTTTATTTTTTACAGTGCACTGAGAGTAAACATTTACAAGTCACAGATGGATTGAAATAACGTTGGGCTTTTGCTGTTTATTTCGTGTTTTCAGTTTGTTTGTTTTTTCTTTTGCGTCTATGTCAGTCAGAAGGAACCGTGACAATAAAAAAAAGATTCTACAGTAAGTCTAAAGTAGTCCTAGTTGAAAATACGCAAATATTCTGTAACTTTATGCTTTCTGGTGCATATTAGATGCAATATTGATAATAATAAATACAAGATAAAATGTCAACAACCTCTGAAATAATGGAGTATGTTCTTTAAAGTTTTGGTCTGGTAAGAAAAGACTGGAATATTTAACACATATTATTTAACATGTATGGAATATTTAACATGTATTTAATGTACTTTTGCTTCAATGCTCACATTTGCCTTCACACAGGACATATGTTCGTATGTATTATCATGCAAATATCACAATGTAGGTGCTGATGATGATAACGCTTGCAAGGCTCAACAAGTATCCCATTTAAACCCCCATAACAGAATGTTCTTTTTTCCCACTTTTTTCCCACTTAACTCGTTATATAACTCGTTATATTCTTTAGTCTCAGTCAGAGCCCAAAGACACTCTGGAGTCTGCAAAGAGCTGGTAGTGGCTCTGGTTGCAGACTAGTCTCTATGGTCTCTATAGTGTCTATGGTAAATGGTCTTTATTGCGCTTTTCCGTTTTTCAAGCCACTCAAAGCACTTAACATTCAAACATCCACTCACACATGCAGACAGTGAGGCAGTGTGAGTTAAGTGTCTTGCCCAAGGACACAGAGACAAATGACTTTTGTCATCGTGTTGTGGCACCAGTTGTTTCAGCCGTCTCCCATCCAAATACTAATAAGGGCTCAGTTTATTTCTAGCTTCTGATGGGATCAGGCTTTGACAAACAGTTATGGTCTTTACCTGTATTTTTAGCAAAACTGATGACTTTTTTGTTTCTAAATCTATTTTATATACAATAAACTGTAAAAATACACAAGCTACAACCATAGGAATTAATTTTTTTGACTCAACTATATAAGTAATAAAATTTTGAATATGCAGATTTTTTTTTTTTCTTATAAGTGCTCCTGTTCTTGCAAACAAACATTTTCTGTAAAAAAAATAAATAAATAAAAAAGGTTGTGAATGAGGCCCAACATTCTTTGCCATAATGAGTCGTGAACTCCACTGTGATTTTTTTTTTTTTTTTGTATACCTGCTTTGCATTTTTTGTTCGGAAGAGCGAGTGGCGGCGCAAAAGGTGCAGCGGCCCGGGGGTTACTCCGGACGTACTTTCGCTGTACTCTGTGACAATGACAATAAATCTTTCTGTTCTGTTTTGTTCTCTTCTGGTTAGAGCTCTAGTTTCCCAATAAGAAAGTCATGGGTTCGACTCCCGGGACAGACCACGTCAACATCTCACAATCTCTCTGGGTGGAGTTTGCATGTTCTCCCCGTGTCACCGTGGGTTTTCTCCGGTTTCCTCCCACCTCCAAAAACATGCATGTTTAGGTTCATTGGACATCACTGTAAATTTCCCTTAGTGAGTGAATGAGAGAGTGAATGTTTGTCTGTCTAACTCTGCGACGAGTCGACCACTGTCCAGGTGTTTCCCGCCTAAGGCCCAAAGTCACTGGGATAGGCTCCAATCACGACCACATGGAAATTACGAGATTAAGCTATAGAAAGTGAATGAAAAAAATGAGTGAATAATCTTTGCCCTTGACGGAAAAAAAAAAATCTTATAAATGAATACTGCAAAGCATGTGTTGACCCGGGGCTTGCCCACTTTTTCTTAGTGGCATATTTTTGGTTTAGCTGTAGTTACATTAGCCACAACATCAAATGAAAAATTAAATGTTGTTTTATTTGAGAAAGCTTAAGTTCTAAATTCAACCAAATTAACTTAACCTAAGCCTAAAACCAACTCTTACCCAGATTTCAAAAGTAAATAATATAAAATATAAACATTACAAACAAGTGTGGCATAACTTGCTTAACCCTAGAACACTTTCGCTATAAAAAGTTACACCATCACTTTTGCCGAGTAATTTTTACTCGATAGAATACACCCCAAAAAAAAGTACTTGTCATAAAAAATAGATCAAAATATGACAACACTTGATAAATTACAGTGGTTTTGTTTCATTTTAAACTGATATGTGTAACAAAATGAAAAATAAAAATATAGGAAGATCCTACAAATATGCTCGAAAATTACTGAAAAATTTGGAATTTGAGAACAAAAAATTCCTAAAAAAAAAAATTACTGAAACAGGAAATGTGGTCTTTGGATCACTCATTCCTGAGACATGTGAGACTTTCCTGGTGAAGCTCAGACTCCTGGACACACAAACAGCTACAGGAGAGAGGAACAAAAACTTGGTATGTTTTATTGTGTAAAAATGACCACTTGATTAAAATATTGTTTTCACCATAAGAATTCACTTTGAAATCACCACTTTGTGATATATATTCATAATTCATATAAATAGCTAACTAAATAATGTAGCTTTTGGCAAAATTTTTTTAAAATATTTAAACATACATTAGCCTCTATCACTGTTGCCGGGTGAAAACCACCTGAAAGCAAACCTGTGTTCCTCACTAGCAGAGATGTCAGAGACACTAATCCTGCCACAGAATGAAGCTGGAGTTGACCAGGGACAGTAGTAAATATGATGAGTCTGAATGCTGTCACCCTTGTTGTCCAATGTTTCTATTGTTAAAAGTTCTGTCGTGTTATTTACAGTATTGTTTATTTATTTTGTACGACCATAAATGATTGTAACACACACTCATGTACCATTCAGCATGAGTGTGTGCATAAATAATATCTATGTAAATGCAAATTACGTGACAAATGTACAGCACGGATGTAAGAGGGGGTAGGTCTTTAAAGGATCCTTGAACTTCTCCCTACTCCCTTTGAGTACTATTTCTTTATTGACATTACATGTTACATGTTATACATGTATTTTATGTTTTTCATGTTTATGTTGCTCAAATAAACTAAACTAAACTAAACTTCACATGTGGCAGGATCGTTTGATTTTAAACACTAACACTATCACTGGTGAAATCCACCCAAAACGTACTTTACCCTCTTTCACTATCGCCGGGTGAAAATCACCTGAAAACAAGTCTGTAGGAAACAGTGGGCTTTAGGGAAACACCCACACCTTCATAGAGTCAAAAACAATGGTGAAGCTGCCCAGGGACTCATGACACTCAGAACAATGCAACATATTGAAAATCATGCAAATACATTTGCTCGGGTGAAATTCACCCGACGATAGTGCTCTAGGGTTAAAGATTACACTAAGGTGAATAAGGAACTTTAACTTCTGCCAACAAGCCTTCTCTGAGGATACATCTTCCCTGGTCAAACTCATGTAACTGACTGCTGTTTGGAGGCTGAGCGAGGACGGAGACACTGATTGGACACAGCTCGCTCCTCTCGTAACACTTTGCACTAATTCAATCCCGGCTCCTCTCCTGGAAATTGAGTCAAGCTACGGATATTGGCCGACGTTTTCACGCTCGTCTCTCCGCGCTTATCTCACAATGAATTCGTCACCTAACAAAGTCATTACGGAGAGTTCTGTGGCGTGACAAACCTGGTTCTACCGCAGGGTGTGAGGGGGAGAAGGAAGAGGCTTTGTAGATTTGAGGGAGTCATTGTTCTGAGGATGTGTCTGACGAGCGTCGGGCTTGATTGTGATGAACGACGGCAGATGTGTTAGAGGAGGAAGTGACGGGAGCGTGAAATCTGGGGTTTGGTTTGAGCGATGGATGTGAATGAAAGTAAAGGAGCTACATAACATCAAATGAGAGAAAACAGTGTATGCATTTTACCCTAGAACACTTTCGCTATAAAAAGTTACACCATCACTTTTGCCGGGTAATTTTCACTCGATAGAATACACCCCAAAAAAAAGTACTTGTCATAAAAAATAGATCAAAATATGACAACACTTGATAAATTACAGTTGTTTTCTTTTATTTTAAACTGTGCTATGTGTAACAAAATGGAAAATAAAAATATAGGAAGATCCTATAAACATGCTCGAAAATTACTGAAAAATTTGGATTTTGAGAACAAAAAATTCCTAAAAAAAAAATACTGCTACAGGAAACTTGGTCTTTGGTCGACTCATTCCTGAGACATGTGAGACTTCCTGGTGAAGCTCAGACTCCTGGGCACACAAACATCTACAAGAGAGAGGAACAAAAATGTGGTATTTTTTCATTGTGTAAAAATGACCACTTGATTAAAATATTGTTTTCACCATAAGAATTCACTTTGAAAACACCACTTTGTGATATATATTTCATAGTTCATATAAATAGCTAACTACATAATGCAACTTTTGGCACAAAAAAAAAAAAAAGTAAACGTACATTACCCTCTATCACTGTTGCCGGGTGAAAATCACCTGAAAGCAAACCAGTGTTACTTACTATCAGAGATGTCAGAGACACTAATCCTGCCACAGAATGAAGCTGGAGTTGACGAGGGACAGAAAATATGGTGAAAATATGGTGAGTCTGAATGTTGTCACCCTTGACTTGTGGCAGGATCGTTCATTCATTCATTTTCTACCGCTTAATCCCGTCAGGGGTCGTGGGTGACTGGAGCCTATCCCAGTGACTTTGGGCCTTAGGCAGGGGAAACACCCTGGACAGTGGCCAACTTGCCGCAGAGTTAGACAGACAACCATTCACTCTCTCATTCATTCACTAAGGGGAATTTACAGTGATGCCCAATTAACCTAAACATGCATGTTTTTGGAGGTGGGAGGAAACTGGAGTACCCGGAGAACATGCAAACTCCACCCAGAGAGATCGTGAGATGTTGATATGGTCCGACCCGGGAGTCGAACCCACGACCTCCTTATTGGGAAGCCAGAGCTCTAACCACTTGGCTACCGTGCACCCCTGGCAGGATCGCTTGATTTTAAACACTAACACTAACGCCGAGTGAAATCCACCAAAACGTACATTACCCTTTTTCACTATCGCCGGGTGAAAATCACCCAAAAGCAAGTCTGTAGGGAAAAGTAGGCTTTGGGGAAACACCCACACCTTCATAGAAGTCAAAAACAATGGTGAAGCTCCAGGGACTCATGACTCTCAGAACAATGCAACATATTGAAAATCATGTAAATACATTTGCTTGGGTGAAATTCA
Organism: Mugilogobius chulae; assembly: GCA_038363315.1. Classification (NCBI taxonomy): domain Eukaryota; kingdom Metazoa; phylum Chordata; class Actinopteri; order Gobiiformes; family Gobiidae; genus Mugilogobius; species Mugilogobius chulae. The sequence goes on along the minus strand of CM076411.1, from coordinate 17,653,372 downwards.
CCCGGCGATAGTGCTCTAGGGTTAAAGATGATAAACCAGATCCAAACATTACAGTATAAAGGATCTCAATATAAAACTCAAAAATGTAAGTACAATTTGTGCCTTAAACTGTCCTGTCATTAAACATGTGTCTGAGTTGTCTGTTATTTTCCCACTCTCTCTCTCCCTCTTTCTCTTCTCTCTCTTTCTCCTCACTTTTGTTCTCTCTTTCTTGCTTTCTCTTTTTCTCCTCTATCTCTTTTTTTTTCTCTCTCTTGCTCTCTCTCTTCTTTCTCTTGCTCTTTTTCTTCTGTCTATCTTTTTTATCTCTCTCTCCCTCCTCGGTCTTTTTCTCTTTTTTCTTGTCTGACTTGCTCTCTCCTCTCTCTCTTTCTCCTTGCTCTTTTTTTTTCTTTTCTCTCTTGCTTTCTCTCTCCTCTTTCTCTCTCTTGGTCTCCTCCTGTCCTTTTCTTCTGTCTTTCCTCTCTCTCTTTCTCCTCTCTTTTTTTCCTCTCTCTTGCTCTCTCACTTCTCGCTTTTGCTTTTCTCTCTTTCTCCTCTTTTTTCTTGCGCTCCCTTCACTCTCTCTCTGTGTCTCCTTTCTCTTTCTCTCTCTTTTCTTCTTTCTCTTTTTCTCCTGTTTTATTTTCTCTTTCTCTCTTTTTCTCCTCTGTCTTTTTATATTTTTTCCTGTCTGTCTTGCTCTCTCCTCTCGCTCTTTCTTCACGCTCTTTTTTTCTTCTCTCTCTTGCTTTCTCTCTCCTCTCTCTTCTTTCTCGTCTCTCTTCTTTCTACTCTCTTCTTGTGCTCTCTCCTCTCTCACTCTCCCGTCTTTCTCTTGTCTCTTTTTTGCTTTCTTTTTTTCTCCTCTCTCTCTCTCTCTCTCTCTCTCCTACAGCTGAAAAGTTGAAAATCTTTGACTCACATTGTCAGGTTTTTCACACAAAGTTAAATCCCCTCCTGACTTTGTACAGTGCAGTTGTGTTTAGACAGATTCCTGCATCTGAAGCTCAGAAAATCACAGTTTTTATCTTCCACTCTCCGTTCTTCGCCCACTTGTCTGTACTTGCTTGTGATTACTCAAAAACGGTCAGCTTTCGGAGTTGTCATGTAGCCTCTTTGCAACGATAAAAACTATGATTTGTGTGCAAAACATAGGGACATTTCTGTTAGTGATGTTTTCTTAAAAGGAACCCCGAATATTTACATAAATAGATCCAAAATACTTTGCGTATACTTACTAAAAAGTAGAACTTAAAGTAAACAATATTCGCCGTTTGACGTAAAATTGTCATGTTTACAACAACTTCCTGATATTACGGGCGCCGCCATCTTGAGGTGATGACGCAGAATCGTGTGGCGCACTGGCGCAGTGAGCGTCAGTCGTGAGACACACGCAGCAGCTGCAACAGTTGCCGTTGATCTGGTTAACAGGAGCGTCAGTAGTTTTACATTGTAAAATGGTACATTATGTGGCTTTTGGTTGTGATTTCGTCTCGGGAGGAAACAAGGAGAATGCGGTAAGCTTTCATAACTTTCCTCGTAGTTACACGATTCGACGTCATACTACCCATAATGCACTGTGTTGTAAACAATGATGGCGTCTTCCGTGAAAATATATTTCTTAAAAGTTTAATAAAACGGTAGATTTTTCAGATTATTTTCAGATTTTTTCCTTATATCATATCTTTGATGATATAAGGAAAACTCAAAAACAAACATTAAAAAATTCTCGGGGTTCCTTTTAAACGTTTATCTGATAAATTGCAACTGTAACTAACATGGCCGGTCAGGCATTCTGTCAATGTATTCACTTTGAAAAGTGGATTCTATGTCCAAATCTGACAAGGTAATAATAGTAACATATCATATACAATGACCATGACCTGCGCCTGTAAAAAAGCTGAAGAAGTTCCTTTAAAATCCACCAAAATGCAGGAAATGACTTCTGTTTTCAGCCAAAGTTTCCGGGGGAGAACCCCTAACCTCCTTTTATGCAGGAGTTTAGCCTGTATACATTTCTCATCTAAACTCAACATTTCTCATCACAAGTTTCTCCTTATTACATCGATTTTCAAATATCATAGCTAAGCTGTAAATGTATTATCACTAAGATCAGACCTATGTCCTTAAAACATAGATGTCACTGTAATATTACAGCCCGATCTCACAAGGAAGCGTACATTTACCACGACATAACGCAACATGTAAATTACATATGATTAGCACGAGTTTAAGGCTCTTTTGCGTAATTATAGTACGCGTCACAGTCCCCGTTCATTTCAATGGTGGTTGTTAAGATGTGTTCTTATTTATGAAAATTAACAAAATCCTACATCTAATCTTAACCTACCCCAAGCCCCATACCTCAACTTACACATTTTAGTAACTTAAGTGTAATCCGTTTTGCCTCAGAGCATTTGTATAAACATATGCAGGTTAAAGTGAGTCCAGAGTGTGCTATAGGCATGTCATTAGCATGATCACTTTTAAAAACAGTCTTGTTAATCCACTAACAGACTTTCTGCTCGTAAAGCCAGTGCAGACCTGCTGAGCTGTCGTGTGTCAGCGCTGTGGCCCAGTTAGTGAGAGAAAATCCACTCAACTGTATTATTTCTAACAATTATTTACAACATGATTAAACCAGACTCACTATAAAGACATTCTCATACTCCAGTGCACAACAACAACTTCATGCTTTGGGTGAAGTTTATATAGAAGTTCCATTGACAAAAATATTTTAAACAAAGCTAGCTGTTGAAACTTACCTGACCAGTGAGCCCCTCCTACATTCTGTTACTTTCTGTTTGAATGCAGAAGGGTCTGAAACCGGAGCCTCGGCCAATCATTTCCCCGTCCAATGTTAGGATTATCCAATCAAGCACGGCCATTCTGACACGTGACACTGAAAAGTCGGACGTTGCTTTCAAGCCCCATTTCAAAACATTCAAGAAGGCAAACGTAGCTGATTCGGCTCGTGCTTTGGATTTGAACAATGAACATATCAACTCCTTAAAACCTGAGCACAAATCATGTTGAGAGGCTTCAGACTGAAAAAGAATTCTCGTGCTACATGTTTACGAAAACATTGTGTCGCTGTTTTGGTGGAATTTCTGGGTTTTCTGTGATTGGTTGACTCAGCGCTCGGAAAGGCTGCCCACAAAATCAACGTGTTCTCATGGATTGCGTAAAATAGCACGCCATGACAAATTGCGTGTCACGACGACGCCCTCTGCCTGTTTTGGCGTGCAATTACACGCTCGTTTTTTCTGGCGTGGTCTGGACACTCTAGTGGTTGACGACAAACACGAGGTTTTTCAAGGGATTAACGGCTAAATTTAAGTCTGAAGTTACAAAAATGGTTTAGCTCTTTGGCTTTGAGTTGGTTAAAGTTAGGATTAGGATTGTGTTAGTCTTCATGAATAATAACACCTCTTAACATTCACCACTGAAATTAACTAGGACAGAAACGCATCAAATACACACGCATAAACTAGAAATTGCGTTCTTAGGACACGCTGTTTACAATAGCGTGGTATTGAACAGGCTAGCGAAAACTACGTCAGATTGATGACCAGTTCATAAGGAGCCAAATTCCTTCTTAACAGTCTTTATGCCAAATTCACCAAACTGCAGCTACAAATGGTTCTTTACATAAAAATTAATAATGCAATAAGGAAGCTACTAGTGAGGAGGAAATGAGGAGGAAGTGCAGCAGCGTGTCTCTGGACTTTCGCTGATTCAAAACTTCAGCGTCTTTTAAAAATGTCCAAACAGAAGAACACACTCAGAGGAAACATGTTCAAGTCACAGATGGATTAAAACAACACTGGGATTGTTTTAATCCATCTGTGTGTTATTCTAACATAACTGAACACTTTTTTGTTTCTAATTATTTTTTATACAATCATTTATAAAAATACATAACTTAAATTACTACACTTAAATTACAATTTATGCAATAAATAATACAATTCTGAAACAGCAGTTTTTTTGTTCCTGAGTGTTGTTGTTCTTGCAGATGAATATTTTCAGTTAAAAACAAACTAATTTGTTTGAAAGTGTCATGGATGAGGCCCATTAGTGTTCGCAGTAAGACATAGACAGCTTTTCTCTATTTTGACCTAAAACCCATCGTAAAAACAAACAAGAAAACAAAACAAAACAGAATAGTCAATAATATTTAAACACCATACACTTGCTGTATATGGTCCCCAACCATTTTCAGCTCTCAAGCTACATTTAGACTTAGCACAGCTCAAAGATATTTTTAATATTGAATATCTTGTTTGAAACACAGGTCTGCAGTTATGCACTTTAATTAATCGTGTAATAATATGTTATTAAAATGCAATTAACCTGCTACAATGTAACAGTATATTTGGAAACAACAAAAAGCCATGAAAGCAGATCTGAGCAACAGCCCAGCACATTTTTGAGACTGTTTTTGTTTGTTTTTGTTTGTTTGTTTGTTTTGATTGTCTTGGCTATTTCTTATTTGTCCTCGCAAATGAAAAGTGATATTTTTTCACATTGTAGCGTGACACATGGTTACCACTTCAACTTTCTTTCATGAATATGACTTCCGTTCTCAGACTGACCTAAGACGTGACATGGCGTAGTTGCCACGGTGATGCTTCTAACTCCCTCTATGTTTCTCTCTCCCCCAACTCTCTCTCTGTCCTTCTTTCTCTCTATTTCTCTCTCTCCCCTCTCTTCTTCCTCTGTCTTCCTAAATCTTGCTCTCTCTCTCTATCCCTCATTCCCTCTGTCCCCATTTTTCTCTTTCCCTTTCTTTCTCTTTCTCTCCCTCTCTCTCTGCCCTCCTTCTTTCTCCCTCTTTTTCTCTCTCTTATCTCTCTCACCATCTCCTATCTCTCCCTCCCCCTCTCTCTTCTTTCTTTCCCTCTCTCTCTTTTCTTTCTCTCCCTCTCTCTTTCTTTCTATTGCTTATCTCTCTAGCCCTTGCTCCCCTGTCCCCCGTTTTTCTTTCTCCCTTTCTCTCTCTTCTTCCACTCTCACCCTCTCTCTCCTCTCTTCTCTCTCTCCCACTTTCTCTTTCCCTGTCATTCCACTCTCTCCTTCTCTCTCTCCTCTCTCTCTCTCCTTCCAATCTCACCCTCTCTCTCCTCTCTTTCCCTCTCTGTCTACCTCTCCTTCCACTCTCTCTTTCCCTCTCCTCTTCTCTCCTCTCTTTCCATTTCTCTCTCCCTCTCCTTCCACTCTCCCTCACCCTCTCCTCTCTTTCCCTCTCTGTCTACCTCTCCTTCCACTCTCTCCCTCTCTCTCTCCTCTCTTTCCCTCTCCTCTTCTCTCCTCTCTTTCCCTTTCTCTCTCCCTCTCCTTCCACTCTCCCTCTCTCTCCTTTCTTTCCCTCTCTCTCTCCTTCCAATCTCAGCCTCTCTCTCTCTCCTCTCCCTCACCCTCTCCTCTCTTTCCCTCTCTGTCTACCTCTCCTTCCACTCTCTCCCTCTCTCTCTCCTCTCTTTCCCTCTCCTCTTCTCTCCTCTCTTTCCCTTTCTCTCTCCCTCTCCTTCCACTCTCCCTCTCTCTCCTTTCTTTCCCTCTCTCTCTCCTTCCAATCTCAGCCTCTCTCTCTCTCCTCTCTCTCTCCCTCTCCTTCCGCCACCCCCTCGCTCTTTTTTCTCTCTCCTCTCTTTCCCTCTCTCTCTACCTCTCCTGCCACTCTCACCCTCTCTCTCTCCTCTCTTCTCTCTCTCTCCCTCTTTCTCCCCCCTCTCTCTCTCCTTTTCTCTTCTCTCTCTCATAACTTCAAAGTTTAATGATCAAGTTACATCACTTTTTACAATGAACTCATTACATAACATACAGACTAGAGTTGATTTTACCCTCCTTTACCTCTCTCCATCATTTCTATTTTCTTCCTGCTCAAACCGAAGCCTCTGAGGTCATTTCTCTTCCCCGCTCCCTGAAAGAGCCGTGCATACACCGCAGAACCGATGTTGTGATTGACAGAAGCAATGGGGCCTGGGATTGGAGATGGCTGCTGCGTGGAGTATTGGAGCGCTCCCTTCATTAGACAAGGCCTGACTGACCCCACGGTGACCCCACGGTGACCCCTGGAGCACCATTATGAAGCGGCAGGTTATTGATGCCCGGAACACACACCGGCAGCTCGGGCTAATGCGGAAGAAAACTGTCAAAGTGGCTGGCAAACACAATGGACAATGATACAGTTCATTTATGTCCAGGCTCGGTCGTGTGTTGCTATGGCGACTGTTCGGTCAGACAACTGGAAAAGGAAGGTCGATTATTTTAAAGGTATTGATTTTTTTTTTTTTTTTTTAGTTCTAGTTCCCATTTTGGGCGCGTTCACAGAGCAGGAACTATGGATTGGGACGACACTTTAGGGACTTTTTAGCTCCAGCTCTGGGACAGGTACTTTCAGTCAAACCAGGAACCTTTTAGTGACACAAACACATTTACAAGGCTTTGTTTGGAAACGTGTTTTAGACATTCTCACATTTAAATAAACTTTTCTTGTCGTTAAGCAGAGTTATTTAAAAGCAGTCATTCCCAAAAATAGAATTCTGTATTTGTAAATAGTAGCCTAACTTTTATTAGACGTACAGTAAATACCAGTAACTGTTCATTTCTGTGTGGTTTTTGTGGATCATAGTTTTTTGTGAAAGCTGATGTTAAAGCCTGTATTAGACTCACTATCAGGAACTGCTCCTGTGTGAACTCAAACATGTTCTTCTGACTAAACAGGGACTGGAGGAATGTTCCTGGTACTTGTGACAGTTGGCTCATACACTGTACAAAATAAAATGCACTTTAACTTAAAAATGTAAGTTCAGTTTCTGCCTCAAAGTTTTATGTTGATTAAACTAATGTTTGTGAGTTATCTGACATTCTCTCTCTTTCTCTCCCTCTCTATTTTTCTCTCTCTTTCTTTCTTCTCTCTCTCTTCTCTCCGTTTCTTCTCCCTCTTTTTCTTCTCTCTTTCTTTTCTCTCTCTCTTTTTCTTCTCCCTCTCTCTCTCTCTCTTTCTTCTCTTTTCTCTCTCTTTCTTTCTTCTCTCTTCTCTTTCTTCTTTCTCTTTCTTCTCTCTCTATTTCTTCTCCCTCTCTCTTCTCTCTTTCTTTTCTCTCTCTTTCTTTCTCCCTTCTCTATTCTCTTTCTCTCTCTTCTCTTTCTTTCTTTCTTTCTTTCTTTCTTTCTTTCTTTCTCTCTTTCTTTCTTCTCTCTCTTCTCTTTCTTTCTTTCTTTCTTTCTTTCTCTCTTCTCTCTCTCTTTCTCTTTCTTCTCTCTCTCTGTAACTTAAAAGTTTAAGTTGTAAATCTTTGACTCACATTGTCAAGTTATATCAACATAAAGATTTAAGTCAGTTTAACTTTTTAGGATTTTTAACAGTGTAGCAGATATGGCTGATAGCAGAAAGAGCTGCAGCTGATTGACACAATTTGTAGCGGCAACACTAACCAGCGCTGTTGTCAGCTGACTTTATCACTGTGAGAAAACAAGTTCTGCTGCTAAATCAACATTTGGGAATGAAATACGTCTTTGCGACTCACTCACATTCAGGTGAGTGATAAAAGAGTGTCTCAAGCTTCAGGAGACAGACGTCTGTCAGGCCAGTTCAGACCTGATCCAAACAACAGGCTCTTGTCTAGTTGTGTTTCCCGACCGATAATACTTATATAAGATGGAGATATATAGTTTAAAAAATAAATAAATAAATAAATAAATAAAAATCATTAATTAAAAATGATTGTGAAAGTGATTTCTATGGTGACTGGACCCATTTAACGTTTGCATTGCAAAACAAACAAACAACTCAATTTAAACAATGTTCATTCCAATCAGACTGAAGTATTATTAGCCTTTACAATGTTGTGATGTCATTTGAAACCCAGCTATCTCTCCCCTACATCAGAAGATTGATTTCTGGTGTGTTTGTGGTCATTCCTCCAGTTTGGGGGTCACCGATCACCACGGGCACCACTGTTGCTTCACCTTCAAAGCCTTCAGCTCTTTACTGAGCCCTTGGGATTTCTCTAGTTTGTCATGCGCCTTTCTCCTGTTATTGAAATCTTGGATGGATGAACAAATAAATATTTTTATTTGAGCTTGTATAATCATATTGTCTGACAAGCAAACAGACAAGTACATCCAAGTTTGCATAAAGCTCAAAAGGAGCAAGCAGAAGTATAAATACTTATAATAACGTGCCCCTAGATTTGTACATAAGTTTGTATAACTGTTGATTCCTGACAAATACAATGATTAAAAAAATAAACAATCAATAATTGTCATAGCGGTTTCCCAGTACATGTAATAATTTATTTGGTCATCTTGCTTTGTGGTCTATGCTATTAAACACCTATACAATAAAGTGCATTATAACTAAAGTATACTTATGTAATTGTGTGTAGATCTGCATTAATACACGTTTGTCAGCATGTGTATGCACAAAGTTTTGTTTAGGAGAAGATGTCCGTTAATGCATATGCTCACACACACACACACCAAGTGTACAGGAGCGTATGCGTGCACTTGTGTAGTGTAGTCATCATGCATGCAAATGCCCTTATGCACACCAAATGTGCATGAGTACTCACATGCATTTTTGTCTTGCTTGGTATTGCCACATGCACCACCACCAGAGGAAACCTGCAGACACAGAAAGAACAGCTATACTCCACCTACAAATGCCAAGAAATTGAACCCAGGACCTTATAGCTATAAGGCCAGACTCAGACAATATTTAAAAAATATATGGTCTGGCCACTGTGTCCATCTTTTGATTTTTACTAGATATGATTGACATTCATTGTCTCTCTTATGAAAAGGTGAGTGAAGTTAGATTATGGTCTAAAGCAGGGATCCCAAAGACCGGGCCCCCCTTAATAACCATGTAACTCACGACGCCCACAGCAAAACAAAAACAGATGTATGTAAGTATTTCAAGGTGGAAAACCATTACAATTGGGTTAAGATGCATATATGTTAGTGGTTTATTGCTTTACATGATCATAATTCAGTCAAACATAATGCTTTCAGTTAAAACATTCTGATTAAACAACAAGTCATAATTGTAAAAAGATGTCTTGAAATCATCTCGCGACCCCCAGATTTTGCTCCGCGTCGGTTCGTTGTAGAGTTTAACTGAAACGCAGACTGGGGGAAAGGTGACCAGACCCACTCTTCCAAAGCCAAAGCACCAACCTCTGCACCACTGTGTTTTGTGTGATTTTTTCATGTGTTAAATTCAAACAATCAATCTAGAATTATAAACTCATTGTCCAAACTGCTGCTCGTGGTTATTGCCTCGTTCTTCCTTTTAAGACTCGGCAATAAAGCAACATTCAGCGTATCGATTGTTTTCTGTGTCTGGGCGTAAAATGAAATCTGAAATTACACCGGCTCTGTTTGCTCCATCTGTCTTTGAGCTGCTACCAGCAAAGTTCGCTCCGTGTGATTCATATTACTTCACAAAACTCCTGCTCTTCTTCTCCTCAACACCTTTGACTTCCATCCAGTGAAAAATGAACTGAAATTACAGCAGTATTGATCAAACGTATCGAGAAACCCTGCTCCAGTGTAATCACTTATTACTTTCTCATATGTTGTCAAAGTTCAGACTCACAAAATCTAGAGAGTTCATATGGAGAGATCCCTGGCACATTTAAAGATGGACACAACCAAAGTATTGATGCACCGATCCCTACTAGTTGCACACTAAGATTATTATTTGTTAGACAGTTGTAAATCTCTGCAAAATGTGTTAAAATAACATGTTCTTATTTATTTAGAAGCGCCGTGTGACTTCTGCTGCGTCTCCTCACATCTGCGCTCTGCAGTGCTAATAGCATTAGCTGCTTTAGCACAACAGTGAGTTTTCCTTCTGTCACTACGGCCACACTTTGGACAATATGGACATGCTAGACCTCTTTTGAAAGCTTATATTCTGCACTGTTCACTCGTTAGCAGGGACGGCTGGTATCAATGGGCTAGGTGGGCTAAGCCCCTCCTGTCATTTCAGGAAAGAAAATGTGGTTATAACTAAAATATTTTTTTCATAAAAATATCACCTTTAAACGTATTACTATGAGTTGTTGTGCTGCTAATATAGTTTCATAATTGAGTTATGTCAGTTTTGCTGAAAACATCCTAAAAAAAAGAAAGCAGGGCTAATTTTCTCCAGCCCGTAGCAGCTCAGCACAAACTGCAGGAGTCTATGGAGGATGATTGACAGGTGCTTGTCCCGCCCCTGTTTTGTTGCACATGTGTAAAGATCAGAAGCGGGGCTAATTCCAATTAGTCCGAAACACATCATTGGCTCTTAAAAGAGATTGACAGTTAGTTTAACCAATCACAAGCAGCTGTGGGCGGGTCTAAGATTCTCATTGGATCAGAATCGTCATGTGCTTTGTACAGCGGCTTCCCACAGCATGGACGCGGAGAATACAACAGACAAGCAGATTTTAGGAATATATTTTATTTTTTTGGCGAGGAAGTAAAAACTAACGGCAGCAGAACAACAGCTATGAGAGTTTGGAGTTTACAGAGCCATGAAAAGACATGAGTTAAGTGAGTTTGGTGAATGCCGAAGACAACTTTCTTTTCTCATGTGAGTGCAGCTGTTTTATATTCTTGCCGGTTTCATAAGTGTATATCAGTGTAGTTATGTATCATCCACGTATTTGTAATGTCCAAATAACAGTGAGAGTTGGTAAATACGTCGTTTGGCTTGTGTCTGTGCACAAAGGTACTTGCCCCCTGTGTTGTTGTTGTTGTTGTTGTGGTGGTGGACACATCTACACACGTGGATTTGTGTTGATTCTTTTGAGCCGCTTGGATTAAAAAAGTCTTTCGCTAACGCTGATTACTGGCTGTATTTCTCCATTTGTAGAATAAATAAGATGATAACTCATTTACTGTAAGTGTCGGGTGAGTTAGTATGATCAATATTGATAAATGGTTATGTAGCCCCTCTGGTCAAAGTTGTCACCAGCCGCCACTGCTTGTTAGATTTGTTGCAATTAGTCCCAATGTGAGCACAAGCAAAGAAGTGCCAGCAACACTACGCCACGTTAGCGGCTACATGTCATAAACAGCTAGCCTACGACAAACAGGGCTGATATCTGATTTTAGGTAGTTTACTCTGTTTGTGAGTTAACTTTATTCTAATGTGAGGTAATATGAACTATTCAATGCAGAGCTCACTGCTGTAAGTCGAACAAGACTTCCAGGGTTGCCAGGTTCAAAGAAGAATCTAGCCCAATGACAACTCAAAACTTTCCAAAAAATAAAAATAAAAATTAGCCCTTGAAACTTGTGTCGTGTTACAGCTGTCACTTTTTGAGTCAAAAGTATTTGTGAAAGCTCCACTCTAGTTATCTTGTTGATGCACACCGCTGCTGCTCGGTCGACGTTCCTCTGAACTGACCTCGCGGGGCGGACTCGCACTCGTTTAGGAGCCCGATCTCACAAGAAAGCGTACATTTACCACGACGTTACACAATATGTAAATGAGGTATGATTAGCACGAGTTCACAGCTGTCCTGCGTAATTATAGTATGCATCACAGTCCCCATTCATTTTAATGGTGGTTGTTAAGATGTGTTCTTATTTATGAATATTCATGAAATCCTGATTCTAATCTTAACCTGCCCCAAGCCCCAGACCTAATCTTACCCATTTTAGTAACTTTATGCCTGAACTTACCCGTTTCACTTGAAAAAAACGTCCCCACGTGTCATTCTCGTGTCATTTTTACTCTTTTTCATAGCGTGCTAATTGGCATAACATAAGTACTAAAAATAGCTGTGAACTCGTAGTCCAAATACGATGTTTTTGTGTCGTGGTAAAAGTATGCCATCTAGTGAGACTGTGTTGCATTCAGAGTGTGAGCAGCTTCAGGGCTGCAGCGAACAGCAACTGAATGTCGTTAGCCTAGTTCTTGTTACAGGTTACACAAAAAATGTAACATGTTTAATTTGCAGCAACATGTACATTTTAAAAATAGCCCAAGAAAACTGCAACTCACTAAGCTGTATTTTAACAATTTTCTTACAAACCACGGACCTGGCAACTATGAAGACTTCGCACGCAGCTAAGTGGTATCGTTGCTTGGTATTGGGCCAAATTTTACACGAGTGTCTGGGTAGCACTTTAAAAGACCTCCACGGTACCTACCAGTTAAGTACCGTGTCAGTTACTAGTAACTAACAGTGACACTTACTAATACTTACTCTGGTACTTACTGTGGTACTTACACTGGTACCTAGAGTGGTACTTTGAGTGGTACTTGTACCAGCAGTTACTGGTACATACCAGTGGTAGTTACTGGTACTTACTGTGGTACTTACACTGGTACCTACAGTGGTACTTTGAGTGGTACTTGTACCAGCAGTTACTGGTACATACCACTGGTAGTTCCTGTAGTACTTACTGCGGTACTTACACTGGTACTTACATTGGTACTTACACTGGTACCTATAGTGGTACTTGTGCCAGCAGTTACTGGTACATAACACTGATAGTTACTGGTACTTAAGGTGGTACTTGTGTCAGCAGTGACTGGTACTTACAGTGGTAACTATTAGTACACTTACCACCTTTAATAATTTGTGGCACACACATATGTTTCAGTGGTGGTATTATTGGTACTAAATTAAAAAAGTAGAGCTTATAAATTATGAATAACAATAAAATGCAAATGTTAAAAAAACATCAATGTCTTTATTTATGTCACAACAATATTGGGTATTGACAAATACCAACGTAATTATTTGTTTCAGTAAACAAAACAACAGAAAACAATTTCCAACAATCTTAGCTTAATTCCAACATTTATTGATACATACCATGATACATAATGGTAAATAGTGGTACTACAATGGTACTTAATACAGTAGTTGACAGTCAACTACTAGTAACAATGGGACCTGTTCTAAAGTGACACATACTGGTACTTCAGTGGTACTTACTACAGTAGTTGACCATCAAATACTAGTAACAACGGGACCTGTTCTAAAGTGACACATACTGGTACTTCAGTGGTACTTACTACAGTAGTTGACTGTCAACTACTGTAGTAAGTACCACTGAAGTTGCCCCACTGTGGCACCTGAGGTTCTTCTGTGGTTTCCCATCCGAGTTCTGCTCAGGCCCAACCCTGCTTGGCTTCTGAGATCTGACGGGATCAGGCTTTGGTATGCTGGTATGGCCACGACCATACCAGCATGCCAATACTGGTGGTAAAAGTACCACTGTAGGTACCAGTGTAAGTACCACAGTAAGTACCAGTAACTACCAGTGGTATGTACCAGTAACTGCTGGTACAAGTACCACTCAAAGTACCACTGTAGGTACCAGTGTAAGTACCACAGTAAGTACCAGAGTAAGTACTAGTAAGTGTCACTGTTAGTTACTAGTAACTGACACGGTACTTAACTGGTAGGTGCCGTGGAGGTCTTTTAAAGTGCTACCAGTGTCTGGCTGCAGACCCTCATGAGGAGGTTCCTCCACCGTGAGGACCGGAAGTAAAGCAAAACAAACCTAATTTTGATATTGGTGCGTATCTAAATCAGTGTGTGATTGTGGTTTTCATGGATGTGGCCAATAAAACCAAAATCATGGAATTATGAAAAAATCTGAATTGTGTATTGCTAGTAGGCCTGGGCAATATTGTGATAAAAAAATCAAATCGTGAGCTCAATTTTTTAGGACTTTGCTTTTTTGCTGAAAAAAACCCCCAAAACATATTCACTATATTCACCTATTTGCAAACTAATGTATACAATTATAATGCTCAATAATGTTGTTATGGAGACATTTTGAGACAATATAACCTGGTCGTGACAGGCCTGGGTTTTCAGGTGTAACGTCGAGGCCCCGTTAACGACCCTTTGTCCCTGCTCAGGCGGCCGTGGTGAAGTGGCCTCTCTGATTACTAAATTGTGCTTAATTAGACAGATTACAGGGCGAGCGGTGGTGATAAAGAGAAGGCAGCCCGTGAGTGATGTGGACGTGTGATAGAGCTAATCAAACAGACCAGTGTGGGGCCTGCACCGGACCGGAATACACACTCATTAAGTGTCGTTAAAACGCTCCGACAAGGGCACGAGCGAGGAAACGCTGAGTACGCACACGTCTGCTCACTCTTCGGACTTTTCAAACGGAACTGTGGTGGTCTAAAATATCATTCAGAAGTGTGGAATGTGTGTGGCCAAAGATGTAGAAAACGTGTGTTCTTTCACCTGTTCTTCACCAACATCTAACTACACACAGCACTTCCCTCGTTTTCATGTTCAATTATAGAAAAATAAATATGTATTTGTCGAGAAACTTGCGCCAAAGCAGGTCTTGTGACTGCAAGAACCAGGACGGAAAAAACACAGAGGAAAAGAACTGAGAAAGTGTCACTCTGTTACAGTTTCAACGCCGATTCTAAATGTCATAACCAACATGAGCACATTTAGAGCTGCATTCACAATTCACTTTTGATCTGAACTAGGATTCGTTGGCCTGGATTGTCCGGTTCCATTGGGCACAAACAAACTCTGATAAGGTCCAAATTTTCAAAATCTGGCCAGGTTGGAGAGGTCGGTCTGGGCTCGGTTGAACGCCAACGAACTGAGAGCGAAACAAAACCTGGAAGTGAACAGTGATGTGATCCAGGCTGAGACCCATTAGAGGCTCAGAATCACAACGAACAGCGTGTGTGAGATTGATAATGAGACAAATAATACGCAAAAACACATGAAAGTAACAGGAGAAGGACGGTGGCTGATTCAGTTTAATTATGATCACTGTTATCTCATTCATTCATTCATTTTCTATCGCTTAATCCCTTTGGAGTTCGTGGGTGACTGGAGCCTATCCCAGTGACTTTGGTCCTTAGGCGGGGAACACCCTGGACAGTGGACAACTCGTCGGGTTAGACAGACAAACATTCACGCTCTCACTCACTAAGGGACAATTTACAGTGATGCCCAATGAACCTAAACATGCATGTGTTTGGAGGTGGAAGGAAATAAGAGTATCCTTAGAAAACCCACGGTGACACGGGGAGAACATGCAAACTCCACCCAGAGAAATCAAGAGATTTTGACATGGTCCGACCCGGGAGTCAAACCCACGACCTCCTTATTGGGAAGCCAGAGCTCTGACCACTACCGTGCAGCCCGAATGTTATCTCGTTATTTATAAAATAAAACTAAGTTATAAATCTTGGATGGAAATAAACAAGAGAAACCAACATTACAGCTCACATTACTGCGGTGAAAATGGTCTATATTCATCCAATTTTTTGTTTTGAAGCTAAATGAGATGATGACAGACTTTTTAAGCCAGATTTTCTCTGGCTCTCGTCTTCTGAAGTGAAAGTGAAAGTGTTGTCTTCGCTCCGACACTTGGTCTGTCCCTCACACTGGGCCTGTTCATGTGAGAGAAGTTGTGGGACAGATCCAGAAAAACACAAATCAAAAGTCCAGCAGCGTGTTTGTTTCTGATGGAGCTCTGTAGCCGCTGATGTAGCAGAGAAGCCGGGTGTCTTCTTTACTGTTTGCGTAACGTGTTTATGTCCCACAGCGCCTCTACAGGTGAGGAGCCGATGTGTCTGGTAATAAGTGTGATGTGAACAGAACTGAGCCAGTTTAGAGAAAAAGACAATGTTGCAACTTCGAGCTGAGTCTGGTGAGAGAAAAATATCATCTCTGCCAAGGTTTTGCTCCCCTTAACCTGTTTTTGCACGTGAGCAAATGCTTGATAAATCTGGCCCTAAGAGTTTTGTCATTTACACTTCCCTACTAAAACGACTTATAATAGCATGTGTGTGGCATAATCCATTGAAAATGTTTATACTTTTAAATATGATTTTCCAAAACAAGGTTAAGGTTAGAGTTAGGATTAAGGTTGGAGTTAGGAATATGTCCAAGTAGGGCTTTGGAAAAACAGAAGAGTTGCCAAATACAGGCATCCAGCCAGTTCTTCCAGGCTGTAGGAGGAGGTGAGAGGTCTGGAGCCTGGTGCTTCTCACAGTTTCTCTCTCATTAAAGCTGTACCTGGAGACTGAGGAGATGAATCACAAATATAATGCACAGTGAAGAGATTAGATGAGTATCAACATGAACACGGCTCACGTATGTTATCAGGGTGCTTTTTCACTGGTTTATCTCCAAACAGTGATAAATCTTAGCTGAGTGAGCATGTGGACATGGATGAAGGAGCTCATGTGAGTCTGCTGGTCATTAGAATCGAGCTTCTCCTGACTAACAGATTGTATTGGGAGGGTGAAAAATCAAACACATTGTCTCATTGAAATAGAAAGCGAAAACATTTGTTTGGAACATTCCTCCTTTATATAAATCAGTTTCTTTTTATCTCTTTCCCCGCCAAAGACAAAAATATCCGTCATTGCGCGGCCAATCGTAGCCTGCCATTGACCTCTATTTCAACCATAGACCTTTTACTCTCTGTGGCAATGTGTGTCTCTCTGATGCACGTGCTGACTTTGTCTACTGTCAAATACATGATGCAGTTTTACTAATTCACCAGCAGAGGGGGGAATAGTGTGAGCACAAGGACCCAAAGGAGATCACATGACCAGGAAATACATGTAGCCTGTTGTTCTGCTTCTGGAGGTCGTCTTTCTTTTCAAACAGATTACAGACAAAACATTGTAGACAAAAAAACATACAGTATTGAGTAAGTTTAGAGCAGATTGATCTTTCAAATGAAGAAAAGACGATCCTACTGGACTAGGACTCTGAGGAGAACGACACATGCAGCGAGTCTAGAAACGTCCTCTTCTGTGAAAAGTGTCAGAGGAAGTCAAACTACTGGATTTATTCAATCTAATCTCTGCTCCATGAAAGAGGCTGAATCTATAGAATCTGCATCAGAAAGTAGAAAACGTCTGTAACACAGCTTTTGTTGGTTTAATCTCCTGGAAAGGAAGAGGCATCAACTAGTGTAGTAGTAGTCCAGACCAGTCTAGGTCTTAAGACCAGTTTTGAGACTGCTTTTTTAAGGTCTTGATCTTGTCACATACTTGAGCACATTTGGACTTGGTCTTGTCTTTGTTTCGAGGGTACTTGGACTTGATATTGTCTTGACACCAAGACACATGTCATTACCACCACATTACACACACAAACACAAATATCACTGGTTCCTAATAATACAACAGTGGAACACACAGCTTACTGATTTAAGGAGACGTCAATACACCTGAGCTGTACACTGGTCCCTCGTTTAGGTTCCAAAAATAACCCGTGAAAGGCAAAACCCGTGAAGTAGTCATTCTTAGTAGTAGTTCATTTTTTAACAGTAATTTCAGTGATAACCTGCCTGGTTCTGATGTTTAGTGTCTTTTGTACAAGTAATAATGCGCTGAACACATGATTCACCGCCAGATACAACAGCGTGAGTCGTTTTTGTGACGTTTAAAGAGGGACGGTTCTGTGTGTGTTCATCTGCTCTGCTTTTGACACGTTGCCCGTCCCGCTGTGCTCCACAGCCGACCACAGAGCCACGGATCACACGGGCTCCAGAGCCGACAGAAACACATCCAGACTCTAGTGAAGTCACAACACGCTCCTCAAACACATCTGGACTCTAGTGAAGTCACAACACGCTCCTCAAACACATCTGGACTCTAGTGAAGTCACAACACGCTCCTCAAACACATCTGGACTCTAGTGAAGTCACAACACGCTCCTCAAACACATCTGGACTCTAGTGAAGTCACAACACGCTCCTCAAACACATCTGGACTCTAGCGAAGTCACAACACGCTCCTCAAACACATCCGGACTCTAGTGAAGTCACAACACGCTCCTCAAACACATCTGGACTCTAGTGAAGTCACAACACCCCTCAAACACATCTGGACTCTAGTGAAGTCACAACACGCTCCTCAAACACATCTGGACTCTAGTGAAGTCACAACACGCTCCTCAAACACATCTCTGAACTACACAAATGACGTTCCAGCGAGAACAAACTTATCATAACTACGAGCTCAAAGGTCAAATCCTCACTGGAGAAACGTCCAGTGTCAGGTCAGCTTCCCCTGCATGATCCAAACTGTCTCAAGTTTTATAAAAGAGCTTCTGTGCTGTGCCTGTGAATGCTGCGATGTGATACGGTCCAAACAGTGTGTTTGAGAGAAAGCAGCTTACAGCGCACGTCTGTAGGACCACGCACTGTAAAAAAAAAAATGCAAAATTGCACTAAAAAATCCGCGAAACAGTGAACCCGCGGAAAGTGAACCGCGATAGAGCGAGGGACCACTGTACTCCCTTTTTGACTTTTTGAATTGAAACGCGTTGACGTTTAAAAAGCTTGAATTTAAACTGATTATCTACCAGACGTGCCTCAATATTTTGTACAACACTAAATTTGGCAACGTTGTTCACGTGCTGTGGAACTTATCACTCCAGTGGCCATTAGTTGAAAAGCCCTGTATATTCTTAAACATGGCCATTATAGAAGCAAATGTTAAATGTCATTTTACACAATAACACAAAATATAATGAGAGACTTGACTGTTCTGCCACTGACAACCGTAATCAAGATAATTACTAAATTGCAATGTTTTGTCTTGTAAAAAATGACATCCCTCGCCAAGAACTATGTCCAATGATGAAAACCATAGATTCCTGGAAAAGAAACAATATCTGTGGATCTCCCTCAATGTTCAACAAGGGATCTTTACTTTTATTCCCATGTATAGCATCTTATCACAGCTCACCACAGTCTTATTTGTTTTCCTCCCGTACAAACCCACAATTGCCCCATAATATCCGACAACTGCTGTAATTGTCTCCCGTGGGACGTGTTTTTGTTTGGACTGTCCGTTCTTCCACACCTTTAACAGCCACTTAAAGCCGCTCACTTCTGCATTTAACAAGCGTTTTCTGCGGACGTTCCCCGCAGCACCCGGTCGTTGTGCCTGGAGCGTGTTGTATTCCGAGGCCATAAGCACAGTCTGATTTGTGATTACTGCTTCTTCTTGGTGTAATCTGCACTGTGCTGTGAGCAGAGGCTGGTCCCACAAGGCGGCTCCGAGGTGTTTTTTAATTCATCTCCTGAGGATTAGCACAGGTCTGACAGGACAGCACAGAGCACCACCACCTGACCTCGCTGTAAACCCGCTGCATGTCCCAGGACACAAGGGGAGTTTGACCTGAACTGACCCACACATCTTAAACTGGACTAGTGGGCTAGAGCAGTGCTTCTGCTCTTCTGATCCATGCCAATACCCCGTCTGCAAAAGTACAAAAATGTCTGGCTGTGATATTTAGGTTTAGTTTTTACACCGAAATATATATTTGAAAGTGTCTAATTTGTTGCCTAGTTCAATGAACAAACCCAGTTTTACATAATAATGTTACCAGTGTTCATCAGTTTTTTTAATATTTTTTTAGGATCAGAATGTTATTTCATTTTGTTTTAGGCTGAACAGAAATTTATAAAACCAAGCTCGTGGTTTTAGCTTAGCTACTCATAGAACTACGGTTACATTGGTAACTAACATTTTCAGTCCTGATGAAAACCTGGTCCAGTTCTGGGATAGTCCTGGTTATAACCAGCTGAGTGAGCACTAAATACACAGTGGGAAATAAAACAATCCCATTTTTAACGTTTTCAAAGTAAACGTCACAAACACGTGAGTAAAAGGTCGCGCATTGCTGGCTGATCGAGCGCTGATTCTCCGCATATTTGATGAGGTGTTATCTGTTTGAAGATTTAACTAGCCATATCTCTGTGGATTCTGGGTCTTTTTGGATGATTTAAAAACTCAGGCAGAGCTCAGACTCATCTCTGTCCGCTGTCTGCACAGCAGACCTTTCTACAACAAGGACAGGATCCTTGTTGCAGCTCTGCTTGCTGCTGAAGCTGTTATCACTGTGAAGGCGTTCTCTGTACTTTTCCTGCTTCCACTTGTATTTAGCATCTTATCGGCACTGCTCCCTGCTCCCCCCTGAAAACTGCCAGATCAGGCCCCAACCGTCTTCAAAACTTTAAAAAAATACATTGTTTGTAATTATTGGTAGAATTTGAAGCTTGAACTTGTTTAGACCAGGTTTGATTCTGTCTAGTAGTAGTTTCATTGTATTCATGTTGCATGCTGCATTCGAATGATAATATAAAATGTTGCTATAGACCAGGGGTCACCAATAAAATTTTGGAGTCCAGATGGGGAGCCAAGGTCACTTCACAACAGAATTTCTTTTGAGTCATTTTTAAATTAGATTTTAAAATTAAATATGCATACAAAATGTGTATTTTTTCACAGTAGCCTATACCACAATATTCTGTTTTACATTAAAAACTTTGCATTTAAATGAATATTTTGTCTGTCCCTTTAAAGTGTATTTGAGGGATAAATCTGACCTGCTGTGAAGGAGTTGCACTGATCAAAGCTGAGCACTGACTGTGATAAAGTCATTTTAACTCTGTTCTGATTAAGCCCTGTTCTGTCTCTGTCCCACTGGCCAAACGCTCACTGAATGAAGCCATGTGATTGGCTGATTGGCGATAACCCTCTCCAACTTTATGCAGGAGAAGACACACAAACCGCTCTGTATCGCGTTCATTAAGTGCACATGCACAACGTGCGTTTCTGTCTCTGGGCAGTGCCAAAAGTGAGAAGGACGAGTCACAGCGGTGAAGCGCACACAGCTTTACAGAATCACGTTTACATTCTACAGCCTCTCTGTGAGTGTTTGACCTGAGAGCTCCGCGGCCCGGTCCGGACGGGGGGTGCTTGGGTCTTTCAGTGACCTGGGCTATAGATTTTCGTATTTGGTTGTTCCACACAAACCTAATAGTAGTCATTTTGCTTTGTTAAATCAAATTTAGTTTGGGGGATCTTTTGTGTGACCCCAGATTGTGTAACTCCAAAGGCTGCAGCCAATAGATGAAGCTTTAACTTACGGATGGGCAACCCTACTGGCCGATTGTGAGCTACTGGAAAACTGTTCCAACATGTACTTTTGGTGAAACCGATGATTTTTTATTTATTTTTTGCTTTTTCCAATGATCTTTTGTTAGGAACTTCAAATAAGCAGAAACTGAACATTACCATGGAGCTGTCCAGCATTAGGCACAAGCCATAATAAACTATACTACAAACTAGCTGCAAACTTTGATGCAAAATTATATTGAACAGCCGCTAATACAATTGTGCTGATTAGCTTGTGGGATGGTTTTCACTGTACTGTGAAGTACTTTATGTTGTTCTTTATAAATACAGTTTGATTTAATGAAAAATAACAGATAATCATCCAACACAAAGGCCCAGAACCCTTGAATGGCAAAAAACGGACATATCCAGGACTTTATAGAATCGTCTTGTATATTTCATAAGACGGTGAAAGTTTTCTGAGTGAAAACTTGTGTGTGCCGGCTTTGGACAAATGAAATGTCCAAAGCTGTTATCCAGACGTCAGAACACAAATACAAGCCTCCAGCACAATAAACCTCCCACTGCAGGATGATCAAACTGAGCCCGTTACATGACGACACGGTTCACAAATCCCATCTCCGACAACGGCCTGCGGTCCACCTCACTTCATCATGTGACACTCGGCAATTCACGGCTCATTATTATGGTCAGGTCAGTGGATGTGTTTTAGTTTAGAAGTGATGGAACATAAAGGCTGCAGTCACTTCTTTTGTAACTATTTGTGTAGGTAAAAAAAGAAGGGGCATGATGGCAGAGTGTTACCACTCTGGCCTCACAGCAAGTAGGTCGCGGGTTCGATTTCCGCTCGGCCTGGGACCTTTCTGTGTGGAGTTTGAATGTTCCTCCCTGTGTCTGGGTGGTTTCCTCTATGCACTACGGTTTCCACACCAACCAAGGTGTTTCGGTGAGTCGCCTCTACAGAGCTGCCTCAGGGCAGCTTACTATCACTGAATGGGGAGGGTTACTGTGTGAAGCACTTTGGAGGACATCTGTCTGTTTAAATGTGCTATATAAATAAATCATTCATTCATTGAAAAATGACTGGATGCACTTTACTATCGCTCAAATGATTTTCTTTATACGTGTTTTATTTCCTCAGTTTCACAAAAAAGGGCTCTGGCCATGGAGCTATAATACTATCTGGATAGGACATTGCTATCATGTACAGTAGCTGTTGTAAATTAGCCCCAGTGGCCGCTCCATTGGTTCTTTAGGCAAGAAAGTATTTTTTCCAGCATCTACAGCTTTCAAAAACCTTTCTGGTTCAAAAGGTTGTAGTTTTGTATAAAACAGCTTTTTAAGTTTTAGCTTTAGCTACAGTTGCTCACACTGTAACTGCCGCTCTGATTGGTCAGAACGGTCAGGCGTGAGCTTTCGGCTTCATTCAGATTCACTCGGCTTAAGAGTTATGGGGAAACACAAATGTGCATGTTCCATAGCCTGTAGAGCACCTAACAAAAGACTAAAGCTGTGGGTACAAACGCGGGTGAGCAAAAGCCATTGACGCACAGCGCCCGCCATCTTTCATCACCGGTGCTTGGCTCCAGCCAAAATTTTAAATCAACAAAACATTTTCGGAGTGCCGGATTGGCCGGCCCTGTGTGAGTCACTCTGGAACTTTTCAAGATCAAGGTGGGGTAGGTGATTTTCAACTGCAAATACAATTTAGGTTTTAAATCTGACAACTTCTCTCATAAATTCTTTAATACATTGTTAATATCATAATGTATTATGTTTTGGTTGTAATTTTGACATAAAACCTTATTTTTTTCTCTTTTAAAGTGAAACTGGAGATGACTACTCAAGCTCAGCCAATCAGAACGCTGCATTCAGCTCCTGATTAGAACTTAAATTCTTTATTATTTGATTTAGAGAGTATTCTGGGGTCTCATTTGATCACAAAGTGCTACATTTATCACAGACGTTTTGGTGGAAAACACAAAGTTTACTTATTTACAACTAAAAGAGTCTCCGATGGCTGCATCAGAGTTGGACTGGAGACAGTGTGAGTCCGGGGCAATTCAGGAAAAAAAACAACAAAACCTGACTTTACAATAGTGTTCAGGCTTG
Source organism: Mugilogobius chulae (assembly GCA_038363315.1). Taxonomy (NCBI): domain Eukaryota; kingdom Metazoa; phylum Chordata; class Actinopteri; order Gobiiformes; family Gobiidae; genus Mugilogobius; species Mugilogobius chulae. The sequence goes on along the minus strand of CM076411.1, from coordinate 17,630,373 downwards.
ATCTCCCTCACTTTGCTTCATGTTTAAGTCCATCGTTGCGGTTTTAAATTGTGCGGTATTGACACACAGATCTCTGAGAACAGGCACATCTATAGTTTAATGCAGTGGTTCTCAAAGTGGGGTCCGGGGACCCCTGGGGGTCCCTGGACCATGTGTAGGGGTCCCCCAAATTTTTTGGAAACATTTGTAATTTTTTTTGAATATAACATTTTGTTATAATTCACCATCCTAAACATAGAATTTTGGATAGAAAAGATAGATAGCTTTGAATAGAAACATGTAAACCAGTAAAAATGGCCAAAGGAAATTAACAATTTATTCACATTTGATATATAACTTAGCTTTAATTTCCGAATTTTAATGTGATACCAGAGCAAAAAGTGATAGGGGGTCCTTAGAAGATTTTTGAGCCGATAAGGTGTCCCTGGTCTGAAAAAGTTTGAGAACCCCTGGTTTAATGTCTTTGGGCTGCATGTCCCTGGCCACTTGGTTGAACACAAAACTAAAACTTGGTGTAAAATGTTTCTTGACGTTTGGCCAGATCTTCAGATGATAGCCTGAAAAAGATGGTCTGAGGGAAGTATTAAACCTCCGGCCCATAGTTTGAACAAGACTGAACTAAAGCGTTAAGCGGGGGCATTCGGAGCCACGTTCTAGAAGTGTCTCCAAATGTAAGCAGTGTCTGGAGTGATTCTGAATGTGAGCGGTGTCTGGAGTGATTCTGAATGTGAGCAGTGTCTGGAGTGATTCTGAATGTGAGCGGTGTCTGGAGTGATTCTGAATGTGAGCGGTGTCTGGAGTGATTCTGAATGTGAGCAGTGTCTGGAGTGATTCTGAATGTGAGCAGTGTCTGGAGTGATTCTGAATGTGAGCAGTGTCTGGAGTGATTCTGAATGTGAGCAGTGTCTGGAGTGATTCTGAATGTGAGCGGTGTCTGGAGTGATTCTGAATGTGAGCAGTGTCTGGAGTGATTCTGAATGTTAGCCGTGTCTGGAGTGATTCTGAATGTTAGCCGTGTCTGGAGTGATTCTGAATGTGAGCAGTGTCTGGAGTGATTCTGAATGTTAGCCGTGTCTGGAGTGATTCTGAATGTTAGCCGTGTCTGGAGTGATTCTGAATGTGAGCAGTGTCTGGAGTGATTCTGAATGTGAGCAGTGTCTGGAGTGATTCTGAATGTGAGCAGTGTCTGGAGTGATTCTGAATGTGAGCAGTGTCTGGAGTGATTCTGAATGTGAGCAGTGTCTGGAGTGACTCTGAATGTGAGCCGTGTCTGGAGTGATTCTGAATGTGAGCCGTGTCTGGAGTGATTCTGAATGTGAGCAGTGTCTGGAGTGATTCTGAATGTGAGCAGTGTCTGGAGTGATTCTGAATGTGAGCAGTGAGTGAACGAGTGAGCTCATTTGTGTTTGTGTGATGCTGTGTTCGGTGGGAGATCTCTTCTCTGTGGGCAATCACACTTTTCACTGGCTTGTGAAATTGTTTTTTCTTATCTTTTGTGGACATTTTGCTTAACTCATGCTGAAGCACATGTTTGGTCAAATTATCACTTTCCTCCAACAGATTGTAGACAGAACGATTGTTTTATCTGAGCAAGAAAGTCAATTAATGTCTCTGCAGGACACGTTTGGGCTTTCAGAAGGAGGTGGAAATGTGTGAAGCGTGCGAGATTTGTGTTACTTTTCAGACCAAAGAATAACATAATAACAACCCAAAGACATTTTACATTTTAGCCTGACAAAACCTTATGGCAAATAGGGATGTTCGAGGTGTCGTCACTGAATTTTTGGATCTGTTTTTAACCCCTGTGTTTTTTAACCCCCTGTAGCACTTTGAGATTTCCCTGAAATGGAAAGTGCATTATAAATAAAATGTATTATTATTATTATTGTCGTCACAAGGTGATCACGTGACGCGTTGGTTGGCAGAAGTAATTAAAACGTATTGGCTGAACAAACATGAAAAAAGACAGTGTTTGTCTCTTGTTGTGTGACTCGGTGTGCTAACAGGTTTGATAAGAGCAATCCATAGAGCTTCTACCGTGTTCAGATAAATCCTACACCAAAAAGAAAGCTTTTAATTTCGGCAACTAGATCCCAATGGTAAATACAATGAGAGCTAGTCAGAAATAGTTGGTTCTGCTAACCTTTTTAGGGCTGGGCGATCAATCGCATTTGCGATTAGATTGCGATATGACATAACGCGATTACGTAATTGCAGAGGCATGCGATTATTGGCCATGTGCGTTTTGTTTTGGAAATATGTATGTATTTCCAAAACCATGTAAGTGCGGCCATGTGACTGCAGCGCCTCCGGTCTGCAGCTTCATGTTTCGCTCCTCAGACTCCTCCGTGTGCTTGTGCCTCACTTTTCTCTCAGTGATTCGTGTGCTCATGAGATCAACGACATGTGATGACAATACCAGGCTCACCGGTGTAAAACAGTGCTCCTGTCAATACTACAGCAAAGGATTTAGGCTTAAAGCGGCGGTGAACGAGGTGAGCCCGGAGCCCGCGCTGTACTTCGTTCTTTTTCTCTTTTCTCCACTCCCTCCGCGAACTCTCTTCGTTAGTGGCACGAAACATAGACATAATAGTTATTTCGGGCAGCTGTGGCTACAATATGAGCTTACCAGGTATGGAGTGAATATTGTGTAATGTCTTTAGGTATTATGAAAAGCGCTATGTAAATCCAAGGCACTATTACTGTTTTATTTATTTACACTCAAGGAAAAAAGAAACGCAACATTTTTATTTTTGAAAATTCCTTCGACATTAAAAATGGGTTACATCATGATTTCAGTCCATAATAAGCTGAAGACAGACAACTAACTTATGAAGAAATAGACAACTAAATCTAAAAAATTACAGAAAAAATTCTCGTTCTAAAACATTCTCTCTCCACACATGTCATCAATGAGACAATTTACACACAACTGACAGTTTCCTGGAGCTTAAACAATCATTTAACACAATAAAAGTGTTACAAGTTATAATCATTTGTCACATTGTCACTCCTGTGTTATTTATGTTGATTTTGACCCAAATGTACAATATCAGTAGTGAACAGTTCTGGATTCATGACAAAAACAAGATCGAAAAAACAAATTTTGTAAAAACAGGCTAAATGTTTAGTGAAATCTTAATCATAATCATGTTTACTGTGTTTTACTAAAAATGAAGTCAAACCTGTCAGACGCATTTTCAAATTCAGGGGCCAATCCAAATTCAAACCTGCCCACATTAAAACTACATACAACTGTTGTTTTAGGAACTGCTGCAGCTGCAGTGTTCATATGTGTGTGGAGGTGTGCCTTGTGAGCGTGTGGTCTTAGTATAAAGATAGTATACAGTAGGCCGCCTGGACTATCTTAGAGTGCCTTGCACTGTTTAGGGAGCGTGACAACTCACAGCATTCACAGGCAACAGCACAGAAGCTCTTAGAAAACTTCTGGCAGTTTGGATCAGGAGGAGGAGCTGATCTGATGCTCTGTACATTTCTCCAGGTGAGGATCTGACTCTTTGTGCTTGTAGTTTACGATGATGAATGTTTTCATGCTGAAGCATCAGTTGTGTGGTTCAGATGTGTTTATGACTGTGTGGATATATCGTGACTGTTCCGTGAGCACAGAACACCAAGGTTTTTCTACTTGTCTCTCGCATTTTTCTTCCTTTTTTGTAGTTATAAAATAATCATGCTCAAGACCCATAAGATGTGTCTTAGTTTGTTAAACAGAACATGTTTTACATGAGGCTTGTTGGACTGATGTTTACGTCACTTGAAGCTAAAGCAAAGGAGCGTTTGATCATGTAAAAGAAAAACTTTTTACACGTCAAATAGAGTTGTACAATAGACATCTAAAAAGGATCAGATACATTCTCATGATACATTATTAGAATGTCATAGTATTGATTTCTGTGAGACTGTTGAAATTCTGCTCAACCCAGGAGGCGCACATGCAGTTTTATAAACAAGATGTCACTATCCAAATTATGTCCTACGATATCGTCTCAGTAGCCTAACCTAACCTAAATAGTTTTTCTTTGTGAATACATTACAACAGGAACATAGCTGCTCTGTAAATGACCTCATGTCTGACTTCTTATTTAGAACACGACTGCATATTTGCAACACTGACACATTAGCCGTGGCACATATCTCTTCTGTCCATTTAATAGAAGTGCCCCCCCGCCCGCGAAGTACCCAGCATGCATCACACAGGCCCCTCCCTCTCCTCTCTTATCAGGAGAACAGAAAATAAGATTCCTGGCTTGTGGGTATCATCATAATTTCTAGCTAATCTCTGCTCCGAGCACCGACCATGTGATTCGTCCTCCATCCTGTCATTCCGAGCAGATTGGTGCGATTCTCAGTCCGGATCGTTCCAGTTCAGGCCGATCCTCAGGCGTGCTCTTCCCAGTTATTACAGCGTTGGGATTGGAGTACCTGAAATGCCGGTAAACAATGGCTTTGTGGCAGAAATGACAGAATCCAAACAGAAATCCCAGAGGCTCGTGTGTACTCAGAGGAGAGCAGAGAAGACAGACAAAAGCAGAGATTCATCTTGGCGAATGGCTGGAAACTGCATTCCTGTGTCTTTACCTGGATGTTCTGCAGTAGAGTGAGAAAAAACAACCTTGTTGGGGCAAACAAAATCTAAAGGAAAAAATGGTGGACACTAACTAGTTCAGGGGTGGCGAAGTGGTTCGAGGTTAAGAACAACATTTTTTCAGCTGTCATCCTTGAAGAGTCGACCTACTTCCATCACCAAAATATGTTTCTATACAACATGGTTTTGATGTAATTCAGGGGGGTCTGGAGGATTTTTTGTGCAATTTCCGGCTTTTTGGTGAGTTTTAGATGTGATATTTTCATTATTTGATGTAATTTTACTATAATTCAAAAGACATAAGTCAGTAAATCAAAAAGCTTCCTCCTCCATAGAGGCCCCAGCCCTTAGCTTCGCCCCCGCAAAACTGGTCTTTAGGAGCATCAGTCAGACTCAGGACTGTCCTGTGTGATCAGAGCAGAGAAAACACTGCTGCACACACTTTAGTCAGGGCAGTGTGTAAACTTATGTCACATTCAGACAAAAGCCACAGCTGCAAACGTCACTTTAAAGATTTCAGTGCTGTTATTTTTGCAAGTTTTATTTCCTCGTACATTTGGACCTTTTCTCTGTGGATTATAAGGCGGATTTGCACAAAATAAGGACCAAAACGAAATTCCAGTTTCACAGAATATCACTGGGAGTTTGAAATGCTTGTCAGAGAAACAATCTATCTGTTAAATGGCTCTGCTGTGACGCTGCCCTGACAGTTGCAGTCTTCTTAAGGAGAGAGAAAGAGAGAGAGAGTGAGAGAGCATGTGTAAGAGCAAATGTTTCTGAATGAGCCAAAGAGCCCCATTCGTATTGGCCTAGTGTTGCATGTGGCTCACGAGCCTCGGGTTCGCCACCCCTGAGCTAGTTCTATATAGTTACTTACTCTGTAAACCATATTTCCATAGGCACATTTCGGGGCGGTACAGTAATATGTTGTTTCTGAAGTGAGGGTCTCGCTTTGACAGTGGACCCTGAAGCAGACCGTCCCCTGGCTCACTTCAGACACCTTTTTATGCATGATGATTGGACAAAGGAAAACAAAGGATCAGGTGAAAATCAGATGAAAAAGATCTGATTAAATTCATTTGGTCTTCTGTTGTTGTTATGTGTTAGTTTCTTATGAACAGATCTCTGTTGTGTTCAGACCTTGACAGTTTGGACTGCACACAGTAGCCTTCATCAGAAGTATCGTTTGGTGCACACTGTAGATGGCACCATTGTCCTGCTGTTCCAAGTAGAAAAATGGCAACAAAACCTGTATAAACCAGCTGACCAGATATGTCACAGGAACACAAAGTGACACTTCTGAAGAAGGCTACAGTGTGCAAACTGTCAATGTATGAATACAGCAGAGGTCAGTTCATGAACTAACACATAACTTCACATAATAGATTGGGCCAACGCCAGTGTCACAGGCACTGAAAGCAACAAATACCATCGCTAGATCTGAGAGGCCATCGAACTCTGAAAACACGCCCACCAGACTGTGAATCGAGATGAGGGGGCATACCGACTATCTCACACCTGACACAGTTCTGAAGAGGTCGGACTGTGTTAATGTCCTATAATGTCCCAAGTAGGAAAATGGGGGCAAAACCTGTATAAATCCAGCTGACCAGACAGGAACACCAAGTGATACTTCTGACAAAGGCCACAGTGTACAGCCAAAACTGCCAAGGTCTGATCACAACAGAGGTCTGTTCATAAGAAATCAATACATAATAGATGGAAAAAAGCAGATAGAAACATCATCACTGCTTCCTGCTTTCTGCACACTGGCTCACACTGGCTCCTGAGCAGGTGATGTGTCCCAAGTCAGCTATAAACACTCACCTTGATTCTTTGTGTTAACGGATCTATAATGTGACTTTGGACAGCCATTGTGTCCTGAAATATCTCGACCTTTGTCTCGTCTTTGCTCCTGTTTATTCCAGAATCAGCACTGGACCTTGTTAATAGGTGGGCATGTTCTCCGTGTGCCCTCCGAGATGATTGTTCCTATAGATCCAGCGTGTCTCGTGAATAGAAGTCCACGTTCTCTCTCTGTGTGCCCTCTGAGATGATTGTTCCTATAGATCCAGCGTGTGTCTCTCCACCAGCTCCAAACTTTCATCCACAATCAAAGGCGTATTGAGTGAGTATTGACGAGCGCTCAGCAGCAGAGTGTGGGCCGTCTAATCAATGACATGCTGTTGGACATGGTCAGCGTCTGTTTTCGGCTTCAGCTTCTGGGACAATAACAAACGATTGACCTTTGATAGTCTTAAATGCATTCAGTTTACTTCTGGGTGTTTTCTGCTTCTTTATAAAGCGTGTCTTTTGGGGTGGATGCGTTACATTACCATGTCCGGTTTATTTTGTCGATGTTAATGGATGTTACATGGTTTAGTCAGGAAAACGTGACAGCATGACAGAAAAAGCTTTTAAAAAATAAAAAAAATCATAGAGAAACAACTCAAAACATACATGTAATTGAAAGTGATGTTTGAGTCACCTTAAAAACAGTATGTGTGAAGAAAATGATTTATCAGCAGCAAGAGGTGATCAGCAGAGTCTGCAATGTCTACATGTCTGCAAGCTTTACATTGAAAATAATTGAACGGGAATGTTGATAATGTATTTAATGAGCATTGACATAGTAACCCAGTGGGAAGCACTCAGGGTCAAGAACGAGACTTTTAAAAGTTGAGACCGACTCGAGACCATCCCTGCGGTACATCAAGAATTAATCAAGGCCATCTTTGTAATTTTCTTTATCTATCAGCATTCATTTTCTTCTATTATCAAATTGCGCAGTGCTTATTGCAGACTGTGCCAGGGACAGGTTGCTGCACTGTGATTGAACCCCGAGTCCAAGCAACCTTGAGGCCAAGACAAGACTGAATCTAAATCAAGTCTAACTCGACCAAGACCTTAAACAATTGGTCGACTGGTCTTAAGACCAAGACCGACCACTGGTACTATTACCACTGGTACTATTACCACAGGTACTATTACCACTGGTACTATTACCACTGGTACTATTACCACTGGTACTATTACACTAACTCCTTTAGTCTCTGCACAGATTTTGGGGTCTATCCTTGTTTAAGGTGTGTTTATGTCTGATCTAATCCAAATGTAGACTAGGTTTAGTCTAAACCAGGACTTCTGGTTCTGGTCAGGACTAATGTGATGGTACTTGTGTATGTGGCCATACCTGCTTGTCAAAGCCTGATCCCGTCAGATCTCAGAAGCTAAGCAAGAAAGGGCCTGGTTAGTACTTGGATGGGAGACCGTTAGAACACCAGGTGCCACAGTGGGACGACAGGAGTAGATTGTCGTTGTGTCCTTGGGCAAGACACTTAACCCACACTGCCTCAGTGTCTGCGTACACTGGGTGAGTGGATGCTAGATTGTAAAGCGCTTTGAGTGCCTGGAAAGGTAGAAAAGCGCTATATAAATAGACCATTTACCAAATAGACCATTTTACTTCCTGGTTCTGGTCAGGACAAATCATAGACATTAAATTAGTAGACGCGCAATCAGCATCTCTGCTCTGTTGCTACAACACGGACAGCGCGACGCCATATTCCTCCGGTAGAGGTGACGACGCAAATCAATTGAAGTCAATGGCAGAAGTTGCACTTTTATGGATAAAACGAGTTTAAACAAGCGATTTCAGCAAAACAACGAGCAAAACGGACTGATTTGTGTCTTATGAAGCTTTTTAAAACAACTTTGGCAATGTTGGATTATATTTCTCAAACTACTATATTCTTAGACTGGAAATGCTCCATCAGTTGCCGATGCGACAGACGCCTTCACAAATAAGTGAAGCTATAACTTTGTTTGGTGTTATTTATGTAATTTGTCTGCTTTTCTCACTAGTAACATGTAAAAGCTTACGTTTGGTGATCACTGGAGCCTTAGAAGATGCATAAGTTCGCTAGCCGTTAGCAGTTTTATACACAATTTTTATCAAAAATAAAATACTAAAAGGTTTGTAAACTCAACAATAATTTGTAACAAAGCTCTGACCTTTGCTAAATGTGGTCGGTAGGTTTGTACCCGCTGACACTTCGAGTGTTCGATAGCATCAGAGTCGGACTTATATGTCTATGAGGACTAATGTGATGGTACTTCCTGGTTCTGGTCAGGACTAATGTGATGGTACTTCCTGGTTCTGGTCAGGACTAATGTGATGGTACTTCCTGGTTCTAGTCAGGACTAATGTGATGGTACTTCCTGTTTCTTGTCAAGACTAATGTGATGGTACTTCCTGGTTCTGGTCAGGACTCGAGCAGCAGTGTTCTGGATGTACTGCAGCTGTTTTACAGCTCATTTGGATAGGCCGGTGAGCAGGCTGTTTTTTGTTGAAATCTGTTGTTGACTTTTCCCCCCCAGAAAATTACACAGTGCACCTTTAACAAGGACTCTGGGACAGTGTTTTGTTGCTGCTGCTGTTTTATATTCATAGATAAAAATAAGATTGTATTGCCTCATAGCGTCTCATATTATTGACGCAGCTTGGCTGGAGAATCCAGCCTCACCGCTGCACCAGCGGATGAGTCTGGTCGCCCCCGAGTCAACTGGATTTTTAGGGCGGAACAAAGCTCACCTAACAGACAGCGGAGGGAACCAATCAGAGAAGAGCATAAAGGCTTCTACTGCCGTAAGCTTTTTGGGATTTCTCTCGCGCTGTCGTCTGCCGGTAAAGGGTCCTCGAGCTGACTGCACTGCCTTGACCATCTTGAACACGACTATTGACACGATGTCTTTTTCGTAATTTAAAACGGCATTTACCGGTGAATGGAACAAACTCTCGGTTTTCCGGTGCGCCATGTTGTTTATCCTTCCGCCCCGCTGCCTAGATCCATGCGCGCTGCCTAGATCCATGCGCGCTGCGCACAGCAGGGACGTTGTTAGCAAAAACCACGTGACTGAAATAAACTATTTTCATTGCACGGTACAATCTTGATTTCGAGGGAAATGCCCTTGGAGGGGAGGCCAGACTGACATTTTCTCTGTGTAACAATACAGAGAAATGTCATTCTGGATCCCAGGCAATGACACAGCCTCTTACATTGTAGGCCATGGCACCACAGGTCCTCACAGTGGATTTTGGAGCGCAGCACCTTTTGAGTCAGAATTCACACGTGGTGATTTCTGACACAAAAGCGTTTTGCGGAATTGTGAGTTGGGCCACATTCCCTAAACTCTTGGAGAGACACTCTTGCTTATTATCAGGTCAGAACTCTAGTGTACAGAAGGCTTCAAAAACAAAATATGTCTTTAGGAGCTTTGGAAAACATTCTATTTGGTTCTCAATAGACCATCTAGGACATTTTGATTTGGAAGACTAAGACTAAGTCTATACACTGTTAACTATTATAAACCATTAAACCATTCTGTTTCTTCTCATTGTAATCCTATCCATTCCAGTCTCATAAATAACCTTTGACATCTCTAACACAACTCAACTCTTCTCCCACTAAAGCGCTCCAGCAGTGAGTGACTAAATACCCAGCGTTGTCCTCCTGTCTCATTCTTCTTCTGCAGCTCTGTGAAGGTCAGCGCTCTTACACGTGTTCACCGTCTGAAACGTGAAGTGATCTTTGCTGATTCTCCGATGCATGTCTTGTGTTTTAATCACGCGTGCATCATCGTTAAACTCCGAGTGTGTGTTTCTCCCGCCCGTCTGCCGCGGTAATTGGATTCGTAAAGGTTAAAATGGAACGACGGTCTGCTATTTTGCACAAACACTGCTTTATCTACGGCACTTGTGTTATTAGTCATGAGCTAACCTTTCTGTAGCAGCCGTGTGTATGTTAAGTCAAGGCTTCTTTTGTGCTATGAGACTGTGGTGGGGTTACCTCCGAGGGTAAGTTTTGGGTGTTACTGCCCAAGGGTCACAATCAAACCCCTTTAGTTACAATTAAAATAAGACACACAGATAAGATTCTGAAAACAAATAATGTGACAGAGACGTGAAGAAAAGTTTTAAAAATTTTATTTAAAAATGTAACTGAGACTGAGGAAAACCTGTGGAAGTAATAAAGTTAAACAACAAAACTAAATTTAGGAAAAAATTATATTTATTACAAATTAACAAAATTAGAAATAAAGAAATTAATTTTTATTACAACAAAATCTAAAACTATTCAATGAGATTAAAAATAGGCCTAAAGTTTAAAAATGTTTAAAATATTACCAAAAAGAAGCTAGCTGGGGCCACCAGTGGTGAGCAGACTAACGGGGGGGTGCCCAGGGGTGCTACCATACACTCACCTCGTGGACACAGCAGACGACACGGCAAATGAAATGTGCAAAACTAAAACTTGTGATCCCAGTGCACTAAATCACATGCAAAGTGAGGGAACCTCACCAACGTGCCTAGCCCAACCACCAGGAGGCACCCAGCGTCGCTGAAACAAAAAGAACAAAGTTAAAAGTATTGCACGACCCAGTTTGTGTTCGAAATAAACCTGCTACAAACACAAAAATAAACTATTGAAAACCAAAACTAATTTAACCAAAAAGAGATGCTTAAAGAAATATAATCAAATAATTGAAGCTAAAAAACCAACAAAAAAAACTCAAAACTAAATTTAACAAAGGCAGAAGCTTTTTAACAAAACAAAAACTTGTTAACAAAACAGGGCAAAATAACGTAAAGCAAAACTAATTAAAGCAAAACAAAACAGTGCAAAAAAAACAGCAGCAGGTTTAGCCTGCAAAAACAGAGCAAACAACAATTTGTTAAAAAGGCTCACCTTTAATCGTTTTTAGTTAGTTTAGAACCAACTTACCACCTTTGCAGTAAACAAGTCTCAACTGTGCAAAATAAAGTTTTAGTTAGTTTTTAGTCAGAAAATACAATTTGTTGTTTTTTTCACAGGCAGCTTTAACGTTTGCCTACCTTTACAACAGACCAGATCAGCAAACCATCAACAACAAAAGCACAGCAGCAGCAGACTGGGCACTAAAGTAAAACAGTTCTTTTTAATAACGTGGTCTATGTTAAATTGACTGTAGTTCTATTTGGGTTAATTTTCCTACCTTGCAAACACAAAAGTGGCACCAGCAGCAGGGAAAGCAGAGCAGCTTCAGAGAGGCTGCCATGTTATGAGCAGCTGCCTTATATCTGCTCCTAACTAGAGGGCAGGACTAAAGGTGGAGCTTATCAGGGTGCTTCATGGACTGTGGGGAAACTGACAACCCCACTACAAGACGATTTAAGTAGAATTTGAGAGTTTGTCCATTGTGAACTGGAAATTTTAGATGTTTTTGTTCTTCAAATCTACAGAACTGATCAAAAGTAGAAAAATGTCATATGTGTGTTTTTATTTGAGGAAAATTAGACAGAAAATAATGACAATATGCAGTCAAATGTGATCATGCTTCTTGTAAACTACAAAAAATGAATTTCAAGACAAGTTAAAGTTGCTTGATTCCAGGATTTAAACTTCATTTCAAGCATTTTGACTAATTTAAACTCGATTTATTGTAGAGACATAGATTGTTTTCCTTGTTTCAAAGTGCTTTGAACTGATTTCAAGACGTTACTTCTTATTTGAAGCCAAATTGCCAAAATGTCTTTAAATTGCAAATCCGATTTTACAGTTGGTTGTTCTCTGAGTTACTCTTATAGTGGGCCTCATTCATGACACCTTCTTACGAACAAATTTGTTCTTAAGGGCTCCTTACGAACATTTTTGGAGTTCACAAAATGTGTTCGTCTGTAGGAATAAATCCTATGAACACTGAGGAGCACTCGTAAGAACAAAAAATCAGCTGTTTCAGAATTTTTTTCTTATATAGTTCAGTCAAAAATTCCTACATGATTGTAGGTTATGTATTTTTAGAAATTATTGCATATAAAAGAATTTTAGAAACAAAAAAATTTTGTTATGCAAAACAAAATGACTCCTTTAATAAACCTGCAGCAGCCTGTCCCAGCCTCAGAGCCTCTGTGTTCTGACTCACACAGGACTCAGGACCCTGAGTCTCCCCAGGACCAGAGCCACTGTGCTCTGACTGTGCACCTCTGCTACAGCCGCTGCCCCCCTCCCCGCCCCCACACACGCGCGTTCTACCGCGACGTGAAACGCGATATAAACGACAAAAGCCCAGCGTTATTTCAATACATTTGTGACTTGAACATGTTTCCTCTGAGTGTGTTCATGTGAGTTTGGACATTTTTAAGCAACGCTGGAGTTTGGACTCAGCGCTGCTGCACTTCCTCCTCCTATTCCATGCTGCATGAGAGAAATCCTGTGAGTGACACACTGTGTCCGGCCCAGATTTGCCATATAAGGAAGTATGCATTATTCATTTTATGTAAATAATCGTTCGTAGCTGGAGTTTGGTGAATTTGGCGTAAAGGCTGTTAGGAAGGAATTTGGCGAATTTTATGAACCCGTCGTGAATCTGACGTAGAGTTTTCGCAGCAGCTTCTTAAAGTGGAAGTTACGCACAGATTTTGGGAAAACTTTCATGAATGAGGCTCATAGTTTCCAACAACTTTTTAAGGACAAATATGAGGCATTATTAAGAATATACCCGCCCAAGGCACCAGAACAAACTAGACTTGAACAAAGGCACGCTTCTGTCTTTGTTGCATAGAAAAATTGTCTTTCACTTTAACTGGGCTTGTTATTGGCCTGTAGGGGGCTTCTTCTTGTATGGAAAAGCTCTTCCTTTAGTTTTGTTTTTTTTATTTTAAGGCATGTAACAATATAGCCTATCCCAGTGAGAATGTAGGGTAGGGTTTTACCTTTCTATCCCTGTTGAACTGTGCAGTTAACTTTTCACTTCCAGAAAGTTACAGAGTGCATCTTTAATAAGGCAGAAAACATTCATTTTAGGTTTCAAAGGCATCAAAATGATATTAATTCTACTATGATAGAAGAATTGCTCAAATTTGACTTTAAAAACGACAGTTTTTGTAATTTGGGCAAATCTAGCAAGAAGTCTCAGGGCCAAAAAAATGTTGTCCAAGGACCACATTTGACCCCCGGGCCGCAGTTTGGACATGTCTGACCTAGACGCTGAAGTGAAATGAAGCTTTGTTTGGATGTAATTTGCTGCCCCATTTTCAATTAAATATAAAAAAAAAGAAACAAATATTAGACATTGAAGTTGTAGTTTCAATGCTTCGTTTTGCTTTGAAACAGTAAAAACTAGGCATACCTGCTTAAAACAAAACCCTCTGACTTTGGCTCTCCCCAAACATTAATAATTAGATTGGATTTTGACCAGTAACATTTACATTTTACCTCACTATTCACATTGGAAGAACGACATATCAAAGGTTGGACTTGTAACATAACAGTATTGCTATTGATTCCTTTTGCACCAACACTGCATACTTTACCATTCAAATCAGCTGTGCTATTTATACCTCCAGTCACATTCCCGCATGCATTAAAGACTTGAACCCTTTTAATAATTGATCGTCGTTGAGCTGGATATTTGGACGAGCTTCCCACTGTCCGGGCCAACGGTCTTTGATGTGCCCACCTGTGCCGTTGGAACTGTCAAGAGAGATGGTCGTTCATTCATAAAAGACACAAGTGTAATTACTCCCAACGCGGTCACATGATCCCAGGAGAAACAGCACGGCGACCAGATCCCAGCTAGACTTCACTTTTCACTAGAACAGCTGAGGTTTCCAGGTAAAGAGCTGATGTAGTCTGCACAGCTTGGGCTCAGGCTTAGAATTAGTAATCGTGTCATAACTGCAGCTCTTTACAACACTCTGATGTTTGTTGTCAAGGTTACCATAGGCTTACGCAAGTGTGGGAAACACAACACTCGATGCTTTTTATTAAACCATTAAAGCAACGAGAGGACGTGTGTGGTACCTCCCACTTTTTATGAGAATGATAATAATGCATTGGATTTATAATGTGCTTTTCAAGACACACAAAGACGCTTAACTGTTAACTCTAACTTCTGGATGCTTAGAACAGCGACAAGTAGATGTAACCCTCTCACCTCCTTCACTGCCAGGCCTTTTAGCTCATTTTAAACAATATTCACAGCTCCATAAAAAACAGTGAAACTAGAATCATGACGTTGTTCATCAAAAGAGACCAACAAGTATCTACTTTCACTACACTACAGGAGTTTTGGCCTGATTTCAGGAGGCATGGCCAGAGTAAGGATTTCATAAGAGATTTTTGTCGTTTCTCTCCTTATGTCTGTGCATCACTGTGACTATTTGTCAGGATGTATTATTGTGAGGTTCACATGCTGCATGGACGTTAGGATCAGCAGCATCTGCCTTGTGACGGTGCCTCTTAAAATGTAAAATGAAGCAACAGTTCTTCATCATCTGTAAATAAATGTAACGCTTTGTGCACGTTGTCAAAGTGTGGGATTCTTTTTTTATGAGCATTACTCACGTAATCTCCAACACTCCAGAAATGATGTGAGAAGCACCGGCTTTAGCCTGCTATTGACCCTATTTTGTCCCGCCCACTTTTCTAGGATTTGCACTTCCTGTTTAGCTCTGTTACGGTAGTTTATGTTTGTCTGTCTGTCTCATGGGGCAATTTCAAACATATGTAATGACAGTTAAATAAAACCATCGTCTGAAGTCTACAAGCTAAATGTAGCTAAACAGGAAGTACAATTCCTAGAAAAGTGGGCGGGACAAAATAGGGCCAATATAGAACAGCTTGGTAGAAGTTTTTCATTGTAGCCACACAATGCATCAGTGGAACATCTCTTTACCTTTAATGACCTTCCGCTCTCCTGTGACCTTTATAACCCAATTTAATTAACTTGCGTTTTATTGTTCACTGTTACTGCGCGTCAAAAAATGTCAAAAGATCCTAAACTCCTCGAGTGTGCAGCCGGTTTTAACGTGATTCAGCCTAAAAACATGAATAAAAACACCCTGCGCTGCTGCTTGTTTTTCTCCTTCTCACTCTCATAAACAGTCCTCAAACAGAGGATATGTTCCGCTGCTGTTATGGACCCGAGGAAGAGACTCTTGCAGTACAGACAGCAGGACAGAGGACGTGGCGACATTTTCTTATTAGGTAATTGTGTTTCTACAGCGCTGGTTTGATTGATGTGAACAAGATGTTGCAACTTTAGTCTCCAATCCAGTCCTGTTCAGTTTTCATTGTGAACACAACCTTAAACTTTCTTGAACCATAATTTATGCTTATCACAGTCCACATTTTGATCTGGTGCTACTTGGCGTGAACGATTCGAGAACCACTGTCACTATTTATTTCGTAGTTTAGTTTGACATTGTATTGATCAAGTTTTTCTTCAGCCCAGACTGATGTATAAAGACATTCCTTCACTCACGATGGTTTGATAGAGACGGAAGCTGTAGAATATTAAATTGATCCGACGTGTGCGGCGCAGTAACGACAGACATCTCGACACGGAAATCAATACAAACACACTTTCTGAGCTCTGATTAGGATTTCATATTCGCTATCGACAGAACTGTAACTATATTGTTGCCTTTCCCTCCACACTGTTCCTTTTCGCGTCCCACCGCAGCCGTCCCGACTCTCGGCTGGAGGTCAGAGCCGGGAGGTTTTAAGGCGGTATTCAATTATCGGTTGTCAGAAATGCAATTAAAGAAACCTTCAAATACGTCTATGACACAAAGGAAAAATGTCTCCGGAATGCTGCGGGTGTGAGGCCCATTAACGGAAAGAAGGAGCGGGATGAGGAGCTGTTTCTACCTGAGCAGGCAAAGGCAGCGCTGTGATAAATGAGCAGTGGACGAGGGGGGAAAGACACAGGCAAAGTCAAAAGACACATGGATGATGCTATAAAATATCCTTAAGGTCTCAGTTGCTCTTTATGGAGGTTTGAAGAAAGGGTTGGCAGTCAGAAGAGTCACAACTGAATCTGAAAGCTCGTGTTTGCTGAAATATAAAGGTACTGTATGTACTGCCTGTCACTATCAGATAATACAGTCGGACTACAGGAACATGTCTTTGACCGCTTAAAGTGAACCCTGGCTATAATCACATGTTTACCCTAAAACTCTTATAATATCATCACTTATATAAAAACAGGGCAAATACCTTGGAAGTGTTTGTAGTTTATTAAAATAGTGTTTAAAGAAAAACCTGGAGGCTGCCATTTTGCTTTGGGTATGACATCAAATGGTTGTCTGTGTCTTCTGGTGGTTGTCAAGGTAACAGCCTGGGGAGCAACTATGGTAGGAGCAACCATGGCAACAACAAAAGCAACCATTGACATCATCAACCCCAGAATGCATTGCACCTGGACAATATGGCTGCTCCCAGTGGCTCCAAACAATGACGATTTTATAAAAAAATAGTAAGAGGATAGATATTTGTTTGCAATTTATTTAGTAAGTATGAACAGTACAAGCATTTAAGCCATATTTATCTTCATAGTCAGGGATCCTTTAAGAGGGGGGCATTTTTGTTAAAAAGTTTGACTAAATTCAAAGTCAGGAGGCTAATTTGTTGAATTAACTTTAACTTTTTGTTATAACTTAAGAAAGTTAAAGGAGCATGGCGTAAGTTGCAAAGGTTTGAACAAGGGCGCCATCTTTGGCGTTTTGTGGCACTGCACCCACCCTACTATCAGCAGCTGAAGACGTATTTTAGGCTTAAAAGATTCTTTTGACACATCGTTACTTTCTGCTAAATATTTTCTTGGCTAAGAAGACAAAGTTATTGTATGAAAAAGTAGATGCTGACTATTTTATTTGTTCTTTTTGACTGACTAATCAGTTTTCTCTCCTCCAAAAGTTACACAAGGAAAGATTATTGAGAGTTTCAGGAAAAGCTTTGTTTTAGTGTGAGAGAAACTGTAAACAAGCTTTTTACAGGACTCATTTCTCATAAACTAAATGCTCAATGACAAATTATTACTCTAATAAAACATAAACCTTACCGAGACAAACAGCTAAGCGCTAAGCTAAGCTTTGACTAAATGTGCGATGTACTTTGACAGGCCTGAGTCTTACCTTCTAATGAAAATAATCACCAGATGAGATTGATCTCCAGCACAATTCCTCTTTCTCAAAAACATGTCCAAGTGCTCCTCGGCCCTGCAGTCGGCCTCATGCCGGTTGTTTTTAATTGGACCTAGGCTAATTTTTCTGTGTTGTGGGGGTTCGGAAGCTAGATGGCAGTATTTACCACTGATTATTTATTTAATTTTTTTATTAAACAGTTTACAACATTCGTCTGTTGTATAAATCCGAGAGCTTTAGCGAAACAAATAGAAATAATGCCAATAAACCAGTGAAGGAGGATTAGCGCGGGAAAATGCGACCAGCGCCACTCACATTTATGAGTCTGTCTGCGCTTATACAGGCAACCTCGGTAAGTTTACAAAACATCATGGCGCATATCCAGGCAAGTGCCAATGGACGGTAATTTGATATATCGTAATATTGAGCATTTTAACTTACGCAGTGCACCTTTAAGTTAAGATGACAAAATACATTTTCAAATTATGAAGTGTATAACTGTACTGAACACAATTTAGCAGGTTGTAGTAGATCTGGTTGTGGTGGGGCAGGCTGTGGTGAAGTAGGATACATGGGGGGAGGTTGTGATGGAGCTGGTTGTCACATTCTGTGGGCAGGTTGTCACATTCTGTGGGCAGGTTGTCACATTCTGTGGGCAGGTTGTCACATTCTGTGGGCAGGTTGTCACACAGTGGGGGCAGGTTGTCACATATTGTGGGCAGGTTGTCACATACTGGGGGCAGGTTGTCACATACTGTGGGCAGGTTGTCACATACTGGGGGCAGGTTGTCACATACTGTGGGGCAGGTTGTCACATACTGTGGGCAGGTTGTCACATACTGTGGGCAGGTTGTCACATACTGTGGGGCAGGTTGTCACATACTGTGGGCAGGTTGTCACATACTGTGGGGCAGGTTGTCACATACTGTGGGGCAGGTTGTCACATACTGCGGGGCAGGTTTTCACATACTGTGGGCAGGTTGTCACATACTGTGGGGCAGGTTGTCACATACTGTGGGCAGGTTGTCACATACTGTGGGGCAGGTTGTCACATAATGTGGGCAGGTTGTCACATACTGTGGGGCAGGTTGTCACATATTGTGGGCAGGTTATCACATACTGTGGGGCAAGTTGTCACATACTGTGGGCAGGTTGTCACATATTGTGGGCAGGTTGTCACATACTGGGGGGCAGGTTGTCACATACTGTGGGGCAGGTTGTCACATACTGTGGGGCAGGTTTTCACATACTGTGGGCAGGTTGTCACATACTGTGGGGCAGGTTGTCACATACTGTGGGGCAGGTTGTCACATACTGCGGGCAGGTTTTCACATACTGTGGGCAGGTTGACACATACTGTGGGGCAGGTTTCACATACTGCGGCAGGTTGTCACATACTGGGGGCAGGTTGTCACATATTGGGGGCAGGTTGTCACATATTGGGGGCAGGTTGTCACATATTGTGGGCAGGTTGTCACATACTGTGGGCAGGTTGTCACATACTGTGGGCAGGTTGTCACATACTGTGGGCAGGTTGTCACAGGTCTAGTTCTGTATTTGATCAGGTGTAAATAAAACACATGGTATGAAAAGACAAAAAACATCTGTGACATTTTTTATATAAACTTTATATTAGACTTTTCTCACTGCTTTGTAAGTGAGCAGTGAGTGAGGTGAGGCGAGGCTTGTCAGGCTGTCTGTGGCGCAGGTAAGACAAAAATGTTCACTAACACAGTGGTTCCCAACCTTTTTTCGTCTTGAGTACCCCCTCATCATGATCTCACACAAGGAGTACCCCCTATGTCAGTCTTTCCCAACTTTTTTTGAGTCACGGCAAACTTTTTTGCTTAATTGTTTTTTCTGCGGCACACCACCTACTGAAATATGGCCAAGTTAAGCTGTTTTGGACACAAAATTACAAAAAACATTTGTACATAGAACATCTTTTAACTATTTTTTAAATGCAGAAATGATGATTGGTTTTGCTTTTTTTCTTGCTGTAAATAACACTTCCAAATTGTAAATCAAAATATTAAATCTGGTTAACCTTATTTTATAGACTACAGTAAATAATGAAAACTGGAATATTTTTCAAAGCACACCTGGCAACAACTCAGGCACATTGGTTGAAAAACACTGCCTTATGTCATGTATTTTTAGGGGTATTGTATCATTACTCATATATTTTCATGTATAACCCTTTCATTTTATTGTTTTAATGTATTTCAAGTCAAACAGTTGCCTTTTAACAAGTAATATGTGTTGGAAATAACACTTTTCACATTACACTACTTGCATTTCTACCTATCTTAGATCTGCAATTGTCCCAAGGACCCCTGGCAAATGGTCGCGTACCCCTGGGGTCCTGGTACCCCTGGTTGGGAAACACTGCACTAACAGGAGGCTTTGAGTAATGCCAGATTCAGGTTCTGAGGAAGAGGAGTTTTCCTCAGACACACTGTCCAAAACAAACTTTTCCTGTCACAAACAACGTAGTGGGAGATGAGACTATATATATATATATATATATATATATATATATATATATATATATATATATATATATATATTTATATATTATATTATATATATATTATATATATATATATATGTAAAAATAAAAAGATCCCTCTCACCCTACGCGGGTGGTCTCATCCGCTTTCCAAGCTCGGGTCCTCTACCAGAGGCCAGGGAGCTTGAGGGTTCTGTGCAGTATCCTTGCTGTTCCTAGGACTGCACTTTTCGGGACTGAGATGTCGGATGTAGATCCAGGGATATGTTGTAGCCACTCATCCAGTTTGGGGGTCACGGCCCCCAGTGCACCGATCCCCACGGGCACCATTGTTGCCTTCACCTTCCAAGCCTTCTCCAGCTCTTCTCTGAGCCCTTGGTATTTCTCTAGTTTCTCATGCTAGATGCTATCTTATTCAGCCGACTGAAAAAATGCAATAATAAGGGCATAACATATATAATATTTTACATATATACTATATATGACCATATTTATAATCTTTGAATAATACCTAACACTTTTCCCATTTATAGTAGAGCTCTGTATTTAGGCCACAGCCTTTTGAAAGTTGAATAGTAAAAACGGCATTCCCACTGAAAAAACCTTGGCGCCCAAAGGGTTAAGTTTATTAAATCTGGTCTGAATATGAGCATCATGCAGTATGGAGACACTTTGTCAGTATCATCCAGCCCTGGAAGTATTACTTACAGTATATTCATAAACTCAACCACCAGCCCTTCAGCACATTATCTCATACATTTTTACACAATTCATCCTTTCATCTCCCGGAGCAACGTGAGGCGCTGACAATGTGAGAAACAAATCTTCGTCAAAGTAAATGATGTGAATAAGTGTAAGCGTAATGTGCGGTCTTGTCCCGAGGCCTGTGTGACTGCAGCGCGAGCTAACTCCACAGTAAAACCAGCGTCATAAAGCAGCTTTTATCACTGTCACTCCTGAGATCATCCTTCACTCCGGACGTCCCATCAGACCCACTGTATCAGACGGAGGAGAGTCCATTCGGCTGACCAATGAGCTCCTTAACCTTTCGGGGTCAGCGAGTCCGTCGTCGTGGTTACTGTTATGGCCTCATATTGAAAACTGTCACGGCGTTTTCAATCAACTTTACAATCGTCTCGTTCTTCTGTGAGGCAAACTTTTTTTTTTTTGTTCCTTACCTTGTTCTGACTTGACTGCAAACAGGTCACATCAGTTCTTCAAAGAGAAGAACTGATGTTGTTTCATTGCTAAATATTAGGGATGGGACAAGATGATCAAATAGTCACGATACTGTCTGGCAGTCTTGGAAATGTTCATAAAGACTTCAGCTGAGTATTTTTCTAGTAAAAAGTCTCCTGCACATATAGACGTAGAGCACATAATGGGACAGAAAACAGTCTAAACCAGGGCTATTCAAAATGCGGCCCACTAAGCAATATAATGTGGCTGACCATAGTGAAATGGGCCATGAACTGGACCACATTGTAAAGAAGCCTCTGTAGTGGTGGGTATACAGCAACATAATGCTGAGCAATAAAGACTGGCCCAGCAAAGTTAAGTGGGCCATGCACTGGGCCACATTTCTTGGTTGGATCTACTGCAGTCGCCTGCAGTACTTTTAAATCAACTTCATCAGCTAAATAGCCACTGATATTTGTTTTGTTCAGTTTTGTCCTGTCTCACAAATTGTGCTCGTAGCCTGTTCCAAATTGTGGTTCACCCTTGAAGTAGCACAAATGCAGATATTGTCCTTTATCTGTTGTTCTAGTTTTGATTTATCTTTGCTAGAGCAATTTAGACTTATTTTCAACATGAGTTCTAAGGCCAGTTTTCTTGTTCAGCCCACAGACCATAGTCCTTTGAAAAATCTGGCCTGTTATATAATTAAACAATTGAATAGCCCTGGTATAAACTCTGTCTCAGTTTTTATTTCGCATTGATAAGACAAATATTAACGGAGATAATGAGCCCATTGTAAAAATGTGCGCAAAGAAATACAGTCAAGTATACACGAGTCACAGACATTGCGGGAACAGTGCAATGTTTTTTTACTCTTGAACATCATTTAAAATGGACTGGCGTTCGTACTAGAAGCAGTGTGACCAGGTGTAAGTAGTCTTATGACATGATTAGATGACTTGACTCAGATGTTGCAACAGTGTATGAACTCTTTGTTTTTCTTCTCTGTCTTGTTGAATGGACTGTTTCAGACGACACAAACAGCACATCCCAAATGTGATGCTATACTGCGCTCTGCAGCGATCTGGCAACAAGACTCTTTGATGTGAAATTGACACTTTAGTGAGGAACACTTGGATGGAATATTGCCTGGCAACGGGCGACTGCTCACTTGTTGTGGTTGTGTGGAGGAGGCTCCAGCGGTCGGTCAGAGCAGAGGTGGAGGATGTGTACTATCAGACCTCTGTGTGATGGAGCTCTGGTCGGCTGCCTCCAGGCACTCCAGCAAAATTAAAGTCCAGAAAATGAGATTATGAAGTCTCTGGGGAGGGAAACCCAGCAGCAGCTGATGAGCAGGACGCCCTGCTGCTGCTGCGGCCTCATTTGTGAACTGTTTCTGCTCGTTAGTGACCAGACACAAGGTACACAGCATTAAGGATATGATCATGTGACATTTACTCCAATTACACCTGCAGCATAGGCCTCTTACTTCATTTTGTATCAGTTGTGAGGGAACTGCGAGTGTACGAGTGAGAAATTATAACCATTTAAAATGGGTCTATAGTTTTTTCTGTCTTTTTTATGAAACATTGGATATTCTGCTCAGATTATTAACTCTAATCCAGCTCACAGTCTCACAGGAGTAACATTCTCAGATGTGATTACACAGCATGGACACAGCACAAAGTGTGTGCCTATGGGCTGACCACAACAAAAGGACACAGTTCATGTCTTTTCAGTTCACAGCACAATGACACTGATAGATTGTGTTTGCCATGTGATTGAGAAATGTCCCTCAGAGCTGTTGTTTAGTCGCTCTAAAACATTCTATTCACCTTATTCTGCACCGCCCACTTTTGTTACAACGCTAACGCTTAAGGTAGCTAACATGTTTGCTTGTCTGTCTTATGAAGCGATCCCAAACAGACATCTTGGCAGAAAAAAACAAAACAACTGAATTCTACAGACTACATTCAGCTAAACAGGAAGTGTACTACCAAATGGGTGGGACAGAATAAGGTGAAGAGACCCAACTCAAATGGAGCTGTGGCCAAACCGAAAACATGGCTCTTTCTGTGTTATTTTCAGAGATGACAGTTGGGCTATTTAAAGCTAATATAACACCTTTACGATCAATAATAATCAGAAATTATCTTGGGACCTGTAATTGGCCCCTGGGCTTCAGTTTGACACCAGACCAACAAAAAAGTGATTATATCTGCACCTCAAACAATAAAAAGCCAGGTAAACTTACAATTTCTGCCTTAAAGCTCCTCTCTCTCTCTCTCTCTCTCTCTCTATCTATCTATCTATCTATCTATCTCTCTCTCTCTCTCTCTCTCATCTCTCTCTTTCTCTCTCTCTGTTTCTCTCTCCCTCTTTGACTCCATCTCCCTCTTTCTTTCTCTCTCTCTGACTCTCTCTTTTTGTGTCTGTCTGTCTTTCTCTCTCTCTCTCTGACTCCACCTCTGGCCCCTCCACCTCACGCTCGCCCCTTGTCACTACTTCCTCATTCTCTCTCACTCTCTCTCCTCTTTTTCTCTCTCTCTCTGACTTTTTCTTTCTGTCTCTCTCTTTCTTTCTCTCTCTCTCTCTCCCTCCTCTCTCTCTCACTTTCTGTCTTTCTCTCTCCCTCTGACTCTCTCTCCCTCTTTCTTTCTCTCTCTCTGACTCTCCTCTCTCTTTCTCTCTCTTTCTGTCTCTCTCTCTTTCTTTCTCTTTCTCTCTCTCCCTCCTCTCTCTTTCTTTCTGTCTTTCTCCCTCTCTGACTCCCTCTCTCTTTCTCTCTCCCTCTCCTGTCTCTCTCTTTCTTTCTCTCGCTCTCCCTCTCCTCTCTCTCTTTTTAAGAACTTTTAAGAACTGAGCGAGGGTGGAAGAGTGCAGCCCAGCTGAGCCAAGAAACTGGGCTGAGGTCTGAGCGAGTGCTGCAGAGACTGTTGCAGGAGGTGCAGCGTGGGCTTCCAGCACAGTTCAGAGAGGTGCTGGGGCTTGGTCGCTCCTCTACATCCGACCGGACCATGGGTTTTCCATCTCTGACTGTGAGGGCGGCAGGAGAAACACACACCAACAGCGGCCTTCTAAAACTTGACACCCCTGTCCTCCCAGAACTGTCCATGGTGGGAAAGAAAGAGCTGTATGTCACCACTGTTAAAGTCCTCCGCAGAGCTGACCTGGCAGACGTGCCTGAGTCCAGGTGGTCAGGCGTGTTGGCCTCAGGTTCTTCTCCGCGAGGCAGCTGGAGGTCCCTGTACCGCCCCCCCATAGAGAAACGCTGTGCGGATCTCCAGTGGAGGGTGGTGCACGGGGCTGTGGCTACAAACAGACATGTGGCCCACTTTGACCCAAGATCGGACAGCCGCTGTGTCTCCTGTCAACAAGAGGAGACACTAGAACATCTGTGGCTGTCCTGCCCGCGGCTCGCTCCCCTCTTTGTGCTCCTGGGACGGTGGCTACAGAGGCTGGGCCAAACCCCAACCTGGGAGCTGTTTGTGTTTGGACCCAGATTCGGCCAGGCACAACACCGGACTGTAGGTTTGGTTAATTTCATCATAGGACAGGCCAAAATGAGCATCTGGTTGACCCGAAAGAACCAGGCTTGTGGGTCAGGCTGCACAGACCCAGTGGAACTGTTAAAGAGACTGATCACAGCGCGGCTGAGACTGGAGCATGTGTACAGCAGGATGGTGGGAGAGAGAGAGGAGTTTGAGAGCGTGTGGACAGTGGGAGGGGTGTTGTGTGAGATGAGGGAGGGGGAGCTGCTTTTACATTTGTGAGTTTTGTGTCGGGGGGGTTTGTTCGTGTTGAAGGGTTGTTGTATGTGTTTGGTTTTAACTTGAAGTAAGGTGCAAATAAATGGAATTGTAAAGTCTCTCTCTCTCTCCTCTCTCTCTCTCTTTCTTTCTCTCTCTCTCCCTCTCTGACTCTCTCCCCTCTCTCTCTTTCTCTCCTCTTTCTTTCTGTCTTTCTCTCTCCCTCTCTGACTCCCTCTTTCTGTCTTTCTCTTTCTCTCTCTCTCCTCTCACCCCTTTCTCTCTTTCTCTGCCCCCCCTCTCTCTCTCTCTTCTCTCTCTCTCTTTCTCTCTCTCTCTCTCCTCTCACCCCTTTCTCTCTTTCTGTCTCTCTCCTTCTTTCTCTTTCTCTCTCTCCCTTCTCTCTCTCTCTCTCTTTCTGTCTTTCTCCCTCTCTGACTCCCTCTCTCTTTCTCTCCCTCTTCTCTCTCTCTCTTTATTTCTCTCTCTCTCCCTCTCCTCTCTCTCCCTCTCTGACTCTCTCCCCTCACTCTCTTTCTCTCCTCTCTCTTCTGTCTTTCTCTCTCCCTCTCTGACTCCCTCTTTCTGTCTCTCTCTTTCTTTCTCTGTCTCTCTCTCCCCTCTCTCTCTCTCTCTCTCTCTTTCTGTCTCTCTCCTCTCACCCCTTTCTCTCTTTCTCTGTCTCTCTCTTTCTTTCTCTGTCTCTCTCCCCTCTCTCTCTCTCTCTCTCTCTCTCTCTCTGTCTCTCTCCTCTCACCCCTTTCTCTCTTTCTCTGTCTCTCTCTCCCCTCTCTCTCTCTCTCTCTCTCTGTCTCTCTCTCTCTCTCTTGACTCCGCCTCCGGCCCCTCCCACCTCACGCCTGCCACTCTCTTGTCACTACTCTCCCTCTCTCTGACTCTCTCTTTTCCCTCTCTCCTCTCTCTCTCTCTCTCTCTCTCTCCTCTCTCCTCTCTCTTCTCCCTCTCTCTCCTCTCTCTCTCTCTCTCTCTCCTCTCTCTCTCTTCCTCTCCCTCTCTCCTCTCTCTCTCTTAACTCCGCCTCTAGCCCCTCCCACCTCACGCTCGCCCCTCGTCACTACTCTCTCTCTCTCTCTCTCCGTGTGTGTGTAGTCATGTGCCTCGGCCGTGGCGGCAGAAAAGGGGGAGTGTCTCCAACGGAACACACACACTCACGCACACGCACTCTACTCCTGCTTCTGCCGCTACTACCACCACCTCCTCCCCATCATCCCTCTCTCTCTCCGTCTCTCTCCATCTCTCCGCATCCCTCCGTCCTTTCCCCGCGCGCATGAATGGGACTTCTCCGAGGAGCGACCCACGAGTGGTGAAGGCTCGGGGAGATTCGGGACGTTGCCACAGCGACTAGGATGGGCTGCAATCTGTGCACTTTACAGAAGCGAGAGGAACATTACAAGCTGCTGTATGAGATCGCGCAGGTGAGTGGACCATGTGGAGAGGCGCTGCGTGTCCCCGAAATAGTGTCCAGTAGAGGTGTCACGATGGGACGTTTGACCGCTGTGATTCACGGTTTTCTGGATTGAAGCTTCATTTCATGTCTTGCTTTAAGATTTGGGTTGATTTCGAGTGAAGTGGCCTTTTTTTTTTTCTCATTTTCAAGTTAGCAGCTGCTTGTGGTTTTGTCTTGTTATGGATAAAAGAAGATTTTTTCGGCTCGTTCCATTGGCGAATCATGTTTTGAGTGTCATTTTGTCATTTTGTTGTAGTGAAAATTGGCCAAGGAATGACTGAAATGTGAACTTTCCCCGACAAAATCTTAATAATTTCCTGGTTTATTTGTATTATTTGTTGAAGAGCTATGTTTGGTTTTGCATATTTGTGAGGCTTAGTGATCAACGTACCGAGACAAGAATTGGAATTTGACAAAACAGAATCATCTCATTCTTGGATGGATTTGTTGGATGATTTCTGGATGATTTAGGAAGTGTTTTTGGGTGGATTTGGAAGTTGATACATAAGTAAGGATATGTTTTGGTCGTTTTCACTGATTAAAGTTACCAACATGAAACGTTGATTGGCAAAAGAAGGAAAACCGAGGCACTCTGATGTACAAAAGTATAAATATCCTGAAAGATAATAGGGACATGGCGACGCGTTTCGATCTCGTACGGGTCTTCGTCAGGGCAAACAGGGCAACACAAAGAAGTCACACAGGCGTTTAATATAGGCACAGAGGTCATGTGCCTATTTAATGGCCTACTAACAAAC
Organism: Mugilogobius chulae; assembly: GCA_038363315.1. NCBI lineage: Eukaryota > Metazoa > Chordata > Actinopteri > Gobiiformes > Gobiidae > Mugilogobius > Mugilogobius chulae. The sequence goes on along the minus strand of CM076411.1, from coordinate 17,603,134 downwards.
ACTACAAACATGATACATAGATGATTAAAGGAATAATCTAGATTTTAAAACAACAGACTGTCGAAGCAAAGATAAGACCAGACAATCCAAAACGAAAAGACCATAGAACCCAGCAGAAGATCTAACAATAGGCCTTTTCCCACTGTAGGAACTTTTTTCAGTTCCCAGTACTTTTTTAGGTTCCAGTTGCCATTTTAGGCGCGTTCACACAGAGGAGGAACTATGGACTGGGGCCACACTTTAGGGACTGTTTTAGCTCCTGCTCTGGGGCAGGTACTTTACACTCAGACCAGGAACTTTTTAGTGACATAAGCACATTTAGACAACTAAATTTTTTTGGAAACATGTTTTATGTGATCTCACATTTAGACTAATTTCCCTTTTCCTTGCGAAAAAATACTTAAAAGCAGTAGCTTCCAAAATATGTTGACATTTATAAATAGTAACTTAATATTAGAAATAACAGTGAATAATAAGTGGTTATTTTAGTAATGTTTTTAGCTTTTGTACATCATTTTAAGGAAAAGGGGAAAAAAATCAACTTTTGTTACATTAACACCAACAAATGATGTGTTTAAATGTTCCAGAATACACAGTTGCTAATGTTAAAGCTTTTTAGCCCTACTTTCACAAATTGTTGCTGTGTGAACGCAAACATGGGGCCAGGGTAGTTCCTCTGACTAAGCAGGGGCTATAGGAATATGGGAACACAGTTCTTGGTACTTTCATGTGGGAAAACGCCTAATGATATAGAACTATGGTGGAACTTAAGGTCATTGCACTGTTTGAGCCATTGAACATTGAATTGTGATATTAAAATATTTTCTATAAAGAACAATTTTGTTTTTGTATTGAGATCGAAGTCACATGAGGCAAACACATGAAACTTGGACTGATGGTCCCAGACGTCATTCTGTACAATCAGTGTGATTATTGAAAAACGATGGTAAACTTTGCATTGACCATGAAAAAGTAAAGCATTTGTATAGCTGTTGCTGTCTTGGGTCATTTTCATCGGAAACAAGTGAAATACAGTATAGAGGCCAAATTGACTTTGGCAAAAAAAACAAAAAAAGACAACGAACAATGAACAAGGACAATATTCTATGATTTTGCAATAAATCAAGGTAAAATTAGTCTAAAAGCTTGAAATAAGGCCTAAATCCCAGAATCAAGCAACTTTAACTTTAAATTCATTTTTTGTTTGCAGTGTGAGTGTACAAACTTATGTAAATGCCTGATTACACTGACATTCTGGAGGTGCTGGTGTCCTCCCTGTGAGGAGGGTCCTGGGACAGACCTCACTCAGACTGAGGACACACTGTCCTGGAGATGGGTCTAGAAGTCACTTTTTTAAAGGGGACCTATTCTGTCAAATTCACTTTTCTAAGTTTTTAACCTTGTTATAACGGCCTCCCTTCATCATTAGTTTACTCAAAGTTATATTTGAATTGACTCATGCATGTTAATACTCAAAGTGATGCACATGTGGTTCAAAACTGTCCCATATCCACTTTCCAACAATAAAAAATAGTTATTTTAAAATCTGTTGCTTTTTACTGTTACATTTTAAGTAGAAGAGGCGGGGCTTATCAGATCTGCAGTTTTGAACAGGAAGTCAGTAGAGCTGTTTCTATTTTTAAGCTGTTTTAGATCAACTTTGTGTTTAACAATGAACAAAAGATAAAAAACTGTTCTAGTTTCTTACTAAATAGTAGGAAAAACACAATAGGACCCCTTTAAGGTCTTCGGACTCAAGCAAATTCAAATCTGGACTTGGTCTGGTCTTGATCTCCAGGGGTGCTCTGACTTGGTCTTGTTTTTGACATCGTGAGCACATTTCATTACCACCATACTCAGCTGAACCAGGAGCACAGTGACCTGTCCCAGACACAGTTTATAACATGCCCTGCACAATAAGATCCCGTAGACACTGATACATTTAGAAAACTTCAAAAGTGGTTTTGATTTGGTCTCAATGGACTTGGTAATGTCTTGATCTAAACTCAGTCTTTTTACGAGTTGTTTATGTCACAATAATTTAAACACTGTGGTGAAAGTCTTTGATACGTTCTTTAAGATGTACGTTGACGGTCAAAATCATGCAGGGGAGACCAGGCTTTAAGCTGGCCACACACTACACGACTGTTTTCTCATTTTCCCATGTTAATTTCAGTCGCACTTAGTCAGGCCAAGTCGAGATTAGTCGAATGTAGTTGAAGCTAGTTGCATTTGTGTCACTCGTGTAGTGTGTGGGTGTCTGCGACTGGGCTGGCGTTCCAATCGTGTAGTGTGTGGCAAGTCTAGACTAGACTAGACTCCAGTCGCAGGTTTTTAAACATGTTGGAATTATAAGCCCTATTTTTGCAGCGCTCCGGTGCTGTTTACTGTTTCTGATGATCCTCTGGGCAAACACGGAGCCCAGCGCTAATGAAAACAGCCGAGGAGGCGCTGGAAACAGCATGTGAAGTTAAACTTTCTGTTTACGTCTTTTCTGAAGGAACACGCGCAAAAACAGCGGTAACGGTGAGGCACAGAGTGTAATTTATCCCTACGTATCAACTGGACCGTGTTCAAAATGCTAGTTTTTACACCTCTGATGACCAAAAGAACAGCACCCTCACTTCCTCTCTCTCTCTCTCATCTCTCCCTCCCCTCTTTCTCTCCTCCTCTCTCCTCCTCTCTCCACGTAGCGCTGCTAACGTCCTCCCCACTCCAAACAACACAAGTTTTCTTCTGATAAAATCTCATAAAAGTAACGCATCCACGTAAAATCCACAGGGAAAAAATATCCAACTTCGTCACCTCTGTCGCCATTTCTAGTGTTATTTTGAGAGAGCTAGCTAACTAGCATGTTTGTCCATGGTTTGTGACCAGTTTAACCAATGAAACGTGTTTACATATGGCAAAAATAAATAAATAAATATTAATTACGCTAAAACCATACCCATTTTTTATTTCTATCTTGTTGAAGAAGTTATCAATGAAAGACCAATATTAGCTAAAAAAAGAGTTCACTAAAAATCCAGTCCAGTCGTGTAGTGTGTGGTCACAGTTGTGTAGTGTGTGGTCTCAGTCGTGTAGTGTGTGGTCTCAGTCATGAAGTGTGTGGTCTCAGTCGTGTAGTGTGTGTGCTCAGTTGTGTAGTGTATGGTCTCAGTTGTGTAGTGTGTGTGCTCAGTCGTGTAGTGTGTGTGCTCAGTCGTGTAGTGTGTGTGCTCAGTCGTGTAGTGTGTGGTCTCAGTCGTGTAGTGTGTGGCATCAGTCGTGTAGAGTGTGGTCTCAGTTGTGTCGTGTGTGCTCAGTTGTGTAGTGTATGGTCTCAGTTGTGTAGTGTGCGGTCTCAGTCGTGTAGTGTGTGGTCTCAGTCGTGTAGTGTGTGGTCACAGTTGTGTAATGTGTGGCCAGCTTTAGTGGACAAAGAGTGCTTCAGAAGTGACTGTATGCTGTAGTAGAAGAGCGTTAGCGTGAGCAGATGTGAGCAGAGCGTACAGTACAGTAGAGCAGCTCTGCAGGAGGCTGTGCTGAGAGCGCATTTTCACACACACACACACACACCTGACGTCTTTTATATTTAGAGCTCCTTCTCAGGTGCACTTCTCTCTGCTGGAGTCACAATATGTTTGATCAAAGCATCCGTGAAGGTGTGAGGGATGATGTCATGTGTTTTTACTCTAATACTGCGTCCTTATCACACACTGTAAAAAGTCATAACTCCAATAAGTTAACTTAAATTGTTGTGTTAGTATGATAATGTGAGTCAGAAAGAGAAAGTAGAAAAGAGAGAGAATAGAAAAAGACAGAAAAGAACAAGAGAGGAGAGAGACACAAGGAGAGCAAGGAAAGGGGGAAAAGAGAAGAGAGAGAGAAGTAGAGAAAAGAGGAGAAAGGAGAGGGTCAGAGAGAGAGGAACAATCAGGGAGAGAGAGAGAGAGAAAGAGAGAGTATAGAGTGGAAAATTGTAAGAAAGTGGTAAAGAAAGAAAGTAATGCGAGAAGAGAGAAAGAGAGAGTAGAGAAAAGAGAGAGAAGAGAGAAAGAAGAAAAGTGAGAGAAGAGAAATAGAAACAGTCAGAGAGAAAGAAAGAAAGAGAGAGAAGAGTGAGGAAAAGAGTGAAAGGACGCAAGAGGAAAGAGAGACTAAGAGAGAAGGAGAGCAAGAGAGAGAGAAGAAAAAAGCAGACAGTCAGAGAGAGAAAGAGAAGTATAGAAGAGAGAGGAAAAGAGAGAAAGAGAAAGAAGAAAAGAGAGAGAAGAGAAATAGAAACAGTCAGAGAGAAAGAAAGAAAAAAAGAAAGAAAGAAAGAAAGAGAAGAGAGAGGAAAAGAGTGAAAGGACGCAAGTGGAAAGAGAGACTAAGAGAGAAGGAGAGCAAGAGAGAGAGAAGAAAAAAACAGACAGTCAGAGAGAGAAAGAGAAGTATCGAAGAGAGAGGAAAAGAGAGAAAGGAACACAAGAGGAGAGAAAGACAGAGAGAGAAGAGAGCAAGAGAAGGAGAAAAGAAGAGACAAAGAGAGAAAGAGAGAGAGACACAGAGAGAGAGAGAGAGAATACCAGACAGCACATGAGTTTACTTAACATAAAAAGCAGAAATTCTACTTGTGTTTTTAAGTCAAACTGCCCTGTTACTCTTGACAGTGCAAACTCAGCTGCAGACTTTTATTCAATTAAAACCTCTTCTGATTCCGTTGTTCCTTCGAAGGACCTTCCCACTTTTATTTATTTATTTTTTGATAAATTAATGTGTCTGAATAAAACAAGCTTTGAAACACCTGGAAATGTTAAAGATACAAATTTCATTGTGTCTCTTTTATTGAGAGTCAAATCAGCCTCTGGGATGAATTAGACTCACTTTCAACTGTAAGACTTTTGTATTGGCTTTGTCTACATTATTATTATTTTTATTTATTTTTTATTTTTTTGAGTAGGTCCTAAAACTCATTTCAACCTCAATTACTTTCAGCTTTTTCAGAGGAATGGTCAGAACTCAAAATCTGCTAAATCTAGTGTCACTCAGGTGTCATCCAGGGGCGTAGCACCAAATTCTGGGTCCCAGGTAGAAACTTTGTGGATGGGCCCGTAATACTGTGCATTATCTTTTTTTTTTTTTTTTTTGAGTTTTATTTCCCTCTATAATTTGAATATTTATTTATTATTATATTTATTTATATTTATCAGGTGTTACCATTATGGTTTATGCTGGTTTCAGGAGATCATTGAATGCTTTAGAATTGCTAATTTTCAAGATTTTTATCGCCGTAACTGACTACAAAATAAGACAATTACGTGTTTTGTTGTGTCAAAACTCTTGGGTTGGAACCACTGCATTCACTCACATAAAGACGAGAATAAAATGTAATGTGTTTTAAATATTAGCTACGTTGTTTTAAATGATGCCAAAATTATACTTTGAAAAATCCTTGTATTTTTTTTTTTTTTTTTTTTGACAAATTTGAATATTGCTGGATTGAGAAGTTGTGTTATATTGAAAAAATTCGACACAAAACCTTGTGAATTTCTATATTTATAACTATTTCACAAGTTAGAATGACCTGCTTTTGGGGGCCTTTTCCTGCTCTGGGCCCCGGGGAAACTAGTACCATTTACCCCCCCAGTCTGACGCCCCTGGTGTCATCTGTCAACATCCTTATATTTACCAAAAAAAAAAAAAAAGACTCCAGACCTTTGCTTGTGCTCCAAAGGATTAGAAGCAGTTTTATTTGAATGTTTGCCAAATTTAGTCGGATGTGAGAGGGAAAAAAGGCTGGAATGATAATTATTAAGCTGCTTAATATAGTGATGTTGGTTATTTTCAATCAAATCAAATCAGCATTTACTTGTTCCTTGTTCTGTGACGCATCGACTCATGTTTTAGTTCACATGGACATGGTTCGAGTCGTCACTGAAGCTTCATTTGCCCGTCAGCACTAGAGATCAGACCAATCTCACACGTGTACTGTATGACTCAGTGGTTGTGACCAGGTCGAGGCGTCGTTCTGTAAAACAAACAGGTTGAGTTGGCCTCACCCTCCACGCATCAGCAGCCTTCTCGTCGTGACAGCCTAATAACCGTAAGTCTCCTGGAAAGTCACGCGCCTGTGCCCACACTGCTCACAGCCTCGTTAACTCTTTTACACAAGCCTTCATTAAACCGGCTCACACTTTTACCCTCGTGAGGAGAACAAACAACAGCACTTACACTGCTCCTCTTCACTCTCAGCCCCCTGTTAAATCATTTACAAATCAGGAGAAAACTTCACCAAAGGATCAACATGTGTATAGAGTTATTTTCAAATTGTAAAGCTTTAGCATAAGCATTGACAGACAAACACATCCTTGCCAGATTTTCCTGTGACTTTATCAAAAATACTGCAAGTTCTTCAGTAAAACAGAGGAAATGTGCAGTAACTCTGTTTGAAAACATCAGTTACAATATTCTTCATTTATTATTCAACACATAATACTTGGTTTGTAAAAAAAAAAAAAAAAAAAAAAAAAAAATCTCCCCAAACGTGTTTCCTCAGACGACCTGATTTACTGTTTTTAAGTACACATTTTGAGCTTAAAACTCAAATTTCTTTTCATGATTTTTAATTGCTAAGTATTTACTTATCCTGAGGTATAATATAAACACACAAACCTTAAAATAGAGTAGCTCTGCCAAACAGGAGGGACAGCGTCTAAATTTTCATGCTGTTTTTCTCAGTTTAACTGACAGCGCAGATACTAGGGCAGAATGGTGATGGTGTGTTCACACAAATAGTTTTTCCTCATGGGCCAGACTCGAACCCGGACCAGAGGTGGAGGGCCGGACTGCGTCATTGGTGTAACAGATGGTCAATATTGCAGCACAGTTTTGTAAATCCTAGGATTTTTAATCTATTATGACCATTTATTGTGATAAATGTTAGAACAACCTGCTCCAGAGCAAAGTCAATTCAATAAAAGAAATATAAAGAGTAACACTTATTCTTAAAAATGAGCCAGGAGCCACATTGAAACAGTCCGAGGGCCGCATCTGGCCTCCGGGCCACAGTTTGTCCAGGTCTGGACCACGCAAACAATTTCAATAATAGACCAGTGCTGTGTGACGATGTGTTCATGCGCAAAGTGTCAGTGGCTCAAAACGACCAGTTCTACAGCTTTCAACATGTTCACATCAAAAACTGCAGAAACATAAAAAAAACACAAAACATGTGACTGGGACTCAACCTGTGGCTGCACAAAGGAAAAAACAGTTTAAATGATGAAAAGTCCAGATAACAGCTAGCATGATTGACTCAATATTGACAAGTCACTCCTATTGGGGAACGACAGTGATGAAATCCAGTAATTGTGATAGTTATGGATGACCAATCAAGTTCAATCTGTTTGTTGTAGCAACTAAGGGTCAAGCAGATACAGTAGGTGTGAGTAAAGCTTGAACAGAACTTTGCAAAGTTTGGATTGGATTAAAATAGAGAGACTACAGCTGTTTCATAAGATATCTGATTGTTTGATTCTGATTGATGATCAATACATGACAAAGAGCCACATTTAGGCTTCACAGCTCAAGTCAACCACGATAAACTAAACGCAAGACTGTTCAAGTCAGGACTGAATTTAATTGTTATTGTCCAAAAAAATTCAAGACATATCTGTCGCTATTTCTGGTAAAATGTCTGAAAAAACAAGTCAAAAAAAAAAAAGTTACTTTTTTTTTCTTTTTACCAGACAACAAATTAAAATAGGACTACACACATGCATACAATTCTAAAATTACACAAAAACAGCCCATCCAACAAACCCCAGTCCTTCCACCTTCAGCCCGAGCTTGTAACAGCAAACAAAAGACTAAACACTTTAACGTCCTCAGCGGGCTCGTAAAAAAAAAGTGCTGTCTTCTTGCGTTTTACCTTTTTGCTTTTTACTCTCTCTGCATGAATAGTTAAGACGTACTTAAGTCCCGCGCTGGGTTTAACCGAGGGATCGACGCTGGTGTCTCCGGGGCGCACTCCTCGGCTGGTCCGTCTGTCTGTCCGCCCACTCTCACCGATCCGACTGTGCAGAATCAGCACCACGGACAGAGGCGCGCTGGGAGACGGAGCGTGGAGGGTGGAGAGGAAGGGAAGGGCACGGCTGGGAATAATACAGATGTAATAAAAGACACTGAAGAGAGGAAGAGGACTGGAGGTGAAAGAAGAGTTAGGAAGTAGAGGAACTTTTAAGAGAGTAAGTGAATGTGATTGTATTAAAGGAGATGTATTGTACAAATTAGCTTTTTTTGTCAGATACTTTTCTGGACTTGTCTCTCTTTGACTCAGGACTTGACTTGGACTTGTCTCTCTTTGACTTGGGACTTGACTTGGACTTGTCTCTCTTTGACTTGGGACTTGACTTGGACTTGTCTCTCTTTGACTTGGGACTGGACTCGGACTTGTGTCTCTTTGACTTGGGACTTGACTTGGACTTGTCTCTCTTTGACTTGGACTAGACTTGGACTTGTCTCTCTTTGACTTGGGTCTTGACTTGGACTTGTCTCTCTTAGACTTGGGACTTGACTTGGACTTGTCTCTCTTTGACTTGGACTAGACTTGGACTTGTCTCTTTTTGACTTGGGTCTTGACTTGGACTTGTCTCTCTTTGACTTGGACTTGTCTCTCTTAGACTTGGGACTTGACTTGGACTTCTTCTCTCTTTGACTTGGACTTGTCTCTCTTTGACTTGGACTTGTCTCTCTTTGACTTGGGTCTTGACTTGGACTTGTCTCTCTTAGACTTGGGACTTGACTTGGACTTGTGTCTCTTTGACTTGGGACTTGACTTGGACTTGTCTCTCTTTGACTTGGGTCTTGACTCGGACTTGTCTCTCATTGCTTGTGGCTTCCTTAGTTCCTTCCCTTACTCTGCACCTCTCCTTCTCTCCTTCACACACTAGTAGCCTCTTCGACTCCTTTCTTTCTCTCTTTGGTGTCTTCCTCATCTCCTCTCCTTGTCTCCTTCACACAAGGCTCTTTTCCTTTTCTTCTTGTTGGCTTCCTTGTCTCCTTCTCTTGCCTCCATCACACAGTAGAAACTTCTTTGGCATTTTCCCTTGTCTCCTTCGCAAATAGTAACTTCCTCTACACCTTTCCTTGTCTCCTTCATGTACTAGGAACTTCCTCAGCCCCTTTCCTTCTCCTTCTTCACACATTTCTCCTTTACATATTAGTAACTTCTTTGGCTTCTTCCCTTCTCTTTTTGGTGGCTTCCTCATCTCCATTCCTTCTCTCCTTCACGCAATGTCTGCTTCCTTACCTCCTCTCCTTGTTTCCTTTGCACAATAGTAACTTCTTTGACTCCTTTCCTTCCTTGCTGGCTTCCTCACCTCCTTCTTTTCTCTCATTCACACATAACTAACTTCCTTACGTCTTCTCCTTCTCTCCTTAACACAGTAGTGGCTTCCTCGGTTCCTCTCCCTCTCACCTTCCTCATCTCTTTTCTTTGTCTCCTTCACATAGTTGTAACTTCCTTGGCTTCATTCCTTCTCTTGTTCACACAGTAGTGGCTTCCTTGACTCCTTTCCTTCTCTCTTTGGTGGCTTCCTCATGTTTACCTTGTCTCCTTCACATAGTCGGAACTTCCTTGGCTTCATTCCTTCTTTCGTTCATACAGTGTCTGCTTCCTTACGTTGTCTCCTTCTCTCCTCGGTGGCTTCCTCATCTTCTTTCCTTCTCTCCTTCACACTGTGTCTCCTCTCCTTGTCTCCTTCACACAATAGTAACTTCTTTGGCTCCTTTCCTTCTCTTCTTGTTGGCTTCCTCCTCTTTCCTTCATTACACAGTAGGAACTTCCTCTGCACCTTTCTTTGTTTCCTTCACACAGTAGTACCTTCCTCATCTCCTTTCCTTCTCTTCTTCACACAGTAGTGGCTTCCTCAGTTCCTCTCCTTCTCTCCTCGGTGGCTTCCTCGTCTCCTTCTCTTCTCCCCTCCACACAGCAGTAACTTCCTTACCTCCTCTCCTTGCCACCTTTACACATTAGTACCTTCCTCAGCTCTTTTCCTTCTCTCCTTGGTGGCTTCCTCGTCTCCTTCTCTTCTCCCCTCCACACAGCAGTAACTTCCTTTCCTTCTCTCCTCGGTGGCTTCCTCGTCTCCTTCTCTTCTCCCCTCCACACAGCAGTAACTTCCTTTCCCCCTCTCCCTGCCTCCTTCACACATTAGTAACTTCTTTGGCTCCTTTCCTTCTCTTCTTCTTGGCTTCCTCGTCTCCTTCTCTGGCCTCCATCACACATTAATACCTTCCTCAGCTCTTTTCCTTCTCTCCTCGGTGGCTTCCTCGTCTCCTTCTCTTCTCCCCTCCACACAGCGGTAACTTCCTTTCCTCCTCTCCTCGTCTCCTTCACACGTTCAGACACTTTTGACACTCCAGACTTGCTCCTGACCCGGCTCCGTGTGAGATTTACGAGGAGCAGGTCTCGACGGTTCCCATGTTTTTTTTTTTTTAATGGAGATGTCCTCACCTCGGGCTCATCTCTGCTCTTCTCTCCTCACGTTGTTCCAAATGTAAAACTTTCATGTCTGGACTAGAATCCCATCTGCAGTGTTCTTCTCAGTGCACGGTTCAGGTTAGATTTACATGGATTTGAACGTGTTCCAGTGACCAATTTGTTCTGTGACATGAAGCAGAAAGAGCTTTGGAGTATACGTTATCTGATCGTTTATTCATTCGCCAAGACTTCGACGGAATTTTGAAGTTTTGTAGTGCAGCAAAGTAAAAACTATCAAGTAAAATGAACTTAAATCTTTATGTTTGCATAAGTCGACAATGTGTGTGAGAGAGAAAGAGAGAGACAGAGAGAGAGAGAGAGAAAGATAGAGGAAGAACGAGAGAAGAAAGAGCGAAAGAGAAAGAATGAAAGAGAGAGAGAGAGAAAGGGATGAGAGAATTAGAGAGGGAGAGAAAGATAGAGAGACAAAGAGAGAGAGGGGGGAGAGAGAGAGAGAGAACAAAGAGAGAAGAGATAAAGAAAGACAACGGGAGAAAGAGAGAAAGGGGAGAGAAAGAGAGAGAAAAAGAGGAGGAGAGAGAGAGAGAAAAAGAGAATAGAAAAAAAAATAGGGAGAGAGAAAGCGATGAGAGAATGAGAAAAAAAGAAAGAAAGAGACAATAAAACAGAGAGGGGGGAGGAGAGAGAGAAAGAGAGAGAGGGGGGACAAAGAGAGGAAGAGAGAAAGAAAGAAAAAGGAGAGACAGAGAGAAAAAGAGGTAGACAGACAGTAAGGGATGAGAGAAGGAGAGAACAAGAAAGAAAGAGAGAATAAAACAGAGGGAGAGAGAAAAATAGGAGAGGAGAGGAGGAAAGTGAGATGGAGAGAGAAGAGAAAAAAGAAAGAGAGAGAAAGGGATGAGCGGAAAGGAAAGAAAGACGGAGAATAAAACAGAGAGAGAGAAGGAAAGAGGGACAAAGAAAGAGAGAAAGAAAGAGAGAGAGATAAGAAAGAAAAGAGCAAGAGAGAGACAGGTCGAGAAAAAGAGGGAAAGAAAGTAATAAATGAGAGATAGAAATGTGTCAGGGAGAAAGGCGTGAGAGAGGGACCGAGAGAGAAAGGGATGAGAGAGAGAGACTGAAGAGGGAGAAACAAATTAGAGAGTAAGAGAGAGAGCAAGAGAAAATAGAGACAGAACGAGAGAGGGTAATCTAGAGAGAGAGAGAGCAAGAGAGAGAGGGGGGACGAGAAATTAAGAGAGAGAGAAAAGAGAGGGCGAGAAACTTACATACATGAGTTTAATTAACATCAAACTTTAAGGCTGAAATTGTACTTGCCTTATATTTTTTACAGTGTATGTTCATAATGAGGATTTCAAAAGCAGTTCTTTTGTTATATTGAACTTGTTTACATGATAAATGAGGTATTCGACTCATTTAGTTTTATAATGAAAGTGTGTATGACAGGTTTTTAGCCTAACTTCATTTACAAGATGAATACCTGTTGTAAATCTAAATCAGGAGAGTCAAACTCGACTGGAGCTGGGCCAAATCCATCACAATCAGAGTTAAAATACATGTTATTTTCAAGGGCTAAATAAAGCTAACACATTTACTCTGTGTCTATATTTATATTTATATTGTGTCACATTACATTACATTGCATTACATCAGTGCTTCTCAAACTTTTTCTTGCTATGCCTCCCATGGAAAAAAAAAAAAAAAAGATTCATGCCCCCACCCCGTCTGCAAAAGTACAAAAATGTCTGTTTTTGGACAAATTCAATGTCATTTGCTGCATTTTAGGTATTTATAGTCATACATTCTGGGCTATGTGGTTCCTCTCGCCCGCGCTGCTGCAGTGCATTCTGGGACCTGTAGTTCAAATTGTTCTATTACTATCAGTAATAATCAGAAATCATCCCCGAGGACCAAATGAAGTGATCTTGGGGGCTGCCAGTGTGACAACCCTGAGTACATGGATCAAGAACAATTTTATGAAAAAAATAAAGCAATGTTAACAGAAAATAACAGGAAGTAGCAGAGTTCTTAATTGAGGACATCACACTTGGGAAACCAGGATATAAACATAGGTTTAGCAAAATGATCAGGTTGCAGTGTATTTTAATGACACAAGTCACAAAGGCCTGTTGGATTAAAATAAGTTTGACCTATCTGCTCTTTGACTTACGAACATTTAATTTAATTTAATTTAATTGACCTTTATTTAACCAGGGGAAGTCCCACTGAGATTCAGAATCTCTTTTGAAGGTCAGCCTTAAGGGAAGGGTCAGGGGAGGCATTAATGGACATGTTTTTAGATGTAGGAGGAAACCGGAGTACCCGGAGGAAACCTGCGCAGACATGGGGAGAACATGCAAACTCCACATAGAAAGGCCCCGGGCGGCCCGGGAGTCGAACCCAGGACCTTCTTGCTATGAGGCCAGAGCGCTAACCGCTGTGCCACCGTGTCGCTCAACATACAGTATATCACAAGGGTTGTAACCACTGAAGTACTTTAAGACCTGGTAGATGTATCTCTAAAATATTATACAGCTTACATTTAGATTGAATGTCCAAACTTGTAGAGCTGCACCAGTATTTCTCTGTAAAGTCCTGTTTGTGTGTCTTTACTGCCAAAGTGTAACCTGGCCAGCCAGATGGTTTATCTCGCGATAACTTGAGATAAACCATCTGACGTTCCAGCAGTCCAATTGGTTTGTGAGTCTGAACCAGCAGTGTTTCGGCCCAATCACATCACAGCAGCGTGGTTCTAAGGCCCAATCACATTGTAGCAGGGCGGGCTAAGTTAGCGCCAAGTTTAATTCAACCTAAACAAAGATGGCTGCTCCTGTGGATGTTCGTGTTTCTGCTGCTTTTGGATACATCATTACCATTCATTGCTGTGATTGGTTAAGCACAAATAAGGCCGACCGCTCACCCAATCAGCTCAAAGTATTTCGCTAAACATCCCATCTTTTCCCAAACTCTTTTAGCGACTAAAGTTCCAGATGGAAACTGTGGAACTCAAATCGTAGTTCAACACAGATCCATCTGACATGAGTCAGGTTAGTTAAAGTACACTTAAGCACAAAAGTACAACACGTACTGAGCTTCTGTCAGGTTTTTTGACAAAATACGCTTCACATTTTGCATTATCAAATCATTCATCACTTGGTAGTGTAATAATCAGACCGACAGAAGTGAGGCTGCAACTACTCCCACTCACCCTTGATCCAGGCTAGACAATGTGGGTGAAGTGTCTTGACTAAAGACACAAGTTTCACCTCCAGTCGTCCAATGATCTTCCACTGCCCATGTCCAACCTGTTTAGCTTCAAAAATCTGATGAGGTCTGGCTTTGACACGCTTTATACAATTGTGCCTGCTTGTGTTTGCTTGTGTAGGAACTTTAAAAATGTCAAAAATTACATTCCTTGGTATTTGCTAATGATTCCGTTTATTTTCAATGAATTGCGTAGCTGCACTTGACAGTATTTGAGCTTGTATCCTGCTCACTGATTGGCTCTTCCCCTGTGCTGGCTCTCGCTGTCTGGAGCTCAGTCGTGTGTGTAGATGTGTGTGTATGTGTGTGCGTGCTGGGCTCATTAGCGGAGTGACAGATGCAGATGAACACAGTGGAACTCAGGATTCGGCGAGTGTGACCATGCATTCATAAAAAGCATTTGGTTTTTGACAGTCGCCTCTTTAGCGAATCAAAACAAAAGCACTCCCCAGAGAGCGTACATGTCAGGGTGTGGAAGTCCTTTTCACACAAACGCGTTCTTGTGCGGAAGCGTCCGGAGGGTTTTGTGTCAAATGGGATGATGATCCTGTGAGAGTGGTTCAAATGAAATCATAAAAAATCATTAGTAGCAGACTGACCATTTGTGGATTCTGTATTTTGAGAGAGCAAAACAGTCCCGATCTCACAAGAAAGCGTACATTTACCACGACGTTACAAGATATGTAGTTTGTGTATGATTAAAACAAGTTCAAGGCTGCGTAAACGTGCTACGTTTAGCATTTTGCTAAACCTCTGCGTTCCCAGTTCATTTCTATGGTGGTTGTTAAGATGTGTTCTTATTTGTGAAGATTAACCAAAACCTGATCCTAATCTTAACCTGCCCCAAGCCCCAGACCTAAACTTACCCTTTTTAGTCACTTGAAGCTTAAAGTTACCCGTTTCACCTGAAGAAAACATCCCCTTGTGACTTCAACCACAACCAACGCTTTTTCATATCGTGCTAAATGTATTGCTTGACAAGCCAGTCCTACACGCTTTGACAGACACTTTACAAACCGTGAGGGTCTGGGATCAGAGCGCCATGGTTCAATTTTGAGGGCAGCCTTACCGAGCGCTGAGTCAGCCAATCACAGAAAACCTGGAAATTCCACCAAAACAGCGACACGCTAAGCCAGATATTTTCGTAAACATGTAGCATGAGGATAATTTCAGTCTGAAGCCTCTCAACACGGTTTGCTGCTCAGGTTTTAAGGAGTTGATATGTTCATTGTTAAAAACCGAAGTAAGAACCAAATCAGCAATGTTCACCATCTTAAAGGGGCTGTACTGTGTAAGATTGAGAGGAATTTTAATGATCACATATAGTCCACAAACATTTAAATCATATTGATTCTTTACAACATGAATACTTAAGAGAGCACTGTTAACCAATCCACATCAATTGTGATACATTTATACGTATTTGAAATGTTTTATTACGGGCCGGAATGTGGATTATTGACGCTAGATGGCATCATGCTTAGAAAGCAAAATGCATGTGAAAGGCTCCCTCTGGTGTTCAAAAGTGGAAATCACTTTGTTTGTTTGTTTTTCTTACATAGTGCCCCTTTAAACGTTTTGAAATGGGGCTTGAAAGCAACTTCCGACTTTTTAGTGTCACGTGCTTGATTGGATCATCCTAACATTGGACGAGGAAGTTATTGGCCGAGGCTACAGTTTCAGACCCTTCTGTATCAAACAGAATGTAACAGAGTGTAGGAGTACAGACCAAAAGTTTGGACACACCTTCTCATTCAAAGACTTTTTTTTTTTTCATGACTATGAACATTGTAGATTCACACTGAAGGCATCCAAACTATGAATTAACACATGTGGAAGTATGGTACATAGCCACTGAAAATATGTCATATTCTAGGTTCTTTTGCTTTGATTCCTGCTTTGTACACTCATGGGATTCTCTTGATGAGCTTCAAGAGGTCGTCACCTCAAATGTTCTTCCAACAGTCTTGAAGAAGTTCCCAGAGATGCTTGGTGGACCCTTTTGCCTTCACACTGAGGTCCAGCTCACCCCAAACCATCTGGACTGGGTTCAGGTCTGGTGACTGTGGAGGCCAGGTCCATCACTCTCCTTCTGGTCATTCATGGTTTGTATACCTTCAGTGTGAATCTACAATGTTCATAGTCATGAAAATAAAGAAAACTCTTTGAATGAGAAAGTGTGTTCAAATGTTTGGTCTGTACTGTAAGTATGCAAAAACTATGTTAAATCGTGCTCATAATATGTTGTTTTTGTGTCGTGGTAAATGTACGCTTTCTTGTGATGCTGTATTGCTCCACCACAACCAACTGTTTTATTAACTCTTTCAGTGCCAGCCCTGTTCTCACTTTAACTGTCCTTCCCTGTCAGACCTTTTTGCTCATTTTAAACAATATTCACTGGAATCATAACATGTTGTACATCAAATGAGACCTGCAAAAGGAATTGTTATTCTACATGAATCCATTCTCTTTTCATGGGCATTTGAAATTCCTTGTTTTTATTAGATTTCAGTGTTTGACAAGAAACTTTTGAGATTACGACCTTCTTCTAAATCAGAAATATAACAAATTAACTTTATGTTCTGTTCAACAATTCTTTATTACTGCTGCAATGGCGTAATTTGCAAAGCATTGGTCTCTCGAGTTTGAAAGCTGGAAGTTGGTCGTGTTTCAGGACAAGCAACCACACGTCACTAATTCTGAGCGTGTGCGGTGAGAATTTGACGCTCCATATGTGAACGCACCATTACTTTCTGATGCAGATTCCATAGATTCAGCCTCTTTCATGGAGCAGAGATTAGATTGAAGAAATCCAGTAGTTTGACTTCCTCTGACACGTTTCACTCGCTCACAGAAGAGTCGCTGCATGTGTCGTTCTCCTCAGAGTCCTAGTCCAGTAGGATCGTCTTTTCTTCATTTTAAAGATCAAATATCTGCTCTAAACTTAAGCCGGCTGCACACTACAGGAGTTTAGGATCTTTTGCAATTTTTTGACGTGCCAAAGAAAAGAAGAGGCCACAGACATAAGGACAATTACAGCAATTATTTACATCATCGTCGCAGGAAGAACGCGCGTGTTGATCACGTGACACGTGCGTGTAACGTGATCGAGCGCAGAGTGTTTTCTTTCTTGTGCGCGGTTATAAAAATGAACAATGAAACGCAAGTGGATTAAACCAGGTTTATCAACGTCACCATGGGAGAGCCGAGGCTCGTTAGAGGTAAGGATAAATGAAGAAGTTTAAACAAACTCCGTGTTGGCCACGATATAGTAGCTAATGTCAGTGTAAGGAGCAGGTGCGTTGGAGATGATCGTAAAAAAGAATCCAACACTTTGACGATGAGCACAACGCGCTACATTTATTTACAGTTGAGGAGGAAACATTTTTTCTTTATTTTATGTGCACGTGCCCATGCAGTAGCATGTGTATCTCACAATGATGCATTCCGACAAATAGTCGCAGTGACGCACAGACATAAGGAGAGAAACGACAAAAAATATAAATATCTTATGAAAATTGTTACTCTGGCCGTGCCTCCCCGAGAAGCACATCGGGCTTAAAATCGGGCCAAAACTCCTGTAGCCGGCTTTACTCAACAATGTTTTTAGTCCAACATGTTTTGTCTGTAATCTGTTTGAAAAGAAAGCCGGCCTCCAGAAGCAACTGTTCACGTTAAACACAGCCGACACGTAACCTCCTCTTTTCGTTATTGTCAGGGAAAGGGTTAAATGTGCTTTGAACAATCCATTAGCTGAACAAGTCTGAACACTGACACTACATGTTCACCTACATTTAGAGAGCAGCAGCTGTGTGGCATTCAAATAATAACTGTCATTTTCATTTTTAGCAAATCAAATCTACAGCAGGTTTGTCAGGACGTACAAGTGCTTCTAAGTCAAATTCATCCACCGTTTCCTCATGTGCTTCCAGCTTTTTGACTTTTTTTTCTGCAGAAAGTTTAAAAAGTGTCAGTGGGTTTGATACGTTTTCATTGGAAGTGAGCAGAAATAAATGCAAAACAGCTTGGTTCTTCCCAGTGCAATGAGGCTAGCGCTCCCTGATAAGCTCCTGATGCATATGAATGAGAGAGCAGCACACTCCAGCCTGTGCACACTCGCAAAACAAAAACACTTTCAGCTATTAGACTTAGAAATGCATATGTCTGTGGTGCCTAGGAACAAATGTTTAAGCAAAGAGAATTTGTTGGATTTGTGATTGAGCCAAAAATGTATTGTTGTGTACAGTTGTTAAAAGTATCAACATCTTACTAGTTAATACTCATTTTCATTAAATATAGTTGATTTTTCAGTAAAACAGACCAAGACTTCAGTTTGATCATTGCACTGTCATGGTGTAAAAGCCTTTCTATATTTCTATATATTATTTATATATAAAAATGTGTGTATATGAACATGTGTATACCGTAATTTCTGGATTGTAAGCCGCTACTTTTTCTTGAGCTTTGAACAATGAGGCGTATAAGGCAATGCAGCAAAATGATAGATTCTCATAGACTTACTATTAACAAGTGTGGCCTATATTATGTACTTTATCCTTTTTCTTACTTAAATCTAGTGGGTGTGGCTTATATTCAGGTGCGCTCAATAGGGCAGAAATTACAGTATATATATTTCTTTATGTATATATTCGCATACATATGTGTTTATATACAGTATATGGACATGTGTATATGTATGTATATATTTATTGTAAATTGCAAGCATATATTTTTGTGTTTAGTATCTTAAAAGAAGCATGTATTTGTATAGTCATGGTTCAAATAGCAATACATCTATTTCTGTATGTAATACTAGCCGTAAATGTCCAAGGGAACACAACTGCGTTGTAAAAGATAATATGTTGGAAGTGAGAGTTAATAACTTATGCTTCTTCTTACTCCCTTTCGAGCTTGATAATTGTATGTATTTGTTATGAATGTTATGTATTGTTGTCAGTTGAACTCAATTGTTCTATTCTGATGAACATTACATGTTGATATTATATGAGCTTGAATAAACTAAACTAAACTAAACTAAAGTACTAACCAGGCCATATCCTGCTCAGCATCCATTGTCACCAAACAATTGAAAACAGGAGTTTCAAACTGGCAGCCCGGGGGCCAAATCCGGCCTCTGAGATGATTTCATGTGGCCCCAGAATGATTTCTGATTATTGATTGTGGCACACAAATAGACTGCACATAATTTGCACCAAATTGGTGTTTTAGCATATTGTTTTATGATACTGTTACAACCCCAGTGTCTACACTTTCAAAAAATAAGAAAACTGTGCTAATTTTGAGGCAAAAATGTCGTATTTTGAGTGAAATAATCTGCCAGTGCAGCAAGAAAATTTAAAGGTGAGGTAACTGATTTTCAGATTGTAAACTATTTTAAATCTGACTACTTCCTCTCAAAAATCTTTCGACTCATGATTATATTGGCAGGTATTCATTTTGGTTGCAAATATATCTTATAAACATCTTTTTACAAACAACACAGTAAAACTGAAGTGACCGCCCCGAGCTCAGCCAATCAGAGAGCTCCATTCGGCTCCTTTTTAGAACTAAAATTCTTTAATATTCTATTCAGACAGTCCTCAGAGGTCTCCTTTTTTTTCACAAAGTGCTGCATTTATCATATTGATGGAAAGCACAAAGTTTGCTAATTTACAACTAAAAAAGTTATTTACCCCAACTTTGACTAACCTAGTTTTAAGCAGACAATGCTACTTTAAAGTTATCTATAGAAGATTTTTAAGCAAATCTTTTCTTGATTCAAGCACTTATGGCTTTAAACAGAAACAAATTTTCTTTAAATAAGTTTTAATATCTAGGACCAGGATAGAAAATCTTAAAGTTAGTCTTTTAAGATCAATGCTTAATTCAAGTAATTTTATCTAAGTTAGATTTTCCTTCTTTGCAGTGAAAGAAACCCAACATTATAGCAAATTGCATATAATTTTTCTAACATCCATTCTGACCCCTGTTACCCTCTGTTATTCACTTTTTCTTTAATCCCAGAGGCCTATGTAATAGAAAACAATATAAAAAGATGAATGTGAACATATTTTATATACAACATTGTCAGAGTTATATTTTAAAATATGGCCCTCGACCATCTCTGACTTGATTTTGGCCCCAGCTCCATTTGAGTTTGAGACCCCTGCCTTAAAACAGCGGGGGCCTAGTTTTGTTCATCCTCTTTCTCTTTTAAACAACACTCAATACTTTTCCTAGTCACTTTTCCACAGATTTTAGTGCAAACTGTGTAAATAACCACATTTCAGGTCACTACGGTCCTGCTGTTTTCACTCTACTGTGGTCACGGGTCATTTCCAGATTCTGTGTGACATCAGCATTGATTTGTCCACTCAATACTATGTCCCGATCACAAACAGCTGCTGTCAAACCAATCACACTGCAGCTCTTCACTCTCAACCCCTCCTTTCATCTATTCCCAATGCAGGAAGTGAAGTTTAGTGTATTAGCTTGACTGTAAATCCATAAACAGTCACCAAACTCATTCAACATTTTATATTTTATCTTCTCTAAACAAAAGACACCAATAAAGATCATCCAGTGCATGTTTAAAGACCAGCAGCACTACACATAACACATCATATTTGTCCGTTAATGTGTTTCCCGCTTCGGCGAGTGCAGGGAGCCGGCGCTATATATCTGAGGCTAATATTTCCTCCGGACACAAGATCAATGAAGCACTACACGCCCACTCTCCTCCCCCCAGCCAATTGTGTGGCTCGTATCCATTTTAACGACTGAGGGACATCCTTCAGAAAGTGTAATGGGACAGGAAGATGAATGGGAACGCTGGGAGAAACGAACTGGAGGTGGAGAAACGGAATGGAGATGGAGAAACGGACTGGAGATGGAGAAACAGGCTGGAGATGGAGAAACGGACTGGAGATGGAGAAACGGACTGGAGATGGAGAAACGGAGTAGAGGTGGAGAAACGGACTGGAGATGGAGAAACGGACTGGATGTGGAGAAATGGACTGGAGTGTGTTTTAACCAATCACTGCACCCAAACACAGCAGTGTAGTCCAGGAATTTGAGAATAAATGTGCGTTAATGTAGTCCATATTCAAAAAAATTTAGATATAGAGTATATACTCCATAAGGCAACGTCGGTACAGAAGCTTAAGCTTATTTACAAAACTTCGGATCACGCAGGAGAATCAGACTTTGTCATGATCCTTATCACACGAATGCGGACAAGCATAGACAAAACAGATGCCCAAATTCACGTTTTAACAAGGCGCTACAGTGTTGTAATCGCCATGTCATATCAACGGTGAAAAAGCGGGACACGACCGTGATATGTAGGACACGGGAGAGGAGCCTGACTGGCGTGACAATACAACCAAAAGCGGGACAGGTGGTCACCCTAAATATGAGCAATGTTGTTGTGTAGATACACTGTTTCTCCACCTCCTGCTTCATCACCAGTCTGTTTCTCCCAGTGTTTCCATCTTCTGCTTCATATCCAGCCTTTTTCTCCTTCTCCTGCTTCATCTCCAGTCTATTTCTTCTTCTCCTGCTTCATCTCCAGTCCATTTCTCCTTCTCCTGCTCCATCTCCAATTTGTTTCTCCTTCTCCTGCTTCATCACCAGTCTGCTTCTGCCAGCGTTTCCATGTTCTGCTTCATATCCAGTCTGTTTCTCCTTCTCCTGCTTCATCTCCAGTTCAATTCTCCTTCTCCTGCTTCATCTCCAGTTCATTTCTCCATCTCCTGCTTCATCTCTGCATCAGGCTAACGTTGATGTCCATTGAGAAAACAGCCTTTGAAGTTTCAATATCATTGGATTAAAATTAACAACTAGACAAGAGAGGAGTTTTGCCTATAGGATCTTAAATGTATAGTTATTGTAGCTGCCATCTATATCACATACTTTCTTTTCCAGCAGCACTCTTCCAGCTTGATCGTAAAACCCATCAAACCCACAGTGTTTGATAGACAGTCATTGTGAATATAAGCACAAAGGTCTCTTCATTGATTATCCGACAGTCCAACGTGTCCTGAGGCACAGTCCAGTCCTCTAATGTGATTTAATGAGCAGCTAATACAGGGATCTTAATAATAGCTTTATTGGTCGGCTGATTGGTGAGAGACTTGAGCTTTTGTCTTCACTTAATGTCAGTCAATGTTTGCTGAAGGGCTACAAGATACGTGTGCTTTTATTGATTAGAATCAGGTTTCACTTAAATGCTCCGGAGACATTTGTGATCATACTCATCAATACTAGTTGTTTCTAGTCGATGTGGTTAGAATATTTTATCAGTATTATTTTGAGTAATTTTAAGGTTTTCCTCACAGCAGTTTTATTTTATTTACAAATAATAAAACCACCATTGAGAAAAGTGGTAATCCTGCCACTGAATCTAGTACACTGACTGTGAGGTGAGTTCTGTTCAGGGCGCGTGTGACTTTGTTGTAAAGTGCCTTGTAGACCAGCTCCAGTTTGTGTTTGTATTTGATTCATGTGAGATTGGTTGCAACAGATCGCTCTGGTCTCCGGGAAAAATTGTATTGGTAAAAATCTTAACTGTTTTTTAGATTTTGTTGGATTTTATGTTTTATGCTTATATTTTTGTGTTGTTGTATTATTCCAATTAAGGTTGTGAAAAAACTTGGATTGCTGCTTGTATTAAAAGTGCTCTACAAAAAATATATTTTTATAAATAATATTTTTAGTTTTTAGTCTTTCTAATTCTTATCGTACACCCACACAAGTTTCGTTTGTGTGGGAGAGCGCATTGGTTTTAAGCACTTTCTAACTGACCTAATACGTAACATCCGGTTGTGTATTTGCCCTAGTGACACTGTTGCTAACCCTCTAGTTTACATGTTAGTAAGATTTGATATATTGTTTGTTATTTGTTTACAGAAAGTCAAACCTTTATGAAGGGGCTACCGATATGTATGCTAGCTAATCTAAAGCTACATATTTTGTCAAAGACAAGTGTACGGTTTAAATCCTTTGTCCGTGTTTGCATCAGGTGTGCGCTGGAGAATACAAATGCAAAGCATATGATGCAGAGGTTTTATATTAAATAGGCCTCTTTTGTTGTAGAATAACAGGGAAAGTGCAAACCTGATGCAAACATGGTCCTCTTATGTCTACAACAAGGTATGTACAGTAGTTTTAGCTTAGCTAGCACATAGTGCTAGCCCCTTTATTGGAGTTGGGACTTTCTAAACAACTTACAAACAATATATCAATATATCATGCCAAAGCCTGATCCCGTTGGACCTGGGCAGTACTTTGATGGGAGACAATTAGAACCTCAGGAGGGGCAACAGAGGAGAAACTTGTTGTTGAAGGCAAGACACTTCACCCACATAGCCTAGTCTGGATGTGGTGTGTGTGTGAATGGTTGGTGGTGATGGAGCAAAATGGAGCAAAATAGCAGTCTCGCTTCTGTCAGTTTGCCCCAGGGCAACTGTAGCTACTAGGAATGGAACGATTCTGCAAAAAGAGTCGAATCGTTCGATCCTGGCCCTTCGATCCGATCGTTGCATAGTTCGAACGATTTTGCGCATGCGCTAAAATACACGTGTAGCGGCAGCGGCGTTTTGTTGACAAGGGAACAAGTGAGCGCGTGCGCAGAAGAGTGTTGTGTGTGGGGAAAGAAGTGGAGTTAGACGCTGGCGCCGCTCAGATTCAACCTTAACTTCATATCGCTCCGGTGTTTGGGAACACGTTGGATTTAGTGCCAAGGATGATGCTAGCGGTAAGAAAACTGTCTATTGGGAAGTTTATCGCTAATGACATGCAGCCGTTTTGTCTTGTTCGCGCTGTTGAACACGGAGGCTTTAAGCACGTTTAACACTGCCGAGCCTTGCTATAAACTCCGAGCCCAAAACACTTCAGTAACACCGTAATACCCGCGATGTTTGAAGAAACAAAGCGTGAACGTGAGCAAGGCAGACTGCACGTGAATATGTTGCGCTGACAGCTGATGGGCGGACTTCCAGAGCTATGAAGAGTTTTATTACGATGACGGTTCACTACATCGACAAAGAGTAGGCTAAAGTGTTGCAGACATGCATGTATGAGTCCCATACAAGTCAAAACCTTTCAGAAGCACTGACAGAAGTAAAACATGAATGGAAGTTGATTAGGAAAAATAACTGTGTCCCTGACACAATGTAACAATGTAAGAAAGTAACATTGTTAATGCTGTTAATATAAGGGTTAGGGCCAAATCTTGGGTGTTTTGCACTGTGCACTTTGCAATGTGTCTGCCAAACATGCAGTGTCCATCAGACACATTTACAAACTTATAGGAAAAATAAGAAAAGTCATTGCTTTTTACATAAAAGCACAAATGAAGCCCACATTCTCAAAATGAAGCAAGAAATGTTAGAGTTGCCAGTTCACAAACTAATATATGTACAAAAATAACTGTAAAAATAAATAACAAAGATAGTTTTAGATATCTATTAACAAAATCGAAGATAATCGAAAATCGTGACGGCAAAATCGAAAATCGAATCGAATCGTGACTTGGGTGAATCGTCCCATCCCTAGTAGCTAAAATAGTAGCCTATCCCTACCCAGTGAGGAATAAATGGACAATGCAACAAGTGTCTTTGGGTGTCTTTTGCAAAGCACTGTATAAATCCAGTGCATTATTATTATTACTAACATGTTTACTAGTGCTAATGTGTAACTATGGCAACAACACCACCGAATGTACCATCTTGGTTAGTCGGTGAGCCCAGTCCTATGTTGCTGCACAACCTGACCACCGTGTATATGTATTTATTAGAATATGTGTGTGACCACGTGATCCATCAGATGACCTATTCAAAGATGCATCTAGTCTCCCGTGCTATGCCCTGATGAAGGCTGCCTAAAGGCTTCATTTAGGGCAAGCAACTTTTTCTAGCAGAGACTATTTAAGTATTATCATTTCTGTACACAGCAACTTTTTTCACACGCTTTGAACTCTGCTGTCTGTACAACAATCAAACTAAATTATAATATATATATTATATATTATCAAAGACTTACCATAAGCAAGTGTGGCTTAAATACAGTAGGCCTACATTTTTAGTTGTTGTTCTTGTTGTTAAATCCATTTGGTTCATTGGTTTGTTATATTAAGGTGCTCTCCAACAATATTGCATCTGTATTTGCCAAAACTAGCTGTATTTTCTTATATTTTGCAATATTCTGCAGCTGAACCCAGTTTCCACATTGCAATCACAGTATGTTCCACTTCACATTCATCTTCAGTGTCCGTTCATGTTATTTTCTATCTAAACTTATAAAACGCCTGCATGTGCGAGTTGTATTCCTCCCTCCAGCAGCTCTTGTAAAGCACAGTCTTGCTTTGTGGACTCGCCGATCCGCGTGGCTGGTAAAGACGGTCAGTTTAATTCACACGGCCCCTCTCTGGAGCTTCAAATGAGCGCGTTTCCATTACACACACAGGCAGTCTGCATGTGAGGGCACTCGGCTGTGTCCTGCTCTGCCTGCGGGCTGCTTTTACACTACTCACACTGGGAACATGCAGCTGACGTCACTCTATCCCAGATTCTTTCAAGTTTAACATCGGCGACCAGGATTTTACAGAATGCATGTTATTTTTGCACTCTGACATTTACAAATGACCAAAAGCCAGGCCATTTTCGCGGGCAGATAGATGCAATTTTGTAAAAAAAACAGGACATTGTGCAACTAAACCAACTAGAAGTGAGTCAAGACTTACATTCTTGAGATTGGACTGACGGAAATAGGAGTAACAGTGACATGGAATGACGTTTTGCTCAGCTTACGAATGACGAGAAGGGGTAAACAAACAGGAGTAGAGGATCAAATACAAAAGTTTGGAGACTATAACCTGTTATTGTGAGTTTTTATTAGAAAAACAATGTGACTCCACCTTAAAGTGAATCTAACCCAAAAACAACTACAGTATTTTTGGATGGTGTGCAAACTAAGCAAATTAGCAAAATTTGGGTCCAAATAGTTCCAAACTGGCTGTGTCTCTGTGACCCCCATTAAACCCTCTGCGAAGGTTGGAAGTTGGGCCTATGTCATCCATTGTGGCTGAGCCCAGCCGGGCCCCGTGGGCAAAGGCCCAGCCACCACCCCAGACCTGGCTCCAGGGTGGGGCCCCGGTAATGCCAATCCGGGCGACGTAATAGTCCTCTATATTACACTGTCCATAATGGTTGTGTTCATGAGTGAGTGAAGAATGGAGCATGAGATTGACAGGCGGATTGGAGCAGCATCAGCAGTGATGCAGTCACTGTTTCAGACCTTTGTGGTGAAGACGGAGCTGAGTCAAAAGGCAAAGCTCTCTCACCTATGGTCATGAGCTTTGGGTAATGACCGGAAGTACAAGATCACGAATACCATCGGTCGGAATGAGTTTTCTCCGTAGAGTGGCTGGGCGCGACCTTAGAGACAGGGTAAACAGCTCTGTCAAACAGGAGGAACTCAGAGTAGAGCAGTGTCCCTGGGGAGGTGTTCTGGGCATGTCCCACCGGGAGGAGACTTCGAGGAAGACCCAGGACACGATGGAGGGACTATGTCTCTCAATCAATCCTTTATTGTCCCTTAGCAGGGAAATTCGGTGTGCAGTGGCAACACAAATAACAAACAACAACAAAAACATAAAAAAACATTAAAAGGCAAAGTGGGAGCACAACTCATATAAAAAGTCCCATATAGTCATAAATTACCATATAAAGCACAGATGCTAAATTTCAGACTTCTTTCCATTAGATTCAATAGTAGCTTGACGGTCATAATGGCGGCTGCAGGAGCTCAGTTTAGTTTTCACCAGTCAGACTGAGAACATGGCTTGTACAGTAGTTCCGTTCTCATCTTCTCTTCAGCTCACAGCCTTTGGCCAGAGGAGTTTGGAAGTTTCTTGGTCAAAGTTTTGAAGAGAACTTTTTGGAGACTGATTGCTCGCAGCATGTTTGTAAACTGTGTGAAAAGAGACTGAACTGTTGGAGTAAACTTTTCTTTCTGTTCAGTGCTCTCTTGTGTGTGTTTGGTTGTGTGCTTTCATTCAAAAAAGGCTGTAACACTGACTCTTTCATACACTGATTACACTTTATTATTTTTGATCCTGTTTTTAATGAGCTCCACACACAAAGGTGCACTGTGTTTTTGACCAAAAACAAACTTCAATTAAAGTGAGTTTATGTCTTTTAAAAACACACCATGTAACTTTTTACCTGAAAAAAAAAACTGACTTGTATAAAAGCATGTTTTTTTGTTTGTTCGTTTGTTTGTCTTTTTATGTCTCCTTAGAACTAAAAAAAGAATACTAAAAACGTTTGTCTTCTTCCATGTGGGCATGGATCTTCCCAAAATTGACTTTTTTTAGGCGCAGGAGCTAGGGTCTCCCCAAGCTTGTTTCCATGGAAATGTTTCTAGAACTGATGTATATGCATGGAGAATTTTCCAAAATATGGCTTGAAATTTCATTGGGTTACGCACCTGATTTTCCAGTCCCAGAAAGTTGCACAATGTTACTTTAAATTGTTTTCGTGAGCTTGCATGGCTACTGAAGGATCTCTTTTTATATGTTTTCATGAAAACAGATAATATATTTTTTACTTTATGACATAACACATATTTACCCCAGATTTATCTTGACTATAGATTTTGACTGTACTGTGTTGTTGACTTTATACCTCCAGAAAGTTCTACAGTGCATGTTTAATAAAATAATAATAATACATGTGGCAATAATTATATAAATAATTTATTACATTAAAAATGTGTCCAAATATGTTCTTATACATCTTTAAATAAATAAATGTGTATTTTAAAGAAACATTAAACTATATATTTATTTATTTCATTTTACATTTCATGATGGTGCTACGATCTTGAAGTACATCTGTCAGTCTCAACTCATCAAACACAGTGGGCGGGACTTCCTCCGCTTTGGAGCAGTTATATTTATATATTGAATGGCACTCTCAATCCTCCATATAGCCTTCATTTTAAGACCAAGAATAGAATTAGTCAAGCCCACGAATATGATGCTCCAGAGACTCAGCCTGCTCAAAGGAAAGAGCGTTTTAGAGCTTTTCCAATCAGCTCAACTGTTTTCAGCTGTGATAACATGACTGTACAAGGCTTTTCTAATCATCTATTAGCTTCTGACACAATGAGCAAACACAGTGGATTATTGTGTCTCCGCCTCCTGGGAGGCAAACAAACCCCAATAATGCGATGTCAGACGATTTCCACAAAGTGACATGAAACCTAACCCTTACCCTATCAGACTAGACCCTTAGAACACTGGAGTGATAGTTGCTGGAAATGGGCCTCTAGATTTTGAACCGAAAACCAGACATTTGCTGTTGGAATAGTCATTTACCATATAAACAAAATGTGGATGTGTTCTGATTGGCTGTATTTGGGTTGTTCGCTTACTTTCTAATTTGCACTTCACCATCTTTAACTTTGTCTGCGGCTTCCCCCCAAACAAACCACCAAATCCCAACACAAATCCACTTCATTCCCCTCTCTTTCTCCGACGGTCTTCCCTTCCCCTTTTCTCCCTCCATCATCCATTCCTGTTGTGCATAGCTCCTAACCAGACGCCGGAACTGTCAACAGAAGCACGCTTGATTACAACACAAATGGACGTCTGTGTGCTCTCTCTCTGTGTCTCTCCCGATTCCCCGGAGCCTGAATCCAGATGATGTATTCCTCTTTACCATGCAGCCGTCTTCACCTCGGCGCGGTCGGTCCTGTCCTGCCGCCGGTTTGTTTTGATGGAGGACTGCAGTGTGTTGCATAACCGCGTACCCCGGCTGACTGTAGAATTGTAGATTTCGCGTTTGGCATGGATCACACACACACACAGGCTGTCTCAGGCTTCACACCAGATTGGGGGAGCTTAAGTGTTTATTTGGAGGAAAGCGGTTTGTACAAGTGTTGTTTTGGCAGTGGATTTTCATTATGTGTTAAAGTGATTGGAGAAGAGTGGTTAATGAGGTTGAATGATGATGATCTAAACTTACTCAACAATGTTTTTAGTTGTAAGATGTTTTGCCTGTAATCTGTTTGAAAAGAAGCGGCATCCATCAAGTCCCGGTGATCAAAAATGGTGGCGCTGTGGGTCAATGGCTTTTGCTCACTGGCGTTTGAAGCCATCATGGCGTTAGCTTTAGTCTTTTGCTAGGAACATGCACAGTCGTCCATCTATCCATCCATTTTCTTCCGCTTCATCCGGAGTCGGGTTACGGAGGCAGCAGTCTGAGCAGGGAGGCCCAGACTTCCCAATCCCCACACATTTCCGCCAGCTCTTCTGGGGGAATCCCGAGGCGTTCACAGGCCAGTCGAGAGACATAGTCCCTCCAGCGTGTCCTGGGTCTTCCTCGAGGTCTCCTCCCAGTGGGACATGCCCGAAACACCTCCCCGGGGAGGCGTCCAGGAGGCACCCAAAACAGATGCCCGAGCCACCTCAACTGGCTCCTCTCGACGTGAAGGAGCAGCGGCTCTACTCTGAGTTCCTCCCGTGTGACTGAGCTTCTCACCCTATCTCTAAGGGAGCGCCCAGCCACCCTGCGGAGGAAACTCATTCTGACCGCTTGTATTCGCGATCTTGTCCTTTCGGTCATTACCCAAAGCTCATGACCATAGGTGAGGGTCGGAACGTAGATTGACCGGTAAATCGAGAGCTTTGCCTTTCGACTCAGCTCCTTCTTCACCACAATGGTTCGATACAGCGACTGCATCACTGCAGACGCTGCACCGATCCGCCTGTCAATCTCACGCTCCATCCTTCCCTCACTCGTGAACAAGATCCCGAGATACTTGAACTCCTCCACTTGGGGCAAGGACTCTCCACCCACCTGGAGAGGGCAAGGCACCTTTTTCCGGTTGTGTTTCCCTGTAATTATTTGCGCGAGGGGCAGGATAAGCTCCAGCTGATTAAATTCAAACGAAACCGAAAGCTCACAAGTGACCATTCTAACCAATCAGAGTGGGAGTTACAGAGCAAGCAGTGGTAGTCGAAGCTAAAGCTTAAAAAGATGTTTTGTACAAAGCTAAAACCTTTTGAACCAGAAAAAAGTTTATGATGTGAAACTAGGTCAGAACTGCCACAAAATCTGACAGTTCTTAAAGCTTCAGATACTGTTTCTGCCGAACACGATCAGTTTGTGATTGCATTGCGCTCTAGGGAAATATTGTTTTCAAGCCTGTAGTGGGATTTTACCGCTGCAGCACCAATGGGGCGACCAACTACAGCTACAACCTGACAATACCGTATCCAGAAAAGATAATAGACCCATCCAGCTGTTGTCTCCATTTTCATTTCCTGGTCCTTACTCTGGGTCCTAGTGCTCACCCAATTCCACCCTCTGCTGGTGACTCTGTAGAACTGCATCAACTGTTTGACTGGAGGCAAAGTCAGCACTACCTATCAGAGAGCCTAAATAAAAGACAGTTTGGTGTGATAGTCTTTGTGGTAAATATTGATCTTAGTTTGACAGTAGCTAAGTCAATTTATGAAGAAATCGACAACTAAAAGTAGAAAATACAGGATGTAGTTTAAGTTAAAAACAGAATAACTCCAACTGTGTCGTCAAAAAGCACCAAAATGTAAAGACAATGTACACACAACTGACACAGCTTCCTAGAGTTTGAACAATCACTGAACACAATTAAAGTGCCACAACAGATAATAATTTGGCACATTGGCCCAAGTAGTTGCTAGGTAACAGTTGTAGATTTAGGGTACATTCACAATACACTTTTGATTGAGATCAGGATTTGTTTGTCTGGATAGTTCGGTTCGATTGGGTGATTGTGAAAGCGCAAACGAACTCTGATCCGGTCTAAAACATCCAAATCTGGTTCGGTTGGAGAGGTCGGTCTCGGCTCGGTTGAATCGAGCTCTGGAGCGGTTTGTTTTGTTTTTGTTTTGTGAACATAAACGGAGCGAGAGCGAAACAAAACCAGGAAGTGAACAGTGACGTGATCCAGGCTGAGACGCACATAAGGCTCAGAATCACAACAAACAGCCTGTGTGAGATCGATAATGAGACAAATAATACACAAAAACACATGAAAGTAACAGGAGAAGGACGGAGGATGATTCAGGTAGAATTAATTATGATCACACGACCGTATTGTAGTGATTTGTTTATTATTACAATATTTGGCATTGGCCTCACAACGGAAGCACCAAATATGTAGTAATTTGATAAATAGAATCATAATAGAGATTGATTATTCGGGGCACCACTCACCAAAGTGAGAAAAAGTTGATTCTAATACCAAATATTTTAATTAATTAACAATTTACTGATCAATTAATTAATTAGTCTAATCTGAAGGTTGTAAGATCTTTCACATTTCCATTGACCCCATTCTGAAAATTAATCATGCACTTTACCCAAAACAAGTTGTGGTTTATGATGATTTATTGACCAGAAAATGACATACAGTGTTTAAATAAAGTATGCAGATGAGTTTCCAATAATGCACAATGAGTCTAGACTGTTTATCTAAATCTATTTTGCATTAACTGTGTCTGTACCAGTCCATGTGACAGTTTATACGACCAGTTCAAGATGGTGGACGTCCTTCTCCTTTTGTCTCTGTAGAGGTCGCGCTGTGGGAAGAGGAGCTGAGCTGCGGTGCAGGGAAGACCGTGGTTGAAGTTGCCAAAGATGTCCGTTGCTTGTTTCTGCCTTAAGCAATGTTCACATCCGAAAATGTGGAGAGAGATGAAGTTAGGGCGTGGGCCCAAAAAAGTCTTTGTCTTTCCATCTCTGAGTTGAGGCTGAAAATTCTGAAAGTTCTCAAAAAGAAGAGTTTTGGCTTAATGGATCATGGTGGCTCTTGTGTGTGGCTTACAAGAAGTCCCAAAAGATCTGATCCAGAGGCGAGAGCAGATGTTGTTTTTCTCCATTGTCCTGCACCTGAGGCCTGTATTTCAGGTACACATGGTTAACAAAGGAACGCCATGAGAGAACTTCCAAAAACTGAGCGGCTGCAAGAACCGACCACTCGTGTGTCCGGCAAAACTTGAAGAGAGCGTGAATTGAGTTGTGTTGGCTCCTTCTGGCTAGAAGTCCCTCCCACTTTGGCGGGAAGATTGTCCAATCAGCCTGAAGCATGTGTGTGCTTCTTGGAGATGTCTTTGTGTGAAAAGGGGGTTGTAAGTGTGTGACCCCTCAGGCATGACCATTGTATCTCAACTTTCTTTAAGTCCAAGCATTTCACACACAGGCACAGTATACTGTATTTACACATTATTGACATTGTCACACTTTGTACAAGCAATTCATCCTGAAAAAAAAAACAGTTCTGAATTAGTCTTTCTCCCCAAACCCTGGTTTTATCAGTTTGAAGTTGCTAGCTTGAGTCATCAATCAAACTTAACACAGTATGCACATTCCTGAGGGGTGAGGGGTAGCTGCATCAGTGTCTTCTCCTTCTTGCAGAGGATCGATCCACAAGTGGCAGAATGCTGAAAGTTGTCAGATGATCAGATGTGCAGTGAATGTTTCACTACAGTATGTTTTCTCACGTTATTCAGAAGACAGAAAGTAACACTACAGCTCACATTACTGCGAGGAAATGATCTATATTCATCTAATATTTAGTTCTACAGCTACGTGAGCAGATGACAGACTTTTCAGAGCCAGATTTACTCAAATAGATGAACTTTATGTTACATTTTACTCTCAGCATTTGGAACGAAATGCCTCCTCTCGTCTTCTGAAGTGAAAGTGAAAGTGTCTTTGCTCCGACACTTGGTCTGTCACTCACTCTGGGTCGTTCATGTGAGAGAAGTTGTGGGATAGATCCATAAAAACACAAATATAGAGTCCAGCAGCAGCAACGTGTTTGTTTCTGATGGAGCCGTCACTGTTAGAAGCCGGGTGTCTTCTTTGCTGCTGATGTAACGTGTTTCTGTCACAGAGCCTCTACAGGCGAGGAGCAGATGTGTCTCTACAGCGCTGGTTCGATTGGCAAAAAGTGTATTGTGAACGTGAACCGAGCCAGTTTAGAGAAAGATACAATGTTGCAACTTTGGTTCCCAATCCGAGCCCGAGTCCGGTTCGGTTTGTGTTGTGAATGCAGCCTTAATGACATTGTTACTGAACAAAAGACAATAATGAACTTCACCAAAACAAGCTAAATGTTTAGTCAAATCTTAAACATATTCATGTCAGTGTATATTCATGTCTCACCTGCCATACACACTTTAAAAACGTTCTTGACAGGCAGGGTTAGAGTCCTATTCTATTTTTACTGAATTGTGCAGTTGACTTTTCAACTTCAGAAGGATACACAGTGCACCTTTAAGTATAATATAAACCAATACCAGTGTCGGGCCTGAAAATAACAGTTTTCATAGAATCCCATATTTATTCATTCTATTTTTGCAATATTACACACAAAGTAATGCAACTAAATACCTTTTTAAGTAATGAGTAACTAATCTTTCAATACTTTTCCCCAACACTGAACACAACTTCACCTAAATGTGGTTAACAGGATCAAACCCTTATCACATCTGAGGTCCTTTGAATGTAGGGCTGTGCCAAAAATCGAAAGATCGAGAGATCGCGATCTCAACTTTGCTCGATCTCGATGATAAGGCTTGCGCATTAAGATCGACAAGTCCATCAGCCAATCACAATGCAGAAAATGCACGCGGCGCTGCCTGGTAGTTTTAGCCAATCACAACGTGGTAAATGCACGCGGTACAGAGTGGGAGTTGCCGCCCACTACAGCCTTTATTTTAAAGATAAAATGGTCATCATTAATAAAATGCCTTTAAATTTTACTTATAATGACGAGCCACACATTTTATCCGCGTCCGTGCGCGTCCTGAACCAGAGGCAAGCCTCCGGGATCCCCGCGTGTGTTTGAGGCAGCAGCCGGGGAGGCATGCACTGAGCACGGATCAAGCCAGCGTCAATCCCCGTGTGAGACGAGCCTGGGGCGCCGCGGGACCGCGCAGCCCACTTCAGCGCGAGGTTAGTGACAGAAAAGGCTCATACAGACGGCTTCACGCGTAAAGTGTTGTACCTGTGAGTCTCCCGCAGAAACACTCGTCTGTTCCGTTATTATCTCTGTGAGAGGCGCGCTTTCCCACGTCTCTCTCTCTATTCTCTCCCTTTTCTCCACTTCATAAGCGGCGACGCACTTTCATTTACACGCACGAATTCTCTTCACTTCGTGAATTTGGCCGCTGTATTCACGCGTGAGTAAAGCGTCTGTCGTGAGTTGAGAAAAAAAAAGTATATCGCAGCACTTGTGCTCGCTTCCCTGGGAAGCTGTCAGTCATCTGTGAACAGCGTCAGGCTCACGTGTAAGCGTGTATAAGTCTTGTTTACAGTCTGACTCTGAACGCACGGACTGACCGCAAAACTAACAAATAATTATAATTAAATAGCCTCCAGTAAATCATGTTTATTTTTCTTTGACTGTTTATTTATTAGCCGTATTATTTATCAAGCTGACCTGGGACGTCTAGTCTATTCTTTCTGGTCAATTTTACCATTAAAATTAGGGGGACTTTCACCTATTAAATAAATAAATAATAGTGAAGCTTTTTTGAAAAGACATGTAGTTTCATATTTTTTTTGTATAATATCTAATTTGCATAATACTACCATTTTAGATTATTTTCATTAAAAAAATCGAATCGAAAATCGAGATCGAACGATATGAAGAAAAAAATCGTGATCTATTTTTTTCCCAGATCGCCCAGCCCTATTTGAATGCTTGATGAAATCTAGTTCATTGGACACTAATTTCCGCCTCAGAGAAACAACTCTGTGTACGTGTTAGCTCGCACAACCCCACTGCACGGCGGCTTTAAATCGACTTGATAAATTGACCTTTTCTCTTTTATCTGTTTCTTATCTCAACAACAACCTGCCTGACCTTTTCAGACACACTTCAAAACCGCCCCAGCTCCTCTCCTCTCCAACGCACCTCTTCAAAAAAAAAACAGCTTTATGTCCCTCGTGGGCTTCCTTCTGTAGCATTTCTCCAACTACAAAAGCGCGCACCGTGACATATAGCATTTTATCAGCAAACAAATTCCTCCTCATCTCCGCCGGATGTCAGAAGTCGTTCCAGCTGCCAGCGGGGCTTAAAGTATTTCCGACAAGGATCTCTTCAGCGCTTGAGGTTATCTGGGGTGGGACGTGTTTGGAAATGGCAAAAGGTTCTTTCTTCGAGCTGTTGCCTCATTATTCCATTAGGGTAATAGAGCGGGGCCCGGGTTCAGCTCTTGTTCGGAGAAGGTGACATAAGCCTGGCGTCATCTCTGAGTAACACGCAGCTGTGGTTTTATGTTCGCGTTGGGATCAGAATGTGGCAGGTTTAAAGGGCAGTGGAGAGAGTGAACTGTCTTAATGTGTGTTCCTCGGTGAAGCGCGGTGTCTCTAATGAATTGATGCCAGGATCAGATGACTCACTTGTGTCTAAAGAGTGGTGTTCTCAAACTGATATCATATAGTATTTTGCAGATGTCCTATTACAGACCTGTTTAACTTAAAGTGCCTCTGACAGGTTGAACAACTAAAACAAAGGGCGTATTCAGACCTACAAAATTTTGTCAGAGTTAGTTTCCCCGGAAAGTCAAGACTTTTTTTTAAAGTGTGATAAAAGACAAGCAAACTCTGATCCGAATCAAACAATTGTTAGTAGAAATAGAAATCAGATGTAAAGAGAGAATTTTGAATCATCATTGTGGGATCATAATTAAGCTTAAGAATGGAGTCTATTTCTTTGTATTAAAATTGTGTTTGAAATTTAGTATCATGAGCTCAGGCAAACGAGTTTTTACAAAAAAAAAACAACAACACAAAATTGACTAAATTTTCATATAATTTCTGTTTAATCTGACACTTTTCCACAGCTCAGTGATATTTGGAACCTGTATAAAGACCAGTTAACCATTATTCAATTACTAAATTAGTTGGCAACTATAATTTGCGATTATCTAGAGCCCTATAGAGTTCTATGTTTACAATGTACTTTTGCTTAAACCACTCATTTTTGAATTTGTTTTGCAAAATCTATGGCAGCCCAATGTATAACTCTAGTAACAGCCAGAAAGGTCCATAGCCATAAAAAGTGGGAGGTCTAGGGGTCCTCCCTCAGGAAAAAGTGATCTCCAAATGATGATATTTCCTGCATTCTGATAAATGTTGGCAGTCTGACCAAGTAGACAACATATTAGTGGATTAAACAATGAAAAATATGATTTTAGGTAAGGTAGTATTACACCAGTTCTATGTTTCAGTGAAGAAAATTTTCTTTTTAAAGACAATGGTTTGATGCATTTACCTTGTTGACATGTTTCGGCTGCTGTCAGCGAGCCATCTTCAGGACAGTCACCGGTCCGGGTGGTGACGTGCCTGTCGCTAGCAGAACAAGAGAATGCCATATCAAATCACTGCAAGAGAAATAACCTCATTATGGATTGGGATGGGCCCAAGTC
The DNA here is from genome assembly GCA_038363315.1 of Mugilogobius chulae. Lineage (NCBI taxonomy): Eukaryota > Metazoa > Chordata > Actinopteri > Gobiiformes > Gobiidae > Mugilogobius > Mugilogobius chulae. Next base: position 17,566,910 of record CM076411.1, on the reverse strand, counting down.
ATCGGATCTGAAAACAACACATAAACGCTGGATTAAGGAGGCTATTGAGATCAGAAAGCAGGGCACTACACCTGGGACACCCTCCTCCAGAGAACATCAGGCCACAGGCGTTTAGCATATGGAGTAAATTAAGACAAAATAAACATAGCTGAAATAGAAGAAAATACCAGTTAATCAAGGCCAGGGGTCTGCAACCTGCGACTCTTTGAAGACATCAGTGGAGCTCTTTGAGATTTGATTGAGATTGAGGAACTAGACTAGAAAAAAAAGTTCAAAAACATTCTTTGCTATTCTACCTATTTACAGTATATGTTTATTTGAAATTAGCAGTTGCCTAGTGCAGGGGATCCCAAATTATTCAGATCAGGACCCCTAAAAAGCAATGCAACCAACTTGCAATCCCAACAACAAAAGAAAAGGAACGTTTGTGATTCCAGTTTGGAAAATCAATAAAATTATGTCAAAATGTATGTATTTTAGTTAGTTTTTTTTTTTTTTTTTTTTTTTTTTTTTTGCTTTATGTGACCAAAATTCACTCAGACAAGCTGCTTTGAGTCGAAAAACTGAACAAATTCTAGGTCATAGTTGCACAACTACATCTAGAAATCATCTTGTGACCCAGATTTTGCTTTGCGAACCCCACTTGCTTAGTTTGTAAACTGGTTATTAAAACATTGTGAAAACTCACTTATTAAATGTTTGTTTGTTTCTTTGTTTGTTTTTGGTATTTATAAATACAGTTGCGGCTCTTACTAACTTTGATTTGGTTTAAATTGGGCAAATACGGCTTTTGCTGTTGAAGGTTGCAGACGCCTGATCTAGGCCTAATGTAACAACCAAACTCTACATTGCTCACCTTGTTAGAAAGGGTAGCAAGAATATAGTTCGTGCAATATTTTATGATAGATAAATCATATTCCAGGACAAAAAAGAAGACTAACATTTACTAATTCACCACACAAGTGTCCATCTCCTTTTGTTTGTCTGACCACAGGACCTGCTCAATCACTGGAACAATAAGTCCAGAGACGGTGCATTTAGCCCAGAGCGTTACAAATATCGACTTGTTTGGAGTTTGTTTGTGTGAGCTGACTGTATTTTGCACTACAAACACCGGACAAAACAAAAGGAAACTGTGGACACAGGTCATTATACGTGTTTAAGACAGACAGAAGGGCCCTCATTAACGTATTACCATTCAAAAAGAGCTCCACATCTTCCCCGCTTCCAATTATAGAGCCGCGGATGCTTCTAGAAACAAGGAGGCTCCGGCTATAAACACTCCCGGCTTAATTAGAAACGGGAGCAGCCGCTGAGAGAGACACTGCTGCTTTGGCTTTGAGTTAAAATTCAATGGTTGGACAAAATTTGGGTGTGTTTTTTTTCTTGCCTAAATGAGCTGCCGGATAGTGAGTGGACAGTTATTACCAGCCGAAGTGCTTTCTAAAAAATGCTGGAAAACAAATTATTTACCAGTGTTTGAAAAATGCTTCCTAACGATTCTGACAGAGGCAAAATTGTAGACGTTTTTGCTGTTTCGCGGTCGAGTTTTTACACAAATGAACACGATGTGGTGAAATGGAAAAGTGACGTATTTTCTCGGTTGTCGTGGTAACAGTGTAGAGCTTCACTGGCTTGACTCAAAAAACTAAAAGGGGAAAAGGGTCATGAGTTGAGATGTGTCTGTGAGGAATTTGAGGGAAGCTAAAGTCCTCTTGTTTTTCTGGTTTTCTGCTATTGTTTACCTGAGCCACTACAATGAAATAATGTCTTTAGGATAAAAATACAAGGTTTACATGATTAAAACAATGAGGACGAGTGTCTTTTTCATCTTTAAACCAACAGAAGTTGTGTTACAGACGTTTTCTAATTTCTCCTCTGGATCATTGTGCTCACACTATTCCCCCTTCTGCTGGTGAATCTGTGAAACTGCATCATGTATTTGACTCTAGACAAAGTCAGCACATGCATCAGAGCGCCCTCTGTTGCCTCATAATAAAAAGTCAATGACTGAAATATGCATCCTTGGCAGAGAAAGAGTTGAATAGCCAATATTTTACAAAAACATGCTTACAATATTAAGAATTTGCTAAAGTAACGATCACACTCTGCTACATGTCTGGATTCAAACATGGCCCCTGGGGAAAAATTATGACCCAACCTTGTTCTACAACACAAATATGTGTAGTTTTGAACCTGAACTCTGTCCAATACACAGTTCTTTAAAACTTGGTTTATCTCTGTTAAAATGACTCGTCACTGTTAGTTCTGACTTGAGAAATTATCAGAAGTAAATAATTGATTTAAATAGTTCACATTTTTTTTCATTCATTCATTCATTTTCTACCGCTTAATCCTGTTAGGGGTCGCGGGTGACTGGAGCCTATCCCAGTGACTTTGGGCCTTAGGCGGGGAACACCCTGGACAGTGGCCAACTTGCCGCAGGGTTAGACAGACAAACATTCACTCTCTCATTCACTCACTAAGGGAAATTTACAGTGATGACCAATTAACCAGAACATGCATGTTTTTGGAGGTGGGAGGAAACCGGAGTACCCGGAGAAAACCCACGGTGACACGGGGAGAACATGCAAACTCCATCCAGAGAGATCGTGAGATGTTGATATGGTCCGACCCGGGAGTCGAACCCACGACCTCCTTATTGGGAAGCCAGAGCTCTAACCACTTGGCTACCGTGTACCCCGTTCACATTTTCTTTAAGCAAAAATAACCATGCTAGTACAGTATTCAGTCTCAAAACGTTTGTTAAAAACAACACAAACGATGTCACTTTTTGGTTAGGAACAACATTTAACACATTCGCTGTGTTAAATGATTCCGCTCAATTAAACTATTATTTTATTTTATTCTAAGTCGCTCTTAACCCTGTTTCCTAAAGCTCTTCATGTTAAGGCAGACTTGGGTGAAACAAGAATAGAACCTGGGGTCTTTGTGCTCTGAACCGTGAGTGTTACCCACTCAGCCAGCTTGTACTAAGAGGTTTCTGCTGTGTGTTCTACAATCTGATTGGTTGGTTGGTTAACACAAAGATTGTTGTGTTGCATGCTGTGTGTCCTGCTGTGTGATTGGTTTACATTACACAAAAATGTTTTGGGGATCTGAGGGTCCCCCTACTTTTAAGATAATAGATGCACTTTTCTTTTATCTGGGCTGTTTTAGACAAACAATAGTTCATTTTTAATTTCTGCCACATTGCTTCACAGTGGGGCCCCAGCAAATATTAACACATCTGTTGTAGACTGTAGGGCAATCCAAATCGTTTTTTCCGGAGGGCCACATTTTTCTGAAGACCATGGCCTTTGGGCCGGATAGCTGCACAAAAGGTCACCAGTTTTAACAAAAAATAGAGTTATGACAAACATATTAGTAATAAGAAAATGTCAGCATTAAATCAGGACAGAATAGGACCAAACAAGGTCTAAAGCAGAATTAAACCAGATCTAAAATCAAGTATATTATAGTATATAGTTATAGCTTGTCCAAACCAAAAATATTCTGGCCCAGGCTAGTGCTACCAGCTACACGGCTATATTGATTTTAATTACCACAGAAATTTGAGGCAGACTTTAAAACCTGATGTTCTTTTGACCAGAGCTTCTTCTCACTTAAAACTAGAGTCAGTCAGACAAAGACAAAGAACATTTTGCTTTCCTAAAACATCTACTGAATTCTCCTCTACATTTTAAACTTGCACGGCTGCTGTGAAAAGAGAAAAGCTGCTTGAATCCACAATCTCTCTCTTCTATCTGCACTCCAGTCCGCGCTCTGGGTCCTCTGGCTTCTGGCCGTGAGATATCAGCTCTTACATCGGCGCTGACATTTGGAGAAATGGGCCGGTGCCAGGGCAGAGGCTCGGCTGTGATCTATAGCCGATAAAACGTGGGACAAAAGCCGCAGGTTCGCTCCGGATTCGGGGACGGCTTTGTAATATTTTTTTTCCCATTTCTTTTCTCACATTGCTTTTGTCGTACGCCGCTGGAATCCCTTTGAAGGAGCTGCAGTCGGAGTTTGCTTTTGTGCGGAGGAGAAACTGGATGTATGTGTGGAGTAGGTTAGACTGGTGCAGGGTTGCCAGTGATTCAGAGAGCAACAAGCGTTTGGGAAAAGAAAAAAGCCACAAAAAAGCAGTCTTACATACATATCATATACAATACTGTTTCTGAAATGTTCACACAAGCAAATACCTTATGTTAAAACTTTTTAAATAGTACATGAGTTTGTTTTGCTGTGACAGCCAGGTTTCTACTCCTGATGCATAGTCAGTCCAAATTTACACATGACGTGCCCTACAAGGAGCAAACCCTTTTTAAGCAAAGAAAAACAGAAGTGGTGATCTTTACTTTTTACTTCTCACCTGGCTCACACCAGACTGATGTGTATAAATCTGAATTAACTTCTACACATTGGGGGTAGTCCATCAAATGTGACTTAACAAGGCTTATCCTATATCCTGAGCTGAAACTAGCTTTATCTCCAGTTTAAGCCTCAAGTCGTCCAACCATCCATTTTCTTCCGAATTAGTAGGAAGGCCCAGACTTGTCTGTCCACACACACTTCCTTCAGCTCTTCCAGCAGAATCCTGAGGTGTTCCCAGGCCAGTTCAGCGACATAGTCCCTCCAGCGTGTCCTGGGTCTTCCTCAAGGTCTCCTCTCAGTGGGACATGCACCTCCCCCAGGGAGGCGTCCAAGAGCCATCCAAAACAGATGTCTGAGCCACCTCTGCTGGCTCCTCTCGATGTGAAGGAGCAGCGGCTCTACTCAGAGCTCCACCCGTGTGACTGAGCTCCTCACCCTGTCTCTAAGGGAGCGCCCAGCCACTCTGTGGAGGAAACTCATTTCAACCGCTTGTATTCGCGATCTTGTCCTTTAGGTCATTACTCAAGGCTCATGACAATAGCTGCCTCAAGTCGTTCTATAAAAAATTACACCTGAGTCCAAGCAATGCTAATTAAAGCTTGAAGTTTAATCTGCGCTAAATGTGATGAGGCCAGATCAATGGTGCGACAACTTCACTTCACTTTTCATGATCTGATAGAAACATAAGAGAAGCCAAAGTGCACACACTAAAGTTTGATTTGCAACACAAAAGTTTACAGCGGTTTGTTCTGATCTGACGAGGAAGAGGAAAGACACTGCTGCCTCTTTCCTCCTGTTCTGTCAGAGACGAGGCACTTTACTGTGGAGATCCACAGGATTTATCATTGAATTTATGAATAGACTTAAGTTTTGTTTTTATGCGCAATTTTTCACATTGTACAACTTGTACCGCTGTGTAACGTTTCACAAAGTTGCAACGTGTGTAAACAGAACTGACCAATCAGAGCAGAGTATGTGTGGACGTGGTTGGACAGGATCAGAGACGAAGGACAGAAATGTGATGAAGTGTTTCTTCTTCTTATTCACGCTTTCATTGAGTAAGGTTCGTCCTTAGATACACGTTGTGGTAAATATGTAAGCATCTAGATGCAAGCGCAAGTTAATTTTACAGATTGAATTTGATTCTTGAAGCATCTGAATCTGGAAGTTGTTTAGAAGTCACATTTTTGTAGTTGTGAATAAAGCAACATATTTCCCTTTCAAAAATGCAGACCTGTGTGTGCAGGTATTTTAAAGTCGTAATAGTCTGTAATTTTGCTAAAGTCGTATTTCAGACGCGTTTGAATATGCACTTCCACTCACATCACAATGCGCTGTGATTGGTTTGTGGCTGGGCTGTGATGACCGTCTAACTGTACGACTGGCTCACTCCAGACAGATCACAGAAAGAATTCATCTGGTACAGCTACAGCAATGAAGAGAATTTGTAGGGACAAGTGCATTTCTGGGCTGAGTTTCTGGGCTTTTTCATGTGGGACAGCTTAAAGTTGGCACAAATGACTGGTGAGTGAATAGGTTGTCGTTATGGGCTGGTCCGAATGTATTTTTCCATTGGCAGTGCCATTTAGTGAGTCGAGGAAAGCACAGGTTGTCACATTTCTAATCCTATCACATTTATACCAGATCAATAATAATGTAAATGCTCGCAAAACTATCTTTGTATCATATTATCAAGCAGTTTAAACAAGGCAGAGTTAGACAATTTCAGGTCTGTACGATTCAATTGAGTGTGTGTATAATACAATTTAATAATCACAAGGTAGAGTAGTGTTTTTTTTTTTTCGATTGACAGAACAACCCAGCCTAAATCACTGAACAGAATTTGTGCTAAACATTTGAAACTTGAAAAAATGTCATCATATAGGCCGAAGAATGGCTCTGTGTCTGTTGGAGGTCAGTCTGCTGGTGTAATGGTGTGGCGGATGAGTGCTCATGAGTGACACCGGGGTGGGTCACAGGTCAGAGAGCGCCCCCTGTTGTTGGACAGATAAGAGAGCTGTGACCGTCCTCCGCTGGGACCGCTGGGAGTGATGAGAGCCTCCATAAAAAGTCAAATCCCACTCACCATCTCACATGAAGTCTGCAGTCAGGCTTTAAACTACAGCTCTGTGAAGAAGGAGAGCTGCTGTTTGGTCTTATATCAGGCCGAGTGTGACAGCAGAGCCAGACCAGCGCCGACTGCAGTCATCCGCACTGCTCACTGTCCGGTAAACACAGCTCAGTCAGGCAACGACACGGCTGGCAAAAGCATTCTGTATTTACAAAGTCTTCATCAGAACATTTTAAAGAAGACAGCCCAGTCTCCAGAGAAAATGTAGATATAAACACACATATTGACTAGTTGAGTTTGTTTTCTATTATAAGGGAAGTGATTGAATTAAAACTGAAAAAAGATCTTTGTAAACTTCTGCCTAGAGGTGTGTCTCTTGTATAAGAGTATTTATCTTGTTACTCATCATGTTTGTCGGCCTGGAAAATCTACTGTAGATAAGAAATACTTTGTTTGATCACCATGTTCCTTTCTTGAGTTTCAGTGGGTGTGATTGACAGATTGATTAGCCAATCAGGAACGCTCATTATCTCTCATATGAAAACAAACATGGCTGTGAAAAAAAAAAAAGAAAAGATCTCACAAGAGACTGAAAAACATGGCGGAGTTTTTCTATGAAGCTGTATCACTGGAACGCTGTTACCGATGAGTAGCATTTTGACAAGAAAAGAAGACACAGAGAGGGAGCAAGAGAGAGAGAGAGAAAGAGGAAGACGATGCATTTCTTATTTTCCTGCTGCAGGAGCAGAGTGTTTCCAACCTGTTGCCACCAGTTTAGTTCAAAACTGTTTCAGTGCACAGCTGAACAGACATGGGTCTGAGGAAAGTAAAACAGAATATGCGCGTGCACAGAGACCTGGTCTTCTAGCTGGTCATTTCTAAACTACTTTCAGTTTATGTGGAGGGACTGAGGCTGAGGAGAAGCACTTAAAACCTCATTCAATTGGTAACAACACGACCCAACAAAAACTTCCTGCGACCCACCTTCGAGTTGCGACCCTGAGGTTGAGAATCAATGCCCTAAAGCCTTGTCTCACTCTAAGGCCCTGTCCCAACACTCATACTATACACTACAAACTTCCCTGAAGTGTGCACTTGCACAAGTGAGCAGGACAGTTCAATGTAAGAAATGAGACAGTCCACACTTCACTTGATGTGATCAAATAAAACAGCTGTGTCATTAAACTGCTGCTAAAGTCACAAAGCCACAGCTCACTTTAGTTTAAATCAGGGGTCCCCAACCACCGGTCCAGGGCCCAAAACCGGTCCGCGGGTCATCTGCTACCGGGCCCCAGAGGATTCTTCAATATTTATTTATTTTTATTTTATAGTCTATTACTACTTCCTTGTACTTTACTATGACAATATGGTGCAACTTAATCCAATAAACAGCAAATTCAAGCAATAAGCAAACTAAAAATACGCACAATAAATGGTTGTTAACATTTTACATTGTTGTTGTCGGCGCTACCCAACCTTGACTGGTCCCTGGAAAAGAAACCTGTGACTGTACCGGTCCTTACAAGAAAAAAGGTTGGGGACCACTGGTTTAAATCATTTACTGATTTTGCCTAAAACAAATAAGAGTGCTGTAGATGCCAGTGAATTTATGCTTATGTTTGTATTAAAAGTGTTGTTATTTTGTTAATATTATATGTTTGTTTTACATCTATTACATTCATACATTTATATATTGAGCTGTATTAATAATCAAAATTCTTTGCTTTCTGGATATTAAGAGAGAGAGAGCTGATGGTCAAACTTACCAACATCGTCATTTTTGTACACGCAGCAAAGAACTCTGGACCCTTGCGGGCTTACCGAAGTGCGGATAGAAGACGCGAAGAGGGCGGGGCTAAAGGAGGCCCTACGCACTGCCACCCCAGAGTGGGAACAGGGCCTAAGTATCCTCTAACTTGGCATGCTCTCTAAACCAGCAGTGGTTCAGACCAGTCGCATTGCAGCATGATGACTTGGAAAGAAGCCAAAGGTGCATAACAAACTTGAAATTCACTTTGAGCATTTTGAGAAATAAATATGTCTGTGCTTTTCACTTGATTGGGCTTAACAAAAACATGCTTTCTTTGTTTGTTCCACTGTTGTGAGACTTCAACCAATCAGAATCAAACGTCCGTCTTGATGCTCTGCAGAGTCTTTCCATTTGTCTCTGCGACTCAATTCAGACAACTACAGTTCATCTACTTAACCAAAACCATTCACACCAAGTCATTCTTTCAGATTTTGTTTAACCATCACTTTACACTCCCCACCTGGGAAGCTGTAGTTCCTTGTTTCCCATTGGACTGCATTATCTCTGTAAACAAGCACAGAGCGTAACCCATTGTCCACAGTTGGCGAAGGTGTTTACACGCTGATCCAGTTCTTCTCTTTGTGTCTGCGCTGTCACACTGACACACTGACACGGAAGCAGAGGCCTTGATTTTAATGAGCCGCGTTCACAATGAGAGCGCCGCACAATGGCTTTAGAAAAACAAAATCAAATCAATGCCTTGTCGATGCGGTGGACGCTCCGGTGTAGTTGTAATTTTGTTTGATAGTTAAATCTATTCGAAGCACTAATAGCTTGGCGTTTTTTTGTAGCCGAGAGTTAATTGTTTTGCCGGTCTTATGGGACGTTTGTTTGGGAAATGCAAATGTAAAGAGTGAGATGGAGAGGCAAGATCTGACAACAGGATTACGATAGGAATATAGGATCACAGTAGGAATAAAATCATTGTAGAAGAACAGAATCGAATCGCAACGCAAACAGCACAGGATCACAGTAAAAAAGCGCATTACAGTATAGAACAAGGCTATTCAAATGGTGGCCCAGGGACCATATGCGGCCCACTAAGCAGTATGTTTTGGCCCAGCATAACAAAAATAGGCCATAGACGGAACCATATTGGCTGTGTTTGTTGTTAACTCTTATTCAGTATCCTTTTGTTCGTCATTTGAACTGTTATTTTGATTCTGTTATATCTTTTAAATGGTTAAAATCTTCAAATCCTGGTTTAGTTCTGGTTCAGGTCTTTGCTCTAGTCTTGTTCAAGTTGTGGTTTACATAAACCAAAAGTTTAATCCTGGTTTGGAACCTGGTCTAGGCCTGATTGAAGTCTGGTCATTGATTGACACTGGGTTTGTTTAGGGTTAGTCCTGTTTTCCATCCTGCTTTTATGTGATATTGCCTCATTGTTTTATTTTGTATTTATCAGAGTAAAATTGCATTTCTAGTAAACAGTACTTTTTTCCGTTGTTTGTGGATGTTGGATTTAAAGCATTTTTGTAGACCGGTCCTCAGACCCCAGCCTACGGAAAAATCTGGCCCTTTGGTAAATATATTTGAATAACCCTGGTATAGAATGACAATAGGACAGTGTATGATCACAATAGGACAATAGGATTACAATAGGGCAGCGTGGGGTCACAATAGGATAGCACAGAATCACAGTAGGACAGCACAGACAGCACATGATTACAATAGGACAAGGCGTAATCATAGTAGAACAGCATGAAATCACATTAGGACAACACAGGATCACAATAGGATATCACAAAATCACAGTAGGACTACGCATCATTACCGTCGGACAGCTCAGACAGCACAAAATTACAATAGGACAGGGTATGATTGAAGTAGGACAGCGCGGGACCACAATAGGACGATGCAGGGTCATAATAAAACAGTGTATAACAATAGGACAATAGGGTTAAAGTAGAGCACCACAGACAGCACATGATCACAGTAGGACAGGACATAATCACAGTAGAAGAGTATGAAATCACATTAGGACAACACAGGATCACAATAGGACTATGCACCATTACAGTAGGACAGCTCAGACAGCACAAGATCACAATAAAACAGTGCAGGGTCACAGTAAAACATTGTATGATCACAGTAGGACAAAACTCTTTTGTTGAAGCATGGTGGTGACATTTTTTGGGGGTTTATTCCAAGGCGTTCAGACGCGCAAAGTGTAATTGTAGAAAAGTTAATATTTGTTGAAAGTTGATCTACATATACATACATATATATATATATATATATATATATATATATATATATATATATATATATATATATATATATATATATATATATTTTTTTTTTTTTAACTTTTGTTATTGGTAAAAAGGTAGGTATTTTATAGTTTCTGAGAAATAAAATCCGCCCAGATTTTTTTCTTTGCAAAAATAATTGAGAAGCACCAGTTAGGTAAATCTTAAGTCCAAATCCTAAACTTAAGCTCAAAGAAAATCCACCATGGCTTCAACCAATGAAAACGTTGTTTTTCAGCATGAACACGGTTTGTTGCTCAGGTTTGAAAGATTGTAAATGTTCCTGATTGTTCAAAATTAAAGCAAGAGCCGAAGAAAATAATCAATGAGCTACGTTCATCATCGTGAATGTTTTGAAATTGAATAGGTTGGTCCCAAAATGTTTTTTTTTTTTTTTTTTTTGTCAGACAGGAGCATTTCTTTCTACCTCCTTTACATGTTTCAGCTACTTCATAGCCTTCCTCTGAAGCGTACTGGTTGGTATGGTGACGTGTCTTGTAAGGTGCTTACTTGGTTTTGCCAGACATTGGGGGAACTTGCGCACCCTACTGTCTAGTGTCTTCTCCAGGACAGAATCCCATGTGTGTAATAAGCTGTAGCTCCCTCATCACGATTCATGCTGTTAAGTCCTCATTTGCGGATCTCGATGACCTTCCTGATCCAGCAATGGTATTTGTTACTTTCAGCACGGATGACCCTGGTGTTCTTCCAGTCCATTATGTGGTTCTGTCTCTTGCAATGATCTGATATGGTTGATTTGGACAACAAAATGTTGGCTGAGTCTTTGGTTCCAGGCTTTTCTACAATCACACAGAATGTAGGAAGGGCTGACTAGTTAGGCAATTCAATTACAGTAGGGCAACTTATGATTACAGTAGGACAGCACAGTCATGCGTGTTTGTGGTTAGGATTTAGAAAACCAGATGCCATAGTGAGACGGTTGGATTGCTGTTGTGTCCTTGGGCGAACAAACACTCATGACCGTTTACAACAGAATCAAAGTCGGACAAGGTATGCAGTTCGGGATTACAGTGCAGCACGTTTCTGCAGTAGAATGGAGCATTCTCCCTGTCAGCTCTACAGTCACACACACCTCCCACTCACACAGCCTCACACTGACACTCAGGAGGAACACCTGCCATATGCAGCTCATGCTCCGACTGTTTTTACTGTCAACACTCCACAAAAAGTGAATGTTTCAACTTTTACTGGTGCAATTTACCATAAAAGTCTATAATGAAAATAACCTCTTTTACAGGTAGTCTAAATAAGAAGCTTTATTTTTGAGTTTGTACCACTATCCCTACTAAAATGTTTTAGTGTCTGTTTGTGTGTAGTCGTTAGAGTTCTGGCTTCCCAATAAGAAGATTCTGGGTTCTACTGCAGGGTCGCGCCAAGTAATATTATTTAACATGTTGTTACAAAATAATATTATAAATCAGTACAGTTTGTACTTTCATTGTGACTTGATGTTATGGCCTGTGTTTCTCTAGACGGTAGGCTAACTTTCCCCAATTATTTATGTTTGAGTCTTGTAAAAGTACAAGACGTCTCAGAGATCATCACAAAATAGCGGTGTCTTTTTTGTCCTATTTGTTAAAATCATAGATGAACAAAGATTCCCTGAGACAAAAACAGAAAGTTTGATGAAGTCTACTTTAGTCTAGAGGCGAAACAACCAAATTCTAGGCCCAAGTACATCTACTTTGCTCATAGGCCTCCAATACATAATCTTGTAATTTGCAGGCTCCTGTGTTTTTCTGTTCATTTTAGTGTCATTTCGCTCTAAAACATACCCATAACCCTCGTTTCCCGCAAGTTCAGACGGGTCAGATAGCGCTATTAAAAGAAGTTGGGCGGGTTCAGGTGGGTGGGGTCTGTGCACACGGAGCAGCCACGTTATCCACCCAGCATCGCTAGCACATCTATTTAATTCGTTTCTACATTCCACACACAACAACGGTTTGCCAAGTGTTGTGTTTTTTGTATTCATGTAGAAAAATGAATAGCTTGAGAGTTGCCTAATCTCAAAAAGTATAATTTATTAACAAAAGTACAATTATGCATAATCGATAATCCAGAGAGTTCAAGGTCCTATAGCAGTTGTTGTGAGAGAGATGTCAGTCCATATTGTTAATTTCTTAGGTCTCCATTTGTCCATTTCGTCCAGTCCATTGTTCTTTAGCTCATGCTATTATCATCTGTCTCCTTGTCCGTGGTCTGTTCCCTGCTCCCTGGCTGCGTTGTCTCTTATAGGTAGCTCAGGGGGGCAAACAGGCCAAATGGGCAAACCATTGAAACAAAGGTGAGTTTAGCATACAACAGTCTGATCCTGGGAGTCACAAGCTCACAGGCACAGTACATTGCATGGAGAGTTAAGGTCTCTGGGAGTTCCTCTCTCTGTATGTGCTTTGCGTCAAAACTTTTGCATCGGAACCATTGCATAAACCCAAGAATAACAATTACTGTCTTTATGAAATGAAAGCGTAATGTGCATTATAGACACACTCATTTACACCAGTTGCATTTTAAACACATACGTAATAGTGTTGCTGGATTGAGAAGATATTCAACACAAAACCCTGTAAATATACATATTCATTGAACTGATATTCATTTTAAATCAAACTCTGAACTGAAACTATTGCAGAAATCCTGTTTTTTGTTTCGCTTTAGTCACACAATTGGCATCAATGCAGCACATTTCTATCGTCAGAATCACATAGGTGGAAATCCGTTCCCACTAGTCTCTTTGTCTTAACCATGTGATGAGTTAGCACTGTCCCTGTCTCCTTTATCTGACTGCTCACACTTCCCCAATTTAGAGATAAAACCATGTCAAGCACGAGAAGTGGTGGAATTTCCAAAAGCTCCGAGGTCAACAGCTCATTAACGCAGCCTTTGCACTCTGAAAACGAAAAGAAGTGAAACCAGACCCACCGCACACTCCACTCTGAAGAGCCTTTAATCCCACACAAGTGTCGTGTCAGCGGCCGACCCTCCGCGTGAGCCGGGGTCAGTGAGGGCGGTGCAGTCTGGGTAATGTCCCGGCGAGAGCGGTGCAGTCTGGGTAAATGTCCCGGGAGCGCCAAATGCCAGTCCATTAGTGTCAGCGGCGCGTCACCACCCCGGAGTGTCGTCCATCAGGCCCTTTTCTCTCCCGACACTTGTCCGACGTCTCTGTCATCGCGGCACAAAACGCATCAGCGAGTCTCCGAGAAAATACCGTGTTTGAGTTGAATTCAGCGCAGACAGGAGAGAAGTAAGTGGGCTACAAAAACATGCACTTAGACTGAGGTTCTTTCAGGGCAGTGGGGTGAAGTTTGGACCTTTTGTACATCGGGAAAACAAACATTTGTGATGTGATAAGTGGGGAAGATTTGATTTGAGTGTAAAGAAGGTCTGAAGCGAGATTGTGTTTAAAGGAGACCTAGTAAAAAGTTTTCATTAGTTTACCCAAAGTTGTATTTGGATGGACTGCTGCATGTTTGAGTAATCTGTATTGTCCTGGAGGTGATGCTTGAGTGCTCAGACAGTCCCACTTGCATGTGTTAATAAAAACATTATTTTCCATCCCTCCTCATGTTTTTTTGTTAAATCGCACCCTGGGACTAATAGTTTTAGTGGCACTTTAAGGTAACTGTAAGGCGTGTTTGCACATGAAAGTACCAGGAACTAAGTTCCAACATTAGTCCTTTTCCCACTGTAGAACCTATTTCAGTTCCTAGTACTTAATTTTAGTTCCAGTCCCCATTGAATGGCACTCACATGGAGCAGGAACTACAGACTAGGTAAACACTTTAGAGACTTTTTAGCTTCTGCTCTGTGGCAGGTACTTTCCCGTCAGACCAAGAACCTTTTGGTGACACAAGCACATTTATAACTCTAACTTGATTTGGAAGCATGTTTTAAACATTCTCACACTTAGATAAGCTTTTTATTATCTTTAAGAAAAATTACAACAGTAGCTCCCAAAATATAATTTTTTAGTTTGTAAATACCCTGCCTATTCCAAGGAATTACAGTGAATACCAGCCATTTTGTTTCAGTGATGTTTTTAGGTTTGTAGATCATTGTTTTATGTGGAATCGAAAAAGACGAAGTGTTTGTTTTCCTAGCACCACTTAATGACTTATTTAAATGTTCCAGACTTTACAAATGCTAAATCTAGTTAGACCCACTTTCAGTGCAATGTGCACTTGTGTAAGTGATACGCACTGAGTCTGAGGGGACACCGGGAGTTCTCTGTACTCACACTTTTGAGTGAGAAAAGCTCCCTGTTTGTTCTTGTATTTGTCATTGTTTCCTCTTTATTGGGGAAATGAATCGTTCACCTTCTTGACTCGACTCTCATCGTTCACAGTGATTAGTCGTTCAAAAGAATCGGATCGTTCATGAACATTACATCTCTATATTGGACTGACGTTCACGTTTTCTGACATGCTTTCTGAACCCACAGGACCCGTGGTCGACCTGCACATCACTCGGGGTCAAAACGTCCACATTTCTCTTGTCATGATGCTGCTAGTCTATCGTCTAACCATCCATGGTCCTCACTTTACAATAGAAGCTGCAAAGAAGTGATGAGAACATATTTTTTCATACTTTATAAGCATTTTGTCGCGATTAGTCAGGTAATGTTATTATAATAATAAACAAACATTTGCAACAGATTTGTATCTATTCATTATTATAAAGTGTTACCAAAATATATTTCTTCCATTGCGTTCAGTTACCACTTCTTGTACCACTTTAAGACTAAGACAAAGCGAGTGAACTTGACAGTGTTTTCTTTGCAGCGCCTGAGGGAGGACGGGTCGATAAAGGGAAGCCTGTTTTAGACACTACATTTGGATAGAGCCAATCAATAACTGCATATGCTTTGAGAGACGCTACAGACAGGGTCAGCTCCCGTCCTCCTTGTACCTGAGGGGATTCTGTTTGTCTGGGGGTTTCTAATTGTGTTTGGAGGCTGAGACGCGGCCCACAGGGAGAGGTTAGGCGGCACACGGAGAGAATGTTTGCTCACACCGGGACGTCACATCACAGCGCTCCAGGGAAGGAAGGCTGTATTTTAGAACACTCCCAGGAATATCTTGGTGGCTTGGAACAAATGTAGCCTACTGTATAGCGTCTATTTTGTAATTTGTGGAAGACTGAGGAGTTTCTAGTAGAGTTTCTTTGTTGACAGAGCTGTTATAGAATGCGACATGTACAGAGCTTGTCAGAACAACTATGTAGGAAGAGAATCATTAACGAAGTGTGTCATTAACAATAAAGAGCGCAGAATAAAAGACAGAACAGTTTGAAATCCATAAAGATGTTCTACATAACGTAAGCTTTTAGCCAGCTTTTTATTTTTGGACAATCTATATTTGCAAAAAATAAGAGCAAAACAGCTGATGAAAGCACAAACTACATAAAACACAAATTACATCACTCTGTCTATTGGGAGATGCATCCAATACGAATATGAACCCAACCAAGAATAAGCTTCTGCTTGTTGCACTCACCACAGCCAAAAAAGTAAGACTTTTAAACTGGAAAACTCAGCCTTTACCAATGGAAGAATCTACTTTTAAACCATGTTACCGTAGAACAGGGATGGCGAATTCAAGGCCCGTGAGCCACATGCAGCTCTTGGCCAATCCCAGTGAGGCTCTTTGGCTTATTCAGAAACATTTGCTCCTCCAAACTCTCTCTGTCTCTCTCTCCTTCGGATGCATGCGACTGTCAGAGCAGTGTCAAAGCAGAGCTATTTAACTGACGGATCGTTTCTGTGAGAAGCATTTCAAACTGTCAGTCTTATTCTGTGACGCTGGAGCTTCATTTTGGTCCTTATTTTGTGCAAATCCGCTTTATAGCCACAGAGAATGTACAACATGTACAATGAAATAAAACACTGTGGAAATGTTCAAAGTGATGTTTATGTCTGAATGTGACATAAAACAGAAGTTTACACACTGCCCTGACTAAAGTGTGAGCAGCAGTGTTTTCTCTGCTCTGATCACACAGGACAGTCCCCTAAATCTGGTCTCTGTGTAGGAGAAACACACAACGTCATGTTTAGAGGAAAAAATCAACAGCTCACCAACACCAACACCCCATTCCTACACCGTGAAGCCTGGTGGAGGGTAAATTATAGTTTAGGCATGTTTTGCTGCCTCGGGGCTGGACAACTTGTAATCAATAGTGGAAAAAATGAATGCAAAAGTTTATCAGATGTTTTACAAGAAAAGTTGAGGTTGTCTGTCAGACAGTCGAAGCTTAAACGAGGAAATAAGCTGCAACAAGACAATGATCCAAAACACAATAGTAAATCAACTTGAGAATGGTTTCAGAAGAACAAAATACACGTTCTGGAGTGACCAAGTCAAAGTCCTGACTTGAGATGCTGTGGCATGACCTCAAAACAGCAATTCATGCACGACATCCCAAGAATCTGACTGAACTGCAGCAATTTTGTAAAGAGGAATGGTCCAAGATTGATCAGATCGATGTGCCAGACTGATCTGCAACTACAGGAAGTGTCTGGTAGAAGTTATTGCTGCCAAAGGGGGTGTAACCAAATATTAAATGTAAGGGTTCACTTACTTATTTCTGGCATTTCTGTCATTGTTTGCATGTTATTCTAATTAAAAATATGAAAACCTATAAATGTTTGGGTGGTTTTAGTTAAAGCAGACATGTTTTTTTCATCTGTGTGATTTTGACAAAGATCAGAATATATTTGATGGTGATTTTATACAGAAATGTGAGAAATTTCAAAAAGTTCACATACTTTTTCATGCCGCTGTATGTTAATAAATAAAAATGTACTTTGCCCCTGGTGGTGGCAGTAGGTCGACTCATGGTGTGGCTCTTCAAGGACGACAGCTGAAACATTTGGCTCTTGGCCTCTAAGCCAAGAACATTCATCCACAGAAACCAACACAGACGCCATGCCTAACAGGAATACCATCACACATTTTTTGCTTTTTTCTTAGTTTGTTTTTCTTTTCTCTCTAAACTCTACTCATCTCATTTGGTTTTTCCTTACCCTCATATACAAACAGCTTTAGGGAGGGGGAAATAAGGGAGAAGCCAAAGGGAAGAACTAAAAACAACAATAAATACATTTTAAAAATCGGTCAGTTTACATGATTTTTAAAATGTTTTTTAAAAGTGTGTCTGTAGTCGCGTTTCCACCCCCTTGTTTTTAATGTGCATTAAGAAGTATTAAATAAGTCCTGGGAGGTGGAAACGGCAAATATCGCATTTAGAATCTCTAATGCGCATAAAAGTTTATACGCTCTCTAGAGGTGGATTTTGTTTTATGTGCATAACGGAAGCGAACTTTGAAAGCTGAAACGCAGTTATTCGCATTAACTCATGAAGCGAATTAAAACCAACAGGACCCCCGGGTTACATACCTGCTGCAGCGACTCTGGAGGAGGGACTTAGGTGATAAATAAAGGCAAAATAATCCATACAGACTGAGTTGTTTTGTCCAAAATGCTGCAGACACGCAGCACCGTTACACCAGAAAAACAAGCCATGTTTGCTGAGGTCAGTCGATCAAAACTAACCCGGAGAAACACAGCGCTGTTTGATCAAAAAACTCCGTGAAAGTTTATGATTGTCCAACACTGTGGTGATTCAGAGTTTGTCCTTTCCACGGCGGAGGATTTGTGTTAAAAACAAAGACAGCAGCCTTTTATTTTCGCTGTTAAACGGATCCATCACAATAACAAAGTGATAACTGGCTAAAGTTTGCAGAAGACGGAGCAGTCTGCAGCTACAACTTAATATTAAAGAATCTGCGGCTGTGAAAAGAAGTGAAACCAAACAGACTGTACACGTAGCGCCCTCTGCAGGATCAGCCAGATATGCGCTTTGATGGAAACGGAGATTAATTCGCCTTTTTTATTCGCTTTACTTATGCGAATTTCAACAATATGCGCATTTTATAAGGGTGGAAACGCAGTTTGTGTCTTGGAAAATGCCAAATCCAAGACATGGACATGTAAAAAAACATCTAGAAATATCCTCCTGATACAATGTTTGTCGTAGCATAGATACGCATTTCCATGAGTTGGCGACTAAAACCACTCGCACAAAAAGCTCACTCCAAACCAAATCTTGACAGCCCTGATTATCGCTATGCCAGTGTTTCCCATTTTCTTTAAATGTGCAGAGTCTTCGTAATATTGTTTGACTTTTAGTTGAATCTTTTCATATTATCACACAAAAAAGTGTTGTTGTACAAGCTGAAATTTCTCCAAAGTAAAATCACCAAAATAGAACTGATACTGCTTCTGTTTTGTTTGTTTTTTGTTTTTCTAAATGAAGATATTGACAGCCCCTATTGTGTTTGTTTGTGAAACAGTTTGTCACACCCACATTTTTCTTTCCCGTTGGGTGATTGATTGAAAAATTGTCAGTATTGGCCGTGTTGGTAGAAAACAGCCCATTACAGAGGCAGGTGGTGGAAATTACAGAAATAACAGGAAGATTACACCACCAGGAAACTCAACATACAGACACAGTAATACACAAAAAGACTACAACAACATACTGTATATATCATTCTTCAACAAACCAACCATCAATTGTCAAATACTGTACTTTGTCATGAAATGTGCATTATGCAAGTCCATCAAACGAAGATGATATAAGTAAAGATTAAACAACGAGAAGCAGTGCAATACACAGATCTAACGCGTATACCATGGTTCACACGTCTATACATTTTATAATACAGGTAAAATTATTTCACCAATCTAATTTTTTGCTCAAAAAATGTATTTTTATGGCTACTTTATGGCTATTATATCTGTGTAATGAAGAAGGGTCTGAAACCAAAGACAGAGACAACGGTTGTGTCCGCATGTGCGCCCTAACTACTATGTAGAGCACTATTCAGGAGTCATGCCATTTTGTAGGGGTGTCTGAATCATGGATCTATTATATTATCTGGATACGGTATTGCTAGCTTGCAGCCGTTGTAAATCAGCCCCAGTGGCCGCTCCATTGGTACTGCAGCGGGAAAATGCCTCTACAGGCTAGAAAGGATTTTTTTCCCTAGAGCGCAATGCAAACACAAACCACCCGTGTTCGCCAGAAACAGCATCTACAGCTTTAAGAACTGACGGACTTTGCGGCGATTCTTACCTAGGTTCACATCATAAACTTTTTTCCGGTTCAAAAGGTTTTAGTTTCGTATAAAACGGCTTTTTAAGCTTTAGCTTCGGCTACCGCTGCTAACACTGTAACTGCCGCTCTGATTGGTCAGAACGGTCACGTGTGAGCTTTCGGCTTCTTTCGGATTCACTCGGCTCGAGCTCGGCCCGCTCTTCGCGGGGGGAGTTATGGGGGAACACAACTGCGCATGCTCCATAGCCTGTAGCGCACCTAGCAAAAGGCTAAAGCTAACGGCCATATTGGCAACGAACGCCAGTGAGCAAAAGCCATAGACGCACAGCGCCCGCCATCTTTGATCACCGGGGCTTGGTCTGAATGTCCAGTAGGTCAAAAAGTAGTGCACTCAACATTTCCCACAATGCATCTGTGAAAGTAGTGAGCATCAATGGTCACTAGAACGGTCATTACAGACACAATTCATTTCGAGAATCGAGAAAAACAGCGCGGACGGCGTCAGGTCTTTAACTGTAAACAACACGACTGAAGTAAAGATGAGAAGGAGCTGCTTAAACTCACTGTTGAGCCAGAGAATAAACAAAACACTCGTAACTGAAAGCCGTTAGCAATAAAGATGCTAACGTTAGCTGTTTACCTGAGTTTGGGCTGTAAAAGAGGAATTAAAAGAGGAATTGTCTGTTTGCGGTTAAATGTTTTGTCCAAGTTAAACCAGACTTGTATTATGATTAGTCCATAAATATGCTCGTGTCAGACAGACTTGACCAGTATTTATTACAAAAGTTCATTTTTATCAGACTTTTTTGCAGACCATTTATTTTAAAGCTTTGTGTCCCACAGTCAGCTGAAAGTATTGCACTTCGTGGTCAAAACACCAGATGAATGAGTGCGCTGACCAGTCACTGAATGGTGCAGGACTTTATAGTAATTGCGTGAATAGGGACCGAGTGTGGACATTCGGACACAGTGAACAATTTCGTCGTCCAAACAATCCAATCACAAACGGGGGGACGTAGCTGATAGATCTTTTTTTTTTTTTTTCGGCTCTATATTTACAATAAGATCTGTGATTGGTTGACTTCGCACTCGGAAAGCCCTCCCTCGAAAATTGAAACCCGGCGCTTCGTTCATTCTCTGGCCTACGCATTTCCTGGTCTCTTATGTTGCTCCGCGCCGATCCGCTCTTCGGGTGTTCATCATTGTGTTGTTCGGACGGTCTGGTTATGCAGTTTTAATCCTAGTGTTGTTGTTTTTGTGGTTGGGTTCATTGCCGTGGCCTGACGCCGGTGCCACGGGTAAATGCTTCGGTGTCGTGTTCTTGGCTAGCGCTGTGGTTGTGGGTCACCTGTTTGATGGTGGGGTTGGCTTGATGGCATTTCTCTTTGGGCTGGGTGTCTCGAGGGAGCCGTGGCGTGTGCCGGAGTCCGTTGTCTTGCCTTTTCTCTCAATTCTTGCCTTTCCTGTGACCTGTCTTGCCTCCCAATGCCTCGTCCTCCCAGTAAAAAGGACGGTTTGGGTGCTATGTCCAACTCATGGACTGAAAATCAACTAAAATGACACTTATTGGAACAAGAACAAATGTGAACAGAAACGTATTTAAAAAATGAAACTTTTTTTTTTTATAGCTAATTCTAAAAATAGATATATACATTTTATATTTTATTACTTTTGGATTCCTGCCTCTGTTTTAGTCAAGAACGAACCTGTGTGTCTTTTAGCATTTTCTTTCTGGATTAATTTCCAGTGGTGTTGTTGGTTTCTTTACAGCTAAAGTTCATTTAGTTTATTCCTCTTTTCTTTACAAATGCATTTAAAATATAACTTCTATCTGAAAAAATCTGTCTCGTCCCATCCCTATTAATCTGCAAATCTTAGAAATACATAAAAATACACTTTACCCATTAGAATAAACAAAACATTCAGTTCAATCTTGCAGGACATTTGTTGCCACATTTCCACACTCAACGTTTTCCCTGGTTAACTGCTTTTCTCTACAGTGATTGAATTATCCACACAGTCTCCAGTTTTGACCCTGTGCATACGCTCCACGCTCCAGACGGACTCCTCCTCAGCTCAGCTCTCTCGTACCGACACTGGCACAAAATCAAATGTGTAAAAAACAATGTGAGGTTCGCCCCGAGTGCCAGATGTGAGCCGGCGGGTTTTCCCTCTGCCGCTGCTGCTGCTGGGGACCAATTAGCATTAGTCATGACCGCCTTCTGCTGCCTCTTGTCTCTGCCTTTTCAAACTGGATTTATTCATTTTCACACATAAAACACAGTGGAGTGTCATTCGGTCACTTTTTGTTTCCCGAAATGAATACAGGAATGACTGAACTATGAACTTACGGACATTGTGCGTTTTTTTGCCCTCGATCTAATGTCTTGGCGTTAGCGTGAAGAGATTATTTGTGTTGGAGAGCGTAGTGCCCAACATGTGGCACAAGTGAGCTGTCTGAATTTTGTTATTTGCTTAATTCAGGAAACAGCCAGGCTTAATGCCTTTATCTAATTATATTATTGTCAAAAAATGAATTCACTCTTTAGTTAGACTTTGCATCAGTGAGATTGTGTTTTTTCCTTTCACAACATTCTGTCATATTGACCTAAAGTTACAATTAAATGATGCAATGAGAATCTTGATCTGTACGTGAAAAGTTTAAGAAACTCAAAAGCAGCGACGTGTCCTTGTTATAATCCTTTTGAATGAGACAACTGTCCATAGCCAGGCTCACAGGCTCGTCATGCCCCGGTGTGATAAACGCGGAGGGTCCTGGGACAGACGAGCGCGGGGTTGTGTACTCTTTGGTCTGGTCTCTGGTTGTGCGCAGTGCGCTCTTCATGGTCCAGGTAAAGTGCTGGGCTTTGGTCTGAACTGTGCCAGATGGTTCTGTGCTCTCTTCCTTGTGCCCTCGATGATCCAAAAAGCAAAGAAGGGACCGAGTGTTCCCGCAGCACCTCACTTTCCTGTTTTTTATCTCAGACAGAGAGCTGCATTCACACTGACACTGTCCCATGTTCACTGTCACATCTGATTATGTTTTATCTAAGTCAATATTCTTTATGTAAAAGAAAAGACACATTTTTAAACAAAGTTGTTTAAGCCTATTGTGAACATTACTTTTTTTCCTAACTGAGGTGTAGAGGGATATTCGGTCGACGTCACCTTCTTCCCTAGTGTGCATGCATCATGCAGAAAGAGCCGCTGCTTGGCTAGGGAAACTTCTTTGAATAAAACAAGCCAACAGGAAGAGAGCACCTGTTTGGATCAGGTATGAACCGGTCTGACAGACGTCTGTCTCCTGAAGCTTAAGACAGTGTTTTTCTCGCTTGTTTTTTAACCTGAATGTAACGTTTAAGGTTTGTAGGGTTGAATTTCATTCACAAATGTTGAGTTAGCAGCAGAACTTTTGTTTTCGCAAAGTGTGCTCTTGTAGTTAGCTGACAACTTTTTCAACTTTTTTCCACTGTTTGTGTTTATGAGTGCTTGGAGAGAGACACTAGTGGCCAACAGAGGAAAAACTAAGACCAGCGTCAGCACTGGGGGGAAAATAGGGCCCTTTATCTTTATGAACTCCTAAAAATACATTGAATCAGTAATATTGTTATTTACTGAAAAGCCATGTTTTCTTTAGCAAAATCATAGAAAAGTAGTTTGTTCTTGTGAAGCTTAACATAATGAAAAACATCAGAATTGTGATCCATCTATGAAGACAAGACAAGAATCAAACCGTAGCTAAACAAAATCATCCCTTCTTCAGGGACAATATTTACTTCTGGACGTCTGTAAACTGTAAATTATCCAACAACGTCTGAGTTTTCATTTACAGATTCACACAAGATGATAATGAATGCTTGTTTTACTTTTGATTTTATGGATTTTATTCTGAAATGGCGACAGACACGCCTTGATTTATGACAACAACCTTTTGCTTCATTCATGACTTGAGTGTTTTGTGTTTTATCATGAATGACCTGAGCTGTAGCAACGTAAATGTCAGCGTCTTTGTCTTTTAATCCATGAAGTCCACACTTTGGCTATTTTACGCTAGGGTTTTTTGTAACATATTGACATATTTAAGGTGTGAAAACGTGTTTGCACCTCAGTATTTTCAAAATCCTGAGTGTTTGTGCCATATTCTAATCCAGCCGCTTCTGCTTGCTTCCAGTTGGAGAATTACGACCCAAATCCGGTGTAGCAGACGATCTAATTGTAAAACGTTAGGTAAATGCTGAGCAGATGCCCTCGGCCCCCTCTCTGTCTGCTGTTTAGAGGAACATTTGGTCTGGTTGTGGTGTTACAGTGGATCCACACGGAGAGGCTGCCGCGTGCCAAGTGCCTGCCGCGATAGAAATGACCCCAATCTCAAAGAAGAGTGTTTGTGCAGCAGACAAAAGGCTTTCTTTGCTCTGCGTGTGGGCAGGCTGGCCTCACCAAATCCTAATGCCGTTTGTGTTCTTGAACCTGAAATTTTGGCAGCTCTTTTGGCGTAATTATGCATCTGGTAATGGCAGAAGGAGAGAGGAACGTACGCAGCAGGAGGTGGAGGAGGGAGTCAGGTTAATGTTGTGATCTTTGAGCCATTTTAGCAGAAAAAAAAAAAAAAAACATTAGAGAACGTGAGTGTTATAATGTGGATAATGTCCAAAAAGTGAGAAAAGAAAGTGTCAACACACTTTTCTTTGACTTTGAATTGAACTTTCTCTAAATTCATTAAGGATAAGGCACTTGTCATGGATTGCGTATAATAGCACGCCATGACAAATTGTGTGTCACGCCCTCTGCCTGTTTTGGCGCGCAATTACACGGCCATTTTTTTTTTTGGCGTTGTCTGGACATGCGATGTGGTTGAGGACAAACGGGAGGTTTTTGAAAGGATTAACGACTACGTTATAGATCTGAAGCTGCAAAAATGGGTAAGTTTAGGTTTGGGGCTTGGAGTTGGTTGAATTTAGGATTAGGATAGTGTTAGTCTTCATGAATAATAACACCTGTTAACATTCACCATTGAAATGAATGAGGACAGAAACGCGTGAAATACACACGGAAAAAATAGAAGTTGCGTGGTATTGACACACTGTTTACAAAAGCGTGGTAGTGACATGCTTATCCATGAGAACAGGCTGGGCGCTTGACAGCCAACCTCCATGTGGCATGAGAAGACCCCTCACATGACTTACCTTTATCCTAACATGCTAATTCCACATACTGCAAATCCGCTGCGCTGCACTGCACCACGACCTTCGCAGCAGTTGTGCAATCTTTAAAATAAATGAAGTAAAATCTTTAACCCTTTTTTAAAACCTACCCGTTCTTCTAAACGTAATCATCGTTCCTCCAGACCTGACTATTGTGCATTTACCAGAACCACCCATTATTTCTTGTAATAAGACAGTTGTAATGAGCTGAGGGCTCATTTACTTGACAGTTTAGGCGGTAGGACTTCCGACTTCGTCAGAGGTGACTCTGGTGTTGTGACCTCTAGAATATTCCCAGACTATTATATTACATTCTTATATTACATTTATTCCTATTCTTATCTCAATTATAGTACAACTGTCTTATTAAAGAAAAAAGAAAGTTAAGATTACGAAGCAGACAGAATGGTAAATGCTCTCTATAGAGAGATTTCACTTTCCGCCTACTGCACATGCGTTATGCAGGAAGAGCTCCTCTCTATCTGGTTACATGGGGAAACTTCTTTGAAAAAAACTCGAAACTGGACGAGAGCAGCTGTTTTATTCAGGTCTGAACCGGTCTGACAGACGTCTGTCTCCTGAAGCTTGAGACTGTGTTTTTCTCTCCGTTTTTAAGTCGAATTTCTTTCACAAAGGTTGATTTAGCAGCAAAACTTAAGTTTTCTCACAGAGATAAACTCTTGTAGTAGCTGAAAACAGTGTTTTTTCGACGTGTCTCCACTGTTTGTGTCTATGTGCAGCGGCTCTTTTTTACAGGCAGGTGCGCCAGCACTGCCCGTGTTGATAAACCAAACTTTATATTCACTCTATATTGTGCTTTTCCACCTTAGGCACTCAAGGCACAATGAATTTTGCAAATAAGTTTCAACACAGCCTTCGCCTATCATGTTTTTCCTATTTGATGTAATTTTGGCTAAGTTTTCACACAAAGTGAATTATTTCTGAAAACCTTACTAATCACAGCTCTTTTGTTTTATATGCAGTATTACAATAGCCGTTTTGAGCCTTACTGACTGCACAGAGCGTTCTATTCCAGTCCCACTAGAACAGCTTTGTACCGAGTGCATTCTGTTACCACATGCTCTTCTGTGCCATCATGACTGCATAACATTAACACGTGGAGACTAAATATTACTGAAGTGCCAAAGCGAACCCTCTGAGCGAACGTCTCGGCTCCGTATGCTCAGCCACAACTATATTTGGACCGACTTCAAACCCTGGCACAATCATTAGTCAAGACTGTGGCCAGCTGTTCCTAATGGCGACGAGTTTGGGGCTTGTTTAGTGCATATATTAAAACGGCAGGTGGATTTTTTTTTTTTTTTATTAATGTATTCTCCTCCGTCAAGAGTAGAGCGATGTCACAGCTCATTTACTCGGCACAGCTTCAGGTCACACGGAGATGTTGTGACAGATGTTTCATTACCTTCACAATAAAGTGTCACTACACTGGCATCTTCTCTATTACAGAGAATATTAGATTCCTGATGCAGAGGAGCCGTGTGGCGGAGAACGTCAACTTCAGGTGTAAATGTGCCAAAGTGTTGGAAATATAAAATGTGTTTGAGTGTGTTTGCATGTATTCGGTGGAAGTTTTGTTTAAATTCACATGGATAGAAAAAGAAAAACTTAATCTAGAGGTAGTTATCAAAACCCAGTGCCCATTTTTATATCATTCTGTCTAATCAAATATAATATCATTTCCACTCTGGATGAACATGCATACAAATGGGCAGTAGCCAAGTGTCCATCAAGTTCCTGTAAAGCATGAACATGAAAACATGTGACCTGTCCAGCCAGACGGATAATCTCACGATATTTGTGCCGATTGAGGGGGTTTGGTTATTGCAATGATGACAGGAAGTATCACTTGATGTGTCTGCTGCGTTTGATTCTGTTTTAGCAGAAATACAGAGTTTTCTTTTTGAAAGAAGAGCAGAGAGGTGTGTGTGACATTTGTTTGTCCCACGCTCACATTGGATACACCATTACGATTTGTTGCTGTGATTGGTTAAGCACAAACAAATAAGGCCACACACCCAATCAGCTCGACGTATTTCATAAAACGTCACCTTTTCCACAACGCTTTCAGCGAGTCAAGTTCCAGATGGAGACTGTGAAAGAACTAGGGCTGTCAAATTAGTGCATTAATTGAGATTAATTAATTACAGATATATTAATCGACTTAATTTTTTAAGCACATTAATCTATTTTGAAATCTTTAACTGGTGACGAGTAACAACGAGACAAAAGTAAAGAAGCAGGCGAAAGTTATTGGACTGATGAACGGGAATTTTATTCAAAAACTTCCTAAACTCTTCGTTTTTTGCAATATATTAAAATTTCCATCTGCAACAATAATGTAAAAAATTGAATTGGATAAACACAAAACAGAAACCCATCAGTTCTATGTTTTTCTCATCAGTTTTTAGGTGAGATCAAAATTAGATTAATTAATTATGAACTGTAATTAATTAATCAATCTATCTATTTTTTAATCGCTTGACAGCACTAGAAAGAACTCAAATCAACACAGATCCATCTGGTGTGAGCCAGGTTAGAAAATATGGGCTTCGTTGAAAGTAAAAACATGGGCTTGATTTTTTTTTTTTTAAGGCAAAGAAAATCGGTATTTGTGGTTACAGTAAACATGGACATGCAGTAATGAACAAATTAATGAAAAATTGTAACAACTTGGCAAAAATCCATATTTTTTCACCTTTCGTTTGTTGCCTGATGTTTAAATTTGGTTTAGGGGGCAGAACTGTTAAAAAGAGTTGGAGCAGTAGCTGCATTGTCTCTTGACATGTGAGTGACACATGAATGTGTCTTGTGTCGTCACGCACATACAGTATGTGTGACCACAGAGCTTGGTGCAAGCACCTGTGAGTCTTTACAGCAGATTCAGTGGAAGCAACAGGTGATATCACACCAAAAGAGACAGGACTATGTACTGGTAGCCAAAAATAAGCTCTTTTGATTGGACAAGGATTTTTTTTTTACTTTTCATCAACTTATCAACAAACTCACACATTTTTTCCCTATTTGTTGGCCGTGTGTCATGTGTAACGACACACGGCCACACTGCCTCTGTGTATAACTCTGAACTGAATTCTACAAAATATCAATCGGGAAAGGACAGACACTGGAAATTAGCAGGATTTTCAAGTTAAGATTCATTATTCTGCAAAAACGCTGCAATGTGATTGGTTTGCTGCTGTGCTGTGATTGGTCCGGCTCATCGTGGGCGTCTCTACGGTGGGGATGAATCCAGAAATATTGTGAGAATCCATCTGGAAGAGCTCTGCAGTAACTAAATTATTTAATATGACAATTTTCCAAAGAAAAACAAGCCTTTTTATCTTAATCTACAGAAAAGTGACACTTAGAATCCATTTGTAAAGTACTTGTTTATCTGCCGTCTTTGTTCCAACCTAATTCTCATTCTACACGAGCCATCAATCACACCTCCAATCATAATTACCTCCTCGTCGCCCCAGTCGGACAGGTAAAGTGAAGTAGCTCTCGTGAACATCATTTTTCTCGCATTCTTCCAGCCGCGGCGCAATCAGGGCTCAGCGGGAAGCTCCGGAATAGCATCCAATTCCCCCTCCTGCTTCCTTTTGTTTAGCGCTGGGAAAAAAAAGGACCTAACGTGAAGAGTGTCTGGAGTGGAGTGGGGCCGGGGCAGCGTGCAGCAGACGATAACCTCTCCGACTGTGTCTAAGTGCTCAGCGGGAGTCGGGAGGATTGATTACAGCAGCCATCAGTCGTAGAGAGAGATAATGTCCCTGCTTTTAATCATGCATTGTGCTTCTGCTTCTGGTACAAGGATCAGATTATCTTCAGTAGCTTCATCACTGTCTCGTTGGGGAAGTCGCGTCGGATTGGTCTCCCGAGTTTATGCGCTTGTGTCCTTTGTGTTGTTTGAGTTTTACACTGATCGACTGTTAATCGTGTTTACAGAAGGGAATCTCATGTTTGTTTGTCTCTTATTTAAAGGTTTGGTAGCTGGTTTTCACGCTGTAAATATGATTGAGGTTTAAATCAGACAACTTCCTCTCGTAAACTTTTTGACAAATGGTTAATGTTGACATGTATTCATCTTTTGTTGCAATTATGGCTTATAAACTTCTATTTTCAATCAAAATCAAACTAGAGAGGATCAAGAGAAACTCAGCCAATCAGACTGCAGCGTTCAGCTCCTGATGAGAACTTAAATTCTTTATTATTCAGTTGGTACAAAGATTTGATAGACTATTGTATATTATGTGCGTTTTGTGGTGTTCTTGAGTCTGCATTATGCACTAGATCTGTCTAATACACGGCTCCTTATTGTTTAATCCTTACTTATCCATTTGGAACCTCCTCCGCTGAAAGCGCATAGAAAAAAAGGTGGGACATTTACCCCAGGCTCACACTGCATCCAGTCCAACTCGAGTCTTTACTTAACTTGAAAAGTCCGAGAGTGGCTCACACGGCGTACAGTCCAGTCCGGTGTCTCCGGTACGGCCAATCCGGCGCTCCGAATCCGTTTCGTTTGTTTCAAATTTTGGCTGGACGCCGGAGCGCACCGGAGCCCTTTTTGATGAAGTTGTGAAAACAACACACGATATAGGCTACAGGAAACCAAGCGAGCGTGGGTAAAGTGAATCCGGTAGTTTCAAAATAAAATCATTACGTTACCGCTAATACAAAATACGACGTTTACACGATTATGTAACACATAAAATGTAAATAAACCTCCCGTACTTACCCATTGTGCGGCGAAAAATCCAACAGAAAATCAACTGACGTGAAACAAGCCCAAAACTCGGTGCATGTTCTTTGTTTACCTATACATGTGCTCAGCAAAAGAGGAGAGAGAGAAAAAA
Organism: Mugilogobius chulae; assembly: GCA_038363315.1. Lineage (NCBI taxonomy): Eukaryota > Metazoa > Chordata > Actinopteri > Gobiiformes > Gobiidae > Mugilogobius > Mugilogobius chulae. Next base: position 17,537,190 of record CM076411.1, on the reverse strand, counting down.
AGTGCTCAGCGATCGCGTATTCTCCCACGTTGAGCGTGAACCTCTGTGAGTTTGGGGTCACGCGAGGTCGGCAGCAGAGCCTGTGGCTGTAGCAGGACAGCAAACCACCGGAGCTAATGTGAGTCACCCACCGTAGCAAGACCGGTCCGGTGACTGCACCGGAGTTGGACTGGAGACAGTGTGAGCCCGGGGTTAGGCTATGGTCACAATGACCCATATGAATACATTGTTCGTACAAATCTCACAGGTCGTACGAAATCTGGAGATCGTATGACGATTGTGGAAGAGAGACTGTTTTCCTACAGTTTTCTTACAACAGACTGTCAGCTCTCACCAACAGCGTACGGCCTTCTTGGGGAAATGAAGCCGTAGAGCAGTCGTGTGTGAGCCCTAAAGCTTCTGTAATGCATTTTTACACTAATCCTACCTGTATTTTGTATCGCCTGGGAGCTGTGCGATCTTCCTACGTCTAACTCTGTCCTTTCTCAAGTTATTAAACCTTTCATAAACCATTTATTATCAGAATTATATCAATAACCTGATAGCACATCTGCAAAACCAGTATATGCTTATATTCTGTGTAGGCTTCGTCTGCTAATGTGTTAATCTATTCTGGTGTTTGCCTCTTTCACTCAAAACATCTTTCATTCTCACAAAGTTAAGCCTGCGTAAAAACAGTGTTCTGTGTTTCTTACCTGCGTAGTGTTAGAGGAGGAGACACAACGTCCCTGGTTGTTGAAGATTTGTATAGTTCATAGACATTGGTGTGTACAAAATAAGAAAGTGTGTTTCAGGTACTCTCCATTTTCCCCACGCGCTCCAGGTTCATGGTCTTCCTCATAAATCCCTGGTACGAGCCAAAATCTCAAGAGAGGCACACTCTCAGTCGCTTGGACCATAAAGCTGCTTGTCTGTTCCACTTTCACTGTCCTGCACAAACAAGCTGCATTGCAATGGCGTATCCAATGTGCGCGTGGATTAGAACAAGTGTCACTTTTAAAGGGACTGTACCTGGTTTTTGCATTGTTAGAATGTAAACAAACAGAAATAATTTATTTAAGACTTCCTACTTCAGTCTACATGTTTTGCCAACTTAGCTAATGCATTCTGAGCTTCAGAATTGTTCATCATGATAAGTTTTAATGTTTTTACACAGCTGTTTGTGGCGAGGTGAGTCACTATGCTGACAACAGTTAGCCACAATGCTAAATACAGAAAAAGTTGGACACAAACGGGATTTTATTAGACACAGACAGGACATTGCGGACTAATTTCCACCTGAACACATTAACAAGATATCAGTGCTAGGGGAAATTATTTTCAAGTTATTTTGTTGCAAAGAAATCGAGTATAGTCCCTTTAAATCCAAAAGGAAACCCACTGTATTTCTGCTAAAGCAGAATCAATAGCCTCACAAATATATAGTTCATCTGTAAGAGTCACCATTTTTGTTTTGTTTGATTCAGGCGCTACACGCTGTTGTCTTTGCTAACAAAATGTGTACCTGGGCCCAGAATTTGGCGCTATGCCTCTGCCACTCACAGTTGAAACACATGCTTTGCAGTCCAAGGAAAAAACCCAAGTCAGTTTAAGTCTATTTGGGTAAAAAGTTGGACAGTGTGCCTTTAATAACAGTGCATAAAGCTTCAGTGATACATATTTCTGACATCACATATTAGGGACTTTCAGAACAGTTCTTTCTGGGCCTCAAAGATGTGTTTTTCATGAGGAAGCAATATTAAAAAACTCAAAAAAATCTGATTTTTTTAGAAGTCTAAAAACATCCCATACACTCCCTGGTATGTACCTGCATCCCCCTCATTGGCCCCTACACCCCTGCTTGGGAAACACTATTTTACAAAGCGTAGTGGACCTCCCTTTGGCGCCGAACACAATCATCTCTCAATAAGCCTATATTTATTCACAATCCACCTGAGAGTTTGAGAAGCGTGACACTATACCTCCCAGACACACACCACCTTCATCCCTCTGCTTCGCTCAAACACTTCCGCGGATAAATTAAGATCGGGAGATGAGTTGTTTTGCGGAGGAAGCTGGTTTCACACTTCTCCGTGCCTCGGGCGAGCATCTCTAATCCACTGCTTTTGTTCTGTTTGACACGGGCAGAATGGACCAGACCGGCTCGGCGTTTTGCTCGGCTCATGTCGGGGCCTCTGCGATGGGAACATTTGTAACAGAGCCGTGTCTTTTATTTGCCTCATAAAAGAAGTGCGGCCTCAGGCGAAAAACAAACTCCTGTGTGTGGGTTATGTTTCTATCACGGCTCCGCAATAAATTGAAAATGTAACTTTGTGTGTGTTATCGGCGACGGCTGTGATGGCGGGGACAAGGCTGGGACAAGAAATGGTGTTGTGGAGATTAGCTTTTGCTGTCTGGAATGCTTTGATTCAGACTGTAGGGTTTTCGGAACAGACTGTTTACTTGGTTGAGCTGTTTTTGCACCAATAGGCAAATTATATATATTTTTAAGTTATGATGAAATATTTTGGATATACAGTATTACACTAAAGGACACATGCAAAGACAGTTGTGAAGAACAAACTCCATGACAGTCTGTATGTTGTGTTTTATTCAAAAGCTTTCTATCCATCTTATTTCGCCTGCCCACTTTTTCTACTGTTCCATACATCACTGGGAAACGGACTTCCGATCAGCTCCTCCCTCGCTCGTTTCATTGACATAACCTGCTGAGAAGACTTGCAAAAAAATATTTCAGGTAATTTTTCCAAATATGCTATGGTCATGTGCACCAACAAATAAACAAGCCATATTATCTCTGGGTCGCCATAACTAGTGTTCCCCGGCCGCAACACTGGTGTTTTCCGGCTGCACACTGGCGTTCTCTGGCCGCTGTAGGTATAATATTTGCTCGGGCTGCAAAATCTACTCGGGCAAGGGTTGATGACGTCACTGAGATAGTTAAACAGTTTTTTCGGCTAATAAAATTAATTTATTGACATTAAAATACTATTTTAACGTATATTTTAAATTAGTGTGCTATTTTAATTTATTCAATTTTTATTTTTTCAAAAATCTACATTTTAAAATTAATTATTATAGCATGAAATTAGTGTTCTGTTCAGAGACAGTTGAGCAGAACTTCGAGTTAAAAATGCTGTTATCATTACCTACAATTTATTGATAAATAATTGTCCTAACCCTTGAAAACGTGCCTAATTTATCTGTATTACATACGAACAAAGTGTATTTTTGTCTAGAATTTAATTTATCGGCATTAGTAACAACTAAAATGTATTTTTTAAAAGCCGTTTCATGTTTTTGGCGCTGCTGCAGTTTATAAAGAGTCCACTAGATGTCACTGTGTACAAGTATTTGTCTTTGCTGATTGACGAGAAATGCCGATTTCAATGATTAAAGATCAAAATTATTTAAGATTTATTGAATGGATGTCGTAATTTTGTTTAAAATTATGCTATTACAATGATTAAAATACAATAACCACTACTCTATGTACAACCAATCAGAGCGCACGCATGACGTCTCGCTTATGCTAACGTGGTGCTACCAAGCTAGCGAAATATAATATTTTTAAAGTTCGGTTTTTATATAACAAAGCTAAATTATGCTAACACTGATCATAAACAGCAAGTAAAATATCAATTTTCTTGAGAATAAGCTCAAATATAGTTCGTTGTCGTCATGAAAGTGCGACCCAAGTAGATTTTGCAGCCCGAACAAATATTGTACCTACACCGCACCCTGGTGTTTTCTGGTCATGCACTGGTGTTCCCGGCAGCGCACTGGTGTTCCCCGGCCGCACACTGGTGTTCCCCGGCCGCGCACTGGTGTTTTCTGGCCACGCACTGGTGTTCCCCGGCCGCGCACTGGTGTTCCCCGGCGCGCACTGGAGTTCCCCGGCCGCGCACTGGTGTTCCCCGGCCGCGCACTGGGTTTCCCGCCGCGCACTGGTGTTCCCCGGCCGCGCACTGGTGTTCCCGGCCGCGCACTGGTGTTCCCCGGCCGCGCACTGGTGTTCCCCGGCAGCGCACTGGTGTTCCCCGGCAGCGCACTGGCGTTCCCCGCAGCGCACTGGAGTTCCCCGGCCGCGCACTGGTGTTCCCCGGCAGCGCACTGGTGTTCCCCGGCCGCGCACTGGTGTTCCCCGGCGCGCACTGGTGTTCCCCGGCCGCGCACTGGTGTTCCCCGGCCGCGCACTGGTGTTCCCCCGGTCCGCGCACTGGTGTTCCCCGGCCGCGTCGCTGGTGTTTTCTGGCCGCGCACTGGTGTTCCCCGGGCCGCGCACTGGTGTTCCCCGGCCGCGCACTGGTGTTTTCCGGCCACGCACTGGTGTTCCCCGGCCGCGCACTGGAGTTCCCCGGCAGCGCACTGGTGTTCCCCGGCCGCACACTGGTGTTCACAGCAGTGATACAGGTGTTTTATTCAGGCTATTTGAAATGAGAAAAACGTGAGGGTGTTCTATGTCTCAGTTGTAATATGCATTGTTGGAAACTACACTATGTTAATGACTTGAGACTTGACTTAATCGACTTGGACTTGTAGCCTACTGTTTTTTAAACATGATCATTTATTTAAAGGGGCACTGTGTAAGAAAAATAAATAAATAAAGTGGTTTAAGTAATGTCCACTTTTGAACACCAGGGGGAGCATTTCCAGTGCAGTTTGCCTAACTACCATAGTGACATCTAGCGTCAATATTCACATTCCGGCCCGTAATAAAACATTTCAAATACGTATAAATGTATCACAATTGATGTGGAGTGGTTAACAGTGCTCTCTTAAGTATTCATGTTGTAAAGAATAAATATGATTTAAATGTTTGTGGACTATATGTGATCATTAAAATTCCTCTCAATTTTGCACAGCGCCCCTTTAAAGATGCATTTGAAAATATTGGTCATTTGATGCATAGATTTGAAAAGTCATGAAACTCAGTAGAGGACTTGACTTGTTTCTTTATAACATGGCACGTGACTTGTCTCTTTTTATCTTTAAAAGGAACCCCGAGAATTTTTTAATGTTTGTTTTCGAGTTTTCCTTATATCATCAAAGATATAAATACACACAAAAATAATCTGAAAAATCTACCGTTTTATTAAACTTTTACGAAATATATTTTCACGGAAGACGCCATCATTGTTTACAACGCAGTGCATTATGGGTAGTATGACGTCGAATCGTGTAACTACGAGGAAAGTTATGAAAGCTTACCGCATTCTCCTTGTTTCCTCCCGAGACGAAATCACAACCAAAAGCCACTCAATGTACCATTTTACAATGTGTTGTCGACGAAAAACTACTGACGCTCCTGTTAACCAGATCAACGGCAACTGTTGCAGCTGTTGCAGCGTCTCACGACTGACGCTCACTGCGCCAGTGCGCCACACGATTCTGCGTCATCACCTCAAGATGGCGGCGCCCGTAATATCAGGAAGTTGTTGTAAACATAACAATTTTACGTCAAACGGCGAATATTTGTTTACTTTAAGTTCTACTTTTTAGTAAGTATACCTACGCGAAGTATTTTCGATCTATTTATGTAAATATTCGGGGTTCCTTTTAAACTTGACTTGGTCTCTTTTTGACTTGGGACTTGACTTGTCTCTCTTTTTTAATACAGAGAGACACAAATACTTTTAGAAAAAGACAAAATGGATGTTCTGAATCTTCACTGGTCTTGGTCTTGACTTGGACTCTCTGGTCTTGGAAAAGTCTTGCTCTCAGGAGGACCCAAGTCTTGTTTCACTCTCAACCCTCAGTGCTCTTGGTCTTAATCAAGACTCTGTGATCTCTTGGTCTTGATTAGTCCGGTCTTGACTACTACACAACATGTCAAGACTTTCAGAGATTAGTAAATATAACAAGAACCGTTGCATATTTGGCTCTTTCCATCCTCCCTTTTCCTCTCCTCTGGTTAATGTCTAACAGGCAGCTCATTGGCTCGCTGCAGGGGCTTTATACGACCTTTACGACCTTCTCAGCTTATTATTTACGTTGTCAAAGCTCGGCGTGGCACTGGCTGACCTGCTCTGTGCTTATGGTGCACACACAGGCAGACGGCACAAACAAAGAGGATGATGGGTAAGAGGGGAGGGAAGGGAAGAGGGGGACGGAGAGATGCTTTGTTAATGTGTGCGCAGTGTAAATAGTAGCATGTGTTGTTTGCATTTGATATGAGAAAAAAAAACATGTATTAAAGACTGTATTAACTAAACATTTGTCTGATTTGAGGAGGTTTATACTTGTTTTTTGACCAGTAAACATGACATACTGTGTGAGGTAATCCACAGCTGTTACCTAGCAACCATAATGTAGGCTAAACAAGGGCCAAAATCCACACTGTAAAAAGTAGCAGGGTACATTAGCTTAAAAATCCAAGTGCAATTTCTCTCTCTCCTCTCTCTCCCTCTCCATCTCTTTCCCCCATCTCTCTTTCTTGCTTCCCTGCCCCATCTCTCTTACTCACTCTCTCTCTCTCTTCTATCTACAGTATCTGTCTCTCCTCTTCCCCCCTCTTTTTTTCTCTCCCACTCTTTGCCCCTCTCTCTTCCTCTCTCTCCTTTCTCTCTCTCACCTTCTTTCTCTCCTTTTCTATCCTCTCCACCTCCTTTTTATCGTTCTCCCTTCTACTCTCTCACTTTTTAATCATCTCTCCATCTTTCTCTCTTCTGCCTAGTCTCTCTTCCTCTCACTTTTCTCTTTACCTCTCCTCTCTCTCTTTCTTTCCTTTGTCTCTCTGTATCTTCCTTTCTCACCAAAAATGCTGCTGAAGTTCTGATTGTCCCTGATCTGTGACGTCATAGATAGACTTCTGAGATATTCCGCTCTGTTTTTAAGTCTGTAAATCGTCCAGACTTGTTTTAAGCATTTCTGCAGGATTAGCATATCAGGAAAGATTGGTTTGATTGCATAACCTCTCTTCACGCACACTTTAAATATTAGTGGTGGATTCCTGTATTGAGCTGCTGTTTAGTGATTGGTTCTTTGAATAACTGTTACGTTCCCATGACAAACTCTCTCTCTATCTCTACTTTGAACCTGTCCCAAGCCTGGACAAAAGAAAAGCATCTGGTGTGGTACACGTGCCAAATGAATGTGCTCATCGTAGGGCTGGAGGAGAAGACAAGAAAGGACAAGCCAACACGTTTGGCAGCGGTTTTCTCTCGTGCACCATATGTTCTCATCAGGGCTTCAGATTGTAGGTCAGGATTCAAATGTGGGTCAGAGTGAGGTCAGACAAAGGGCATCTTAAAACATACACAGCAGGGCTATTTAAAGACATCTTTCTTCTTGTTGTCTGTTGGTTTCAGTGTTGTTCTTTCAAATGTTTTTTCCGTGGTATATGTACAGCTGAGCACTTTAAATTGCTCTATGGATAAAGTTGGATTGAATTGGAAACGTTAGCTCATGTTTTACAGATCCATTCTCGATCATTAAGTTGTTTGCTTTAACATAAGATTTTCGCACTGTCAGGACTTTTGGTTGTTGGTGTGACTTTTTTAGCGCCTGCCCCCTTCTGTGGCATGTTCTCACATAAGAAGATCCAGGAGCAATTGAAATCAATGTAGGACCATTTTAGCTTTTGATCTGAGGTCATTACTTTTCTCTTGGACCCAGAACTTTTCGATGACGTAGCGACTTTGTTAGTGATGTGGTTGGTGCATTGTATCTCTTGTATTCTATCTGGATGTATTTCTTAAAAAAATAACCACTTAAGAGTTTGGTGTTGGCGATGATGACAGCTATTCTAACCCAAAAAACACCACACACCCCATCTGGAGGTGGAGCCAACCCCACGCTCTGCTCTCCACAACATGTTTTCATGGATTTCTTATCTATATTACACCATGAAAACCAAATAGCGGGTCATGACTCATGAGGACTCTTCTTTTCTTGGTGAGTTTATTACGCAGAGTTGAGCAGACACACTGGGAAAAGCACTCTGGGCTTGGAGTTGGTTAGATCAGGATTAGGTCATTGTTAACCCTTTAGGCGCCAGAGTTTTTCAGTTGAAAAACAGTTCTGTAAATATAAAATCTTAAAACTTTCACAAGGAGATTCAAGACTAATATTTGTCTGTAACAGTTTATAAAACCACTGGTACCGACTTGTGTTTGGTATTTTTTGAGCTTCTTAAGCGTATCAAAAACAGATAATCTGAAGTCTGAATACAGAGAGGCTGAACAGGGTTGGTGCAGAATTGCTGCTTTGGCGATTAAAAGGTTATTATTCATAAATAACAACACACAAACAACAGAAAATTGCGTTCATATGACACACTGTTGATATTGTGTTGCACTGACGCACATTTTCATGAGACCAGGCTGGCACCAACTAGTGCCTATACTCAATGTCATTTCACACCAGCTCGAGGTCAGGCATCACCAGACTGCAGACGGTTCCCAAAAAGCAGGAAGTACAGTCGTCTAATCAGAGAGCAGGAGAAGAATGATGCGTTAGCCAGAACCAACCTGAGTTGTACATGTTCTGCTCCTTTGACCTTGGGTCAAATATTCACTTTTAATAATTTTGTACCCTAATTTGCAAGTTTACCACAGCGAAACAGCAACAATCACTGACACACAGTCATGCTCTGCTTCCTGGATGACAAAACAACCAAAAAGCAGTGATTTGGTTAGGTCAAAAAAGTCTCAACCTCCTGTGAATGAACCTCAATGCTGCGATGTCAGACGGTTTCCACAAAGAGAAATGAAACCGGCATGCATCAGGCAACAGTGAGACCAGTCTGATCTTTCAGCTTCACCTGCTGCTGCGTTAAGAGTGGTCACTGAATCTCCCAGTTCTCTTTTTCTCTTTCGGGCAATGCCAATGCATCAAGCAAATGTTCCTTGATGGAAGATTGTGTTCCCAAAGCTTGGTTCTTGGTACCTTCATGCGTGAGAACACCTCCTTGACTTGATTCATGTTGACTAACCCTCCAACATGCCTTTCATTTCAAACCTGTTCCCACACTTACACGATTTCCTCACTTCAGCTTGTTTAATCCTTCACAACAATGAGTTCAGACTTTCTTTTTTACAACTTCCTAAACGCAAAATACCTCTTCACGCTCACCTTATCATTTCCCTTGACTTAATTCAGCCTCCATCAGCATATTGAATCACTCCACAATCCAATTTGGTCCTGGATTATGACATTTTTCCAACAGGTTTTCTTCATTTCCTCATCACAAAGTTAATCAGCACGCTCAAGGTTAACGACACGAGCCGAGTGAGAGATTCAGCCGCGCGTCGTTAATCTGTGCGCTTAACTTTTTTCGTGTGAGTTTTGTGTAAAATGAAGTCGCAGGGAATCAAATTAGTGTAAAAAGGCGCGCTCGGGCGTGCGAATAACCGATAGATTAGGTGTGGAGAGCTGGGTGATAACTGTAATTGGCATTTTGGAGAGAGAGAGGGAAAGATGCTGTGAGGAGTAATGGCGCTGTCCGTGGTGCTGACTGTGGAGAATCGCGTGGCCAGTGTTACGGAACCGGGCTGTGTGTGAAAAGGAAAGGCAGGATGAATGAAAGTGCCGACGGAGGGACTTTTAGCGGGGCAAAAAAGGACGACACAAATAAGCTCAAAGTGTCCGTTCGGTGCACTTATTTCCACAATAATGGCTCCGGGTAAACGATCGGAGCTGGAGCGTGGAGATGCAGATGGTTTTGGAGGGAGGAAAGAGATCGTGTTTGTTAAGGGTTATTGTAATTCAAAGCGTTTTAGAGTGAAGTTGGTGTCAGGAAGAGAGATTCTTTTGTTAGTTCAATGGTTTGTAAAAAGGCATACGTGTACATGTTTGTTTGCCTTTTGTCTTATTTGCATTGCATATTTATTACCTCAGGACGTCTGTAAACTTTAAATGCATGAGCGTGTTTGTTTTTGTAAATATGCACTAGGGCAGGGGTGCTTTAAGTCTGAGCACTGCCCGAAGATCTACCTAGAAATTTACATGATTTTATTTGTTAGCAATGTTGAAAAAATGTATTTTAGACTAGTCTTTATTGATAGTACTGTTAAAAACATATTTTCTATGTGTGTCTAAGTGTTGATAATTTCTAATCATTCAAATGGTTTAAATAATGTGATGTAAAATGCAAGATTAGGCTAAGGGTTAAATGTGTGTTTGAAGTAAATCTACATTCCAATGGACTGGTTAACAGTTGACTTCTGAAGCGTCACAGACTGATGATATTGCTTAGGTTTTCCAATTGGCAAGGGCTAAGTTGAGACTGTGAGCCTTCAAGTCAGAGTCTGAGTCTTGGATGAGATCATCGGGTGGACATTCTGAGAAGAGACAAGCGACAACCAAAAATGGTGAGAACCGAAGACTGGGAACCAATCAGCTTAAAGATGCTAAAAGAGGTTTAAATCGTGAAGAAATGTTTTTGTAACATTGCGTGTTTTCCCTTACAATTCAAAGTAAATCTTATTCTAATTTGAATCTTTTGAGTCTTGGTTGTTTTACTAAACAGGGATTACAGTTGAGGAAAATCATTTTTTCCTCTAACAGACCTGTAGAATCACAATTATTTATATATATATATATTTTTTTTAAGCCAATGTAGACACTTGTAGGTCTCATTGGATGTACAACATGTCACGACTCCAGTTGGACAAAGTGTTTTGTGGAGCTGTGAATATTTAAAATGGGGAAAAAAGGCCTGGCAGGGAAGGAAGATGAAAGCCAGAATAAGGCTGGCACTGAAAGAGTTAAGAAGATTTTTCTGTGTGATTTGACCATGATTCACGACTATTATGATAAACTGACTCTATTTACTCGAGCTCTTGCAGTTGTTGTCAGGCCTGTGCTTTCAAGGGGCCAGGACGCACCAGTACTCACTTCTAAAAATGGGTCAGCTTGTTCTCTCTGTGGTTTGAACAGTAAAAAGACTCTACTCCTCTCTCCACAGAGCTGGCACATGCTCAGTCTTATTTACACAGAGCCACAGATTTATCCAAGAAGAGAAGTGTAACCTCACTCCTAAGACTTTTTATGAGGTCAAGAATGATTATGTATTTGTGTTATTGTCTTGTAACCTGATTTCAATCATCTCTTCTGTCCACGTGACCTGTAATAAAACCTGCCCTTGCTCTGGACAGTTATAACTTCAGATTAAATTGTGCTATAAAACCGTGACTGTGATGTTTTACCACTGATTAAAGGGAAATGCACACTGAGCTCATGGGGAGATGGGCAGTAAAATGAAGAGTACAGGAGGGTAGAGGTGTTAAGTCTGAACAGCTGATGTAATGTCTTTTTTCAGGGGAGATAAGAGACAAACATTACTGGACATGTTTTTAGTGGTAGGGGAAACTGGAGCACCTGTAGGGACGTCTGTTTCAATCATAGATCTTTTATTCCTTGTGGTGATGATGTGGGTCTCTCTGATGCACGTGCTGACTTTGTCTACAGTCAAATACATGATGCAGTTTCACAGATTCACCAGCAGAGGGGGGATAGTGTGAGCACAAGGACACAGAGGAGGTCACATGACCAGAAAACACATGTGGTCTTTGTTGACATAACCCAGCACAGTGTTTCCCAGCCATTAATTGCATTGGTTGGGAAAACCCAGGGGCCATGCGACCATGTGCCAGGGGTACTTTGGATGGTTGCAGATTTTAAAAAAGATAGAATTGTAATGTGAAAAATGTTATTTGCAGCACATTTTACAGACAAGTGTTTGACCTGTAATATCCCCTGACTAAAATAATCCTAATTTCTGCCTAAATATTTTTGGGTATGGATTGGTAAAGCTGATGTTGACAGGTAAAAAAAAGGTAAGGTTTATTAAGGACAGTGTACAATTACATTAGGCACAAAGGCAGAGATGCTTGTACCAGATTGTAGCTTACAGGTAATTTCCATCTGTAGTCCTGGGGAGGGGAGGCACATTGGACATGTTTTTAGTTGTAGGAGGAAACCTACACAGACACGGGGAGAACATGCAAACTCCACATAGAAAGGCCCGGGCGGCCCGGGAGTCGAACCCAGGACCATCTTGCTATGAGGCCAGAGCGCTAACCCCTGCGCCACCGTGTCGCAGGTCAGATCTGAATGACACTAGATTTGGCATATTTGGGGTTTTGACAATTTCTCTACAAAGTCTGAACATAATTGAGGTAAAAATTATTATATGCCCCATAAAATAAGCTGAATCTATAGAATCTCCATCAGAAAGTAGAAAAGTGCTGTGCTGCCTAAACTTGCCCGTAGCTGTTGGTTTTCTTCCTTGATCTAGCAAAATCAACTCCAGACTGAAAAATATATTCAAAAAGATTTTTTATTATTAGGCAAAAAAAACAAAAAAAAAACCTGGTTTTAGAGACGAAAAGAGTCTACTCCTAACAACATTCGCTACTCCCATTTACATAAGTTGTTTTCATAAGTTATTTTGTACGGTGTTACTTACACATCAAATACTTATGTCATCAGTACAAAGTTCTCAAGTCCTAGCCAGGTTTGCAAAACAAGCTATAGTTAGCTGCAGTAAATGAACTTAGGGTGTAGGTCTTTTTCCGTTGAGCATAGAAGAACAGTTTCATGTAATTTAGCAAAATAATGTTAATAGGACAGAAATAATTTCCACATCACGAGGCTTTGACTAAAATTTGTTATTTTATGTTTTCGCTTTTCATATTGATGTAAAATAGGCGGCAATAGAGGGATTTTCGGTCGATGTCACTTTCCGCCCTGTTACGCATGCGTTATGCAGAAATACCCGTTCTCTCTGTTTACATGGGGAAACTTCTTTGAATCAAACAACGAAACGGGATGACAGCTAGCTGTTTCAATCAGGTCAGAACCGGTCTGACAGACGTCTGTCTCCTAAAGCTTGAGACAGTGTTTTTCTCGCCGTTTTTTCACCTGATTAGAAATTAAAATAATAAAATAATAATAAAAGGGTCGTGGAATTAAATTTCATTCACAAATGTTGATTTAGCAGCAGAACTTTTATTTTCGCAAAGTGATAAACTCTTGTAGTTATCTGAAAACAGAGCTTTTTCAACTTGTTTTGCATTGTCCGTGTTGATAAAAAAATCCCTCTATAGTTAGCTGCAATAAATGAACTTTAAACTAGAGGGTTGTTTTTTCACGTTGAGCATAGAAAAACAGTTTCATGTAATTTAGCAAAATAATGTTAATAAGACCGAAATAATATAGCCACGAGGCTTTAACTAAATCCGTAGTTATTTCATTTAGTCACTTTTCGTTACATATTGATGTAAAATAGGCGGCAATAGACAAAATGTCAAAACGATTTTGACATTTTGTTTTAGATCTATTTTTAATCCTGAGAAATTCTTGTTGAAATGAATATGGGAGGAGCTGCCCAGTGCTGTGTGAAACGGTAAAGAAGTGGATAAAAGGTGGATATTGTCAGTTGTATTATTGCTGCATAGTGTATTTTTTTTTACATAGTGATTTTATTTATGTAGTTGTTGTTTTTTTTAATCAGCCATATTGCTCTGCCCTATGTTCTCCTTTAAAGTAAGACATCAGAGATTGGAAGCAGCCACCTTTTTGCCAAACCCGGCGAGCCCTACACTTAAACTCGTGTGTGTGAAACAAGCAGTGAACACGCTGAGCAGGCTTGTCACATTTCCCCCTCTCTTCTTAGTTCTCTCTGACCGGAGCTGTTCGCCTCACACGCTCCGTCCGCCGCTGATTTATGAAGTCATACCGCCGACCGCCTCGTCCCGCTTTTTTATCTCGACACTTATTATTGAAATTCGGGTGTGAGGAGGGACTGTACTGGAGACATCTCGTCAGATCGCCGCCGCCGCCGTCCTCGGAAAATATTCAGTTCCATTTCTCCAGCCACTGTCTCTACTATTGTCCCCGGGGTTTTATTTATGAAATTGAATTCTCGCTCATGAATAGAAGTAAAAATAAACCGACTGCAGATGTCACTCTCGACAGCCGTCCCGCAGAAATCAACCGCTAATAAAGTGGCTGCGGAGTCAGAGATGTGAGAGCTATTCTGACAAATCAAAATATTACTGACGTTCTTGTTTTCCAGGTAGCTTTTTCTATTTTTAAGGCGAAGACCGTGCTGCTGGCGAAGTGTTATTTTCTCCAATTTTTCGAGCCGGCTCCTGCCAGCGACTGGACCAACACATGGGGCAGGGAAAAATGTATTTACTCCAAGACTGTGTGTGTGTGCTTATGTTTTGCCAAAGAGTCTGTCAGCAATTCATTAAGCCAGATGTCCTTTGAACATTTTTGGTCCATCTGCGAATTTCTAATCACAGGGAAAATCTTAACCCTTGTGTCCCGTTAGTTAAAAAGTTCCTAATCTCCTGTTAAAGCCCTTTTACTCCACTTTTTTTGACGGCTTTAAAAATATAGTAAAATATATATTTTTCAAACTTTTTTGGGTTAGATCTGTTAATCCACTTCTGTTCTGACTAAAAATACCAAATTTGAAAAAAATTCTCAGCGTTTTAATATTTTTACAGACTTATATAAAAGCTGATTTTCAGAGGAGGTGAAAATGTGACACAAAATGGCCAATTTTTCATATAAAATGTGAATATAATCTGGATTTTTTTTTACCCTTTATTACAGCCTTGGGCATGTTAAAAATGAGTCCTGACTTTGACTTTGATGTATTTGTAGTTTTTGTGCAGAAGCAGTTTGTAGTTTTTTCTTCCTCTTGTTCTGTTAGCGCCATTTTTTCCCCCATTGACTTCCATTATAAACACTTTTTTTTACTGCTCTGAAAATCCACTATAAAAGTGTGATTTTCCAAACTTTTATGTTTGTTCCTTTTCAGAAGAAGAGAAATAAGTCATTTTTAGACTTGATGATGAATTGTGTGTATTTCCCATTGAAACAGGCCTGTGAAGAGTAAGACAGTTTAACAACATTTTGAGTTGATTTTTTGAAAATTTGACTCGATCTAAGGTTTGCAATGAGAAATCATTGAAATATCTCCAAAACTGTAGCAATGGTGGACAATTTAAAAATGAAAAGTGCCAAAAAATGGAGTAAAACTCCCCAACGGGACACAAGGGTTAAAGGAGAGCCATGTTTTTGTGGTTGTATTTTAGATGTTTTTTCATGCATATGTTACAGGCAGAGTTGATCATCCAAGCATTCTATAGAATTCTATAAAACGCCTATGTTTTTATTCAAAGTAGGAAATAGATGTGTTATGCTCTACTCTGCCTAGGCATTGTATAGAATGCTTAACAACTTTTAGTAATTATGCTGACAAAGCATATTTTTTTAGAATGCAAACAAAAAAAACATGTATTTATTTGAATACATTTTGTTTTACTGTTTCAAATATCAAGTCCATTCTTCTAAAACTCCATTAAAAGGTGATTATATTATAAATTTCAGTGCAAACAAAACTTTTTTTTATTGATTTAAGTTAAAAAAAAAAAAGTATTCTGCCCCGTTGTTACTATTTGTAAATCTAAAGAAGTGTGTTGGCTCCTCTGCAAAGCCTTGCCTTGTTGTGGTTGATTTGGTTGTGTGTGTGATCTTTAAAAATGTGATCTTTTTATAGCGTGTGGAATTGTGGTTGGTGCTTGGTTGTGGTTGGTAACTGATGGTGGTTGGTGCTTGGTTCAGGTTGGTGCTAAGTTGTGGTTGGTGCTTGGTTGTAGTTGGTGCTTGGTTGTGGTTGGTGGCTGATTGTGGTTGGTGCTTAGTTGAGGTTGGTGGCTGATTGTGGTTGGTGCTTAGTTGGGGTCGGTGCTTAGTTGAGGTTGATGGTCGATTGTGGTTGGTGCTATGTTGTGATTGGTGGTTGATTGTGGTTGGTGCTTAGTTGAGGTTGGTGGCTGATGGTGGTTGGTGCTTGGTTGAGGTTGGTGGTCGATTGTGGTTGGTGCTTAGTTGAGGTTGGTGGTTGATTGTGGTTGGTGTTTAGTTGAGGCTGGTGGTCGATTGTGGTTTGTGCTTGGTTGTGGTTGGTGCTTGGTTGAGGTTGGTATTTAGTTGTGGTTGGGGCTTTGTTGTGGTCGGTAGTTGTAGTTTGTTGGTTGTGGTCGGTAGTTGTAGTTGGTTGGTTGTTGTAGTTGGTTGGTTGTGGTTGGTTGTTGTAGTTGGTTGGTTGTGGTTGGTTGTTGTAGTTGGTTGGTTGTGGTTGGTTGTTGTAGTTGGTTGGTTGTTAGTGCTGGTGAGGGTGCTTGTGGGATCATTGTAAAGGCCGGTTGTGGTTAGTGGTTGTGTTGATTGTGGTAGCTATGTCTATAATTCAGTTTTCTATTAACAAATAAATAAAGAAAGACATTTGGATAAATGTTTCTACAACTTTATATAAAGGTTTGCAAATTAGCCTTTTAAAAGAAAACAAAAAAAGCAAGCCACAATCATGTCTACAATTTACCACAACCACAAACTACAAACACGTGCTAATTCAGCAACAAAGTAAGGCTTTGCAGAAGTGCCCTTAGATAGACAAAATTAATATTATATAACAAGAGCAAAATTTCCTCTTTTGTGGTTCAAATAAAACAAATTAATGATAAAATTATCTTTAATTAATCCTATAGGAGTAAAGACTAGATATTGTTTTCTTTGCAAGAAACACAAAGTGTTATCAAATAGACACTCACAGCCCGATCTTGCCCTTTATCCTAGCCGGTCTTAGCCTTGGTCTTAATTATTCCTCTGTTGACCACTAGTGGCTCTCTCCAAGCTCTATACACTGTCAGTGTAGAAGGTGTTTTTTTCATTGAACCTGACACATGCTCACGCCTGTGACAAGTGAGCAGCTGCTTTAGGATCACAGGCAAAAGAGAACTGTAGCAGCAGCTTCAGGTTGGGAAAAAAAAGTGTAATAATAGAAATCTATTTAGTGAAAGTTTATTTACTTGACAGACTTTAACAACTTTGTCTAAAAATGTGTATTTTCTTTTACATAAAGCTTGTTGACTTAATAAAAAAGATAATCAGATGTGAGAGTGAACATGGGTCAGTGTGAATGCTATGGAAAGGCCAAAGAGGCCATCATGTATTTTTTAAACCATTTTTTATGTGTCAACGCGTAAAAAAAAAGTTTGCCTCTTTGGCACAGGCGTGAGCATGTGTCAGGTTCAATGAAAAAAACTGCACCCTCACATCTGGCTGGAGCGGCACCTTCTATACTGACAGTGTATAGAGCTTGGAGAGAGCCACTAGTGGCCAACAGAGGAATAATTAAGACCAAGGCTAAGACCGGCTAGGACAAAAGGGCAAGACCGGGCTGACTAACTTCAGCACTCCCTTTCAGCTTGATTTGTCCTAATGGTTGTGCTGCTGTCAAACCAACTGCGTGCACTGCAAAAAATGCATTTAAATCTAGATTTTAATCTTTATTTATTTTATTTTTTTATGGTTAAGATGTAATGCAGCTAAAACAACTAAAATTAAGATAAATGTTCTAAATTCTAGTGGCTTTATCCAAGGACTAGATCATTACTTTTGGCAGTGTGATTGTACTTTTGACGTTTTTACTGAAGTAAATTTAAACAGGTTTATTTTGTTTATTTGGCTTACCTTCACAAGCAACCACTGACAAACAGTCAGTGTTTTCTCTCCTCTCGATGTTTTGTCCTGTTGAATACTGCTCTTTCAACTGTATCTAAGTCAGTGAACGACATTAAACCCTTTACCTTTCGCTCAACTCCGTCAAGACGTCTGATCACTTTCTCCATTAAATCCATACGCCAAAAAAAACATCAACATTTCATTAAGATTCAAAGTGTTACACAGCAGCCGTGAAGCGATGTAAGCGGTTAATTTGAAGGCATAAAAACCTAATGGACTATTAGAGCCGTGTGCCCGGGGCTGCCTTTAGTCTGCCGCTCCAGAAGTCCATCAATCACAGCCGGTGCACGTACACCTCCCTCCTGCCAGCATCTGTGAGGAGAACGCACACGTACACCTCCCTCCTGCCAGCATCTGTGAGGAGAAGGCACACGTACACCTCCCTCCCGCTAGCATCTGTGAGGAGAAGGCACACGTACACCTCCCTCCTGCCAGCATCTGTGAGGAGAAGGCACACGTACACCTCCCTCCTGCTAGCATCTGTGAGGAGAAGGCACACGTACACCTCCCTCCTGCCAGCATCTGTGAGGAGAAGGCACACGTACACCTCCCTCCCGCTAGCATCTGTGAGGAGAAGGCACACGTACACCTCCCTCCCGCTAGCATCTGTGAGGAGAAGGCACACGTACACCTCCTCCTGCCAGCATCTGTGAGGAGAAGGCACACGTACACCTCCCTCCTGCCAGCATCTGTGAGGAGAAGGCACACAGAAAGACGCTGACCACGGCTGACATCGGGCTGATAAACTGGCGCCTGTTTGCTAGCTCTGACGCTACATTCTGCCACGGGTCATTCCGGGAGATTGATGCGGAGTCCGGACTGAAAGACAACACTTCTGGAGGGAAAGTTGGGTGTCGTAGAGAATGAATGTACATCTGGCGCTTCATATGATTTTTGTAGGCTTGCTTCATTCTTTTATCTTTAGGAAAGCTGACTTTTTGTAGCTAAAAGTCATGTTTTTCAAATCTCTGGCCTCAAGTTCAAGTCGAGTCTCAAGTCATTAGGAGACAAGTTGTAAGTCGAGGATAGACAAGTCCAAGTCAGTGCCCCACAAGTCTCAGTCGAGTCCAAATCTTCTGAATTTAAAGTTTTCTGAATTTTTACATCAAATTAATGAATGCATCTTGTATTTCCACAATTTCATTGCTCTTCAAAAAAAAAGTGCAGATGCAGTTGCAGTTAAGGTAAAATTACACATTTTTTTTAGAAGAATCATCAAGTCATTACAGGGCTCTAAGTCCAAGTTGAGTCACTCATGCCGTACACTGGGTGCGAGTTTGGTGCAGGTCGGGTCTAAGACTTGAACCAGACCTGGGCAAACTGCGGCCCGGGGGCCACAGGCAGCCCTCAGACTGTTTGCAAATTTTTTTAGATTAAGTGTTTCTCTTTATATTTCTTTTATTTGGTTCACTTGCCTATGGAGCATGAGTCAGTGCATGTTGTCTTAATATTAATCACAATACATTGTCACAATAGTTGATTAAAAAACCTACTATTTACAAAAATGTGCTTGAAATAATTATAATTTGTTAGACCAATGACCGTAGTCCGGCCCTCCACCACTTGTCCAGGTGGATGTCCTGAGATAAACCACCCAGCCTTGAATCACTCTAATATGACTTAGATGAATTAACTTTAGAGAATGAATTAACATTAGCATGAAAGAAATTAAAGATTTCTACAACAACCTTGTACACAGACGCAAGAGCGGTGCGAGTGCATGTCGGATGAGTGTGCTGAAATAATCCGTGTAGAGACTATTTTTGTCGGAGGTCGCAGTGGTCTGATGTGAATTTCAAGTCATATTACAAGCATTCTCGCGGGAATCCAGGTGAATCTGCGTGGCTTTGGGCAAATGCGAACACAGTAGACTACAGCTGGTGTACAAGCAGCTCTACGCAAGTAACTTGCACATGTCCCTAACTGGACTCGCCTCACAGTCAGTGTACGGGAGGCATCAGAATTCATTGACCTCTATGTCCGTGTCAAGTCCCAAGTCTTTGTCCATTTTCTCAAGTCAAGTCTTAAGTCATCAAAATTTTGATTCAAGCCTCACTAGGGTGACCACTTGTCCCGCTTTTGGTTGTACTGTCACGCCATTTGGGCCATGTCCTGCTTTTTCATTGGTGATTCAACATGGCATTTACAGCACTTATAGCGCCATGTCAAAACAAGAATTTGGGCATTTGTTTGGTCTGTGTTTGTGTATGTTTGCGTTCATGTCATAAGCCGTATCGTGCGTCAATCAACACAAATACAAAAGTGTTTATTTTGGATTAAATCAATAAATTCAGTTGCTGATTTATTATATAAATTATGTCATTTGTCAAATCCGTCCCACCACGTCCCATCAAATCCCCAAACCTGTCCCACATTTAGGAGTTTTTGAGGTGGTCACTCTAAGCCTGAATCAAGTCCAAGTCATGACTTGCAAGACCACAGCTCTATTTCTTGGCTTGGGACAACAAATTATTATGAAAAAAGGACATTGCGAACACTGCCAAACTGTGCCATACACATTTACTAAATAACTAAATAACAAGTTACATGAAGGCGGTGATAAAATATAGACTCTGAATGCAAAACATCCTCTTCTTTGCCAAATAACTTACTTCCTCTCCTCGTTGCAATGCAGTTCTGTACTTATGCATTGTAAATTTTTCCCTCAACAGCTTTTAGCAGCTCAAAAAACTAACTTTTACCTTGTTGGAGCCAGCTTCCCCCAAGAGCACGGCAACTTCTGAATTCTATCAATACCACAGCCTGGCATTCACAACCCGGGAGCGAGAAAAAGACGCCTTGATCCCCTTCGATTCTCTCCGCTAAGCCGCTTTTGTGCGTTCGGCTTTGGAGGCGAGTCTGCCGGCGGTCTCGGTGGGTTTAAAGTGAACACACGCGTCTCTCTCCGGGCTACAGCTGCTGCGTATCCCAGTGTAAACAAGACACAATATGAATCTGGCTTCCAATGCCTGCATCCTTCCGTCTCTTTTTCCAAATTTTCACCTGATCGTTTTCCCGGCCCCGAGGCTTGAGCAAATCCACTTTATATGAGTTATTATTCCAGTGGCTTCGTGTTGACTGTGCATTTAGCGCCATGAGGGGATTGATAAACACTACAGCTGACAAATGATGTATGGGAAGGATTTGAAGAATGTTTTGGTTTGCTAGAATCAGAATATTCATAGTGTTGTTTTAGCCACATTAGAATAAAATTGCAAGTGTTTGGTAAAAGTAGGATAATAGGACGTACATCTGCTGCTGTTGATTCTGTTTTTTGCAGAAATGCAGACTATTTACTTAAAGAGAGAAAAGTGACACTTGTTCTGTCTCACGTGCACATTGGATAAGCCATTAAGGTTTGTTGCTGAGATTAGTTAAGCACAAACTAAGGTAGGCTAGGCACTTCTTGAAAATTTTGTTTCAGTCTTTGGTTCCAATCTCGTCTTGTGAAAAGTTTGAATTCCTCTCACTCTGAAAAAACTATAGTAAAGTGAAGTTAACCCACTAAACACATTTCAAACCAATTAGAATTATGAGAAATTAGGAGAATCCGGAAATTTAGTACAGTAGTGATGTGTTGGTCAGCTTTTTTTCAATTTAAAGGTAAACTCGACCAACCCGGCCCAAAAAAAAAAAAAAATGTTTAAGATTCAGGATCCCACCCAAACTTGCACACATTAAAAACACATATAGAGGCCGAAGCGTACCACGACCATTTACCACGACATTACAAGTAAATTATGTGTGATTAGCACGAGTTCACAGCTGTTTTGCGTAAATATGCCACACGTCACAGTCCCAGTTCATTTCTATGGTGGTTGTTAAGACGTGTTCTTATTTATGAATTTTAACAAAATCCTGATTCTATTCTTAACCTGCCTCAAGCCCCAGACCTAAACTTACACATTTTAGTAACTTGATGCCTAAACTTACTCGTTTCACCTGAAGAAATCACGCTCATATTACACTGTTTTTATGTGGTGATAAATGTACGCTTTCTTGTGAGACTGTGTTGACATATAACTGTTGTTTTGCAAGCGGCTGCACCTGCAGAGTATACATGTGTCTGCAGAGGGTGACTTGTGAGAGCTTACTCCAGACCTAGGTTCTGCTAATATGGTGTGCTTTGCACTTACAGGAGCTGACTTGATGCTCTGGACGTTTGATTTGACTCATTGCACTCATAGTTTATGATGATAAATTTGTTTAAGCTGGAGCATCTTTTCTGTACTTAAATGGTTATGACTGTGTGAATCACATCGCTGCTCCGCGCTCACAGAACAGCATGTTCTCTCTCGCCTTTTTTCCAGTTACAAATGAATTATGCTCATAAGTTGTGTCTTACGTTTGTTAAACAGAACAGACATTACATGAGGCTTATTGGGCTGACGTTCCTGTAACTTAACATAAGCATAAGATCTTTTGAACATAGGGTTGCAGGTCGACATGCGCATCACTACAGCGCCTCTTATGTGCATCATAAGTATATTAAAGGTGCAATTTATAACTTTTCTGGTAGAAACTCTGCCTTCTGCCTGGATCCATGGTAATGTATGTGCTTTGCTAAAATGTCCCTTGGTACAACATTCAACTTTTCTTGAATTTCTTTCTCTATGGCTGATGAAATCTGACATTACCACACTAATTAGCCAGGTAGTGCCACATGCTTGTTTTATCTAAGTCTAAAGCCATACTGTGAAACCATGCTTTGTTATCTCCATGGAAACAGGGTGATTGCTGTCCCTCCACTAAAAGTCTTACACAGTTTAGCACCTGTTTACGACTCTGGCTACAGACTGTCCGCTCATCTGCAATTACACTCTGTTTTGTATTACTCCTCAAACCCCGCACCTCTCCGCTCCAGCAGGCGTCTAATCCAAAATGAAATTGTTATCGAGACGTTCCAAAAGCTGGCTGGAAGCACTTCTTCTGCAGGGAGAATCCTGTTCCATCTGTCTGATCTGACTTCCAGTGTACATAACGGCCAAAGCAAAGCGTGTGGAGGAGGAAAACACCAGCAAACACCAGAGTTAGAGCTGATGAATATTCACGTGCTGATTGGTGGATTAATTGTTCCATCTGTCTGTCTTGGAAACCATCAAATCGATTAAAAAAACTTCAAGTGTTTTTGTTTAGACATTTATAAACGTGGAATTATCTGCGACAAACTGAATCACTTGACTGAAACTTATGTCCAAAGGAGGGTTTCTTTATGCAAATGAAAGAATGAATGATGATGCCCATAATAACATGCAAAGGAGAATGTTGGGTTGTCATCAGTGAGAGAGAAAAACAAAGTATTACACTGGTGCATCCAGATGTATGAAAACGCCTATATTCTTTTCAATTTCCATTTATTCCACAATATTAACTCCTTAAGAGGGCGGGTTATTTTTGTTAAAATGTCTGACTAAATCCACGTGAATCTGCGCAGCTTTGGGCAAATCCGGACCTCAGTTACTAGAGCTGGTGTAACAGGCACTAAGAAACTCGCACGTGTCCCGAACCAAACTTGTCTTGCAGTCAGTGGACATAAGGTGTACATCTAAATAAATAAGAAAAAAATACTTTTAATAAATGGTTGGCTTTGAAAACACTGCTATAGCCTAAAAACTGCAAATGTATATCATTGCCATTAAAATATCAAATGTTCTCAACATTGTTGTAAATGATAATAGTGGTTGAAAATAATAACATGAACAAAAATTATTGTGGACAAATGGGTAAGGGTTAGGGTTAGTTAGTGTCTGCAACCATTTGTGTTTATGCATATCCAAGCCCCGGTGATCAAAGATGGTGGCGCTGTGCGTCAATGACTTTTGCTCACTGACTTTTAGCTTGGCCATTAGCTTTAGCCTTTTGCTACGTGCGCTACAGGATATGGAACATGTGCAGTTGTGTTTCCCCCATAATTCTTTGCACGAGGAGCGAGACATTTGGACTGTTTCTATCCAATCAGAGCAGTTTTATACAAAACTCAAACCTTTTGAACCAGAAACAAGTTTATGATGTGAAAACAGGTCAGAATTGCCACAAAATCCGACAGTTCTTAAAGCTGTAGATGCTGTTTCTGTCAAACATGAGCAGTTTATGTTTGTATTGCGCTATAGGGACAAAATGCTTTCTCGCCTGTAGAGGGATTTTACCACTGCAGCACCAATGAAGGGATCACTGGAGCTGATTTACAACAACTACAAGCAGCAATGTCCTGTCCAGATAATAGAATAGATCCATGCATATATCAGTTGCTGTTTTGGAGAGGTCCTCTCACAGAGCTAGGGTTACTTTAAGTGACTCACTGGTATCATATGAAGGTATTCATCAGTGTTACTTTGTAAGTGTTGTGCCACATAAATATAGTGTTTTTCTACCTTTCCAGCCACTCAAAGCACTTTACAATCTAGTATCCACTCACCCAGTGCACCAGCCCAAGAACACGACATTCCACTGTTATCGTCTCATTGTGGCACCTGGTGTCCCAATACTGACCAGGCCCTAACTTGCTTAGCTTCTGAGATCTTTGACAAGCAGGTATGGCCACGTGGAGACATTATCTTTTGAGTTTAACGGCTAAGTCTGAAGTTACAAAATGGGTAAGTTTAGGTCTGGGACTTGGAGTTGGTTAAAAGTGCACCTTGTATCTTTCTGCAAGTGAAAAGTCAACTTCACAATTGAATACAAATAAGTTAAAATCATTCTTTAGAACATTCCTAATGGGGATAAATATGTTTTCTGCCATAATGTAAGAAAATATAGCTTAAGGATCTGCTTTTTAATGAAAACAAAAATAATAGTTAATTCTGTGGCCATGCTAGTCTGATCAGAGTAAAATTACACATATTATTTACATTGTGTCTCAAAGACATCTAAAGTAGAAAAACATGCTTTTATTTTAGTTTATTTTTGTGGCCAAAATGTACAGTGTAAGGCTGCTTTCACAGTAGCAGTCCAGATGTGAACTCTGCCAAGGACCACAATCCGGATCAAACAGCTGGTCCTTTGGTTCGCAAAAAAGTGCTGGACTCGGTCCGGACCGGAGTCTGGCCCTGACCGGTGTGAACGTGAAAGTTTGGGTTTTAGACCAAATCCAGCAAATGACAGACGTTTATTTATATAATCCTTTCGTTTTGGCACAAACCATATACGGCATGTGAATCGGCTTTTAAGTTTTATGATAAAGATTTTGTTAACATTCATTAATAATAACACATATTTACTTCCACCAAAAAAATAACTGAGGAAGCAGCAGTTTAAATAGACATTATGGGTAATTTGGTACAGTTAATGGATGGACACTGTTCTTTTTGTTTTGTCTGTTTGTTTGTTTTTTTTGCTTTTTCTGCTTTTAAAATGTACCAGAACTCACAAACCAGCTCCTTTCATAACCAAACCAAACATTGATCCTTCTATTCTGCTCATATTTGAGACTGTGTAGTTTTGTGGTTAGAAATGTCCTACAGGTGGAGTCAGGACAGGCCGCTCTAAAGGGAAAGCGCTGAAATTCAGTCATTTTTCTCTTGTCATCCGCCATAGACCGCCTCATCCGTCTTTCCAAGTCCTTTGTTCTGTGTTCCAAGATGGCCGCCCGAGTGGAAGCCCTGGGAATAAGCCCCTGAGTTATTATTACATGAAAGTGTGTTTCTGTAATACGAGAGCCAGTGTATGTGCAGTAGGTTTGTCAAATGATTAGGTGAATCATGATTATTGAAGTCGCAACATGAAAATAAAAAAATGTATAGAAAAATTTAAAGATAAGTATATTTTTTAAAAAAGGACAATGTTTGGTGCTGGATTTTCTTATATTTAGTTTTCATTTGGAAAAGTAAAGTAGACTAGGACTAAAACTGCACAAAACCAGGACGATCAGGACTAAACCAGGACTAGCCCACGATAAAACTGGACTAAACCAGGACGATCAGGACTAAACCAGGACTAGACCATGAGAAACCTGGACTAAACCAGGACTAGACCATGAGTAAACTGGACTAAACCAGGACTAGACCATGAGAAACCTGGACTAAACCAGGACTAGACCATGAGAAAACTGGACTAAACCAGGACTAGACCATGAGTAAACTGGACTAAACCAGGACTAGACCATGAGTAAACTGGACTAAACCAGGACTAGACCATGAGAAAACTGGACTAAACCATGACTAGACCATGAGTAAACTGGACTAAACCAGGACTAGACCATGAGTAAACTGGACTAAACCAGGACTAGACCATGAGAAAACTGGACTGAACCAGAACTAGACCATGAGTAAACTGGACTAAACCAGGACTAGACCATGAGAAAACTGGACTGAACCAGGACTAAAACTGGAATAAACAAGAACAATATTAGAACTAAACCGGGACTAAGACTGAACCAAACCAAGATTAGACCAGGACTGGACCAAACCAGAACTGTCAGGGCTAATCTAGGACTAAACCAGGACTATCAGAACAGAACTAGGACTAAACCAGGATTAGACCAGGGTTAAAGTGAACTAAACCAACACTATTAGGACTGAAACTGGACTAAACCAGGACCAGACCAGGACTAAAACTGGACTAAACGAGGACAATATCGGGACTAAACCAGGACTAAAACTGGACTAAAGAAAGACGAGACCAGGACTAAAACTGAACCAAACCAAGGTTAGACCAGAACTGGACCAAACCAGGAGTATCAGGACCGAACTAGGACTTAACCTGGACTTAAACTGGATTAAACAAGGATAAAATCAGAACTAAACCAGGACTAAAACTGGAATAAACCAAGAGTAGACCAGGACTGGACCAAACCAGGACCTTCAGGATTAAATTAGGACTAGATCAGGACTAAAACTGGATTATACAAGGACTAGACCCGGTCTAAAACAGGACTAAACAAGGACTAGACCAGGACTAAAACGGGACCAAACCAAGATTAGACCAGGACTGGATCAAACCAGGAGTAGACCGGACTAAAACTGGACCAAACAAGGATAATATCAGGACTAAACCCAGACTAAAACAGGACGAAACAAAGAGTAGACCAGAACTGGACCAAACCAGGACTAGACCGGACTAAAACTGGACCAAAGTTAAACCAAGATTAGACCAGAACTGGATCAAACCAGGACTAGACCGGACTAAAACTAGACTAAACAAGGATAATATCAGGACTAAATCAGGACTAAAACTGGACGAAACAAAGAGTAGACCAGGACTGGACCAAACCGGGACTAGACCGGACTAAAACTGGACTAAACCAGGACTAGACCATGATTACAACTGAACTAAACCAGGACTATCAGGGCTAAAACTGGACTAAATCAGATGCTCATTTCCAGTGTAAATATGTATTTTGTTGCACAGGTTATCCTTACTATTTGCTGCTTGGCTGAAAAGGCTTGCAGAGGCTTATAGGAAGTGTGTTTTTTTTTTCTTCTTCCACAAATTGCCCGGTCGGTGGATACTCAGGAGGTGTGTTGACCCAGTTTATGTGCAGCTCAGGTGATTAATGCAGCCCGCTTCTAAACAAAGGTCGTGTGAGGAGGCAGAGGAGGCGGCTCAGGGACACGGGGTGAGGAGGAAAAGGAGGAAATGAGGAGGGTTTGTGGGGCGTGTTGGTCCCGGGAGACAGCGAGTACATGTAAAAGCAGTGAAAACACTTTGTACTACGTTTACTGTACGTCTGGATGCAGTGTGATAGGATTTTAACCCTTTAGGCGCCAGAGCGTTTCAGTTCAAGTAGAATCTAGTCGATATGGAGACTTTAATCTTCAGCCTGTAACGTTCAAACTGATTATTGTAGAGGTAATGCACTGACATATTCGTTTGTTCTCGTGGTTATTGCTTTGGCAGGAATGATCCACCATATAGGGCATTTAAAGTGTCTTATCTTAACTTAATTTACGATTATGAGTTTTTCTTGATTATTCACAACTGTGCCTGCAAACACTAGTTGTACTGCTTCATCTGTTCAGAAAAGACTTTTTTTTATTGTTATTCTCACTGGTTAAAGTCAATCAGAATCAGAGCCTAAAAGGTTAGATAGATATGTTTAGTCTAGAAGGATAATTAAGGGTGCATGTTTTACAGCAAAAACAATCAAAGTGCATCATCATTACAAGGTCATCTTGTATAAATCCATGTAAGTCTGCATTTTGAGCTAAAAGGTGGTGGTAGGTGGTAAGAGAAGAACAAGGAGAAAACTTACATACTGCCCCTATAAGTTGATTTTTATCTGTGATGTTTATACTGGAGTAAAATTTTGCCTCTGTGTCTGAACTTATACTTATACTTATACAGCCACAACTGGAGAACATGAGCCATTCACCTGAGAGCAGTCTTTGGCCTCAAGTCCAAGTCAAGTCCCAAGTCACTGGCCTTCTAGTGCAAGTTTAGTCTAGACAGACAGACAGACAGACATCTGACAGTATTTCGCTCATGTTTGTTGAACATCAGAGGCCACACGCTTTGGTTTTTGGTTGAAATCCAAAGTTGTCCTGTTAAAAACTGAACTAATAGTAATGTTTCCTGGTCTGAAATCTTTTGTGAATTCATTTTATCAAGTCTCAAATCATTAAAATTGAAAAATCTTAACTTGCAAGTCCACCTCTCTGCTTCAGTGTAGAAAATTAAGCTTCACTGTACTTGTATAGGCACGTCAGGAATACATAGTAGGTATAATATATGATTCCAAAAGGCTTTGGGGAGTTACTTGTAGATGGAGGAGAGCGACTGGTAGCTCATCAGATACAAGCTCCTGTTTTAATGATGTTATATATTCACAAGTGGACAACAGCAGAAAAGAGAAGACACAATGTGCAGGTTTTAGAATAAAGCATCATTTTTACATTTGAAACACGTGGACTTGCAACTTGAGTCAGATTCAAGTCACTATTTTAATGACTTGATGCAGTGACTTGGGACTTGAACCTGTGTGGTTTGAGATGAGTTGAGTCATTTTGCAACAACATGTTCATCCTCACTCTTTTGTATGACCAGAAATATATTTTAAATTGGATAATTTATTGAATCAGTGTAATTGATAAAATACAAAATGGCACTGAGTAGGGACTCTCTTGGACTTGACTTGGACTTGTCTCTCTTTGACTTGGGACTTGACTTGGACTTGTCTCTCTTTGACTTGGACTTGTCTCTCTTTGACTTGAGACTTGACTTGGACTTGTCTCTCTTTGACTTGGGACTTGACTTGGACTTGTCTCTCTTTGACTTGGACTTGTCTCTCTTTGACTTGAGACTTGACTTGGACTTGTCTCTCTTTGACTTGGGACTTGACTTGGACTTGTCTCTCTTTGACTTGGACTTGTCTCTCTTTGACTTGAGACTTGACTTGGACTTGTCTCTCTTTGACTTGGGACTTGATTTGGACTTGTCTCTCTTTGAGTTGGGACTTGACTTGGACTTGTCTCTCTTTGACTTGGACTTGTCTCTCTTTGACTTGAGACTTGACTTGGACTTGTCTCTGTTTGACTTGGGACTTGACTTGGACTTGTCTCTCTTTGACTTGGGTCTTGACTTGGACTTGTCTCTCTTTGACTTGGGACTTGACTTGGACTTGTCTCTCTTTGACTTGGGTCTTGACTTGGACTTGTCTCTCTTTGACATGGAACTTGACTTGGACTTGTCTCTCTTTGACTTGGACTTGTCTCTCTTTGACTTGGACTTGTCTCTCTTTGACATGGAACTTGACTTGGACTTGTCTCTCTTTGACTTGGACTTGTCTCTCTTTGACATGGAACTTGACTTGGACTTGTCACTCATGGACTTGGGACTTGACTTGGACTTGTCTCTCTTTGACTTGGGACTTGACTTGGACTTGTCTCTCTTTGACTTGAGACTTGACTTGGACTTGTCTCTCTTTGACTTGAGACTTGACTTGGACTTGTCTCTCTTTGACTTGGACTTGTCTCTTTGACTTGGACTTGTCTCTCTTTGACTTGGACTTGTCTCTCTTTGACTTGGACTTGTCTCTCTTTGACATGGAACTTGACTTGGACTTGTCACTCATGGACTTGGGACTTGACTTGGACTTGTCTCTCTTTGACTTGAGACTTGACTTGGACTTGTCTCTCTTTGACTTGGGACTTGACTTGGACTTGTCTCTCTTTGACTTGGACTTGTCTCTTTGACTTGGACTTGTCTCTCTTTGACTTGGACTTGTCTCTCTTTGACTTGGACTTGTCTCTCTTTGACTTGGACTTGTCTCTTTTTGACTTGGGACTTGACTTGGACTTAAATACATTCTTCCTTTTGTCACTGCTCTATCCACACATTTTTCCTTTTAGTCTTAACCACAGTTTTCCGTCTAGTCCTTCCAATCTTCCCAGCTGCCATTTCTAAATCCTCTTCTTACTTCGCGATCTGCGTTTGAACTCACCGTCGGCCGTCTGTCAAAGAACATTTAAATACAATCACGCGTGTAATTATCTTCTTCTCTTTGTCCTCCTCGTGCGCTTTATCTAAATCATTATCTGAAGTTCTCCGGAGGATTCCACACACTCTGGCTTTTCTCTCTCTGACTGGTTTTGTCGGCGTGTGCCAGCGGAATAGTGAGGAGCGTGTCCAATCACGCGAGTTCATTTTGTGGAGATGAAACTGAAGATGGATCCTGCGCATGGCTTTGATCTGGCTCTGATATTGTTGTTTCAAAAGCAGGTTTTGTGAAGAGTTTGTAAGATATTCCCAAGCTGCCATTCCATTCCAGTTGTTTGTGTTTCGGGTTGGTTTGTTCTCTCAGCATTGACTTTCATGAAGAAAAATGTTATTGTTGTATTGAATTCATTTTGTTCTAGCTGGATAGGATTTTGACCAAGTTTGCAAAAGTGTTCATACATACACTAAAGAGATTATGGTCAAAGAATAAAATCTCTCTCTCTCTCTCTCTCTTTCATTTTGCTTTCTGTCTTTCTCTTCTGTCTCTCGACATGTTCCTCTGTCGCTCCATCTCTCTTTCTCTCTCTTGTTCTCTCCCTCTCTCCTTTCTCTCTCCCTCTTTCTATCCTCACTCTCTCTCTTCTCTCAAGCTCTGACTTTCTCCTTTTTCTCTGACTCT
Organism: Mugilogobius chulae; assembly: GCA_038363315.1. Classification (NCBI taxonomy): domain Eukaryota; kingdom Metazoa; phylum Chordata; class Actinopteri; order Gobiiformes; family Gobiidae; genus Mugilogobius; species Mugilogobius chulae. The sequence continues at coordinate 17,506,592 of CM076411.1, read as the reverse complement.
CTTTTCTCCCCGCTCCTCTCTCTTTCTTCTCTCTCTCTATCTGTTTCTCTCTCTGTGTGTCTTTCTCTTCCTCCCTCTTTCTCTCTCTCCTTTCTCTCTTGCTTCTCTTTCTCTTCTCACTCTCTTACTTTCTCTCTTCTCTCACGCTCTGACTTTCTCTTTTTCATCTGACTCTTTTTTTCCTTTCTTTCCATCTCACTTTCTCTCTCTCTCTTCTTCACTTCTTCTCTCTCCCTTCCTCTTTCTCTCTCTCTCTTCCTCCCTCCCTGTCTCTCTCTCTTTCTTTCCTCACTCTCTCTCTTGCTTTCTCTCTCCTCTTGCGCGCCTGACTTTCTCTTTTTCCACTGACACTCTTCTCTCTCCCTTTCTCCCCCGTCCCCTCTCTTTCTCCTCTCTTTTTTCTCTTCCTCTCTCTGTCTCTCTCCCTATCTCTTTCTTCTCCTTCTTTTTGACTTTTTCCTCTCTCTCTCTCTCCTTTCTCTCTTTCTCTACTCACTCTCTTTCTCTCCTCACTCCCTCGATTTCTCTCTCCTTTCACGCTCTGACTTTTTCTTTTTTCTCTCTTTTTTTCTTTCTTTCTCTCACTTGTTCTCTCTCCCTTCCCTCTTTGTCTCTCTCTCCCTCCCTCTTTCTCTCCTCACTCTCTTTCTCTCTCTCTCTCTCTCTCTCTCACTTGTTCTCTCTCCCTTCCCTCTTTGTCTCTCTCTCTCTCTCTCCCTCCCTCTTTCTCTCTCCTTCTCTCCTCACTCTTTTTCTCTCTCCCTCACTCTTTCTCTTTTTCCTCTGACTCTCTTCTCTTTCTCCTTTTCTTTCTCTCTTGCTTTCTCTCTCCTCTTGTGCTCTTGACTTTCTCTTTTTCCACTGACACTCTTCTCTCTCCCTTTCTCCCATCCCTTCTCCTCTCTCTCTTTCTCTTCTCTTTCTATCTCTGTCTTCTCTCTCTGTATCTCTTCCTCTCTCTTTCTTCTCTCTGTCTTTGTCTTTTCCCTCTCTCTTTCTCTCCTCTGTCTCTTTCTCTCCTCACTCTCGCTTTCTCTCTCCTCTCACGCTCTGACTTTTTCTGTTTCCTCTGACTGACTCTCTTTTTCTTTCTCCTTCTCTCTCTCTCTCTCACTTGTTCTCTCTCCCTTCCCTCTTTTTCTCTCTCTCTCCCTCCCTCTTTCTCTCCTCACTCTTTTTCTCTCTCCCTCACTCTTTCTTTTTTCCTCTGACTCTCTTCTCTTTCTCCTTTTCTTTCTCTCTCTCTTCCTCTCCTTTTATAATTTAGTTGAAAATTGTTGTCTCACATTGTCAAAATCTAAAAACACAAAGATTAAAGTTCATTCAACTACTACATCAAATAACTTTTTACCGTGCATGTGACTCTGAGTTATATTATAGTACACTGTAAAAAAAATTCCGTCGTTTTTACAGGAAATCGCTGGCAGCTGTGGTTACCAGAGGTTTCCTGTAAAAAATACAGCGCCACAGTAAATGACTTTACTGACACAAAATGTAAATCAATTTACAGTGTTTAAAATCACGGTTGAATCACATTAAAAACCTGTTAAGTCTACAAATTGTTTTTGTTAGTTTTACAAAACTGTGTTGTATGTTAATATAGTAATTTCCTGTATTTTTGACATAAAATAAATGCTCATTATGCATACATTTCTGGTTAAATTTACAGGTATAAGCTGAGCTAAAAGCTGTATTTAACTGGTGCAACTACAATAAATAACTGTATTTTATATGAAGCTACTCTGTATATTCTACATAAAATTTATTGGTTTACAGCTGTAAATCTACGTTTTAATCATCAAAATATACTGTGGAATTTACTAAATAAACTTGCAAAAATAATTACTAATCCTACTGTTAAACCTTCAATACAAGCAAAAAATATACAGGAAAAAAACACATTTGAAATGTTTTTGAAATATTTATTAACTGCCAGCATTGTTGCTAGTTTAAACAATGGAATGCATTTTTCCAGATGTCTTCATAACTAACAAAATTAAAATTGAAACACTTCAGAAGATTACACTATAAACAAGGACAATTTGTCACTTTAGCGTTAAAGATCAGCAAGACAAACTAACTGAACCAACACTTTTTTTTTTTGTTAAAGATCTTGACTCTTAACAAAAACTATAACCATATTATACACTGTAGCTTTACCACAAACAAAGATCTTACTGTACCTCTGCTCAAACGAACAACCAGAGTCCTTAAACAGTCCACAGAGAGTCCATATTTAACCTTCACGCCACTCGTGATCAGAGAGTTCCTGTATCAGGGTGATGACTCGAGGGTTCACGGTGAGCCGACGCTTTGAGTTCTTGTTCTCCACTTTGGTTCCCTTTTCTGGATTTATTGAGAAGAAACATCTGTAAAGTAAAACGTTAGCTATTAGAATAAAAGTCAAGGTTGTCAAGTCAGAGCAGGGGTCCAGTTTCAGAAGTAACTGTAAGACATGTTTACTCACCTTTGAAGAAATTCAAGAGTTGAGGCCAGCTCAGACGGATAATGGATATTAAAACAGTAGTAGCTCCCGAACATGAGACACAGCGCTGAGATGAAAGAGGAGATGTTTGTGTTGATGAGGTTCCTATCGAGGCTCAGCATGTACCTTGTAGAAGAATAGCAGGACTGCCCTGTAACACATAATTGAACAGGATGTGTTAATGCACTCTCATTACAAAACCAACAAAGAGTTCAAGACAAATAAAAAAAAAACTTACCACAGACAATAACAGCTGGTGTTAACGGCACTTGCTCCAGTTGAACTTCTTCCGGCAGACAGGTGTCTTCTACATAGAAGAACATGGACTCCTCCTTTTCATCAAAATAGCTGAGAAGAAGCAGGACCATGTCTTTGAAGTCATCTGAGCAGCCGCTCTGTTGCCCTCGAATCCTCAGAAGCCTTGCATACGTCTGAAAGAACTTCTTACTCTTGTTGACACAAACCGTGGTCATGTAGTTGAGAAGCCTTTTTCCCTTCAAATCCAAATTTCGTATGAATGTCTCCTTGAGGTCAATACCAGTGAGCTCTTTGAAGTGGACTGACATGCCAAGTTCATCAAACCAAAAAGGCCACTCCTCTCTGAGGTATTTGATGCTTTTACCTTGGTTCACATGTTGACGCTGTGTGTAAAATGTGGACTTCATTAGGCTTTTTACCTCCTCTTGATTAGCATCAGAATTTTGAAACATTATCTTCAGGTTGTCAATCTTCTCCTGCTGGCTTTCTTGAGTTTCTTTACTAGGCAGAAATTTTACATTCCACTTAATGCATCCATAAGTATCTTGCATTGCTGCTCTTTCTTCTAATGTAACCTCATTTGTGAGATCAGAGTCATCAGTTTGGCATTTTCTTTTTCTTATTTTGGGTGTTGAAGTTCGCCTCACATTTTCAATTCTATTTTGCAACTGTTTAACAAGGGAATGATAGCCTGGTCCAACAATATCTCCCTCTATGACATCTTGCAGGGATTTGGGATATTTTGCTACCATTTTTTTTGCAACCTCAGTTGAATGCTTTTTACCTACATGTGGACATTTTCTCACCATTTCAGTCACAACAATCCGGACCATCTGCCTTCTCAATGTTGGTCCTGGCCTTTTTCCCCTTTCCAAAGCATGCATCAAATCATCAGGAAATTTAGTCCATGGAATTTCAAAGTTGTCATCCCACTGTGTGTCAAGGCCTGGGCTAGTTGAGGAAGATGATGAACTCCGGGGTGAAACAGACAGCAATGACAACGACTGGGCAGGTGAAGCGTTAACAGATGATGATGAGCTGTTCTCAGGAGTCTGGTCTGTATAAAAACATAAAATAATAAAATTTAAAACTTACAATTATGCAATAAAATTTATATGATTAAAACATTTTTCACTTACATTTCCGTTTCCAAATAGAAAGTAGTTTTCTGGCTTGTACAGGTCTTAATGCAGTCATCAAATCAGCCTCCTCTATGAATTGCAGATCATCATATGTCTCAACTCCGATGGACTGCAGGTGCTCTATCAGAATGCTTTTTGTTGCTGCTGGGAGTTCTGGTAGGACTTCACTGACAGCATCATCTAAGAAGGTTTGCTCTGAGTCACTCATCTTTTCACTGAAAACAAAACAAAAAAATACACTTAACAGTACAGGGATAAACATCTGTTACACTTGTGTTGTTAATTTCAAACTATTTTACATTAAGAAAAAATAGAGAAGGTAAAAAAAAAAGAAACCTCTTTGGACTTTATTTTGTCATAATACTATGTTTCAGTGGAATGACTTTGTGTCCATCAAGAATGTATGAGACTAAAGGATAAAAATCAATCAGGTCATTGATTTTAATGCACAAGAGTCCAAGACTGTTCTTTGACGTGGAATACAGATGATATTCTGGGAGGAAAATACCTCTATGAATGTCCATCAAAACATACACATGTGTGTCATTTTTAATCAGTATGAGGATAAGTTCACCAAACTCCATATACTCATCATTTCTGCACACCAGAAATTGCCCTTTTTATATCCAGTGCCCTTGTACTGAATGTCTGTGGCAACTGTAGTATTATTTTCTGAAAAGGCAAATTCCCTGACAGCCTGTTTAATAGTGTCACTGTAGAGGTTGGGATAAAACGCACTGCTGTCCTTTACCTGCAGAGGTTTACTGTCTTCTTGACCAGCTAAAAGATATGCTTGATACATCTGATGGCGCTCTGACAAAGTCTGACAAATGTTTTTGAAATTTTTCAAATGTCTGGCACACCTTTTAAAATAACTGTGCTTACTTTCGAACCGAAGCGTCCATAACCTCATCAAAGGACCAAATTTCAACAAGAGTGCTGAATAATGGCGCAAAAAGTGGTGCTTTGGCTTCAGTTGCATTTCAGGAAACAACATTTTTCTCAACTCCAAATATTCCTGGATCAGAACGTCAAGATATGCTATTTGGGACAATGAAATCTTCTGAGCACAAGCGAGATCTACAATGTCCTTTAGATGAAGCACTAACTGCCATACTTCATCCTCATGGTTTTGCACTTTGTCACCAATTAAAACTGGCAGTAATCTCAAAAGATTCCAGTTTTGAACGGCCTGTCCAGATAATCTGGCTCCCTCAGAGTTTACAGTACATGGTTTAGTGAGCGCTTCAGACCCTTTGTACTTAAACTGTTTGATACGTCGATTTAGGAGTGAGTATGTGAACCATTTTTTCTTTTTAATAATGTTTTTCAGGTACAGTGCTAAATCATATGACAAGACTCCTTCAAGGAGGTCATGCCCTAGACAAGGCGGCAGACCTGGCTGGGCAACATGGAAAGACTCAAGTGTATTAAAGATAGAGTTTACCTTTACTCCTTTGGTGTCTTGGATGTTTTCAGTCTGAAGATCAGCAACAGCAGCGTCATACGTCTCTAGGGGTGCGTGGAGTGGGCACCACAGGCGTTTGGATCGGACTCAAACTCACTCCTTTTAATTTCACAGTATCTGCAAAAATATTGAGAGCGGCTGAAGTTCTCTGTGAAGCCACCTATGAAATGAGAACCCAAGTTATCACCAGCAATGCAGTAGAGACCTGCTTTAACGATTTCTCCATCTACATTTACTCCATCTGTCTCTAAGGACTTCAGATCTGTTAACATGTCAGAGAAAACGTTGCTGATTCCAAAATGTTTAAGATCGTTCTCAACACACAACAAGACTAAAAACATATTATCTGTATTGGACCGCAAATTAATGGGTAAATTTTTCTACTGACAGATATACAGCTAGGACTTTGTGTTTCTTTTTAGCCGAGCCCAGAGGGTTAACGATTTCAAAAGAATCTTGGTACAAAATCAGTTTGATGCTTTCAGGGTTGTTCTGAAAAAACTGATGACTTTTGAAAATGTGTCCATCATACAAATCAGCATAAACTTCTGCATCAGGATGTTCAAAGTGCCCTGGCTGTGCATTTCTCCATAACTGTGACTGCAAAAAGCTCCTCAGAGTTTCTGCCACTGGTACGTAGTAGGCAAATTTTTGAGTCATGTTTTCATCCATTCCTAAAGCCACTTTTTGGGGTTCTGTGTATTTGAACATATTTGTGAAAGTCTGGTTTCTAGAATATATCGTTCTTAATGGACCTTGATGACAGGAGGAGAACAAATCAGTCTCTTTAATGCAGTCACAAATTTTAGTGACTGCTTCATCAGACAGGCTCATATCATTTTTTAACAGAAAACTTACTTTAGTTAATGTGTATGCAAGACCTAACTCATGCACATTTTGCATTTCCTCAACAATAGTTTGTACAGTAGAGGCAGGAACAAGCAGCTGTCCCTGTAGTTTAAGGTAAAAGAGACACATGTTTCTAAGATAAGACTCACTATTAGGCATATCAACAGTTCCACTAGCTGTTGGCATGGCTTCACACGTGCTTTCTAAAACATCAAGACTAGCATTAACATTTGGGGGCTGATGGCAAGTTCCCCTGTACATCTCATCAATACTATCAGGAAAACATGACTTATGCTTCCTAGACATGTGAGAAGTAAAAGAGGGCTTTTTCGTAAACACGTGTTTACAGCCTCTAACGGGACAGGACACAGCTCTGCCCTCCCTGATGTGCTCGTTCAAATGACACACGAGCTCTTTCACAGTGTGAAAATGGCGGGCACATAATGCGACTGCACATTTTAAATCTGCAACAACGGCTGTGGGCGCAGTCTGCGTTGCAGGTGCATTATGCGCACGATAAAAATGGCCTTTGAAAGCCGAATATGTGGTAAATGTTTGACCACAGTTGTCGCTAACACATCTGAAAAGACAACGAGGCTCGTTTCTATGTACTTTGCAATGTAAAAAATAGCCTCTCAGTGTGTCAAAATTCTTTTTACAAAAGACACAGATGACCATACTTAGAAAACAACAACAAAATAAATCGTTTTCAGAACAACTTTTTATCACGCATTGTTTTACAGGCTCTAATTAGCCTACTGATTGATCTTACGCCATGTGCTGAAAGAACAACAAGTGAACAGAAGCTTACCGTGCTGAGTTTGAATTTTCCAACTGAACAGCCACAGACCACGCTGAAAAGGGGTGCTAAAAATGTCTACTGATTGCTAAAAAAGAAAAGTAGACCGGAGTTGAAAAGTTGAGCGGAGTTTTCTGCTCTTCTCCGTGCGTTCTCCGCTGTAGAGACGGCGCTGCTCTGGCTCGCTCGTTAGTGACGTCAGCTGTTGCGTCTGCCACAGCCGTGAACGTGGTCTGCGTGCTGCTCCTGCTGCACCCGCCCACACCACGTCCTTATCCAATCAGTGCTCACTTTCAAATTTAAAATTAGACTCGCTCAGAAATCCAAGAGTAATATTTAAATTAGTTTTCTTGTAATCGAAGTGAATGAAACAATCGCACTAAAACAAAAAAGTTTTATGACTTGATGACTAAAACATGAATGTAGTACTGTAATATTGTTTTTTTTTTTTTTTTTTTCAATGCATTTTTCAACATGTATATGTTACAGGCAAAGTTGATAATCCAGGCATTCTATAGAATGCCTAGGCATTCTATAGAATGCCTGATGTTTTCAGGCCAAGTAGGAAATAAATGTGTTATTCTCTACTTTGCCTAGGCATTCTATAGAATGCCTGGGCATTGTATAGAATGCCTGACAGCTTTTAGGCAAAGTAGAGAATCTCTGACAAAGCATAACTTTTTGGAATTCAAACAACAACCACATTCAATTTAATTAAATACCATCCAAACTAGGGCCCAAGGGCCAAACTTGGCCTTCCAGTGAGACTAATTTGACATGCTGATGTTTGAGTATTTATTTGATTAAATTTTACATTTTGTTTTATTGTTTCAAATATCAAGTCCATTCTTCTAAAACCCCATTAAAAGGTGATTTCTTTATAAATATCAGTGCAAATAAACGTTATTTATTTAAGTAGAAAAAAAAAAATGCTGAAGCTGAAAAAATGTTTTGGCATGTCTGCAAAGCCTTGCCTTGTTTGTTGAGGTTGATTGGGTTACTTACGCAAGAAAAAAAAAGCAAGTAAACACAATTTTGACATGTTAAAAAAGAAGTTTAATTTCTATTACAAGTTTTGTTAAGACACCAATGAAAGAGTGCAAATATTAAAATGGATGAAAATTTCATGTTTCTATAATGTATTATGTTGTATTTTTCATTTGTAATTTTAAGCAAATTCTTTCAAAGCAGTTTTTTCTATAATATGCTCAATATCCAGGTTTTGCATATCTTCAAAACAACATTCACAATATTATCTAAAATTTGATATACTGTCTAGCTCTTATTGCGGGAGTGGTTGTTGTCGGTTGTGGGGTGTTTGTGATTGTGGTTGGTGGTTGTGGTTGGTGGTTGTGGTTGGTAGTTGTGGTTGGTAGTTGTGGTTGGTGGTTGTGGTTGGTAGTCGTGGTTGGTAGTTGTGGTTGGTGGTTGTGGTTGGTGGTTGTGGTTGGTAGTTATGGTTGGTAGTTATGGTTGGTAGTTGTGGTTGTGGTTGGTAGTTGTGGTTGGTGGTTATGGTTGGTGGTTGTGGTTGGTGGTTGTGGTTGGTGGTTGTGGTTGGTAGTTGTGGTTGGTGGTTGTGGTTGGTAGTTGTGGTTGGTGGTTGTGGTGCTTGGTAGTTGTGGTTGGTGGTTGTGGTTGGTGGTTGTGGTTGGTAGTTATGGTTGGTGGTTGTGGTTGGTAGTTGTGGTTGGTGGTTGTGGTTGGTGGTTGCGGTTGGTGGTTACGGTTGGTAGTTGTGGTTGGTGGTTGTGGTTGGTGGTTGTGGTTGGTGGTTGGTAGTCGTGGTTGGTGATTGTGGTTGGTGGTTGTGGTTGGTAGTTATGGTTGGTAGTTGTGGTTGGTGGTTGGTGGTTGTGGTTGGTAGTTATGGTTGGTAGTTATGGTTGGTAGTTGTGGTTGTGGTTGGTAGTTGTGTTGTGAGAGTGGTTGGTTGGTTGGTTGGTTGTTAGTGCTGGTGAGGGTGGATTGTTGTAAAGCAGGGCTGGGCAATTCTTTTGACTCGAGGGCCACATCCAAACCCACAACAGTGGTTCTGATTATTGCAAAGACATTTCTTTGACAGAATATAGAAGAGCAGCACAAATAAAAGGTTTGCTCTGCCATAATAAATTTGTAATGTTTTGAGATTAAGCTAATATATTTTATGAAAAGAAAGTCAAAGAAAGTTATGCTTTTACTGAAAAGAAAAAAAAAATACTAAAGGTGGTGTAGCTGATTTTCAGACTGCAAACACATTTCTTCTTTTTCTTTTGCCTTAAAAACCTCTTTTCACAGACAGCAAAGAAAAAAAAGGAGAGGACCACCCAAGCTCAGCCAATCAGAGTGCAGCATTTTGCTCATAATTAGAACTAAAATTCTGTATTTTTGATTCAGACAGTAATCAGAGGTCTAATTTTTTCACAGTCCTGCATTTATCTTAGATTTTTAGTGGAAAAAACTAAGTTTACTAATTTACAACATCAAAAAAGTTAGTTACTCCAACTTTAATATGAGAAAAAACATTATTTTAGAAATGAATCTAGTTTTATAAGATTAAAATTGTAATTTTGTGCTAAATATTATCAGGACTTGGACTTGGATGAGTCAGATGTTTGCATAAAAACACACAATAGATTTGTATATTTATAACAATGTTCTATGATCCAAATCACAATTGTAATCTAAAAAAAGTTCAAGTTTATTATTGAAAAAAAAAAAAAAAGCTTTTTATGGTTTGTCTCTTAAACTATATCATGCATTTGTGTTTCGGGGCCTGGTTTACAGCGTTTTAATGTAAATTTTACGGTCATTTTTTACAGTGTAGATCATACATGTGTTCAGAATATCCTTGGTGTAATAGTTTTCATGCTGTTGTAAGAAGAGCTGATTTTATTGGCTTCCACTTTGGGCCTTTTGTGTGTTATTTTGAGTAAGTCACAGTTTTATAAGGCTTTTCTTGATCACATTTAATAACCGTCTCACTTGGTTACACTTTGTCTGCGTTCACTGTTGTATGCTGTAGATCAAGCCTATTCAACTTAAGGCCCGGGTGCCAAATCGGCCCTTCAAAAATCTGATTCAATTCACCTCAATTCACTTTTTAAATGTTACAAGTATATATATTCAAATCTGGGTTTTTTACTCAGGGCAAAGTGGTCGACTTAAAAAATGACTTTATGTCACGATAAGTGCTTAAACGAGGCAATAGTTATCTTGATTTTGTTGTATTTTTACTGTCTGAAAATAACTAATTTTATTCTGCTTTAGACCTTACTTGGTCCTGGTTTAGATCTGGTTTAATGCTGAGTTACTTCAGGTTTAGATTTAGTTCTTACTACACTGTAAAGGATAGCTGTAATTTCCGCAATAATTTACTGTAATATGAACAGTATAATACTGTAAGTTGCTTTTGCAGTAGATTACTGTATTTTGCAATGGCTTCTGAAAAATCACCTTGTACCACAGTAATTTACTGTAAGTTATACATTTTACAGTAAAACTAATGTAAAAATATAAAAACACAGCAATATTACTGTATTGTTTACAATAAACAACTGTAAAATTTACAGTAACCCTACTGTAACGTAAAATTACAGTACTGTCGCTGTGAACTTGTATTACAGTAGTGCTACTGTAAAAAGCTCTACAGTAGCACTAGTGTATTAGATATTACAGTAAAGTACTAGCATCCAGCTGCCAGTACTTTACTGTAATATCTACAATAAATCCTTTACAGAGTAGCAATAAAAACAGACTGCAGCATTAGATATTTTCACTTTAGAAACAAATCTGGTTCTCTGAATATTTGCCAAAACCTCATGTTGAAAGCTGTGAGGTATTGAGCAACTGTCCTCGATACAATCTGGCCCTTGAATAGCCCTGTTGTAGATCTTCTTTAGTATCCAGATCTCCTAACTCCGGTTCTGTGCGCTTCCAGGTGAACGGGAAGGAGCTGTCCAAGTCCAGCCATGAGGACGGGGTGGGGTCCTTCTGCTCGTCCCGGGAGCCCGTGGTGGTGCAGGTCATCCGCAGGAGCCCGAGCGGCCGGCCTCACGGTTCCCCTCAGGAGATCCGCGTGGTGGACGTGTGCACTCAGACCGACATCACCTTCGAACACATCATGGCTCTGGCTAAGCTCCGGCCCTCCACACCGCCAGTGCCTGACGTCTGCCCCTTCCTGCTCTCCGACAGGTATGAGGTCGCAACGTGGTTAGGTGTCGGTTCCATCTTTGGTATCAGACAGGTTTATTTAGAACTCTGGAAGTGATGTCAAAAACAACAATGACCATGTTTGTTGCTGTGACTCTGGACCAAAAAAAAAAAAAGACATAAAAGTGAAAAGATAACGGCCCTCTTGTGGATGAACCTTTGCCTTCCTGTCTTAACACAGACCAAGACGATTATTATTGTGAAAAATAATAAGATGCGGTAACGTGGACTATGTTACTGTGAGGACGAGCCCTGGGACTAAAATGAAGCAGACAGAATCGCAGAGCCTGGCAGGATTTAAGAAGCAAATCGGCGACAATAGCTAGCAGCAGCAGCCATGAGGAGAGACGAGGGAAAGTTCATTTCTTCAGTGAGTTTCAACATGTTAATTTTGTATTTTCTTACCCCTGAGGACCCTTCAACATCATTGGGTGCCATTGTGGGGTTCCTCCAGGTTGAGAATCATGGTCTAGTGCAGTGGTTTGGTTTTTCTAACCTTTCACACCAAGTACCACTTAATATTATATAAAAATGCCTAGCCTAAAACAAAACATTAACAGATTTGTCTTTAAACAAAGCCTCCATTCAAACTGCAGATGGCTTCAAGAACCACTGTTAGAGAAAGGTTTAGTGTGTTCCCTTGAATGTTTTTATTCATTGGCAGAAAATAGCATTTGCAAGTGCAAAGATTTTTTTTTTTCAGTATTAATATTGTAGGACTGTTGGCCTTAAGTCGATCAGTCAGTCGATGAAGTCTTAGTCGACCAACAGGATTTATAATGAACAGCAACAAAACCAAATAATTGGTCCAAACTTCCTTTTTAGAAATAAATACACTGTTTCTGCTTCATTATCTGTATAAATGGATGATTTAGCATGAATTTAATAGTATTTTAGTTGTTTTTTTTTTCCCAAGCACAGATTTGATCAAACTAATATAATACTTTTAGTTCCTAAGTTTTTCCCATAATCCTTTTTTTAGTCAATTAATCGGTCGATGGGACATGTCTTTAGTCAACCAAGTATTTCTTTGGTCGACTACAGCCTCATAATATTGACATAATGTTGAGTGGGTTTAAGGTGGTTCATAATTAAATATTGCAATTAACTGTTACCCAATGATGACCTTTTAAAAGACCACTTGGTTTTTGCTAATGAACTCTCCAAATGCATTTCAAAAGAGTCTTTTATAATAAACCATAAGTTATCCAATAGAATACGATGTATTTGTCAAACCCAAAAACAAGCTCTTCCTGTCAGTGACCATGTGCACGCACCAATGTTCTGAACTAATCAAATACTATGAAAAGAATGCAGCCTAAAATAATGAGCAAATGAATCACAGAGAATCTCTTTTCATAAAACTCATCTGTCAGTGATAATTACGTAAATGCTTCATAAATATTTTTCATGTTTATTTGGATAAATGAGGTTTGTTCTCTGTCCTTCGTCTGCAGCAGACACACAACACATTCATTAGGAAACCCTGAGTCTTTCAATCATTCTGTTTACAGATGAAGCTCACACTCGGGTTGACATTAATGGGCAACAAAATACAAAATAAAACCACCCGAATAAAAAAAAAGACTGACACTTGTTCTATGCTCACATTGAATACACCATTATGATTCAGTTGTAATTGTTTAAGCACATACCCTATTTTGTCCCGCCCACTTGGCTTGGAAATGCACTTCCTGTTTAGCTCTGTTAAGGTAGCTAACGTGTTTGTTTGTCTGTCTTGTGAGGCAATTTTAATTAAATATAATGACAGTTAAAATAAACCCATTGACTGAAATCTACAGACTAAATGCAACTAAACAGGAAGTGCATGTCCTAGAAAAGTAGGCGGGTCAAAATAGGGTCAATAGGCCGGCACACCCAATCTCACAAGAAAGTGTTGCAGTCCCAGTTCATTTCTATGGTGGTTGTTATGAAAATTTAAAAAAAAATCCTGATCCTAATCTTAACCTGCCACAAGCTTCAGCCCTAAACTTACTCATTTATGTAACTTGATACCTAAACGATAAATCTAAAGAAAGCGTCTCCGCGTGGCTTCAACCAAAACTCAAGTATTTTTTCCCTGTGAAATCTTGTGTAATTTTTACGAAACATAGGTATGCTAAAATGCGGAAATCGTGCTTATAATATGCTGTTTTTGTGTCATGGTAAATGTGCGCTTTCTTGTGAGACTGTGTTGGAACTACGGTGACCACCTCAAACACTCTAAAAAGTGGGACAGGTTTGGGGATTTGGTAGGACAATGTGAGACGGACTCGACAAATTACATCATTTTTTATAATAAACCTGTTTTGAACTGAGCATGCTGTTTTTAACTAAAATAAACAGAGATCATATACAAATGTATAGGATATTTTGACATTTATAAAAAAGTTTTCTGAATAATACATTATGAATGGCCTACATAGATAACTGTGTTATTTATTGAAATATTAGGCTATTTAGAACAGGTAGTGTTTTTTTGGTTTAAGGTAGGCATAGTTGTTTGCATTGATTAGGAAGTTTCTTGCTGTTGTGCCTATTTTTGATGACCAACCAAAAGCGGGACAGGTGGTCACCCTAGTTGGAACAGAAACTTCACGCACATACCGAGAATTGCCTCTACCTGGGCTCATGAGCACAGCGAGTTTCGTTTCCATAGTTCGCACACACTTTTACAACTTTTCTTTATGAAAACCCGGTTCAGAAGCTGCACTTTTCCTGCTGTTACAGTCGTTGCTGCGTCCATAACAGATGACAAAGGAAAACATGAGAAGAAATGTGATAGATGGTTACCAAAAACCCTCCAGGGGCTTGAAAGTGGCACCTCCACAAAACCCATAGGCTCAATACAAGACAAATATCAATCAATACATAAGATTTACATTATTCCACATATCTGGTTAAACAGAACAGAACATATGGAAAATCACATTTTCTTTCATGAGAAACATCTTAGAGCATATTTGAAATGAGTTTGTGTAAGTTCTTTTAGTGCAAACTGAAGATTGTTCCAGACTTTAGCTCCTCTGTATTTGACTCTAATCTGAGACTGAGTTGTACGGAAATAAGAAGCTCTAATGAGATGTCCACTGTGAGGGATAGTCATTGAATTCATTCATAAACATGAACATGTTGGTAAAATGTTGTGGGAGAAGTTTTCCAATAGAACTGAAAACAAATAGATTAATTTGAAGTTGGTTTACTTGATAAACACTTTTAGTGAACAAAGGTTGAGAGGAATGTCTGTGTCCAAACAATATTACAGTAGCTAATATATGGATAAATCAAATAGCTAATATATGGATAAATTGGATAGTACAACATAAGAGCAACCCCTGTGGTCATCAGGTGACGAGTTCTTCCAACAATACCTACCATTTTGGCAATTTTTGTACTTTTTTTTTTTGTAAAATTAACTTGCGTTTTCCAAGATATAATGGTATAATGGTGGATTCATCCACTATTATACCAGGGAAACGAACACAGCTTAAAGACAGCTTCGAGTAAACAACTGTGTCACTATAGCAACTATGCCACCTGTATGTAACGGCCCACATCTATCTGAGACCGGAAGACGTTAATGCATAAACCCTATTATATATACTATTGGCTTAATGCCTCACCTGCTCCCATCATCGCACATCACTGGCCAAGTAATTATTGGGCTGCCATAGAGTAGCCAAAATGGCCTAAAAATGCAAATATGTGTCAAAGATTATTTTAGAAACCTTGTTAGAAATGTCCTGAGAATTATTTTGGGGCTCTAAGTGTGAACCCTGATGTTAGAAAAGGATTAAAAGTAAATTTTCTATCGTATGTGTCCTCTAGGCTATAACAGATAAACAACTCTCAATTAATAAACTGCTGGTGCCAAAATCCGAATGAGCAGAAACATTTATACACCCGATTATTTCCCAACAAACTTCAAAGCCAACACAATCTCTTTCTCTCATTACCATATTCTAAGTTTATTCCCATTTGTCGCTATAGCTCAAAGAGATATTTTTACACTTTTCTTCAGGGCTTTTCCAGGAAACAACGGATTTATCTCAAAGGACGACTAAAATGTGTGTAAAAGACCAAGTTTTGGAGAGAAATATCTAGGCTTCCTCCCCGGGGACGGAGACGGCGGAACATTCTGGAGTTTTATTACCGGGAGAAGCAGAGTAATTCAATACAATGAAATTTAACGTGACAAGTGCTTTGGTTTGTCTTTGGGCGATTGTTTGGCCATCGATACGGCAATATTAGTCAATTCTCCATCTGGTTTTTCATCGTTTTGAATTTGTGTCGTCGTGGAAGATATGCAATCTAATTTAACTATTCCCCACGGCTTTTTATCCACGAAATGAAGTTTGTTGGTTTTTTTCTTTCCAGTTGCACAAGCTTTACAAAGTGGGTATGTGGAATAGGCTATTAAACAAGCTATGACTTTCTTTCTTTCTTGTGACTTCTTCGGTGTAATCAAAAGACTCATTATTATTTACTTCTGTTTGAAAGGTGGAATTCAATAAATGAAATTAGAGAAGTAAAATGATGCCTAAAGGTGTTCAAGATGGAGGCGAGGTTTGTAATTGTGAGAAAACAGCAGAAGGATTTTATTGGCTTGTTTTGTACTGACGACAAATCATACGTAAATGTGTTATTATCTACTTTGACGACTTTTAGGCAAAGAAACTCTGACAAACACAATTACTTGAAATGCAAATGAAAAAAATTAAATCACATTTCTAATTAAATACCAAACTAGTGCCCAAGGGTCAAACTTGGCCCTCCAGTGGGACTTATTTGGCTTAAGGCTTGCTCATGTTTCAGTGCTTATTTGATTATATTTTGTCGTAGAGATTCAAATACCAAGTCCATTCTAGTAAAACTCATTAAAATATAATTTTATTGTAAATCTCAGAGTAAAATAAACTGAAGATTTGTTTGGCTACCTCTGATTATCTTGTTGTGGTTGGTTGGTTTGGTTGAGGTAGTGGTTGTGGGATGATTGTAGTTGATTGTAGGGTGGTGGTGGTGGGAGTGGTTGTTGCTGGTTATGGTTGGTTGTAGTTGGTGGTTGGTTGTGGTTGGAGGTTGGTTGGTGGTTGGTTGTGGTTGGTTGGTTGGTTGGTTGGTTGGTTGTAGTTAGTTGGTTGTGGTTGGAGGTTGGTTGGTTGTGGTTAGTTGTGGTTGGTTGGTTGGTTGGTTGGTTGGTTGGTTGGTTGGTTGGTGGTTGGTTGTGGTTGTTTGTAGTTGGTTGGTTGTGGCTGGTAGTTGGTTTTGGTTGGTTGTAGTTGGTAGTTGGTTGTGGTTGGTTGATTGGTTGGTTGGTTGTGGTTGGTTGTAGTTGGTTGGTTGCGACTGGTAGTTGGTTTTGGTTGGTTATAGTTGGTGGTTGGTTGTGGTTGGTTGTAGTTGGTTGTGGTTGGTGCTTGATTATGGTTAGTCGTGTTGGTGCTTGTGGAAATGGTTGGTTAATTGTGGAGTGGTTGGAAAGGGTGGTTAGTTGGTTATGGTTGTGGTTGGTTTTGGTTGGTGGTTGGTTAAGGTTGTGGTTGGTTTTGGTTGGTGGTGGGTTGCTTGTGGGAATGGTTGATAGTGGTTAATTGTGGAGTGGTTGTAAAGTGTTATTGTGGTTGGTGATAAGGTTGATTAAGCTTCAAGTTAGTAAAATAGATATTTTGGGGGCTTGCAATTGGGGCAGGTTAAGATTTACCCATTAAACCTAAAGAGAATTTTGCCACGTGACTTCAACCAAATGCCATGGTTATTGTTACATTTTGGCTTTTTGAAACATATTTACATCAAAAAAGACAAGCATAGAAACATGCTCATCATTTTGTTGTATATCCATGTTTTCTTTGGAGCCTGGGTTTATAAAATATGTTTGCCTTCATATGAATTGGTCGGGATAGGATTAGGAAGAGACTGGGTAGAGATGAGCCAGACAAGAAAGCACCATCAGAAGACATGCGGTCAAGACCAAACCCCCAGGGCCCACAAGCCAGAGTCCACAACCACAGCTTCAGTTCTGAAAGATAAGAAGGTCCAAGGCTATTAAAACATGTATAAAAGAACTATACTTAGATCCTTTAAAGGTGCAGTCTGAAACTTTACTGGTGTGAGTTGTCTTTGTACAGGAGATGAGAGAATACCTCAGCTAAAATGACATGTCTAAATCTTATATCCATCCAATTTTGCATTCCATTGTAGCTCTAAAAATCTCCCTCCAAAAATCTTTCCAGCGTTATTAGTCTCGTCTTGTGTGGGACGCTGGCTGCTCATTTTGTCACGCTGCCATTTCCTTTTGTTCCATTTGACAAAGACTGTAAAATATGTGGGTTCGGCCTGTCAAGTACACGAAGTAAATAATAATACGTCGTCATTAACTAGGGGCTGTACTGTTATCGCACGCACTCAGGCTCCGGTGAAAAGGCTCCTGACAAATCCTTCTTCCTCCTCCACACCGGGACAAAAGCTGATTTTAACATTGTTTTTGTGTTCTCCGTCAGCTGTCACTCTCTGCACACGCTGGACCAGGAGTTCTACGACGGGACGGCCTACCTCTCCCCGGGAGCAGCCGACGCAGACAGGACGGACGACTTTGAGTATGAGGTAAGTGCAATGTCAACTCGAGTCAAATGTTCTGGAAGTGAAAAGTCAACTACATGATTCATTCAAAATATGCTTTAGAAAGTTAGAATAATGCTTTGGAACATTCTGAATGTTCCAACGCATGGTTAAGTTACATATATGTAACTTAAATTGCTTAAGGAGCAGCTTTTCCATGCAATACCTGGGCAAATTTCGGCCCGGGGGCCAATTTGGGCCCGCGACCTGTTTCAGTCAGGCCCCTGGCAGGTTTTTGAGAAACAGAAATGCATGGCAAAGTTTACAAGACAAAAACTTGGGCTACGACAATAAACTTGTAACATTTCGAGATTGAATTCACAACATTATGAGAATAAAGTCAAAGTTAAAAAACTATTTTTCAATATTAAACTTGAAGTTTACAAGATTAACATTTTATTTTGGATCATGGAACCGTGTTATAAATCTAAAAAATTATTGTGTGTTTCATGCAAACTCATCCAAGTTCTGATAACATTTAATTTTTGTTTGTTTTATTACCATAATAACCTTGTAATAATTTGAGATTAAGCTAATAGTTTTATGAAAATAAAGTTAAAGCCTAAGAAAGTTATGATTTTACTAGAAAAAATGGATTAATACGAGAACAAAGGCTTTTATTTGAAAAAAGCTGTTTTATTAATCTTGAGGTTTTATGAGATATATGTAAACATATTTGTGCTGGTCCTCTATGTCAGTGGTTCCCAAAGTAGGGGTCGCATCTGGGGGTCACCAGATGATTTCAAAATGTAATTCTACAACTATGACTTGGTATTTTGTCTGTTGTTTACCTCAAAGCAGCCATGTTTGGGTGGATTTTAGTCATGTAAAGCAATATAATACTGAAGAAAACCAATTTTATGGCTTTTCCAATTTGAAATGTTTACAATTGTCTGTTTCATGGAGTTGGTTGGATATTTAGTCCCAGTCTGAAAAGCTTGGGAAAGCCTGCTCTATATTCTGTCAAAGAAATGTATTTGCAATAATGGGAATTTTTCATTCCATTGGCACCACTATTCTGGGTTTCAATATGGCCTCGAGTAAAAATAGTTGCCCAGCACTGCAATATACAGAAGGAGGCATTAAAGTCAGGTTTGTGGCCGTACAAGTCCACTCAAAGTAAAAACACAAGTCTATCTTTGGTCAAAGTTTTGAATTTAAAGATTACATTTCAAAGAAACTGGCCTAATTTTCTGTCTTCTTGTATTTGTTGTGTGTTCAAACAAGTACCTGTATAAGTACCTACATGTGTTCACAAAATCTTGATTGCAAGCTGCCATATTCCTTGCCTGGGATCCAGAGCCCACGCTTAAGCAAACTGCGAAGGGTGGGTCTGGTCACTACGCCCCCTGCCTGTGTTTCAGATCAAATCTACATCTGGACAATCAGATTAGTTTATTTGTGTGACGCAGATGAAACAAAGGAGCTGTAAGGACTGATAATAACTTTAAAAACATCCCATGTTATCTCCAAGAGTTTTTTGTGGTTCTGCTACAAATATGACATGATTTAATGTTCTGCATCACAAACAGATGAATGGTGAACTCACGGCTCAGAAAAGTTGATAAAATGTTGATTTTGTAATATACGTTATTAACTCACATGAATAACATGTACATGAGGGAATTCAGTGCCTTTAGATTCTACGACCAAGCACAAACTGGAAACCACTTTAGCCTTTAGCTCAGATGTAGCTGTTCACAGCTACTCTACATTTCAAATAAAACCCACAAGTGTTTGCACACATTACAGTGACTTTGATTGAGGCTTTGAACATAAATGTAGTCAAAGGGTTTGTATTCGCCAAAAGCCTCACATTTGATGGTTAATGCTGATAGCCACAGGTCCAATGCTTGAATTCAGAGATCTGAATCTCGGCTTTAAAAGCCAAACGCACACATGCCAGCTTTGCCATTAAAATAATAATAATAAATGAAAATAGGTTCAGGAGCAGGACCACACCTCTCCTTCGCCCCTTCCCGGTGACTATGCTATTTAACTGACCTGGCTACACAAGGCACACCCTACCATTCGTGTCTCAATGCCCCTCCCACCCTCCCTCTTTTCATTATTCTCTCATTATTCTCCATCTCCTGAAGGGGTTTCGAGGTCTTGGAAGCCTGCAGCCAGCCCTTAAAGGAAGCCCCAAACCGGCAACAACTTCATTGTGTTACATCTTTTCAATAAAGTTCTTGCTTACAAGTTCTGAGAGTGTGGTCCTTGCTAGTGAGTTGTTGTTTAAAATAAAGTCAAACACACAGCGCAGCTACTCTTGCTGTGTTTCATTTTGTCGAGCACTATGACTGCCACATAGCACTACAATGCACAGTGATGTAGGTTCCAAAGCTTTATTGCCATAGTGTCAGATACAAATCCTTAGCATTGCCTGTCGCTGCTTTATAGTTTCTAGCAGCCAGTGTATAGATGTCGCACTGAGGAAAAACTCATTTGACAGAGTTTGTAAAGAATATCGCCAGTGAACCTCCATCATCTCTGGCTCGAGGCTGTGTAAGACTTTATATATTTCTGCTCTATAATAAGCCCTGCTGATTTCTCTCACTTTCTGCCTATTCTCCCTGATAAACACGACTCTAAATGCTACATCTCATAACACAAGCTCCAAATGTGTTCTCTCCAAATGATTATGTCTTCTCTCCATATTTAATGACTCCTCACGTTTAGCGGCAGCCCAGACTGTAATTGTCTCTCCCAGCTCATCTCCAGGGGACACTTTTGACAGATGACTGACCGCTCGGCAGACAGCTTTGACAACTTTCTCCGTAATAATCATAACAGCATCATGTTTGGGGAGGGATGATGTGAGCCAGACAGACAGCGTGTACTTTTACCTTTGCTAATTGATTCCAGAGAAGAGAAAGTATGGCAGAGGCGAGGCAACACGTTTCGGTAGTGAGGAAGTGAAGGTGTGATTGCACTGGATCTGACACATCCACAGATAGAGACGCTCGGAGATTCAGCTGTGACACGAAACTTGTGATTGTCAGATATAAAACACACGAGGGCTGAAGTGGATCAAAGAAATTCTTGGTCGATTTAAAAACATGACAAAAGTTTTGATTCGATTACAACAAGGAAGTGACAAAGCTATCAAAACTGGCAAGTGTCATAATAGGCAATGTGCTCCCTGAACATAGGACAGGTCTCCGTTGACACACAAGACAACCAGGTAGTATTATTTTTTTATTTTTGGCAATGAGATCTACTTTGTCGCCACTCAAGATTTTACAAAAACAACTGTAATCCTTGTTTGGAAAAGAACCAAGACTCAAAAGATTCAAATTAGAATAAGATTTGCTTCGAATTCAAACGGAAAACACAAAAGTTCCAAAGCGAAGTCTGCAAAGTCTCTTGCCTTGTTGTCCATGTGCTTCCCATTGCGTGCTCGCCTTGCTCTTCCCCCTAAGAAGCCAAGTTCAAAGTGTCTCTTTTATCAGTCCTCCAAAAGTCTCCTTTTAGCTTCGTTAAGCTGATCGGTCCTTCAAGTCTTTGGTTGTCGCCATTTTGGTTGTCGCTTGTCTCTTCTCAGAATGTCCACTGATGATCTCATCCCAGTGTAGACTTGGTGACAACAGTCTCAACTTAGATCTTGTCAATTGCAAAACCTAAGTAAGATCAGCAATCTGTGACAGTTCAGAGGTTAACTGTAAACCATTCTATTGGAATGTTGGTTTGCTTTCTTCCCACTAACCTTTAGCCTAGTTCCTTCACATAATGCATTTTGTCACACCCTTTAAACCATTTCAATGATTACAAACGATCAACACATAACACACATAGAAAATATTGTTTCTAACAACAGTGAAAGCAAAAATAGCACAAGTTTGGTTAACAAGGGGACAGGAGTGTTCAGTTCAAATGGAGCTGGAGCCGAATTGTTTGGGATCAGAGTTGGTCGAGGGCCACATTTTAAAATACTTATGATCATTCATAAATGACAATTAGGCTAAAGCTAAAGGGACTATACTCGATTTTTTTTACAACAAGATAACTTAAAAACAGTTTCCCCCTAGCACTGATGTCTTGTTATGATATCTATTCAGGTGGAAATGAGTCCGTCATGTCCTGTCTGTGTCTAATAAATTACCGTTTGTCGCAAACTTTTTCTGTTTTGTTTTTAGCATTGTGGCTAACTGTTGTTAGCATAGTGACTCACCTGGCCAATAACAACTGTGAAAAAACATTAAAACACATCATGATGAACAATTCTGAAGCTCAGAATGCATTAGCTAAGTGAGCAAATCATGTAGACTGAAGTAAGAAGTTTAAAATTAAATATTTCTGTTTGTTTACATTCTAAGAATGCAAAAATTAGGTACAGTCCCTTTAATATAACACAACAAACACATTGAATTACTTAACATTATATTACATTACATTAATTTGAATTGCATGGTATTGTACAGAGTGTCTGTCTAAGAAAGTTTTGGACAAACTGTATGTAATTTGTTGCATTCCAGTGCATTCACAGCTCATCAATAGAAGCCTTTATATTTCCATTGGCTTTACATTGACTTAACATTGAAAATGGACGCTGAAATTCAAACTCGCTGTCCGGTCTGAACGCGCCATAGACAGATCCCACATTGAAGTACACATTTAGCGTCACTGGTGTGTTCCAGGGTGGAGAGCAAAGCAAAAGTGCTAGACAGTGGAATGGGAAGTTTGGTTCCCTCTGGTGGCAGGTAAACAAAGAAAAATGTGAGAGGTGATTATTTTGAATGGAGGTTAATGGGGAAATTATGAGCCTAGTTGTTTAATAGTGAAAAAGTATAAGAGGTAACGAGGTAAAAAGTAATACCAGGGTATGTGAAGGAGTGAAAACTGGTCAGTAAAAGTTGTCATTTCCTGAGGCCTATGAGACGAACACCTGATGAAATTTGTTTTTTAGCTTTTCTGAGCTACATTTTTACTGCTGCACAACAAATAAATGACTCACTGAATTTACTAAAACATCTTGTTTAAGCAGAGAAAGGTGCAGAGTCTCTCTGCGTGCATATTCCAAAGTCTGTGTCTGGGAGAAATGTGACAGAAACATAAGTGTTCTGTAGTTTATCTGCTTTTCTGCCTCTGTTTACATAATTTTCTCTTTGCACATCACATACAAACTCAATATTCAGCAGTAGTTGTCTGTTTTTTTCTATTTTAATGCTGTTTTGAGTCATTACAGGAGAAATTGCAACTTGTCTCACTGTCATTCATTCATTTTTGCCACTCACTGCTGACATTTAGAATCTATGTTTATAATAATTGAACATGCACACGAGCTGAGCGTCTTCTCACATCTCGCCGCTGCTTCTGTCTTTACACTGTTGGACTTTATGGCACTTTGTAAAACAATTTGATCTCACGCGTTGGTTCTCGGTGCTGGATTAGCTCTGGGTAATTCCTCCCGCTGTGAAAAGCTGTTTCCTAAAGAGATTTTCTCAGTCTCGGTGTCAAAGCCGAGCAAATATAATATATGAAAGCTATTAACAAATCCTATTATGCTTTGTAACCGCCACCATCTTTTATTTCATGCTCCGAGAGTCAGGCTGTGCACTAATGTAACCTCACTTACAGTGTGTCACGAGGGCTAGGCCAGGGGAGAGAGAGCATAGGGACCTGCAGAGAGAGAACATGTGAACCTACAGAGAGACAGAGAGAGAGAGAGAGAGAGAGAGAGAGAGCATAGGGACCTGCAGAGAGAGAACATGTGAACCTACAGAGAGAGAGAGAGAGAGAGAGAGAGAGAGAGAGAGAGAGAGAGAGTATAGGAACCTGCAGAGAGAGAGAGAGAGAGAGAGAGTATAGGAACCTGCAGAGAGAGAGAGAGAGAGAGAGAGAGAGAGAGAGAGTATAGGAACCTGCAGAGAGAGAGAGAGAGTATATGAAGATGCAGAGAAAGAGAGAGAGAGAGAGTATAGGAACCTGCAGAGAGAGAGAGAGAGAGAGAGAGAGTATAGGGACCTGCAGAGGTCCCTATACTCTCTCTATATATGCATATTTATTGAACTGATCATTTAGTGTCAAATCCTGGCTGCTTGTTCGCTGAAATCTGCAAACTCGTGCTTATAATCTTATAATCTCTAGCTGTTAGATTTGTTAATAATTTAGCCAATTAATATTCCTCCTTATTTAGCAATTTTGGGGGCCAAAATAAATTTTTCTACATTGGATGGAGTGATGGAACTCTCTGATATCACAAATAATTACATTTAGAAGAACATCACAAGCTCACAAGCAAAAATAACCTGCTTTTAGGGGCCTTTTCTGCTCAGGTTCATTGGCAATACACTGTTGATTTGGATCAGTCCTGTTTGAGTACTTACTGTGAAAACACAAACAACCTTCAATCCAAGTCAAAGTTCCACCTGTAGCTGCTCATTTCTACATTAAAGTACATCATAATGCCCACACTTTGTCATTTCACTGTTTTTTTATTTCGCAAAGTGCTTAAAGTGACAGAATTTGAATAATGAACCCACTGTATCTATATATTTCCCCTTTCAAAGTTTTA
The DNA here is from genome assembly GCA_038363315.1 of Mugilogobius chulae. NCBI lineage: Eukaryota > Metazoa > Chordata > Actinopteri > Gobiiformes > Gobiidae > Mugilogobius > Mugilogobius chulae. The sequence continues at coordinate 17,482,268 of CM076411.1, read as the reverse complement.
AACATTGAACACTTTGTAATTAGCTCATTAATCCACACTAATCTGCGAGTGTCCCATTAGTTTGAACAGTTTCCCATTTGCCAGAACTTTAGCCATAAAGTACAATACAGACGGGTGTACACGCATATTTCACCGCTTTTCACTCTTGAGCAGTTCCTAATTAAAAGTCCACAGTTTAGGATAATGAGAGCCAACAAAAAGAGGGAAAATTAGCGAGGTGTGTAGTTTAAATGCCTTAAAACATCCTTGTCCTATAAGAAGATTTTATTTTCATCTGCCAGCACATAGTCTCGCGTTTTTGATGTGATCTGAGTTACGTCTAAACGTGACGATGCAAGCCACTATAGAGACAGCCCGCCAGTCATCAACTCAGAATATTCATCTCTCAGACAAGCTGTTTTTAAAAGCTATGACCATCAAAACCAAATTTCAACATCAGACAATTTACAACAAAAGGTGTGAAAATGCATAACCATGTATTTTTGCTGGACTCAGATTTGTATATTTTCTGTACAGCAGAAATATACAGTCCAGACCTAAAGTTTGGACACACTTTCTCATTCAAAGAGTCTCCTTTATTTTCATGACTATGAACATTGTAGATTCACACTGAAGATATAAACACCATGAATGACCAGAAGGAGAGTGATGGACCTGGCCTCCACAGTCACCAGACCTGAACCCAATCCAGATGGTTTGGGGTGAGCTGGACTGGACAGTGTGAAGGCAAAAGGGTTCAACAAGCATCTCTGGGAACTCCTTCAAGACTGTTGGAAGAGCATTTGAGGTGACGACCTCTTGAAGCTCATCAAGAGAATCCCGGGAGTGTACAAAGCAGGAATCAAAGCAAAAGAACCTAGAATATGACATATTTTCAGTTGTTTCACACTTTTTGGTTATGTACTATACTTATACTGTATGTGTTAATTCATAGTTTGGATGCATTCAGTGTGAATCTACAATGTTCATGAAAAAAAAAAAGTCTTTGAATGAGAAGGTGTGTCCAAACTTTTGGTCTGTACTGTACATTCATATACAGTATGTGTACATTGTGGCTCTCAGGCTGGTTTTATTGCCTTAAATATTAACAGATAGTTATGTTATTATAAATATGAAGCCTGTGTAAGAATTTTACTGGTCTGGATTTTAAAGTTTCTATTATAATATATTGATTGATTAGACCAGTGCTGCCCAACTCGTCGATCGCGATTGACTAGTCGATCTTTGAGGCAGTGGAAGTCGAACCCAAAGCCTTGTCTGTTAATACAAACTTTAACCGCAAGATACAGACGCAAAACTACACGTGCAAATTACAAGAGTAATCTGCGGATGCTAGTTATATGCGGCAGTAAGAATTCTCCACTGTCACTCACTAGAGCGCACAGCAGTCGCACAGCGCCCTTAAGAACTAATTTTTTCGTAAGAACGTGTTATGAATGAGGCCCCTTCTTCTTTTCTCAATAGCATATTTTTGTTCCAATTTTAAGCCAAATTCTCATAGAACCAGTCCGAAACTCTTTGAAACAAGTGACACATTCTACATTACATAAGCAATTAAATCTTCTCCAGTTAAAACATCTCAAATCCAGTGTAAAATTCTGAATCCAACTGAATTTAAGCAAGTCTAGATATATATGTAGTTTTTACAGTGTACATCTTATTTCTTTGTGAACAACAAACTTTTTATGAATGAGGCCCAATATGCATAACCGTAAAAACATACAGCCAAACTCAAAGGACAGTGATGAAGAAGATGAACAGCACTTTTCTGGCCCACATTCTGCACTACAATCCTTTCTACGCTTCCTTCCATCCCACATCCTTTGCATTTGCTGCTTTTAGAGTTAATCAAAGGTCTGATTATTCCGACAGCATCTACAGTAGTGAGTGTTAATAGTGACTACTATGGAAGTCTTTCATTTGTACTGCTCCTGTCAATCTCACAGCACACTTCTCTCTGCACACGGCTCTGAAAGCTCCCGGAAAAGTCCCTAAACAGGCCCACACGGGTAATGGGTTTCACACAGACTTACTTTGGAGTGGGAGTGAGTGTTTTAGCATCAAAGGAATGTTCAAAGAATATACAGTCAGAACAAAAAGGACTAATGGAACAACTCTGGTGGGCGGAACTTAGTCTCAAGCAGGCAGAGTAAGAGAATGTAAAACTGTGTAAGTTAACACATTTTAGCTGGATTTTTAAACACAAATAAGTGGAAAACAGCGTTGGTGACTTACTTCTGGTAGATCGAAGCGTCTTAAGGGTATTTCACACCAACACAACCCCCAGTCGCTGTCGGTAGGGAGGAGCAACGCACTGTCTGTTCACGTCTCTATGGGGCGCACCGATGTGAAAGAACATTCAGACAAACACGATCCAAACAGCCAACAGTCGCCAAACAAATGCCGAGTGAGCATGCGCGTGATGCAATGCTTGACGAAAATGACAAAACATAAGTTGCACGCGAGTAGTAGTTGTCAAACTTTGACGGCAAACAGATGTTTCTAGTCTTACCTCACGGATTAAGCTCAAGTCGTATTTCCCTCCACAGTCCAGCCTTCGTACTGCGGTCCCCGTAACTCCCCTGTGTTTTCCTCCATCCAAATAGTAGCCATTTTCCTTCGTAGTTACGTCCCGTTTGACCCCGTGTAAATAACAACAATCCATGCTCGGCTAAATACTGTTTTTCCGTAAGCGTCTTTTTCGGTTTTCCGCACTATATTCCTGCGCATTGATTCACTGGTTCTCCTGTGGCCACGGGCCAATCAAACAGCTGCATTTGCGGCAACTGGCGGCACCGACTTTACTTGCAAGTCTTCAAAAACCCGCCTCCACGACTTGCTCCGCGCTCCTCTGACCCCCGACAAACCCATTTACACCAAACACACGTGAGCCGCCTGTCGGCAAAAGTTGCCAATCTGGTTCAGACGGGCGACTCTCGGCTTGGTGTGAAAGACCCTTTAAGTCTTTGATGTAAATGCAAATAAACAACAAAATGTCAAAAACATATAATGAGCACATTTTCACGTCTTTTTTTACGTAAATATGCTATATAAGAAGCCAAAACGTAAAATAACCATACATTTTGGTTGACACCACATTTTCTTTGGGTTTAACGGGTACATCCTAAACTAATACTGCCTTCATTTGATGTGGGAATTATGGTAAATACCACTTTCCACTTTCTTGTACAAGTTTGTATTCTTTACTTTTCATATTTTTGTGGCGTTATGTCATTTTTAAACTCTTTATCTTTCCGTCTGACGAGCTCACACTTTCTGGATGTGGAAAACTCATCTGCCGTAAGCGCTCAGATTGAAAGTAGCACCGGTAGTTAATGAGGCTTGTTAAGTTTAGCGTAGACGTATGTACAGCAGTTTGATGTTTCCCCCTTTGCGTCGTTGGAAACCGAGCAAAAACGTCACGCCACGTTATAGTTACCCAGATCTCCGACAACAAAAAATGTCACAATGACGCTAGTTCGACCCTGAGAATATAGCAGGTTGTGGTTGGTGGATGTGGTTGGTGGTGGTGGTTGGTTGTGATTTGTGGTTGTGGGTGGTTGCTGTTGGTGATTGTGGTTGGTTGTGATTGGTGCTTTATTGTTGTTGTTGTTGGTTAGTTGTGGTTGAAGGCTGTGATTTGTGGTTGTGGGTGGTTGCTGTTGGTGATTGTGGTTGGTTGTGATTGGTGCTTTATTGTGGTTGTTGTAGTTGTTGGTTAGTTGTGGTTGAAGGCTGTGATTTGTGGTTGTTGGAGTGGTTGGTTGGTTGGTTGGTTGTTGGTGCTGGTGAGGGTGGTTGTGGGATGGTTGTGTTGGATGTGGTAACTAATGTCCATAATTCAATTGTATTCTATAAAAAAATGTCCAAATGTTTAGTAACTTTATATCAATCGTAAATGGTCTATTTAAAGAGCACTTTTCTACCTTTCCAGGCACTCAAAGTGATGTACATTCAAGTATCCACTCACCCAGTGTAACAGACACTGAGGCAGTGTGGGTTAGGTGTCTTGTCCAAGGACACAATGACAATCCACTCTTGTCGTCGCAATGTACTAACCAGGCCCTGACTTGCTTAGCTTCTGGGCTTTGACAAGCAGGTATGGCCTTTATATAAAGGTGTGCAAATTAGCCATTAAAAAGAGAGAAAGAGAGAGAGAAAGAGAAAGAGAGAGAGAACCACAACCATGTCTACAACTGACCACAACAACAAACAAAATAACCAACACAACTGCAGCAAAAAGTAACAAAGTAGGTGCCCAATCTTTCCTTAGATGAATAAAAAAAAATAATAATAAATAACAAGAGCAAAACCTACTATTTTGGCTCAATTAAAACAAATTCATGATAAAATTATATTTTATTAGTCTTTTTGGAGAATAGACTTGATATGGCCTTCTTTGCAAGAAACACAAAGTTTAATCAAATAGATACACATCAGCACTCCCTGGTCCCACTGGATGGCCAAGTTTGGCCCTTGGGCCCTAGTTTGGATGGTATTTAATTGAAATTGTGTGTGTTTGTTTTGCATACCAATAAATTATGCTTTGTCAAAGATTCTCTACTTTGCCTAAAAATTGTCAGGCAATGTAGATAATAACACATCTATTTCCTACTTTGCCTGTAACATATAAACCACAAAAAGCCTTTTTAGCGTATATATGTTACACCATATATACTGCACGATATGAAAAACCGTAAAATACACAAGGTTTGTTTAAAGCCACTGGGCAACATTTTCTTTAGGTTTTACAGGTACATTTATGCTTCAAGTTACTAAAATGTATACGTTTAGGTCTGGGGCTTGGGGCAGGTTAAGATTAGGATCAGGATTTTGTCAGTAGCCTATTCATAAATAACACCAGCCACCATAGAAATGAACTTGTGCTTCAACGCATGTCATATGTCGTGATATACTGTATAGGCAAGGCAAGGCAAGGCACATTTATTTGTATAGCACAATTCATATACAAAGCAATTCAAAGTGCTTTACAAGGCAGGAAAATATACATCAATAATTTTGATTATTGACTGACGTAAAACTACACACAGACTGCTTATAAGCACTAGTTTTCATTGTGTGTTGACTTTTCCCTTTTACTAAATCTTCCTCTCTAAGCACACTTTTGTTCCTGCGGCACATCTCCTGGTTTAATGATGCAAAGGCAGCACAAGGACGTCCGCTCAGTCAAAACCTGCCCTGCCAAGTTGTTTTGATGTTAACTGTGGGAAACATCATCACCAGCGTCTAAAAATAACCTCTAACTTCCATCCCTCTGAGAAAAAAACAGGCCTAGAGTTATTTCTGACTAATTAATGCTTGATGTGGTGCCGATACCTGCGGCTAAATGATCAGAGGAAATGGATCACAAACATTTCGGCGATGTTGGATGTTGGATGGAAACTATTTTGTGTGTTTTGCCAAAGCGCGCACAACCACAGGTGCCAAGTTTGAGGCTTAATACCGACGTTGAGATTGTTTTTTGGGAGGATTTCTTGAGAGAGGTACTTGAAATCAGTGGTAGGTTTACATTGATCGATCTCTGAATGTGGCCGATGGGTTTGTACCAGCAGCAGTCACTCATAACATGCACTTTTTAGCAGAAATTTCTCTCAGTTTAGTTTGAGCGTGTATCAGATATCTGTCACCATGTTCGTACGTTCATACTTACCACGACCACGCGAATGATTTCAATGCTAGACCTATGTGAAGAGGCGTTGATGCGCAACCCGAGCGGTGTGGCGCGAAAGACGAAGCACAACCGCCTATGTGCAAACAAGCGTCTATGTGCGACCGTGTGAAGAGCAAAGTGACAGTGACTCAAAATTACTACATTTTTTAACATGATCAGACTTGTGAGTTCTTAAATTTTTCAAATCAAAAAGTGCAGAAACAAAACGTGTGTGACTGGGACTGACACCGGGCTCACACTGCCTCCAGATCCAGATCCATATCCAGATCCGGATCCGTCTAGGTCCGGTTGTCACTCACACTGCCTCCAGAATATGCATGCGTATGCACGGACTCTGCTGGCCTCGCGAGACCACGAGTTCACGGGGATTCACGCTCAACTTGGGAGTTTCAGGGAGCTTACGTGATTTCTGGCACATGGATATGTAAACAAGGAACACTTGCGCCGTGTTTTGGGCTTATTTCACGTCACTTCATTTTCTGTTAGATTTTTCGACGCATAATGGGTAAGTACGGGATGTTTATTTGCCTCCTGTGCGTTCAATAGTCGCGTTTATGTCGAGCATTTTGCTGTATTTGTTGTAGTAGCAGAAACGTAATGTTTTTACTTTGAAAACCACCGGATTCACTTCACCCGCGAGCGCTTGGTTTCCTGTTTGTCGTGTCTTCTTTTCACAACTTTACCAAAAAGGGCTCCGGAGCGCTCCGGCAGTCCGGAAAAATTTAAATGAAACGGAAACGATACGGACGTACGGAGCAGAGCCGCGCGGCTCGCCGGACCGGACGGATCGCGGTGTGAGAGCCTCTCATTACTTTTCAAGAAACGGAAAGCCTCCGTACGCCGGACCGGAGTACGGACTGGATCCAGTGTGAGACCGGGGTTACCCTGTGGCTCTGCAAAGAAAAAAAAAAACAAAAAAACTCCAGGGATTCCTTTTTTTTTTTGCCTGCCGTGTGCTGTCAACGTTCAGAATTCATATAATTCTTTGATTCTAGCCAGAACACAAGGCTATTTTAACCATAAAATACAACAAATTAACTTTGTGTTCACAGCAAAACAAAAGCGATTTCTGTATTAAAAATGGTCTGACACGACTGAACCAGAAGCATATTGTCTTACTGACCTCTGCGATGGCCTCGCTCGTAGAGCAGGGCTGGGCTGTGCAGTCCGGTCCGGAAGGGGTCCAGATCCGAACCGGACTCTGCCTTTCGGTGACCTGGGTTGTAGAGCATTGAGAGGTCTGGTGGGATAAAAACTATTATTCTTTCCATAGGTTAGAATGTTCATCATGTCGTCTTAAAGTAGTTATGAAGCGTTTTCTTCTATATCAGACAAGTATCAGTAAGAGATGGTTTATTACCTGACTAGTTTCGACGGTCACTTCCGTTTTCGTCAGAGGCGTCACACGTCGCCTAGGTGACGTGTCTTAACAGCTGCTGTTCTCAGGCGTGGCCAGCCCGGCCGACCCGTAAGGTCTACCGGGCTGACCACGCCTCCGCCGCTCGGTGGTCTCTGGAGAAGTCAGGTAATAAACCATCTCCTACCAATACTTGTCTGATATAGAAGAAAACGCTTCATATTATTCTTTCCTTTCTGCACTTCTGCGTATACTGACAAATTTAATTAAGACATAGGGTCTGATTTATCAAGCCAGGTGCTAAATTGCGGGTATAAAAATAAAAAAAAATGTTATTTATGAGCATTTTACACAAACTTTTTTATTGGAAGATGCACAGACAACATACAAACTAAACAGATGTGAACCACCTCAAATTCTGCATCTTTAGTGTGGGTGAGAGAAAAATGTCATCTCTGCCAAGGTTTTGCTCCCCCTAACCTGTTTTGCACATGAGCAAATGCTTGATAAATCTGGCCCAAAGTGTTTGTTTTGCACTTTAGAACAATAACAATGTGTCTGTAAAGAAAAGCATTTACTTATAAAAGTTAAAAGTTTGAACGTCTTTGCTTCAGTTACTATTTACTTCAGCAGCTGTAGAAGTCAGGGATTGAACTCACACTCTGAAAGTCTCTTCACTCTAGTGCACTATCCACTCAACCATCTGACAACAGACATGAGCCTACATTCTACAGGAGTCTCACAGTTACTGTAGTTGCATAAAAGCGCCGCAATTGACAATTGAAAACTAGAAATTAGTCATGTTTTAGGACAAGTGACCAGTGACAAGTGACCTTTGCTCTTTTAAACGTGAATAAAAAGTAGTGTATGTGCAATCTAGAGGATAAAAATAGGCTACATTAAAGAGGGCCTATCATGTAAACTCAATGATTCAATGATTTAAACCTTGTTATCACTACATTCCCTCATCATTAGTTTACTCAAAGTTGTAATTGAATAGATTCATGTATGTTTGAGTAATCTTCCTGTTCTTCACTCCGCCCATTTGTCTGTATTTACTTGTTATAATTCAAAAATGAACACTCAAAACAAAGCATGTGTGGTTCAAAACTGTCCCATAGTCACTTTCCAACAATAAAAATAAGTCATTTAAAATCTATTGCTTGTTACAGTTACATTTTAAAGTAAAGAGGCGGGGCTTAGCAGAGGTGGGAGAGTAGCCAAAAAATGTACTCAAGTAAAAGTACAGTTACTTATAAATGCATTTACTCAAGTAAGAGTAACAAGTAAACTTAAACAAATATACTCAAGTTAGAGTAAAAAAGTACTGGAGTACTGAGTAACTGTTGAAACGTAACATCTTGTTTATTTTCTTGTTTTATTCAGACAATGAAATAAATGGTGCAAATTCTGTTTTCAAATGAACTTGAGCGATTCTGAATGTGTGATCATGACTTATGTGTTTCCTCAGATTAGACGTAGAGTTTGTGTCTGCTGAAATGTCCGTGTGTTTTAGAGAAGACAGCGCATTACGTAGCTGTTCTTTTGTTCTTTCTTCAAGAGAAACCAGGTTTGAATATGAGGCCACGGATGTTCTTCTGTTGTGTCCTCTTCTTCAACACAGACATTCACTTCTGCCATTTTCACCTGTTTACTTGTTTTTACCGCAGCTCGTGCTCAACAGAAATCAAATGTTTTGCTTCCGTGTACCTCACCGAATGGTTCCGTCTGATAGGACAGGTAGAGTCATGTGACTATTCGACTACAATTGACTGGTCAAACGTGGTCACGTGCTTATCTGTGAGGAGAAGTGTTCACGGGGGAGGAAAAAACAAATGTTGATAAAAAGAACGGGAACGATTCAACTTTTGCCAAATGTAGAAGAGTAAGAGTAGCGTTACTTGGTCATAAATGTACACCATGCAAGTAAAAAGTACAAGCAATTAAAAATACTCGTAGAAGTACATTTATTCAAAAAGTGACTCAAGTAAGTGTAACAGAGTACGTGGCACGTTACCCACCTCTAGGGCTTAGTACTTCTGCAGTTTTAAACAGGAAGTCACGGGAGCCGTTTCTTTTTTTAAGCGTTTTCGATCATTTTGGGGTTTTACAGTGAACAAACTTTACAAATGTAAAATGCTGATCTACATATGTTCTAGTTTAGATTTTTAAGTTTGGAAAAAACACGATAAGGCCCCTTTAAGATATACAACTAGTCCAGTTTTGTATCTAGGGCCTAGAATTTGGAGCCTGCCCCTGAAGTCAGACACGTTCTTAGTATCACACATTCATTTGCACAACATATCGAGGTTGTATTTGTGCTAAAGAGCATAGCACACAAACAGAACCTCCTCATTCTGAAAAGGAAATATTTGAACGTCCTTCGTGTTTGTCCCGTTGAGCCGAAGCAGTGCCTTTGTGTGTCGTTTCTGCTCTAATGAAGACGTCTGCCGGAGAGGGCCATTTCACACTCCACTCACCCCCGGAGCCCCTCACACGTCTGGGGTTCAGCGAGAGCCTGGACTGTGGGAGAAACACCTTCATCTTCATTAAACTGCACAACTTCAATTATCTCTCGGACTGGGTTGTGTTGACGAACCCGTTTTTGGAGCTGGGAGAAAATTGGGAAAGAAAAGGCAGACTGGAAGCACGGGGAAAGATGTGTGTGTAGTTATAGTCTGTTTGAGTGGAAGAGTGCTTTTGGAGGGGATAAAGAGAATGTTAGATTTAAGTGGGAAGGTTTCCTCACGTCGGATTTGTAACATGTTGTAAATTTTAGTGAGTTTATCAAGATGTGCTAACTCAAATCAAGATGGAATTCGTAGGGGAAACCGGGGCCATTTCTAACACTGGGCAAATGTAACAGAGGCTCCCATTTGTAGCAGAAGTAAACCAGAAGCTTCAGCTCTGCACAGAACCTGCTCATTTCATCTGTTTGAGGGAAAAGATATTTGAGATTTCAGGATGTTTTTTGTTCTGGACAGAGATGTGATTGAGATATGGCTGTTTATATTAAAATACACTCAACAAAAATTTAAACGCAACACTTTTGTTTTTGCTCCCATTTTTCATGAGATGGACTTAAAGATCTAAAATTAATTCCAGATACACAATATTACCATTTCTCTCAAACATTGTTCACAAATCTGTCTAAATGTGTGATAGTGATCACTTCTGCTTTGCTGAGATAATCCATCCCACCTCACAGGTGTGTCACATCAAGATGCTGATCTGACATCATGATTAGTGCACAGGTGTACCTTATACTGCCCACAATAAAAGGACACCCTGAAATGTGCAGTTTTGTCTCACAGCAAAATGCCACAGATGCCACAAGCATTGAGGGAGGTGCAATTGGCACGCTGACAGCAGGAATGTCAACCAGATCTGTTGCTCGTGCATTGAATGTTCATTTCTCCACCATAAGCCGTCTCCAAAGGCGTTTCAGAGAATATGAAAATGTCCCAGTTCTTGCATGGCCAGCACACTCACCGGACATGTCACCCATTGAACATGTTTGGGATGTGCTTGACCGGCGTATACGACAGCGTGCACCAGTTCCCACTAATATCCAGCAACTTCGCACAGCCATTGAAGAGGAGTGGACCAACATTCCACAGGCCACAATAGACAATCTGATAAACTCTATGTGAAGAAGATGTGTTGCACTGCATGAGGCAAATGGTGGTCACACCAGATACTGACTGGTTCTGAGTCCCCAGACCGCCAATAAAGCAAAAACAAAATGCACATTTCAGGGTGGCCTTTTATTGTGGGCAGTATAAGGTACACCTGTGCACTAATCATGATGTCAGATCAACATCTTTATATTTTTGTTGAGTATAGGTTTTGTGGTCTGTATTTGGTAAGTTTTACAACAACAAACATGAATGCTAACTTGGCCGCCCTCATCTAACAACATGTTACAACTGGCTCTTTGGCCATTTTATGATTCATTTTGGATGGATTTATTTAGATTTATGTTTTTTGTTTGTTTTTTTTGTCCTGAAAATGTTTGTGTATCATTTGTTTGACTGATTTTAAGTTTTAACTTTTTTTTTTCAGAATAATTCTCATTTCTAGTTTGTAAAGTAAAGTTAGAGCAGACTGTAAAGTGTTTTTTTTTCTCCACAGGATACTTGTGTTTTATTCTAATAAGATTACAGAGTTAAGGTAGTTTATATGTGGACAACCTTCCAGTCTGTTTAAAAGTATTACCTTTGATAAAGAAAAAATAAATATTATTGTTGTAATTTCATGTGTAACACTTGCTCCCTTGGTGTGTTACAATTGACTCAAGTTGTGGGGCAGATGTAACACTTGACTTTCTTGTCTTAAAATGATAACAGCTTCAAAATAAACAGCTCTAGTGAATCCAAACCTGTTCACACGTCAAGTCAAGATCTGCAGCTTTCATGTCACATAGTTTTAACCAGGTCTCTAGATTAAACTGATATGTCAAATTTGGAAACAAGTCTTACAATTGTTCCCGGTCTCCTCTTCTTTGCAAACAATATTAGTTAAAGGTAAAATGTACCGGCTTAATGTAACAACAAATAATCTTGGTTTGAGCAGATTGCACTTGTCAGTGAAGTTGATCTGTCAGTGGATAAAAAAAATGCCTTATAATAACTACAGTGGTTTATAACGATGGTTGCGTTCTAAAAATAACCTAAGAAAGGCAAAATCTGCAAAGTCATCATCATTTCAGACAGTATAGCCTATAGCCTTTTCTGAAAAAAGGCATTCACATGTTCTCTCTTGTTTAAACAAACAAAAGTCCAAACCTTTGTACACATTGTGCTAGTGATGTCCGGGTACGAGTGAATCCCTCAGACTTCCTGCTAGATTGGCCCAAATCACAGAAAAGTATAGTTGTTCATGTCGAAAATTATACTTTTTTTCTATCATAGTCAAAATAACAAGCATTTTAATGTCATATGAAAATAAAATCAAAGCTTAACGCTTTATTAAAAGTGTGGAACTTTTAAAAGTCAAAATTTGGTCAAATATAAGGATTCACTTCACAGTCATGTATTATGTACGTTGGCCCACTGTGCTTGAACCCCCCTGGTCTAGAGACACCCCTCCAACATGCCCTGGGTCTTCCTGGAGCCTCCTCCCAGCGGGGCAGTGTCCTGGAGCTGCTGGTTCCTACAGCTGGCTCTACTCTGAGGGAGCGCCCAGCCACCCTGCAGACAAAACTCATTTGGACTACTTGTATGTGATCTTGCTGCTCTTTTTTTTCTTGGGCAAAAAAGTGCAGCAGTGACTCACCGAGCTCTGAGTGAAGGCTAACATGGGCTTGAACTAGTGCAAGAGTAAAGTGGAATGTGTTAAATGTTGTTGTGCAGGTTGTGCTATTACATTAAAGGCATTCTATTCTATTCTATTTCAGTCATTACCCAAAGCTCATGACCGCGAGCAAAGACAGGTTTTCTTGTTTACTGGTGTAAACCTGTTAAACTCTGACAGAGCAGTAGTTCTGACCTGTTTAAAAAGAACCATTTCTTTCTTGGTATTTTAAATTCAAGATTGTTTTAAAATAATAGGCTAGATTAACTTAATATACAAATATAATTTCTGCCCTAAATGTTTAAGTAAACTGATGTGAGTTGTCTATTATTCTCTTCCTCTTTCTCTCTCCTCTCCCCCTTTTTTCTCCTTTCTCTTCCTCTCTCTCCGTCTCCTCTCTCCGTCTTTCTCTTTATTCTCTGTGTTTCTTTCTCTCCTTTTGCTTTCCTCTCTTGTGCACACTGATTCTCTTTCTCTCCCTTTCTCTCTCCTCTCCTTTTCCCACTTTCTCTCTCTTTTTCTCTCTCTCTCTTTCTCTCCTCTTTCTTTTTCTTTCTGTCTCTCTCTGTCACCCTCTCTCTCTTTCTCTCTCTCTCCTCTTCCTCACTCTTACTCTCTCTCGTCTTTCTTTCTCTCTTTCTCTCCTCTTTCTTTTTCTTTCTGTCTCTCTCCGTCACCCTCTCTCTCTTTCTCCTCTTCCTCTCTCTTTCTCTCTCTCCTCTTTCTTTCACACTTTCTCTCTCTCTCTCTTTCTCTCCTCTTTATTTTTCTTTCTGTCTCTCTCCCTGTCACTCTCTCTCTGTCTTTCTCTTTCTCTCTCATCTTTTTCTCCTTTGTCTCTCTTTCTCTCCTCTCTCTCTTTCTCTCTCTCCCTCTCCACTCTCTTTCTCTCTCCTCTTTCTTTCTCACTTTCTCTCCTCTTTCTTTTTCTTTCTGTCTCTCTCCCTGTCACTCTCTCTCTTTTTCTCTGTCTCTCTCTCCTCTCTCTTTCTCTCTCATCTTTTTCTCCTCTGTCTCCTTTTTCCTCCCCTCTCATCTCTCTCTCCTCCTTCTCTCTCTCTCTCTCATCTTTTTCTCCTCTGTCTTCTTTTTCTCTCTCCTCTCTCTCTCCTCTCTCTCTTGCTCTCTCTCTCCCTCTCTCTCTCTCTCTCTCTCCTCTCTCTCTCTCCCTCTCTCCTCCCTCTCTCTCTCTCCCTCTCTCTCTCTCTCTCTCTCTCTCTCCTCTCTCTCTCTCCTTCTCTCCTCCCTCTCTCTCTCTCCCTCTCTCCTCTCTCTCCCTCTCTCTCTCTCTCTCTCTCTCTCTCTCTCCTCTCTCTCTCTCCTCCCTCTCTCTCTCTCCCTCTCTCCTCTCTCTCCTCCCTCTCTCTCTCTCCCTCTCTCTCCCTCTCTCTCCCTCTCTCCTCCCTCTCTCTCTCTCCCTCTCTCTCTCTCCCTCTCTCCTCCCTCTCTCTCTCTCTCTCTCTCATGTATGTCTCTCATAACTTGACAGATTTAAACTGATTAAACTTAACTTTTTCACACTTACAGGACGTTGTTCTTGTCATTTCTCACACATGAGATGACTCTTTGGGCTGAGGCCTGATGAGCTGTGCAGATCAGTCTGTTCTAAAGCTCAGCCACTGTTGAATACTTCAACACACGCCGCCTTTTCCACTCTTCAACATTTGGCTAAAACAGCTTCAAACAGTCTCCAAACTCCACAAAGCCTTGCATGCTAATTTGAGAGAACAGAATACATTAAATATGAAAGATTATTGTTTGTTTACACCTGCAGAGACTATTCCCGCGGACACTTAGGTACTAAACTCCAGCGCTTCTGTCCTCACGAGTCTCTCTATCACCGATCTGCGACTCCGTGTTTTCTCTGCTCTGTCTCGGGAGATGAATTCTGAGGATGCACCACGCACGAGGCGGCATTTGCATGATTCTAGTTTATTTATGGCCTAATGCGGTGCGACTTGGCTGTGGCTTGAAAGGAAAAAAGCGTGCGGAGAAGAAGAAGAAGGTCTGGTCTCTGACTTTTATCAAAGCTGTCTGCGATCAGAGCGTGAGAGCCGAGAATGTCTTTCATCATCAAACAAAGCCAAGAAATAAGCCGTGACTGTTTTCGAGTTGAGACCGGCTGGCGAGCCTGGAGTTGGACCGGGCGTTGTAATGAAGCACAACTTTTGCTTTCATGTGCAGATGGTTTGGAGTGATTGTTTGTTTGTTTGTGTTACTTTTGGTGATGTAATCTTAGGTCTAGTTTACACTTTTCACTGATGGAAGTGATTAGATGTCCATAAGGGTTTCTTCTTTTACCTGACAGTGAGCTGCAAAAATACTCATTATGTTTACCACGGAACAGGAGCTCAGAGCTGTCTCTGCTTTATTATTCTTCAGCTGTTTTAAAGGGGCAATGTGTAAGAAAAAAAAATAAACAAAGCGATCCAAGTATTGTCCACTTTTGAACACCAGGGGGAGCATATCCAGTGCATTCTACCATGCTGACATCTAGCGTCAATGATCCATATTCCGGCCCGTAATAAAACATTTCAAAAACGTATAAATGTATCACAGTTGATGTCCATTGGTTAACAGTGCTCTCTTAAGTATTCATGTTGTAAAGAATAAATATGATTTAAATGTTTGTGGACTATAAGTGATAATTAAAATTCCTCTCAATCTTACACAGTGCCCCTTTAACCTAAAACTGTCACAAAAATATGTGATAAGATTGAAATTATTCCAAACAGTTATCACAAATGTGCTAATGTGATTTTATCACTCTCTAAAAACGTGTGTTAAAAACAAACACAAAACATGGTTTGTGTTTGTTATGTTCAGTGTTGGGAGTAACTCATTACAAAAGTAACTAGTTACTGTAACACAGGGGTCCCCAACCACCGGTCCGGGGCCCAAAACCGGTCCGTGAGCCATCTGTTACTGGGCCCCAGAGGATCTTTTAAAATTTATTTTATTTTTTTTATTCTATAGTTTCTCACTACTTTCTTGTGCTTTACTAAAAAAATATTGTGCCACTTTACCAAATTAACAGCAAATTCAAGCAAAAAGAGCTATAAATATACACAATAATCAGTTGTATGCATTTTACGTTGTTGTTATTGACGCTACCCAACCTCAACCGGTCCCCGGAAAAGAAAATTGTGACTGTACCGGTCCTTAAAAGAAAAAAGGTTGGGGACCACTGCTGTAACATATTCCTCTTTTCAGTAACTACATAGTGTAACTCATTACTCATTAAAATGTTGATAGTATATTAGTATTTATAAGTAAGTTACTTGCATATACTGTAAATGACCTGCATTAATCGTCTATAGAAAATGACACTTCAGAATCATAACTCCACTAAAACTGGTGTAGAAGAGTTTCTGTGGCAGCTGTTGGCCTAAAGGTGAATCAAATATTATGAAGAAAAGGTGTTGTGACGTCACATTTCTATTAATTAATCAAAACTCCAGTGTAAATGTGACAGGATTAGTGTTGTACAATGTCTCAACAAATATGTGATGAGCTCAAAGTAATATTGAGACAGTAATATTGTAATACAAATATATTACATTTTTATCCAACTAGTAATACTGTATATAGTGTATTAAAAAATGTGTAACTTACCCAACTCTGGTTACATTTTATGTGGCTCTCATAAGAACTAAAGTACTAACTAGTAGTACAGCGCTTTTCCACAGACAGAGTCACAAAGTGCTTCACAGCGACACCTCCCCCCACACTCAGTGACAGGAACAGTCCTGGAGCGGAGATGATTCGCCTAAACACCTGGCGCCTCAAACTCTGACCACCACCAAGCGTTCCTTAACCTGCATGTTATTGGTTGGAGGGGAGACTGGAGTGCCCAGAGGAAACTCACTCAGACACGAGGAGGAACATGCAAACTCCACACAGAATGTAACGTAACGAGCGGGAGTCGAACCCGCAACCAAGCCTTCTAACTGTGAGACGAGAGCACTGTCCTCTGTGTCACCACTACTACTTCTACATTCTGCTTTAACACTTTTTCCAAACTGCTTCATTTCAAATTGGGTTTGGAGGACTTATGAACATAAGTGCTAACCACTCAGCCACTGGTTTTTAAATACATTTTATGCTGCTGTGTGTCCTACAATGTCCTGGGTTCGACTCCCGCTCGGACGGGACGTTTCTGTGTGGAGTTTACATGTTTCTCCCCGTGTCTGGGTGGTTTCCTCTGGGCACTCCGACTTCCCTATCAACCAATAACATGCAGGTTAGGGTAATATCCTCCAGCGACAGTAGTCCTGACCAAGCCTAGTAACAACATCTGGAGATGTGTCCCCGAGCGCTGCACTGCGGTGATCACTGCTCCTGAGGAGATGCTCCAGAGGCATTGAAGGATCCAGGGTCAAATGCAGAGGACACTTTTCCCTACAGGGACAATACCTTACCTTACCTTACTTATTCACTTCTGTCATTTTCACCTGTTTACTTGTTTTGGCTACACCCCTCTCTAGCGACAACCCGGAATGTCGACATTAAAGTGTAATTGTCGATGTTGCGGCATTAGCATATTTTCTCTCCCATCCCGGTACTCCGACACCTAACATTTTTTTGTCGATGTAGTGGTGTCGATGTAGTTCTATTGTTCTCAGAAATGCCGCTTCTCCGACAAACTTTTGTGGGTGCTTCTATTAAATCATTATTTAAAAAATATATACATAGCGTTTTCTCGCGACTGTTTACTGATCCAAACATGACGCTAAGTATAAAAAACAGCGCGTTTCTTCTTTCTGTTTATTCTTATTTCCGTTTTGTCAAACTCTGCTTCTAAGGCCCTTGTCCCGGCTTCTGTCCATGGTGCTGAAGTTAAACACAGGAGATCGATCAATAACTAGATAAATAAGTAAATGGATAGATTGAAAGGATGATGTTTGAATTATTCATACAAAATCCTAAAATATCCTTCTTTTAGAGCCGCAGTCAGGCTGCGCTTTTTTACACTCAACAATCCCCGGCACGTTGTTGTGCGCCTTTCACGTTCCAGAGGAAACAATTAAAGTTCCCTACAACAAACTGTCAGAATGTTATAAAAAAAACGCCCTTCTATCATCTTTCTGACTGCTTATTCAGTCCGCTTTGAGAGCAGCCTGCAGCGGCCTCGCCCAGCCTCACGCTGCTGCTCAGGCCCTCTTTTACAAATGTACATATTTAGGCGCTGTGGCATCTAAACCACGAGAGTCTTAAACACTGTCTTTATTCAGGCCTATATTTTAAAACAAAAGTTTGTAGGAGAACGTTGTGAATGTGGTCTGGACTTTTACTGGGGTGAAATGATGTTTAACTTTATCTATTCTGAATATTGTTCATTAAAATGCATTATCCTACTGGTTTATATCCACATTTCACACATGAAATTTCTCAGTTACGACTTTAACCTTCATGCATCATACAACGTGAAACGATTGGTCTCTTTGATAAAACAGACTGTTGTTTTTAAAGCAAGAGACATAAAAAACACCATGGCCTACCTTTCTCTTGATTGTCGTCGTTCCCACGGAGCCTTCACATGACAATGTTCACAAAAATCCATGGTAATAAATCACAAAGTCTTCAAAGTGTAAAACATAATCCATAATCATGTGCAGAGGCTCCTGTCCGTGTGACTCTGCACATCCTTGTGCAATATGTCCCCGTTAAAGCGCGTAGTGTTATGGAGAGGTTTATTACAGTCTGCCAGCTTAAAACCACAACGTAAAAGGCCAAAACACACAACATTTGAGGCTGTCTTCGGAGGCGGACTGAGGCGGAGCAGAGCTGCGTGTTGTGGGATCAGGAGCGTTATGTTCGTCGCAGTAGCGGCAGCTCTGATTCAGCACGACGATATGGGCAATGTCTACTGCTTTATTCAAGTCAGAAAAGCAAAAAATGTTTAGAAAAAAAGTGCTGCCAGTAGATAGAAGAAAAAAGACGCCGTCAATACGTGGAAGCTTGGAAAATAATGTTAATTCCGAAATGAAATTCCGCCAGACTTTGGCTTAAGCGAGCGAGTCCAAGTCCAGACTCAGTCCAAGTCCCGATCTGAGACCAGGTCTGCACGAACAGTTTTTAAGTGTCTTAATGGTCTTGGGCCTTCTTATCTTTCAGAACTGCTTTTATATTATGAACCCTCGCGGACCCTGCGCTCCTCTGGCAGCAGGCTCCTAGTCATTCCCAAAGTCAGGACACACACTCACGGCGAGGCGTCTTTCCAGTTTTACGGCCCCCGTCTATGGAACAGTCTGCCGGAGGACCTCAGGGCCGCAGAGAACATTCAGGTTTTTAAGAGCAGGCTCAAGACCCATCTTTTTAGCTTAGCTTTTGATTAGTATTTATTGTTTAACATGTATTTATTTAGTTATTTATTATATTTATTTATTTATTACTAGTGTTAGATTTTAGTATTGTTTTCTTAAGTTTAGCTCCTGTTTGTATTTACCTTTTTTATTTATTTTAATTTTCTTATCACTTTTAGGTTTCCCAGTGTTTCCTCTGAGGAGCCTCTGCACCAGGAGCTGTGGTCGGCTGTGGCTGCTGGGCTCTGGCTCATGGACCCTAGAGGTTTGGTCTTGACCTCATCTCCTCTCTGGGCCCGGGGCTGGTGCCCTGTGGCTGCGGGTGGCTCTGCTCCTGGTGCAGACAGCTCCTCTGATGATGCTTTCTTTGGTCCATCTGTACCCGGCCTAATGTATGTGAATGTATTTTAGTGTTTGGGAGTGTGTGTGTGTGGAGGCGTGTGTGTGTTGGGAAGGGGGTGGGGGGTGGGTGTATGGTGGGGAGGAGGGGTAGAGGGTGTGTACATGTATGGGGATTGTCTTGGGGGTGGGGGGTGGCGGCAAGCGGGATTGTTTTTAATGCACTGTAAAGCACTTTGTGTTACATTTTATGTATGAAAAGCGCTTTATAAATAAAGTTTGATTTGATTTGATTTGAATCGCATTGCTCAGGCCGTTTGGAGAGTGTTAAAGCAGAGGATAAAGTTTAAAAGTATTCTGTCTCTACGTCTGTCCAAAAAATACTTCTGTCTTACCGGGGGCAGCCTGTCAGAAAAACAACGTGAATGAAGGACGCTTTGTAACCGAGAAATAAAAGTATAATTTTTAGCCTACTTAATGCGACAATAAAGTTGGCACCTACACATAGGCTTATTGGTCATTATGACGTTCACTGTCTGAGCTTGTGTCGGAGGAGCGGCATCAATACATTCGGAGGACAGGGATGTCGTAACAGTGGGATTTAAAAATAAAAGACTTTCGGAATAACGGCATGTCGATAGATAGGCCTGTCGACAGAGAGGGCGGACCCCACTTGTTTTTACCGCAGCTCGAGCTCAACAGAAATCAAATGTTTGCTTCCGTGTGCCTCGCCGAATTGTTCTGTCTGATAGGACAAGTAGAGTCATGTGACTATTTTACTACATTTGACTGGCCAAACGTGGTCATCTGTGAGGAGAAGTGTTCGCGGGGGAGAAAAAACAAATGTTGATCAAAAGAACGAGCACGAGTCAACTTTTGCTAAATGTAGTGGAGTAAGAGTAGCGTTATTTAATCATAAATTTACTCCATGCAAGTAAAAAGTATTAAAAATACTCATAGAAGTACATTTTATTCAAAAAGTTACTCATGTAAGTATAACGGAGTACATGAAGCGCGTTACTACCCACCTCTGGTTAAGAGTGCAAGTCATTTTGTGATTATCAAGACATAATGTCATATTTACAGATAAAAACGTGATACAAAATTATATTTAAATAATATCACATTATTACCTGATGCCATCATGTTTTACGTTATCACAAATATTCATTATAATATCATGAGGTCTATAGTAATAATAAAGTCTAAACTGGTAGCACTGAGCTTCTGTACATTTAAGCTCTATAAATGCCTCATAAAGACATAACACCTCTCAGCAGTATAAAGTTTCCCCATTAATGCCCTGCAAACTGTATGTACGTAAAACTGTATATTTGTTGTTCTTCCAACAGGAGGTGGAGCTGTGTCGACTCAACAGTCAGGAGAAGCTGGGGCTGACGCTGTGCTACCGAACAGACGAAGAAGAGGACGTGGCTATTTACGTCAGCGAGGTAAGGAAACGTACTTTATGCCAGATATACAGACACAAACACTGCACTGCATTCACACACCTCTGAATGGATCATTGACATTTTGACAGTTTCAGACAGTGAGAACAAAAACAAACAAACCAAAAGGCTGTTGACACAAGTTTGGGTTCTTTAGATGTAACTCTTCATTCTTCACTCTTCACAAAAGGTGTTTGGATCGTAAACTGCTGCACAAAAGAGAGTTGTGTTGATTCAGTTTGTCTTGTCGGGAGCAGGTTGTAAACAGCAGCTCTCCGGCTCACACAAACGGTCAAATCCCAAGTGCTTTTGTTTTCATTGCGGTTCAAGTTAGGTGAGCCCGAGGCAGATGTGCCAAGTCTCTTTGTAGAGACTTTGGGCTGATATTTTTCTCAAAATTGAATTCTCACTAATGACTGAATGATGCACTTTTAGTATATTAGAAACAAAAGATCCAATGTATCAATCCAAACTGCAAGTATAAAGTGACAAAATGTATGTGTTTTTGTATGTCTGTATTGCGCCTTTTTTACTATTGAATTAAACATCTTCCACAAACCCAGTATGCAGCTTGTAGCAATGTCCATCTGGTGCAGTCTTATGCTGCGTTCAAACCGGACAGCGTTGAAGCGTCCAATTTCGTGCATTGAAGCAAATTTTGATACAAAAATATTTTTGAAGCTGAAGCCTCAACAGGCACCCTAAACGCCCTAAAGTGCTTCGAGGTGTCGGGGGACAGGGACACTTTCTTTGCCCTGATGCACTTCTTTGCATTCTCGCTTTTTTGCAAAAGGTTTGGTTTTGCTCGTAGACAGATCAGGTTGAGAGAGAGAAGGTGGAAGAGAGAGACCCGACAGCACAACTTTGTCCTCCCCCAGACAATGTTCTTTTGTTGTCTCTGTCCTCCTCCATTGCTACATTGGACTGCAGGGTTTAAACTCGGCAACAGTTTTTTTTTTAATAGATCCATGTGAGTGCATTGTGAGTCCAGATCATGTCCCATATTGTTCGTTTTGCTGTGTCGCCAGATTTTCAGAACAACAATTGACCAAGTCTTTGAAAAAAGTCCAAAAACAAGCAACTTTTTGCTAAAACAGCCCTTCTTTCCTCTCGATGTGAGAGGAGAACAGCATGTCACTACATCACAGGAGAGCAGTGTATGATTGGTGAATGTTGCATTCAGAAGTTTGAAAGTTCAGCAGTGCCCAACTCGAGCGTTAACGCCTGATGAGGCCAAAGCGTCCGCTGCAAGTTGGAGCGTCTACTTCTCAAGAGGTGCCGTTAGCAGACGCTTGAACAAGCACATTTTAATGCCCTGGAAGGAAATCCACGCCACAGATTTGTTGGACGCATCAAGATGCAGGTTTACTATGACTGAACATGTAAACTGGATGCACTGGATACTCCAACACTGTCTGGTCTGAACACAGCACCAACCAGTGTTGGGAGTAAGTCACTACGAAAGTAACTAGCCTGACCAGCCTGCTCCTACACACTTTGACAGACACTTTACACTTGTTTTCGTAAACATTTAGCACATAGATTTTTTTCAGTCTGAAGCCTCTCAACACGGTTTGCTGCTCAGGTTTTAAGGAGTTGATACGTTCATTGTTCAAAACCGAAGCACGAGCTGAATCAGCTACGTTCGCCTTCTTGAATGTTTTGAAATGGGGCTTGAAAGCAACTTAAACTTTTTAGTGTCACGTGTCAGAATGGCCGTGTTTGATTGGATCGTCCTAACATCGGACGGGGAAATGATTGGCCGAGGCTCCGGTTTCAGACCCTTATCCAATCAAACAGAATGTAGGAGGGGCTGACTGGTCAGGCAAATATATTCCCCTTTTCAGCTACTAACTTTTACTTATAAAAATGTTGACAGCGTAAAGTTACTTTGATATAAACTGTTTGATGTTTTCATGTAAATCTTTATTCAGAATTATTATTTCTGTGTAAACCTCAAGGAAAATATTTTTTTATTTTTACTCAGATTTAATTTTAATTCAGAACAATTCAATATTTAATTCAGAACAATTCAATCCGATCAGAATAATTAATTCAGAATTAAGAAACATCATACAAAAGTGGCCAATATAAGCAATGTTTGGTGTGAAGTAGATTGTATTCCTAGTACTTTTCATGTTTCCAGTATTAGCTTATCTTTACGGAGAACATACAATACTGTGAGATTCATAAGTTTTGCTCTTGAGAAACTTTCCCCATGCAGCGCCGAACCCTTTTATCTCTGTCTAGTTGAAAAAGCCTATCAGATGTGTTTTCTTGTGCTGCTGCTGCTGTATTTGCCTTCTATCTTCACAAAGAGCCGTGCGGGCTGTGTGCAAATGAAAATACACAGACTCCAGGGAGAAGATGAGCTCAAGTATTTGAAGTTCCACCAGTGAACGGCACAAATGGACCACTGCCTGCACGCTGGAATGAGACAGGAAGAATATTTATCCCGTTTGCTTTGGTTTTCTCACTTTTTGTTGGTTGAAGCTGAAGCACCTGATTTACACATTGTTAACGGAGCTTCGACAAACTCTTTGGCGTGTGGTTTTATTTGTGTGCATAGTTTTTGGATGCAAGCTCGTCTGTAAAGTAGTTTTTAATAGATAGCGAAAGTGAAAGGGAGGTGGACCACTCAAGCACTGCTTTTGGTTCTGACTTTCTGATTGACAAATGATTAAAAACTTTATGATTTGTGTCCTGCCCTGTCGGTTTGGCAACTTTAGGAGAAAGAGTAGCCTTTACTTCAACAGTTTGTGTTGTTAAAAGTGAGCTGTCCTCCTCGTGTTTGTGTCCAACTGTTTCTTTTTCCATGCATGCTTATCCTCAGTCCTTCTTGTTTTTGTTTCAGGCGATCTGTGTTGTCCTCATTCGCTCCAATCAATCAATCAGCCTTTATTTATATAGCCCTTTACAACACAAAAAGTGACCAAAGTGATTACCATTAAAACATAATAAAATACAAAGTACATACAATTAGTGCTCAGTAACAGTAAAATAAAAGATCCAAAATAAACTTACTGAATGTTAAAAGCCATCCTGAACAAATGTGTTTTGACCCTTCATTTAAAAAGGCCAAAGTCCGTGATGATGTGAATATCAGGGGAGAGTTTGTTCTAAAGTCTGAGACCAGCCACAGAGAAAGCTGGTTTGTTGACTTCCACATATGCGGCCTCTCCTCGTACTACAAGAGTATCTGGCTGCAGACGCTGGTTTCAGTCTGAGCTTGGGCCGTAGACCTGCGTCTCTGATCCACATTCACAACTTGCCTGACCAGTCAGCCCCTCCTACATTTTGTTACATTTTGTTTGATACAGAAGGATCTGAAACCGGAGCCTCGGACAATAATTTTCTCATCAATTTTTGGATTATCCAATCAAGCACGGCAATTCTGACGCGTAAAACTAAAAAGTCGGAAGTTGCTTTCAAGCCCCATTTCAAAATATTCAAGATGGCGAGTGTAGCTGATTCAGCTCTTGATTTGGTTTTGAAAAATGAACGTTTCCATTCTTTAAAACAGCAGCAAACCGTGTTGAGAGACTTCATACTGAAAAAATATCCTTGCGCTACATGTTTACGAAAACATCCGGTTTAGCGTGTCGATGTTTCGGTGGAATTTCCGGGTTTTCTGTGATTGGTTGACTCAGCCTTCGAAATTGAAACCCCAGACCCTCACGTCTTTGTAAAGTGTCTGTCAAAGCGTGTAGGGACTGGCTGGTCAGGCAGGTTCACGACCATGTTCACGCTGTACTTCCTGGACTACAGCTGGTTTGTCCGCAGTGCATACGTAACGCCCGGTAACGAACAACGGCAGTGATTGGTTAATGTGAAATGAACCAGAGAACAAACAAGCTCCAATGCCGATTGTGAAATGAAACATCCGGCTTGTAAATTGATAGAAAAGGAGATGAAAAAGTTCAGATTTGGTTCTCGTGACGTGGTTCTATTGCAGAAGAACTACCCTCCCCCAGTCTCTACCTCCTCACAGCAGTCTCTGAAGCATTCAAAATGTCCTTCTCCTCTCTGTTTAACTGTGTGTTTGAAGTTGACTGGGACCTGCAGGTGTTTCCTTTGAGAGCTGCGGTGGAATAGAAACGCCTTTGAGAAAGAATGTGTGTGTGTGTGGAGCATGCAGATGAGAGGAAGAGCGACACATGAGCTGGAGGTGTAAAACATGTCTGATATCAGGGGAGGACGCCGCGTTTTTCAAGAGCAAAACAAAGTCACAAAGTCAGGCCATGTGTGCGTTTGAGTGTTTGAGTGTCTCTGGTTGTGTAGAGGGGATCTGTGCGCACGGGGCAGTTTCAGAGCTGAGACTACACAGATGTACAGAAAAGAACACATTCAGTCAGTGTGTATGATTACAGGAATAAAAAAAAAATGGGAAAAAGTCTGGAATAATGCGCAAACACAAAATTACTCCAGCCTAATTTTGCCCAATACTCAGCGAGAACTACAACTGGTCCAAGTACCTCCTCCTCGCTCTCATAAGCTCGTCAGCACATATTTAATAGGCTGTAGTCAATTCTCAGACAGCAAAGTGACTCTGGAGTGGACCAGCCAAGCTCAGCCAATCATAGAGCTGCTTGGAACCTTTAATTGATGAAAACTGAAACTTATTTTTAGCTTCAGCCAGTCGACAACGGTTTCATTTGGTCAAAAATGTGGCCAGGTTACTACAGGTTGGGTGTGGGTAGTATTTGGATGGGAGACCACTGGAACCTCATGGACAACTGGAAGAGATTGTTTTGTCCTTGAGCAAGACACTTCACTTACACTGCCTATGGATCGTGTGTGACACTGAATGATTTAACATTTTACATCATGAACAGTAATACTATTTACTTTGAGCAATATAATAGATTCATAAAACTAGACCAGGACCAGACCAGACTAAAGCTGGAATAAAGAATACAAGAATACAGTATAATAATTCATCTTTGTCATATGTGAGTGATTTCTCGTGATTTTCACTGAGCTTTGTGGTTTAAAATCTCCACATCTGGACTTGCAGATATAACGCAGGTCTACAGTGCTGAGGCTCGCCTCACGCAGACCTGCACAGACACATACACAATGAACAGTGCTGACACTAACTTGTTTTGTACACAAAAAGTGATCAAATATGTGGATGGATGTACTTTTTTCAACTGCTTTGTCTTCTTATTATCAAGAAAGAGAATAGTTGGAAAACGTGAGCAGTTTTAGTGAGTTAACTTGAGTTTGTGTAAAGCTGATGGAGGCAAGTCTTTTTGTCTCACAGATCTGAGGTCTGTAGATAACCATGGATCTAGTATTATCTGGACAGGACATTGCTGCTTGTAGGGTTAGGGTTAGTAAATCAACCCCAGTGGTTGTTCCATTGGTACTGCAGAGAGAAAATCCCTCTACAGGGTAGACAGCAGTTTTTGCGATGATTCTTACCTACTTTCACATCATAAACTTTTTTCCGGTTCAAAAGGTTTTAATTTTGTATAAAACAACTTTTTAAGCTTTAGCTTCGGCTCATGTCATGTGTGAGCCTTTGGCTTCATTCAGAGTTTTGGGGTAAACACAACTGCACATGTTCCATAACCTGTAGCGCACCTCGCAAAAGGCTAAAGCTAATGACCATGATGGCAACAAACGCCAGTGACACACAGCGCTGCCATCTTTGATCACCAGGGCTTGTATTTAACAAAAACATGACTTCTCAGCTACAGTACTTCCTGGTTCAGATGCTTCGACCAATCAGATTCAAATATTGTCATAACGTTCCGTATTTTTCCCTGACGGCTTTCAGCAGCATTCAGTCCAGTTTGATAATGTGTAGAATGTAGTTCAGAGTTATACACATATGATAATAATAATAATAACTTTATTTATAAAGCGCTTTCATACATAAAATGTAACACAAAGTGCTTTACAGTGCATTAAAACAGTCCCCATTAAAATACATTTACAAACATTAAAAATAAACACATAAAAGAAAAGTACAACAGGAATTTAAAATAATTCAGTTAAAAGCACAATTAAAAAGTGCAGTCTTCAGTTTAGATTTAAACATAGATGTGAGCCAGACTGGTCTAAACCAGGACACACCAGGACTAAAACTGGTCTAAACCAGGACTAAAACTGGTCTAAACCGGGACTAAACCAGGACTAAAACTAATATGAGCAATGTTTTAAGATGAAAACACTAGATTTGAGGTTATACACACACGTTTGTTTTGAGTTGAACAAACTAGTCGATAATAACTGCCTTTTGAGACCAAAATTCCTTTTTTTAAGTCTTCTAAAACAAAATGTGTTTGTCCCTTTAGCAGATGTTTTCACTTCTTTCAAGTAGATCTAGTCTTTTTACCTTGTCTTTAAACATGAGCTCATAAGCAGTGTTGTGTTGTGTAGATTCAGAGCAGAGCCGCCTGTCCTTCTGTCCCTGCGTAGCCTCTCCTCTCTCCAGTGTGTGACCTGCTGCTTAATGTTCTGCTGTGTGTGTGTGGGAGTGGGCCATCATGAAGACAGAGTACCCTGGCTCCAAACACCTCCGGAGATTCTCACTGTGATACAAACCAATGGACCAGGACAGCCATTGACTAGACATGAAACACTGGCCTTTGTTCACGAGTGTTGTTTACATCGGGGCAGGAGCGGGTGGGTTATACAAGAGAAAAAGAGTTCCATTGTTTCGTAGAACCTCAGTATGTCAGGTCTCTGTCAGACTAATGGTGCGTTCACACATAAGGCAACCACACGAGCGGTTTCAATGCTAGACCTACAGAGTATGTGGAGAGGCGATGACATAAAAACTTAGAAACATAAAATAAAAGAACATGTGTGACTGGACTTGCCCTGTGGCTCCACAAAGGAAAAAATACTTGTTTTCAAAAGTTTAGTTCAGGCATCGTTCTCGTTTGCATGTCCTGTTCTGTCAATGTTCTTAATTTATAATTCCTCAATTCTGGCCAAAACACAAGGCTGTTTTGACCATAAAATACAACTAATGTTCACAACAAAACAAATGTGATTTCTGCACTGCAAAAAAGGCCTTTAAAAAAAAAATAAGAAAATTCAGCTTATTTTGAGATAAAAATGTCTTATTTCGGGGTGCACGGTAGCAGAGTGGTTAGAGCTCTGGCTTCCCAATAAGGAGGTCGTGGGTTCGACTCCCGGGTCGGACCATATCAACATCTCACGATCTCTCTGGGTGGAGTTTGCATGTTCTTCCCGTGTCACCGTGGGTTTTCTCCGGGTACTCCGGTTCCCTCCCACCTCCAAACACATGCATGTTTAGGTTCATTGGACATCACTGTAAATTTCCCTTAGTGAGTGAATGAGAGAGTGAATGTTTGTCTGTCTAACCCTGCGGCAAGTTGGCCACTGTGGCCAGGGTGTTTCCCCGCCTAAGGCCCAAAGTCACTGGGATAGGCTCCAGTCACCCGCGACCCCTAACGGGATTAAGCGGTAGAAAATGAATGAAAAATGAATGAATGTCTTATTTCAAGTGAAAAAATTTGCCAGTGTAGTTAGAACATTTGACTAACCTAGTTGGGTTAACCTTGCCTGGAACATCCAGACGATGGCCAACGTGTCCCTCTTTTAGATTTCTGTAGCTGTGATTGACAGGTTAATTAGCCAATCAGAGGCACGCATCTTCCACAGTAAAACCAACATGGCTGCTTACGACGAAAAAAATATCTGCAGAATCAATGAGAGAAGCAAAAAACAATTTTAATGTGAGGTGAGTGAAGTTAGATTTTGTTCTAAATGGCAGACGACCAATCAGCTCATTTGTTTCATCTGCGTCACGCTAATAAGCTAACCTGATTGGCCGGTACGATGTAGATTTGATCTGAAACACAGGCGGGGGGTGTGGTGACCAGACCCACTCTTCACACTTTGCTGAAACGTGGGTTCTGAATCCCAGGCAAAGGTTAACCTAGTTAAAAAATCTTAGCCTAGTTACGTTTTGACAAAATGACAAATCTTGTTTTGAGCAGAAAATGCTAGTTTCAAGTTTCCTTGACAAGATTTTTAAGCAAATCTTTTCTTGATTCAAGCAATTCTGGCTTAAAACAGACACATATCTAGATAAGGTAAATCAGGATAAAACATCTTAAAATAAGTCAAATAATCTCAGTCTGACTTGATCTTATTAAGTAAAAAAAAATGTTAAAATGAGTCTTTTAAGATTATTATGCTTGGGTCAAATCATTTTATCTAAGTTAGATTTTCCTTTCTTGCAGTGTGCAATAAAAATAACCTGACACAACTAAACCAGGATCACATACAATTCTTTAGTGACTGCTACAATGGTGTAATTTATAAAGCATTGGTCTCTCCCCTGGGTACAAATCCCAGATGGGACAAGAGTTTTTATTTTTTCTGTTCTGCACTAAAGCATATGCTGACTTGAAGAAGTGTTTGATTGTCATTTCAAAACTATAATGATGTGTTTGTAAGAAAGTAGGAATTATAAAGGTAACATAGAGGGATTATCGGTCGACGTCACTTTCCACTGCGCTGCACATGCCCCCTGCAGAAAGAGACGCTGTCCATCCAGTTGACTGAGAAAATGACTTTTATTAAAACAACAAAACAGGACATCTTTTAAAAATGTCTGAACACACTCAGAGGAAACATGTTCAAGTCACAGATGGATTGAAATGTTTTCGCTCTGGTCCTGGGGGTGACACAGGATTTTGAGTCCTGTGGAGGTTAGAACACAGAGGCAGGTCTATTAAAAGAGTCTTTTTAGCACCAGTTTTATGTCCACGAAGAAGTGACAGCAGGACAGTGTCGGAACGTTTGACCAAAAAGTTGTAACAGAAGGTAGAGATAACACACATTAGGCAATATTACTTCCATTCTACACTGGTCTAATGTTGTGTATGTTTTCCCACAGATCTGTCCGAACAGCATCGCAGCCAGAGACGGTCGCATCCGAGAGGGAGACCGCATCTTACAGGTACAGGACCCTCTGAGGCCATACTTCTAAAGATCTAATGAGTCCGTTTAGAATTAGCTGTATTGTGTTACAGATGAAGTTATTGTTTTATAAAAGATTAGAAAAAAATGGTATAGTTTCTATTGATCCTAAACAAGAAAAAGAATATATGAAAATGTATGAAGATGTGAACAAATAAAAAATGATAGTAATTTTGAGTAATTTTGGAGAATTACCTGCTTCTGCCAGATCAGTTCCTTGTGTTTGCACATGCTCAGTTTGGTTCCAGCAGTGAGAAATCAGGTTATGGTGTTTACATGTCACAATATTCTGGTTAAAACTCCAGTGAGAATAACCTGGTTTCTCATAACCAGGATATTCAAATTACTAGATTATTGAAATCAAAACATGGTGTTGACATGGACACACACAAAACCAGAATATTTAACAATAGTTATCATAACTGGGTTATTTGTGCACTTGTAAATGCCCTTATGGAGAGACAAAATAACAAATGGAGGAACATAAAGGGACAGGCTCTGAGTTCTCAGTGCTTCTGCTGAAGCGTTGGAGCAGACTTTGTGCAGTCCGATGCTCTGCGCTGCTTTGGCTCACGACACCATGTATTTATATAAAGATAGTCAATAGATTCTCTTTCATTTGATATTTGACTTTCATTTGTTTGTGCAAAACATTATTTCAACCCGCCAATAATGTTGAAGAAAACAAAGAGGAGCCTGGATGTTTATTGTCGCCATGTATTAACAAACCACAGGTGTGGGGGTGTTATACTTTCATGTTGCAAGAAGTGAACTGGTGGTAATGAGTTTATTACTGTAAATGGGTCTAAACTGTTTACTTTTATCTTAACCTTTTCCCAAACCTTTTCCTAACCTTGCCCATTACTTACTCGTTCCTCTAAGTTAAAGTGAGGCTAAACACGCGGTCAGACACTTACTCCGCCCACAACTGCACCTCAAACAGGCTCGCAAAAGTGGGAGATGCCCGGAGGACTTTTAAGAGACGCCCAGTGGTGAGAACAGGCATTGATTGACAGCACCAAATATGGACAGTGAGCTTGTGAGTGACGTGATTATGTGTGGGAGCGATCCTGACGTGCGGAGAAGTTCACAGCTCTGAGGCTGTGCACAGGTCTAGTTTCTTACTCACACGTTGAGATTCTTTTTATTAACGTTGCAGACACATGTATGAAGCCCAAGTTATTACATATGAGGTTATGTTGTGTGAATACAAACGTTCTGTATTCTCCTGTTCTGTCAGTAAATTTTTGTGAATCACTCATCGATGCCAGGAAGTAAAAGTATAATTCAGTGCAATATACCTAAAGAAAACATGTGTTATGCGTGAGTGACGTCAGCATAATGTAACAGACCCTCATATCATTAACATAAGAGACTAAAGTGAACCGGTCTGAGTGATCAAGGCTAACGGAAACGTGGCTAATGAGTTCCTCTGCAGAGCGGCTGGACATTCCCTTAAACACTGGGTGAGGAGTTCAGTGACAGAGTAGATAGATTAAACCTCACAGACAGAAGAGCTGCTCCTGTCGGTCGTTCCAGTGGCACATTAGCGTCCCAGGCCCACCTCTGCGGGACTGTGGCACGGACCAAAAGCCCCCAGGCTGTTGTACTTACACACTCAGCAGCACCGATGGCTTTTGCTAACAACTGTAGTTCCGAGTGACACAGTGTTTGAGGCCTGCAGCGGTGTCTGACTGCAGCGGGGCCATTAGTCTGTGAGGCTGAGAGCTGTGGCCCCTGTGCGCTCGTCTTTAGTGAGCTTCAGGCAGACGCTCTAGGATTCCACTCTGTTATAATATACTTGGTGTTATGTTTAATTCACGTTGTACAAAGATATTCATCATGTTTTGTCTTTAACTTTTACTTACTTACTTTCACACGATAAAGGCTCCACTTCAGGTATTTCAAGGTTATTTTAGAGTGAAGCTGTTCAATGAGGGCTGATATTGTTGCTAAATTTCAAGTGGACGTGACAGGTTTTTATGGTTTCTACTCTTGTAGTTAACGGACAACAGCGCTGGCTCGACTTGTTGTTACAGCTTGTGTCAATCGGCGGCAGCTCTTTCTGCATACTGGTGGGCAAACGTGTTGATAAACTAATAGAGGTGTTTCCGGATCTCAGTGCCTCCTTAATCCAACATTGATTTTGTTTTCGCTTTTTCCCAATCTACGATGTGTCTCCTTGTTCCATGTGCGTTGTCAACACACTTTAGATTAAGATCAGGATTTGGTGGCCTGGATAGTCCTGTTTGATTGGGTCACTGTGAACACGCAAACTAACTCTGATCTGGTTCAAAATGTCCAAATCTGGTTTGGTTGGAAGGGTGGGTCTTACTTCACGACATCACAAGTTGGAACACTGCATTTGTAGCTGTAGAAATGCTGATAAAGCAGATTACTCCTACATGTGAATGGAATGTTTGGTCATGTTTGGGTCGAGCTAACTACAGTTCACAACAGTTCATTTTGTGTAATACAGGAGTTTACTGCTGAATCTGCTCTAATGGCCCTGCTTTGGTCGCGTGAGAGCAATAGAGAAGAAGAAAACAAAACAATGACTTTTTATGACCTTTTAATGATGTTTAGCGCAGAGAATAAGATCATTACCGACTGTTCTGCTGAGCCTCTGGTCACTGACTGATTGAACTGAACTAGTTTTATGAAAATGTGTTTTGTTTCCTTCGCTTCTCTCTCTCTCTCTTCCAAAAATGTCTGAACTCTCTTGTTCTTAAAACACCTTTATCGCATCTCTGAAAATGATGGTCCATTGGACAATCAACATTTGCAATGTGACTGATGTGTAGGCGATGCATTTCTCCCCACACATCTCACTGTGTTCCTTAAATCTACACTGTATTTTGTTCAAACTCCACATGTCATTTCCATTTCTCCTGCATAAAAGTCAGTCCACGTTTTTCTGATGCAAGCGCAGATCTGACGGTCGCCAAACCACAAACTTGCAGTTGCGACTTTTCATTGAGATTATGAATCTGAGTAAATGTCATTGTTTTCTGTCAAGTGATCCAGGTCAAAGGAACAAATTCTCTTGAAATCAGACAAACACAGCTGTGTTTCTTGTTATTTTTGTCATATGAAGCTTTATCTGTGTGATCTGTGAAACTGCAGTCTCCTGTCTGCAGATGTATAGGCTACAAATGGAGCTCAACAGTGGAAGATCGCCCTGGTTGTGGAAGTTTTTTGGCTTTCGAAAATTTCAAATATAAAAGTTTAAATGTAACCGGTGTAGGCCCACACGAGGGACCAGTATGGAGAAGTGTGTGGTGGTATGGATAAACTCACTCCCCTCAGGTATAAGAAGCCACAAACAAACTGAGCTAAGGGGAGCGTTCCCTTTAGCTCAATGAGTTTGTCGGTCGACTGCCCCGCGGGCGACCCGGGTTCAACTCCCGCTCAGGACACAACACAACGCAGAGAGGCAAAAACCTAACCGGTCACATAAAGACATATCACGAGCTAACCAGCTATGTGCTAACTCAGATCCACAGCATTGTTGTTTTCAGTCTAAAAAGCACATCTAGAACTTGTTGTAATAACTTCGTAGTTTAAAAAGTTTCTAAAACATTTTTTAAACTAAAATGTAGGTCTTCTGCTCCTGACTCACGCCCCGAGAACGTTTCTATACTTCTAATACATTTTTTTTATCTAATCCCCTATGGCAATGGAGCTCAACAGTGACCGCCCACTTCCTGGTTCCAAAATCTCGGACCCCATGTTAAATTGCCATAGGGAATTGAATAAAAAAATTATATTAAAAGTTTGGAAACGTCCTCGGGCTAAGCAGCTATGTGGTGAGTCACGAGCATGAGACCTACATTTTGTTTAAAAGCCGTTTTTTCAGCTTTGTAAACTACAAAGTTATTACAACATTTTGCTGAATTTTAGGTTATAGTTGTGCTTTTTAGACTGAAAACAACTGCGCTGTGGATCTGAGTTAGCACATAGCTGGCTATCCGCGGTATGTCTTTAAACTCTTAAAATTTGAATTTTCGAAAAGCCTATGGCACTATAACATGGGGCAAAACTCTCCGGAACCAGGGCGGCCTTCCACTGTTGAGCTCCATTAACATGGGGTTTGAGAATGTGGAACCAGGAAGTAGGCGGTCACTGTTGAGCTCCATTGGAGCCAGCGGTTGCACCTACAACTGCAAGCACAGTTTTGCAGCTTCCCTGCAGAACATCAGCATCCATGAATGGGATTCAAACCAGCATTTGTCCCTCGCTGCATCCTGATTTTGAGAGAGCAGGAGAGCGCAAGCCCGGTCAGGATGCAAGTTTCTAAAACAATAGGTGATATGTAAAAGTGCAGGTTCATGAACATAAGCTTTGAGGCTGCTGCAGGTCTATTAAAGGAATTGTCTTTCAAGCATAACTGATAACATTTTGGTTTCAACAATTATTTTAAATACAATAATTTGAAAAAATACATAACCCACAACGATGCAAGAGTTTCATTTTTTGACTCAACTATATGAGTATTAAAATTCTGAAACGGATGATTTTTGTTGTTGTTGTTGTTCTTAGACTTTGTTCTTACAGACGAACATTTTCAGTTAAGAACAAATTTTGCGAATGCCAAAAATGTTCGGAAGAGAACAAATTGTCATGAGGCTCCAGATGAAGTTGTGCTTTCAGGGGAGATATGTTTACTAAATACACCAAAGCCACCACCTCAACCTAGTCAGACATCGAGACAAAACAAAGCTCCTCGTAAGCTGCGGAAACATCAACAGACAGGAATCTAAAGATACGCACATGTGACCCTTGTGACGCCATGTTTTCTCCCATATGAACTCTGCTTACAACCTGCTGTGTATCACTCACTGTTTGTAAGGTTTGAACCTGCAATCACCTCAAAGCTACAGATTTCATTGACCTGGATTACGTGACCTATACATTTTCAGGTTTGTGATTTAGGATAACACTGAGTCAAAGAATGTGCTCTTTTTCCATAAACTTATCTCACTACCACTTCATTGTTTGTGTGTTAATCTGTGGCTGGATTAAACTCCACCACGTTACAGACGATGTTAAATGATGGTGGGTAAAAGTCATTTCCTTCGCTTTTCCATAACAAGCTGCACATAATGAGCTTTGCATTAATGAGTGGAACACTAATGAGACACCGGTAAAAGCAGTCTTAATTCCACTTCTCTAATCCACACAAACACTTGGACGAGTCTAATGGTCCATATTTATCTGAACTGTCTCATGCTAGCGGCTAATGCTAGGCTGCTAGAAGCTAAGTGAAAGATTACACATTTCCTTAAGGGCAGTTGTTCAAGGTCAGGCAAAGGTGTAGACTGGAATCTTCTTTCATTTGGATGTCTTTGTTGCTCTAAATTAATTGTACAATATTGCAGTTGTACAAAATGAACCGTTGTTTGTCCTGGAGGAGGGCCTCTGTTTGTATGATTGGGTTCATGAAAACGCTGTATTTCTTTCACATTATAGCACAAAGCATATCCCCGTTTAGAATGTCCTAAAGTAAAGTAACAATATGTAAGATCTGACGTTCATAAACCTGTCACAGAGACAAGTAAACATGTTCAAATGTATTCTGATTTTTACTGAATGTCATTGTAAGTTTGACTTATTCTTATATGACGTTCATTTGTTGATGTTTACATTTCTTTGTGTTTTGGCTCTCAAAGGATTATCCAATCAGAAAGCGGAATGAGCCTCACATGACTCCCTCATTGGGTTGCCAGTTTGGTTCTTAAAGTAAAGCTAAGCTCTAAAACAGGAGTGTCTAACAGGTCAGAGGCCAAGAGCCCAAATGTTGAGCTGTCACCTGTCGACCTGCTGCCACCACCAGGGGTGGAATTCATTTTAATTTACAACAGACTCTGGTCTATAAGCTGTTTGTCACTAAGGAGGTCTGGGGGCCATCCCCCGGGAGAATCTTTTGTGTTTGTCTGTTTTATGTCACATTCAGACAATAGCTTTAAAGATTTCTGCGCGGCACCATTTTGCATGTTATTTCACTGTATATTCTGGACCTTTTCTTCATGGATACAAGGTGAACTTACACAAAAAATAAAAGGATAATTATGAAGCTCCCGTTCAAAACGTCTCTCAAAAGAAACAAACTGCTGTTAAAGCTCAGCTTTGCTGCTGCACTGACAGATGCATGTAGCAGCTGTAGAGGGAGGGAAAGAGAGAGGGAGAGAGAGAGTGTGTGTATGGAGATGCAAAAAAGCTACATACGCCTCGCGAGCCTCAGGTTTGTCACCTCTGCCCTAAAACAAACTGTATATACATACATGGAGTTAAATTAGCATTGCCAACTGTTCCCGACACATTTCTAGACAATATGTCTAGAAATGACATTTGTATGACAAAAACCTGCAGTCAAACTAATCACACTGTGTCAATGTGTCTGCTCGTCTTTAGAGACACTTCTCCAGAATCAGTGATGTCTGTAGTACAAGGCTGAGGACACAGATACAACTGTCTGTGATTGGCTCATGCACTTGTTTCCACACAGTTCTCATTAGGCTCCACCCACATTGTGTAGACATGTTATTCTTGGAAACAAACCATGACAAAGAGTCAGTGTTTAACATGTTATTACCCATGATTCATAGTAAAACTTATTCATGATTGGTCAGCATCTTCTAATCTTCTTTGTCTTGACCTTTTCTCAATCTGGCAACACAAGTTCATCTGTGATCTGTGAAGTTGTGCATCGTATAAGGTTCCTATAAGTTTTTATTTCTATTGAATGATGTAGTTTTAACACAACTCTAAATTTAAATCTTTATTTCTTCTATTCACCAACAGAAAATGAGAGGACCAGCACTTCTTATTGTCCATTTAAAGTATTAATAGGATCTGATTAAACATTAACAAATGGAGGGTTTTTAAATGAGTAAAGTCCTTTCCATTAAATAGCAGTTTTAGCTCTATTTTGTGGTTTACAATGAACCAGAAGGTAAGGTACTGACCATTGTCCTAGTTAAATACATGTCACCTTTAAAATAAAAAAAAACAAATAATGTGTGTAAAATAACCAGCATATTAGCAGATGTGACTGATAGAGCAGAGGCAGGACTAGTGTTGGGAGCCTCTAGTGCTATTATCCCGCAGTGACAGGGGCCATTAGTCTCCCCCACACAAAGATGGACGCTCGCTGTCACTGACCAGTTAATTGTACAGTTAGATGTATGTACAACAGCAGAGCCACTCTTCCATTCAGAATCAAAGCCCTATCTTACAGAAGGAGGATTGTGTGTCTTTTTATGTTCGTGCTGAAGATATTTACATGCGGTTCACAGATTAAACAGGCTACTGAGTGTATAGGTGTTTTTGTACAGGGACACTTCTAACTATTTACCTTCATAGAGCTGTTGGTATCACTTTATATTAATTATACCTTATTTAGCCTTACTAAAGCCTTACCAAAGCATGAATAAGGAGTTAACAATTAATGGACAAATCATCATTTAATGAATGGAAGTGTTTATTAAGGCTTAGTAACTGCTCAATAAAGAAGCTAAGATTAGGATTTTGGGTTGAGGGGTGGGATTTGTGGTAATTAAGTAATTGCTAAGCCTTAATAGCCTATTTTGTTCATTAACTTCTTATTTATTCATTAAGAATTAATCCATTATTCATGCTTTAATAAGAGTGTATTAAGGCTAATCAAGATGTAGTTAATATAAAGTGTTACCAAGTTGTTTTATATCCAAAAACATTTGCCTGATGCATTCACACTGTCCAAAAGAGAGTCATTGGGGAATTTGGTAAAATCAGCAGCACCAGCACTCATGGCCCTTGTGTTACTGCGGGGGTCGGCAAACTATGACACAGAGGAATTGTGCTTGGCATGCGGTGCTATGAAGGGGGACTGTTTCGTTCATTTCCGCCTATGAAAGTGCATCATAATCAGGGCTGGGCACCGAAAAACGGTTCCTATTTGGAACTGACCGAAAACATGACACACTTTCGGTGCCAGTTTTCGGTTCCTTGGTTTTAAATCTCAAAAAGCATAGAACAAACACCACACATGCCACATGCTCCCAACAATGACACGAACGCTCCACAAACAGCAAAAACACCACAGAAGCCTATGTGCCAAATGCTCACTCTTCACGTTCTCCCAAACAAACTGCATGACCTTACAGCGGAGCCTGTTTTCATGGATAAGCGTGTCAATACCACGCTATTGTTAACAGCGTGTCATATGAACGCTACTTCTATATTATGTGTGTGTGTTTGACGCGTTTCTGTCCTAGTTCATTTCAATGGTGAATGTTCAGACGTGTTGTTATTCATGAAGACTAACACAATCCTAATCCTAACCTTAACCAACTCCAAGCCTAAGAGCTAAATTTACCGTTAATCCCTTGAAAAACCTCGTGTTTGTCGTCAACCACTAGGCGTGTCCAGACCACGCCAGAAAAAACTGCCAGGCAGAGGGCGTCGTCGTGACACGCAATTTCTCATGGCGTGCTATTCTACGCATTCCATGAGAACACGTTGCACAGCGCCTGCAAAAACTAGCAGCACAATTCACTTCTTACGTTCTCCCAAACAGCTTGTTTGTGACACTGCAGCTGCAAATCACAGACCAACTGCAGTGTGTCGGCTAACCTTTTTAAATAGAAGAAACAACGAGTCCATATTCAATTTAAACAGTCCTCAATGCGAGACTTTCTGTACTGCTGACAGATAAATCAGAGTAAGAAACATAATCCAGCTTTCTTTATTTCTCCCTTTTTCTCCATGTAAAGAGAGAGGTAAAAGTTTTGGTGTCAAAGCAGATGTTGAGATGTTGAAAGTGAAAGTGAAACTTAACTCCATGTGACAGTCCTCAATTTTGTTTTGAGTTGTAACTTAACAGACAATAGGACCTACGTGTCTTTTAAAATACAGTTTGAGAAAAATGTAACATTGTTAAAAGACTGAAAAACATGTCTGGGGTTTATAATCAACATTTGAACCGAAAAAAGAACCTTTAAGGAAAAGCAAGTACCGCTACAAGTACTGGTATCGAAAAAAACAGTACTCAGCCCTTACTCATAACAGCTGCACTCTCACTGCAGCTGGAGCAGATGATTGACAGCTGCTTGTAGTGACACTGTCCACGTTCATTCAGCCTCTCCCTCTGAGCCAGCACTGTGACTTTCAGAACTTTCCTCTGGTTTGTGCGAGCGCTGAGACTGGGCAGAGGAGCAGACATGGATCGGTGCGCACAGTGCTTCTGCTGCCCGGGTGAGCGGCTCTTTCAGGCTGAAGAGAGAAGCGGTGAGCTTGGGTCGTGTTTGACTCCAGAGCTGCTGTATCTGACCCTGTTGTGAGCCGTGAGCTCTAAATGTGACGTGATTTCTGTTCAAAGCCGTGAAGAATCGCACTCGTGCAACAGCGTTGTGGCGTCAACATACTTCTAACAACAGCCACACCTTCTGCGGGGCCTTTTCAAACTAAACGACTGTCCACATTGTGTCTGCAAAACGAGTCTTATTGTGAAAAAGCCAGAGAGTGACAGAGCAATAAACCACAAGTAAAACACACAGGACTCGCCTGCTCACCAAACATTAAGCTTAAACTAAAAATAAAATACTTAAGAGGTGTGTTTTAATGAATATATTATGAGAAATGCATTATTAGCAATAGACCTACAGGAAATGTAAAAAAGCAGCAAAAGCAACAGAATGAAGATTTACTTCAGCTTTACTGACTTTTCCTCTAATTTACTGTTTGTTCAAATCTGTTTTACACCAGAAAATAATATTCAAGTTTTTGAATGTTATTTAAACGAGTGAGTGTAAAATAAAAACAATTAAAGGACAGGAGAAATATCGTACCACGTCTATAGTGGCACATTACGAGCCATGAATCTTTAAAAGTGGCATCTGAAGACAAAAAGTTTGCCGACCCATGTGACTGCTTTGCTGTGTTATAAATGTCGACTTGTGCTACCTCAGATTCTATTTACCTGAACACTTTTTTGGGCCTATACAATGTCCCGCTACACTTGCTGTCCTCCACTGGGTTCTCTGTTCTCTCTGACAGCCCAGAGGGAACTGTTCTCGGGCACAGAGACACACCTCCAGCTGGTGTGTGCAGTGTGTTTGGGAAAGAAAAACACTGCATGCTCCATGTGCAATCAAAAAATCCTAAAGCCAAAGACAAAAAAAAATGTGTGTCACACGGAGGTAGAGTTGTTTCACTGAGTCACAAAAGCATATGTTTTCACAGCACCTGTGTGGGACTACAGGAGAAAGAGCAGGAGCTAAAATGGTCCCTACTATGACCTCCATAGTTCCCGGTCCTCTTTTGTGGGAACACGCCACAAAACAAGCCAGGAGATAAAAAGATTAAAAGAACAATAAAGAGTTTCTTGCAATACAAAAACACACGTTTAACCCAACCTTTCCACTGTGCACATTCTTGGTTCTTGTCCATCCAACTAAAATGTTGCCAATTCACTCAAAACAAACATCTGTAGAAACTGTCAAACCAAATGTGTATTTTACATTGGTATTTTCCTACTTTAGGATCTTTCTTCAGTTCCTCATATTAGTTTTAGTTGCAGTCTCTCGTATTAGCCGTGTTCACACAGTTCTTTTAGTTCTTTCTGGACAGGTACAGACCAGGAACCTCTGACTGGCACAAGCACATTAACAACACTGACCTTGTTAGGAAACATGTTTTATAGTCTCACATTTAGACAAACCTTTCCTGTCCTCAGGAGAAATTATATATGCAGTAACTCACTATAATTCCTCTAAGTAAGTGGTTACTAAAAAGGAATAGCGGTGAATGATTGTCTTTTATTGCCATTTTCAATCTTTTGGGGTCTTTTTTTTAATTGTATTGTTTAATTGTATTTATTTTTGAATTTATTATTAAAGGGACATATTTTTTAATAACACATGCCCTCCCCAAGGACAAATAAAAGTCCATTTTGTGTATGTAAGTCAGCACCAAGTTATTTAGTGCTTTAAATAAAAGATATAAGAAGTACAAGTTTTTTAGTACATCGACACAAATGAATATACTGTACATACTTAGCTGTGAAATATCTAGGGTCATGTAATACATTTTTAGACCCATAACTTGTGTTACAAAGAAAACTGCATTTAAGCAATATTTATTTGTTTATCATTGTTGTTTGTTATGTTTTGATGGACGTTGTTTTGTTTTCAATCCTTCATGGTGATGGAATAAATGCAATAAATGACTGGTGTAATATAAAGTCCTGTTTTGTGTGTTTGTTTCCAGATTAACGGGCAGGACGTCCTGGACAGGGAGGTGGCGATGGCAGCTCTCTCCAGTGACGACTGCAGGAGAATTGTGCTTCTAGTCGCCCGGCCAGAGCTGCAGGTATGTCTCATCCTGTCATTCACTACAGCTCCTGCACCACTGGCTAGATTTATTTATGATTCCAGTACAAAATTAACTAAAATAACTTACTATTTAGTGGACTGTTCATTTATTTATTTTTTTCTACCGCTTAATCCCGTGAGGGGTCGCGGGTGACTGGAGCCTATCCCAGTGACTTTGGGCCTTAGGCGGGGAACACTCTGGACAGTGGCCAACTTGCCGCAGGGTTAGACAGACAAACATTCACTCTCTCATTCACTCACTAAGGGAAATTTACAGTGATGCCCAATTAACCTAAACATGCATGTCTTTGGAGTGGGAGGAAACCGGAGTACCCGGAGAAAACCCACGGTGACACGGGGAGAACATGCAAACTCCACCCAGAGAGATCGTGAGATGTTGATATGGTCCGGCCCGGGAGTCGAACCCACGACCTCCTATTGGGAAGCCAGAGCTCTAACCACTTGGCTACCGTGCACCCCAATATATTTAGTGGACTGTTAGCTGTAAAATAAAAGTACAGTAAGTCATCTTTACTTACTACTAAAGATTTCAAAAACTACAAAAGGAACAGGCTGAATTATGCTGCGTTCACACCGGACAGCTTATTTGCGTCTAAATTCGCCTAAACGCGCGTAAAATTTCGTCAGTTTTTAATGCTGTTGATGCCTCAATAAGCTTCAAGGCTTTAGTGGACAAAAAGACACTTTTAACACCCCAAAGCACTTCTTCGAACTCCCGCTTGTTTGCAGGCTTTGTTTTGCTCGTAGACAGATCACGTTGAGAGAGAAGGAGGGAGAGAGAGAGAGGGTTGGTGTATTTATAAATTGGAGCTTACCCGATCACGTAACTTTCTCCTCCTCCAGGCAGTGTCCTTTTGCTGTCTCCGTCGTCCTCGGCTGCTCCTCCCGTCGTACAGCAGGTTTAAACACGTCAACGCGCATTTTTAATACATCCATGTGACGCGTTGTCAGTCCAGATCATGTCCATGTTGTTTGTTTTGCCGTGTCTCCAGATTTTCAAAGCAACGAACGGCCAAGTCTTTGAAAAAAAGCCCCCAAATCAAACAACCTTTCGTTAAAAAAGTTATTAAAAGACTTCAGTAAACAGTCCTTTCCTCTTGATGTGACAGGAGAACAACATGTCACATGTCTCACAGGAGGGGAGTCTCTGATTGGCTGACGTTTTTTCCCAACTCCTGCGGCGGATGCAGGTTTGAGCGAAGTTGCAGCCGCCGCAGCTTCAAGCTTCCAATCCGCAAGACGCCGCGTATTCAGATGCCAATACGCGCAGCAAATTCGCTTGAACGTTCAAGACTTAACATTGACTTAACATTGAAAACAGACGCAAATACGCCAAGACGCTGTCCGGTCTGAACGCACCTTAACACACAAGAAAATGTAGGTGTGAAAAAACCCTAATCATAGTCGTGCTGCTGCCAATTTTCTACCAAAAACTGTCCCATGTCTCAAAAGAAACAGAATAACCCAGTTCTAAAACGCAAATCCAGCAACACCTTCCCTCCCGCTGTGAACCTCCTGATGCATGCTGGGAAAAGCGCTTGTAAGGCATGACCACACGACACTGCAGGAGCTCTGAAGCCAGCATTAAGTCTGACGCAAGGTCCTCCGGCGTCGACTATAGCAAACGTCTATTTCCAGTAAACACACGATGTCTTGTAAACACGCTTGTTAGTAGAAAAAACAGACTCTGCATTAGCATTAGCCCAAGATTCATTATAAAGTCCAAATGAGTTACTACCTGGCGGTGTATAAGTGTTGCCCACCTCCACCTTTCTCCGCCGCTCTCCCATTGAGACCTCATCATGTTTTATTTTATGTAGCGCCACTGTAATTGACTTCCAACTCCGAGCCATAAAAGCTAATGGCATGCTAATGTTGAGTGAGCTCAGGACCGAGGCCAGCGGAAGGAGAAGAAGAAGTGTAGTGTCGCAGTGCAGAAGCGCCCGGAGCGGAGCAGCGTGCGTGCTAATTAACTTTGTCTCCAGATATGAAAGCGCTTTAGTCCGGAGTCAGCAGACGAGGATGTGATGGATAGTGTGGGAGCTTAAGGCCAAACATGAGCGTACAGTACAGTAGTAGTAACACTCCACATCAGCACTTCAGACGTTTCAGACTAACTAGCAGCCGGACTTTAGGACTTCTCTGTTTGGATTAGTCCAGAGGTATTTTTATCCGAGGGCCAAATTCAAACCTAGACAAATGGAGGGCATGACTGAAGAACACTGGTGTAACAGGTCTCACTGTGGCAAAAAAACATACAAAATATGGATACATTTTTAAGAATAAAGTTGAAACTTTAAAAAGTTGTAATTTTACCACAAAACAGCATTAATTTTACGCAAAAAATTTCATATTTTTATTAAGAAGTTGAAGATTTTTTCAAGATTAAACTAACAATTTTACCAGATTAAAATGACTATTTTATGAGGGGGAAAAACTCAATATTTACTCTTGAAAAATTGCCACTTTTTATGCCTTCAACTTTTCCTCACAAGAATGACACTTTTGACTCTTTTTTTACATGAGTTTATTCTTGTGTCTTGTGCTTTTTTCTGCTATAATTACACATTTAAAGCTTTATTCTCATAAAATTATAGTAGTATAGTATAGTTTTCATTTCATTTCATTGACTTTATTTTGAAACATGTGACATTGATTATCTTTAGTCAATTAAATTCGTCATGAATACTGCACAGAAATTGCTACATGATCAAAAATGAGTAGGAAGAAGCAGAAGCTTTTCCAGTCCTACCCTCTGTTTACATCTCATATTAATAACATGAACAATTAAAGCATTTGAAAATGTTTTATTCTTTTAACCCAAGCTTTTTTTTTTTAACTTGACTAATTGTCGTTTGTCATTTATTGCTGTTTCTCAAAAGTGTGCTAGGGGCCTGATTAAAACAGGTTGAGGGCCACATCTGGCCCCCGGGCCGCAATTTGCCCAAGTCTGGTTTAGTCTAAAGTCCAGGTGTGAATGTTTCCACAGACCACAGTCCAGACCAAACAGCTGGTACTTTGGTCTGGTTCTGATCAGTGTGAACGCAGAAGTTTGGACAAATAAGGGTTTCAAAGGTCATAAAGTCACCCTTGTATCAAACACACACTAATATCAAAATAACTGCAAATGTGCAGAATAAATATCACTTTTCATTCTTCATGTATTTTGGTTTGTACAGCTGAAGCAGAGGCTGAACCGCTAAATAAAACACAGCACCTATGATGAAGGAGACACGCGGATCGTCTTACTTTTGTGAAACAAACAGTTGGCTTGTTTTTGGTCAAAATAGTTAACTTCTGTACATATAAGCATTTCCTCTTAGCGTTACTTATTCTTCTGATTTGTGAAGTCTTTAACATGTTTTCTGTAACGTTCACCTCAACTCACTGTCACTGTCTGATCTTCTGAGGATTTATCATTTTAAACTGATGTAGTGAAAACCTCATAGAAATGAACTGAACAGGAAATGCTTGTATGTACAGAAGTTAGATATTTTGAGCATAAACAAGCCCACTGATGTTCAGTGCACAGAGCCAATTCCTTAACTGTTCATACAATTCAGATAATCCACTTAAATGACACATTTAGATCATCTGTTTTAAGAAATGGAAATACAGCCTTGTGTGACATCTAAACCAGTGAAATGTTAACACCTGCCAAACTCTGCTTCTGATTGGTCAAATACCCCTTCAGTCTGTCTTTTAGACAATCATTACGTTTGTTCAACATGGTGCAGACGGTCCAGGCGGCTTGAGCCGGTGTCGGGGGTCGGGTCTGAGGACAGTTCTATGTAGGTCCTGGTAATGTCAAGAGA
The DNA here is from genome assembly GCA_038363315.1 of Mugilogobius chulae. NCBI lineage: Eukaryota > Metazoa > Chordata > Actinopteri > Gobiiformes > Gobiidae > Mugilogobius > Mugilogobius chulae. Next base: position 17,437,672 of record CM076411.1, on the reverse strand, counting down.
TCAATCCGGCTAAAGCCAACTTAACAGACTGTTGAGGCGAGAAAAAGCAACTGCAGCCCGACTTCACCACCTCGATCCCTACAAAGCCATGATGCATGATGGGAAATGTAGTGCAGTGACTGACAGCTTATTGGCTTTGATCAAACGTGACGCACAGCAGTATTTGTAGACTTTTATAACATCACATTTAACATGAGTCAGAAAAGACCAGGATGTTGTACATTAAACACAGAATCATTAAGACATGATCTTGATGAGCTGAAAGTCACTTTCTCACAGACAAAGCTCAAGTGTGACAACTTTATGATGAGCTTGTTCTGGTGATGTGTGAGTGAGTTTGTGATGTGTGAGGGAAGCAGGAATGTGTTTGCAAAGGTTTAGTTTTATTCAGTGCAACACTTTGAACAAACACCTGCGTTGTCTTTGTGACTCTGTAAGATCTGACTCTTCTTGAACGCAACAAGTGTCCAAGTTGAATCTTCTCCCCTTGTCTTAAGCTGTCTCCTCTCGTCTGCAATCCAGGTGGAGAGTTTCGCATTTTGAACACACCTAATGTTACAAAAAAACAATTTGGGTCTTTTGTAACTTCCCAATATAAAAGCTTCATTAAACATCAAACCAAACTCTGATAGATAACTTTTAAACGTTCTTTCTGTTTCCAGTATAAATCAGCCTTAAGTCCTTTTAATGTTGCGTTTGTGTTTGTAGCTGGAGGAGGCCTGGCTGGACGACGAGCACAGCGAGTTCCTGGAGCAGCTCAAGATGGAGATGTTGGAGGAGCAGCAGAGAGAGGAGCTGGAGATGGAGATGGCCGCCTTAGAGGAGGAACAAGAGCAGGTGAACACAACATTAGTTTGGCTGTATTTACAAAGACAAACTCACTGAATACATAATGAGGTGAATATTTACTGAAGGGGACTATTGAAATGAGTCATTATAAATTAAAATTCTGTTTTGTTCTGAGGATTGGGCAAAAATCCATATAAATGTGATATCAAAGGGAAAACAAATCCCTCCAGAAGCGCTGAAGTGTGAATACATTACTTCTGCATCTCTGTGTAAAAGTTTGTTGCCAAAGAAAGTGTGTAATGTAGTGCTTTTGTTTGGTTTCAGAGAGCTGAGGAGGAGAGGCCGTCATGCTCGTCGCTTTCTCACCACACGCCAAACAGAAAAGAGCGTCAGGACAGTCCGGAAAACGTCCTGACTCAGCTCCCAGCGACGCCTGTCCCAGTGTCTGAGGGACCGCGAGGACGACGAGGGAGACCGCTTTCAGCAACTCCTGGAGCTCAAGTGTCAGATCCGAAACAGCGGAGAGTACGACCTCTTCTACAGCCGCCGCAGCACCATCGAGTGCAGCGTGGCCGAGCAGAGCAGCGTCCAGCGCGAGCTCCGGATGCTCAACGAGGAGCTGCGCAGTATCGAGCTGGAGTGTCAGAACATCATGCAGGCCCACAAGCTCCGCAAAGGGCAGGACTCTCCATCTAGCGGCCTCTCGAGCCTGTCCAGCAAAAACCAAAGCCCGAAGAGAGGGAGCCACGCCAGGAGCAAGCTTACGGACATCAACGAGCGGCTGGAGAAGTCGGACAAGGACAGTTCCAGTGCCTACAACACGGCGGAGAGCTCTCGTAGCACGCCTCTGCAGATGGACCGCTCTCCCGAACACTCGCTGCAGAGAATCAGCCTCACTAACCAGAGGAACCTGAGCAGTGGGCTGGTCAGGGTCAGTGCAGTCCCGTGCCCACGCTCAGAGCTCCTGCGCTGGGGAAGATCAGTAGTCCTGACCACAGTAACCCGTCTGAATCTGACCACGGCCCACAGCCTGAAGAGGACAAGCTCAGTCCTAAAGTCACGGCCTCGGTCTCTCAGATTCCATATTTCTCTCCGTCCCACAGCTCCCAGCAGCGCCAGAGCACTGTCCCAGCTCACGCACGCCATTACCAGAGCTACATGCAGCTCATCCAGCAGCGCTCGGCCGTGGAGTACGCCCAGAGTCAGCTCAGTCTGCTCAGCCTGTGCAAAGAACCTCAGAGACCGGAGCCCAAGATGGAGTGGAAGGTCAAGATCCGCAGCGACGGGACACGCTACATCACCAAGAGACCGGTGAGAGACAAGATCCTGAGAGAGCGCGCCCTGAAGATCAAAGAGGAGCGCAGCGGAGGCATGACCACAGACGACGACGCCATGAGTGAGATGAAGATGGGTCGATACTGGAGCAAAGAGGAGAGGAAACAGCACCTGGTCCGAGCCAAGGAGCAGAAGAAGAGACGAGAGTTTATGCAGCGCAGTCGTCTGGAGAGTCTGAAGGAGAATCCTCAGAGCAGCAGCGAGGCTCGCAAAGAAGTCAGCATCATCGAACTGAGCCAGAAGAAAATGATGAAGAAACGCAACAAGAAGATCCTGGACAACTGGATGACCATCCAGGAGCTGATGACTCATGGCACCAAAGCTCCCGAGGAGCCAAAGTGAACAATGCCTTCCTCTCAGTGACCACTGTATAAGTGTTAAGTTGTAAAGATTTTGAGACATCCAGGCAAAAATCTAATCCAAATAATGAGTAAAAGTAAATACAGCTGGACGTTTCACTGCACATCCAGGTGGCTTCATCAGGGCTTGACTTGGTGACTGTAGAAGGTGACATCCAGTGACAAAGGAAGACCTGGAGCATTAGTGATGCATAGGTTGACTTGTAACTCGCGGTCAACTCTCAGGTCCCGCAGATTTGGGCAGACCCGCCAAGCACAATTAAAAAAAGTTGAGCAGGTTCGAGGGGGTCAGGTCTAATCCTATGTTCAAACACTTTTACTTTTTAGCTTCAGGTGACGTAAACATCAGTCTAATACGCCTCATGTAAAGCATGTTCTGTAAAGGCAATTTATGGTCTTTAGCATAAATCATTTATAACTACAAAAAAAGAAGAAAAAGGTGAGAGACAAGGAGACAAAACGTGGTGTTCTGTGACGTAAAGTAGCAAGTCATTGACACAGTCATGAACACATCTGAACTATACAAATGATGCACATGAACAGATTCATCATTGTAAACTACGAGCTCAAAGAGTCAGATCAGCTGGAGAAATGTCCAGACCGTCAGGTCAGCTCCTCCTGCCTGAGTCATGCTGCTTAAAGGTTTTCTATAAGAGCTTCTGTGCTGTTCCCTGTGAATGTTTCAATGTGACACAGTCCCCAAACAGTGTGTTTGAGAGCAAAGCACATTTATGAGTATTAGCACACCTTAGGACTGGACTAGGACTGCACTCATGAGGTGTGCCTCTGCAGACATACGTGCACTTGCAGTTGCAGCAGCTTGCAAAACAGTTTTACGTAGTTCTCATGTGGGCGGGTTCAGAATTGCGTTGGGTTCTGAAAAATAAGCCATTTTTTGGGGACGGGGCGAGTCACAAACAAAGCTGGCCCAAGCATCACCACGGGGGGTCTCTGTCCCAGCTGTGAGAGAGCTGAAATCCACACCTACATCTGGTGAGCCTCACAGTCACCTGATCGAGCCCTGATGAAAGCACCTGGATGGAGAGTGACACGCTGACTTCTGAGTCCAGCTGTATTTAGTTTTCCTCTGTTTTTGGACTGTAGAAGTGTAAGTGCAGGTCCAGCCTGGACGCAATACTGGCCTCGTTCAATGTGGCTTTTTAGGACGACACAACTATTTTTCACACTTTGTAACTCAAAAAGCTTTTTATAAAGGATTTATCGAACCACATTTGTTTCTGAGGAGGTTTTTCATATCAATTCACAATCACACTTTTCTATAAAACTATGCTCTTATTGTTCTTGTTTGTGTCTTTACATGTTTGAGTTGAGTCATGTTGTGTTCTTTCATAAACCTGCAGACACTTTTGTACAGGACTCACTCATCACCGCTAAGTGCCCATGACATGTTCAATACTTACTTCACTACAGCTAAGTTAAGATCAGTACATTTTACAAACTGCATTCCACTTTGGCCATTTTTTAGGATAAAAATGTACTTTCTGTTCATAAATGATGACATCACACTAGGAAGACCATGTAATAAGTTGAGTCAAAACTCCTTTAATGTAACAGTCATTTTGTTAAATTTATGTTTACAAGCTCATAACAGTGTAACCTGTCCAGCCAGAGGATTTATCTGGTGATATTTGTGAATTCACAAACTTGAGATAAACTATCTGGTCTTCCAGCAGCTTGACTGGTTTGTGAGTCTGAACCAGCAGTGTTCTGGTCAATCACATCACAGCGACGTGGTTTTGAGGCCCAATCACATTGTAGCATGGCGGGCTAACAAGGGCAGTTAGCGCCGAGTCTGATTCAAGCTAAACAAAGATGGCTGCTTCTGTGGATGTTTGTGTTTCTGCTGCTTTTGACGCAGTTTTAGCAGAAATACAAAGTAATTTCTTTTCTAAGGAAGAGCAGTGTGTGTGACAATTGTTGTATCCCACGTGGACATTGGATACAACATTATGAGTTGTTGCTGTGATTGGCTAAGCACAAATAAGGTCGGCCCCACTAAACGCCCCACCTTTTCCCGAATGCTTTCAGCGAACCGAGTAAAAGATGGATACTGTGGAAGAACTCAAATCAGTTAATAATGTGTTTCTGGTGAGAAAATTCAAAAAGTCCTTGTCTCCCTAGTCCAGGGGTGGTGAACCCGCAGCTCTTGGTCAATCCGAGTGCGGCTCTTTGGCTCATTCAGAAACATCTGCACCTCTGCACACCCTCCTTCAGAAACACGAAACTGTCAGGGCAGTGTCACAGCAGAGCTGTTTAACAGACAGATTGTTTCTTTGAGAAGCATTTCTAACTCCCAGTGATATTCTGTGAAACTGGAGCAAATCTACCTTATCCACAGAGAGAAGGTCCAAAGCCAGCCCTGCTCTAGTGTGATGTCAACAGTTTAGGACTCTGTTCTTTTCAACATATTTTCAAACTTTTCTGCACAAACTTGTTCTTGATTCACTATATATAGACTATAATCTATATTTAAAATCAGTAATAATCTATCAAAATAAGTCTTACATACTTTAAAGGTACACCGTGTAACCTTTTGCCCCAAAAATACATTTGAATAAAAGTGTGTTTTTCAAATTAAGAAGCCTTTGTGACTAGTGCTGTCAAGCGATTAAATAAATTGAGAAATTAATTCATTATGATCTATAATTAATTAATCCATTTTTAATCTCACCTCAGGTCAACAGACATGTGTAGACTTAAAGATTTCCAAATAGATTCATGCGATTAAAACATTTAACTCGATTAATATGTCTGTAATTATTTAATCTCAATCAGTGTACTAATTTGACACCCCTACTTGTGACACAAAATAAATAATACAAAATATGTTATTTTCCTTTCTAGCATAGCCAGAACATGAACTATTATTATTCTCTTGTTTCCGTCTATATTTGTTCACATCATGGCATACAATTTATTATCCAATAAGACTGATTTTATCTTCTTATCTGTGTTAAATTAAGTTACACGGTGCATCTTTAATCAAACGTGACCAGGCTCAGGTCAGCCATGTTTGTGTTGCACATTACACATTATGTTTGATCTGTTTCTCTGGTCTTACAGCAGTCGTGTCAGGACATACACATCCACATCCACACGCCAGCCTCGCCTTACGATGATCCGCCGTAGCAGCAGTCTCAGTGCTTTATCCACTTTACACAGTGTTTGTGTTGAATGAGCAGGCCTCATATCACACTTGTTTTATCACATTTCTACATGCAGTGGCTTCTCTTTTCTGTAAAATGAATTGAAATCTCGTACAAATGCTTTCATGTAAATTTGGACATTTTGAACCAAACCTTGTGTTAAATGAGTTAATGTGAAATTTCAAGTAATGTGTAGCAACGTGTGACGATGGTGACCTTTGGCAAAATTGATAATAAATTATTGTTTTCTACTCATCTGCGCTGAAGTCTTTCATGTGTCCGTGTAACCGGAGAAGTGAACCCATCTCCTCGCTGCCTGCTCCTGTGAATATGTTATTAACAGAAGGAGATTTCAATTAAAACGGCCTTCCACTTGGACGGCTTTGTGTTCATTAAACCCTTCATCATGACTATGGGCCTGTCGTGTGCAGCAGGGCACGGCGGCGGTGGAATCCTCTCAGGGTTATCTGCACAGTTTCTACCAGAGCTGGGATTGGGACGACCATATACAGAGTGTCAAGGTTTCTCTGTCTTTATTCAATTGAACTATTCCCCAGCGCTTTGCATCACCAGCACCGAGTGAGATACAATGTGTTGGTTGTGTGTTTTAGTAAAATGGTATTATTTATGTGTAACCGATGGTAATGTGTTAATGTTTTAGGACACAAGTAAGTTCATTGATTAATTAGAACAACATGCAGTTATAGTTTACAATAATTTATTGTTCCACGAGTTAGCTTGATAGTTTCTTTTAGAGTCTTTTGAACATTCCCAAGCAGCTGTAACTGCCCCAACATTAACCTGTGACAGGACATTCTACAAAAATAAATCATCATGACCAACAATTCATTTCCCAATTGAACCTACACCCAGACAACGTACCGCTTGCAGATCCGTTACCGGGACAAATGCTGGACGCACAGCACTGGACCAACTGTGGACCTCACACACCCAGGCACAGTCGCTGTCAGCATATAACACCATGACGTGCTCCCCGGACCCATAGCGGCGCTAAAAGGGCAGGCTTTGATCAGGCCAAATCTATAAGTTATTATGCAGAATGTAAGTTTGTTTTACCTGCTGTCCCTGCAGCATCGAGCGCAAACCGGTGCAGCACAACCTCACAACCACGGACAAAGCGGAAGTAAATAAGGTCAGAGACCGAGGCCAGCTCAGTCCTGACTTTTACATCCAAGGGTAGGCGCCCCCTGGTGCTGAGCGACCTGACGTACAAGTTCACACTACTACATATGATTCCCAACTTTACCAGTAGCAACCAATGTTCCCTCTAATTTTTCTTGACTTTGAGCAAACCAGCAAGCTCCCTGAGCAGACCCTCGGACGGCTGTGAGCAACTTCAAATGCACATTTAGAGGTATTTTGGCTTAGATGCATAATTCTAGAACAAAATGATACAGTATAATTAAAAAATGAAATGTGTAGTTTAATGAATAAACTCAGTTTTACATAATAATTTTACCAGTGTTCATCAGTTTTGATAGGATCAGAATGTTATTTCATTTTGTTTTAGGCTGAACAGAAATGTATAAAACTAAGCTAATGGTTTTAGCTTTAGCTACTCATAGAACTACAGTTACATAGTTAACTAACACTTTCAGTCCTTAAGAAAACCTGGTCCAGTTCTGCAATAGTCCTGGTTAAAACCAGCTCAATACTCAATAAATACACAATGGAAAGTAAAACAATCTTGTTTTTAACGTTTTCAAAGTAAACATCACAAACACGTGTGTAAAAGTTTGTACATCGCCGCTGATTGAGCGCCAATGTGGGGACCAACTTTGCTCCTGCTCTGGGGCAGGTACTTTTCCCTTCGACCAAGAACTTTTCAGTGAAGCAGTGACGTTATTTATCACGAACACATCAACTACTCCAGACTCGTCTGAATGTTTTTGTTAAAATAATAATGGCATTAAAGTTTACTGATGGTGGTGAGAGATGAATGCATGTAGAGGTACAAACACTGCTAAGTTCATATGCTAACAAGGAGCTATACAATGGTGCTTTGAGGGACAGAAAAAATCTTCTGCAGCAAGCTGGCTGATGAGCTGACGTAAGATTTAACACTGAAACATGACTATAAGAAAATCACAGACCACAACAGCCGGAGTGAGGCAAACTGAAAAAAAAAACAGCCAAGGGTTTTCCATCCTCAACAGTATTTTAACATACCATCCAGCTTACTCTGGCAACACAATTGTCCGACGTCACTGAATGTTCCCTGGACCTTCTGAGCAGTGTGAATGCAGCAGGTACTTGTTCCTAGAGATTGGCCTCGTGACCATAGACTGTATATACTGATATATACAGTCTATGCTCGTGAAAGAAGGAGCGTAGAAGTTTTCCTGACGCCTGGTTCTTTTTAATCTTTCACTGTCAACCCTGTTCTCACTTTGCCGCTCCTCTCTTTCTCTCTCTTCCTTTCTTTTTCTCTTTTTCCTCTCTTTTTTTTCCTCTCTTGCTCTCTTCTCTCTCTACCTCTTTCTCCCACACGCTTTCCCTCCCTCTCTACTCTCTCTCTTCTTCTCTCGCTCTCCTCTCCCTCTCTCTCTCTTTTTCTCTGCTCTCTCTCTTCTCCCATGCTCTTCCCTCTCTTTCTTGCTTCTTTTTCTTCCTTTTTTATCTTTCTTTCCCCTACCCCCCATCTCCCTCCCTCTCTCTCTTCCTCTTTTTCTCCTCTTTCTCTCTCTCTCTTATTCCCCCCCTCTCTCCCCCTCTCTCTTCTTTCTCTGTCTCCCTTTTTCTTTTCCCCCCATCTCTCTCTCTTCCACTCTCTCCTCTTCCTCTCTCTTTCTCTTCTTTCTCTCTCTCTCTTTCCTTCTCTCTTTCTCTTTCCACTTTTCTTCTCTCTCTTACTCTCTCTCCTCTTATTCTTTCATTCTTTCTCTCTCTTCCTCTTTTCTTCTCTCTCTCTCTCTTCCTCTCTCTTTCTCTTTCCTTCTCTCTAACTCTTCTCTCTCTCCTCTTTCTCTTTCCTTCTCTCTTCCTCTCTCTCCTCTTTCTCACTCTCTCTCTCCCCCTCTCTCTTCTTTCTCTCTCTCCCTCTCTCTCTTTTCTTTTCCCCATCTCTCTCTTCCTCTCTCTTTCTCCTTTTTCTCTCTCTCTATCTGTCTCTTTCTTTGCCTCTCTTCCTCTCTCTCTCTCCTCCCCCTCCCTCTCTCTCTTCTCTTTTCTTCTCTCTCTCTCTTCCTCTCTCTCCTCCTACTCGTATCCTTCTCTCTCTTCCTCTTTTCTTCTATCTCTCTCTTCCTCTCTCTCCTCTATCTCTTTCATTCTCTTTCCTTCTCTCTCTTCTCTCTCTCTTCCTCTTTCCTTCTCTCTCTCTCCCTCTTTCTCATTCCTTCTCTCTCTCTCTCTTCTCTTTCTTTCTCTCTCTCTCTTTCTCTTTCTCATTCCTTCTCTTCTCTTTCCTTCTCTCTCTCACTCCCTCTTTCTCATTCCTTCTCTCTCTCTCTCTCTCTCTCTCTTTCTCTCTAAATCTCTAAGTTCTCTTTGACTCACATTGTCAAGTTGTATTAACAAAAAGATTTAAGTTAATTTAACTCATTGGTTTAATCTAGTTTTTTTTTTTTTTTTTTTACTATGCAATAGGCCCTTTAAAAGCCTTCTCTAGACCAGTCTTCAGACCCAGTTTGTACTGCTACACTTGTGTGATGATACAAAATGATGGAGTGTAAGACTGTTTTACTTCCCTCATTGGCGCTTTTTTTTAAGCTTAAACCACTGTTCTAGTCTAATCAATACAATCCCAGTGTTTTGACTGATCTAGAGCTAACATTTTCGCAGCGTATCGAGCAGGTTTGAGTGTGAGAGTGTGTGTGAGTCGAGGATAATTGCAGTGATGTGAGGCTCCGGAGCAGTCACTCAGGTGTAATTAAAGTCAGTCCAGTGACAGCAGTGGCATTTGTCAGGCCTGCAGCTCTCACACTGGAGCCGCAGCACAAATGTCACACAGATCCACTATCGCACTCCAGCCTGATCAACGTAAAGTGTCTGGTAACTGTCTGAATGCTCTTCTAATTAAGACTTTTTTTATTGCTGAATTAAAACCAGAGTAAATCTACTAAACTAAATCAAAACCTTTCATATGTGTAAGTTAAATAAAGAAATTCATACGCACGTTAAAGTGAAACTAAACACAGACTTAACTTGTATTTATCTCCAGTCTTTTTGTCCGAACTCACTCATTACCACAACTGAGCTGCCGCAGTGGTCAAACACTGTCAGTGCATTTTCAGTTCACATTGGAAAGCGGTCATCTGTGTTTTGGAATTGTTGTGTTCATGTAGAAAAATGAATTCCTTGAGAGTTGTCTAATCTCAAAAGTATATTTCAGGGCTATTCAACTTTATTTTTAAGAGGGCCAGATTGTATTGAGGACCACGGCTTGTGGGCCGGGCAGTTGCACAATACATCGCAGTTTTTGACGCAAGATTGTGCCCAAGACCAGAGTTGTTTCTATAGTGATAATAACTAATGCTGCGTCTGTTTTTATTGCTCTACAGCAGGGCTATTCAATTACTGTATATTTTACAGCGGACAGAGGACTATGGTCTATGGGCCGAATAACAAAACTGCACCAAGAACTTGTGTTTAGTAAATTGAAAATAGGTTGAAATTGCTCTGTCCTGTAACAGGCTTACACTAGCAGATATAAATGAAAACTACAACGTGAGCAAATCAGAACAACAGATAAAAGACTAGGTGTAGAATATTGTTATGATTATGAATGCTGGGTGTACAAAAGTCTGGCCTAAGTCTTCGGTCAGAAAGACTGCAGCAGATCCAGGAGTTGAATAATGTTGTTTTAATGAACAATAAGGCACAGTACAGGGACGTTGAGTGATAAAGTCATATATGGGGGTGTGTGTGTGGTTATCTACAATAAAACAGAAATGAATATATAATTAGAAATACAAATAATAAATTAAACATGCATAAAACAACCAATGTAACATTTTCTAACTGAATAAGTGCAAATTAAATTATAATAGTGAACAACAACAAGATTCATAAAGAAAATATGCTCAAATTAGGTGTTAAATGCACAATATAAATATTATTTGTAATGACCATTTATGTCCACGCGGGGGAGCCAAAGCTCAGCATATGACGTCATGCATAATTAAGAGCTCGGCCAGCGCGTGTTTAATGGCGGACAGTGGATAATGACGACGGAACTTTTACAGGTACAGAAATGCGTTGAACGGACATAGAAAGTGCACTCAGTAATTATTAACAGACACACGAACTATTGTAAACACAATGACATGGCAGACAAATACTTACTTATGGCATTTACGCACAACAAAAGTAAAAAGGTGAAAAAGTAAGCTGCGTGGTGTTCATGGCTGCCGCTCCCTCTGCGTACTGGCTACCTGCGTTCAGTGCGCATGTGCGGAGGCGGTTATGACGTGTCCTTAAAGTCACACAGCTTTAGCAGGGAAATTTGCACACTAGGCTAAACCTAGAGTTAATCCAACTCTATGTCTCTAAGTCTACATATTTGCTACTTCAAGGCTGAACCACAATTTGCAACAAGACTAGAGAACACTTATCAAATATCAGTGGAATTTTAGCTGATGAAGTTGATTTAAAAGTACTGCAGGCGACAGAAAACCAGATCTAACCAAGAAATGTGGCCCAGTCCCTGGCCCACTTTATTATGATGGGCCAGTTTTTATTTGAAAGCCTTATGTTGCTGTATCCACCACTGTTTACTGTAAATCAGATACGGATTGTTTCCCTGGCTTATGTGTGTGGCCCAGTCCATGGCCTATTTTACCATGATGAGCCACATCATATTGCTTAGCGGGCCGCATTTGGCCGCGGCCCGCTATGTGAATAACCCTGTTGATTAACAAAAGTACAATTATGCATAATCAAAAGTCCAGAGACTCAAGAGTCCTATTGCAGCCATTGTGGGAGATCTCAGTTCATATTGTCCATTAGCTAAAGCAGGGGTTCTTAACCTTTTTGACCTTGAGGCCTGAATATTCATTTAGAAAGTAACCTGGGTTCCAATCTCATATTAAATGTATTGTGTTTTACTGATTTTGAGGCCCTTAAGGAGGTGCTCACGGCCCAACTTTAGGCCCCGGCCCTATGGTTAAGAATCACTGAGCTAAAGCATGCTATGCCATGATCAGTGGGCCTGCTTTGTCAGTGTCTCCTCCCTTTGTGGTCTGTGTTCCTTTGCCCTCCCGATCTGGCTGGTTGTCAACTCTTAGACAGTGCAGGGCAGGCAAACAGGCCAAACGGGCAGGGGTGAAGGCAGAACAAGACATTGAAAGACATCAAAAGATTACACATGAGGTGTGTGACCCGGACAGAGACAAACGGTGATTTTAACATATAACAGTCGGATCCTGGGAGCCTCAAGGTTTACATGAGCATTGGAGACGGAGGGGCTCTGGGAGTCCCTCAGCTTTCCCAGCGACTTCATAGATAAATGAACATTTAAAGATTCCGTAATACCTGCTATTAAACATCAGAATCAGTCCGTTTGCTCAGGTAAGGTGAAGTGCAAAAGGTAGGTGGTTTGAATGTCATGTTAGTGTAAGTGAGCTCATGTGCTTGTGTAAAGCAATGTGTCTGCAAAGTTAACAAAAAGAATCTTGAAGGGCAAACTAGCAACTAGATCTGTTGCTGTACAGCTTCTGAGCTGTGAACCTCAGCACACGTCAGGACCGCTCCCACACAAAACTTACATCAAGGGTGGTTTATGATTCAGCCGCATGGTCAGGTCCTCGCACAGGCTGCCATTGGAGCTTCTGTCTAGGGCCAATCAGGTTCCAGGTGAGTCTCGTCAGTTAAACCAATCACAATCAGCTCATCGATCAGCTGTGTGCTTCGACGCCAAGTGACTTTTGAGCGTAGCCGCACGTACGGGAACTGCACAAACGCGGTGCAAGTGTTGCTGCAAGCTTTCCGATTGGCTACTAGAAGCCCTTGGGAGAAAACAAAGCCTATGTGAGGACGTAGCAGGGAAATTCACACAAGCCTGCTATTTGGTGTCTGTTCACACCACTTGGCATCTCACACTTTTGCGAGTCTGTTTGAGGTGCAGTTGATGTACAGCTTCTTCATAACAGCAATTTGTCTTAGAACCATTTGTAAACACGTGCCGTTACTCTCTCCCTGTTCACGCCACAGTTGTATCGTCTCTCCACAGAAGCGCTGGACAAGGGGCCGTTAGAACAAACCCAGTGTGTGATTTCAAAGTTGATTATTGCACTAATTATAATTCATTATTCATAAGAGCCTGAACTAAACGACCACACCGACAAGCACGTGCAACAGAGCTGCAATTAGTCTGACTAGATTGTTTCCTGTGTTACGAGTCATCTGCAGCAGGTTGGGCTTGGCGTTGCGACCTGTAGGTGGCACAGGGCAATAAAAGCCTCTCCGTCTTAGCATTTCTGTGCCACTCTCCGCTAAAATGCCAGGTGAGGTGTTTTGCGTAATGTTTTAACCCTTCTTTGCATACGACTCACAAAAGTGTACGCCAAATAACCCGCCTTGGACATTATAACTATTTGAGTAAAATCTAATCTGATACATTGCCTACATGGGTTTATATTTGGCAGTCACAAAGTGCTCATCATGCACACAGGTGTACTTCAGTGCATGTTCTATCTGTTACAAAAGTGTACAGTATGCATTTAGAGGACTAATGCCGTGCACTCTTATGTTTACTTTATGTACAATGATTGGTTTTCCTTGCACTATGTTGACTTGTTTTTACATTATTTGCAGGTCTGCAGTCATATTTACTGTCTAATAACTGAGGGGAGATTATGGCGTACACTAAAGTTACCAATATGCATTTACAGAACAAACATGAATTAGTTATTATACATATTAATTGCAACCTTCTGCATCAACAATATGCACATGTGTATGTCTTTGTGAACAGATCTATCATTCCTACATGGCAAAGCCGACTGTTTCTTCAGATTTCGCAATAAATGAGTTGTAGGCATTTGGTCCCATGATTGAAGAACCCAGGTCTAGGAACCAGAAGTTTCTACTGAAAACATTATTATATTCTATTTGTAATTGAAATAGCTGTTTGATGCAGAAGGTAAATAAATAAAAAGTCATAATAACTAATTCATGTTTGTTCTGTAAATGTATATTAGTAACTTAGTGTTCACCATAATTCCCCTCAGGTATTCGTAACTGCATAGTGGTTACAAAAGTGTACAACTTTTCTCTCCAAACTGTAACTTTTTTTTTTTCAAAAACTGATTGTGTCATGTTGATTATGTTTCTAATGAGTTCATCTGACTGCAATTTGGCAATCCTGTCATAAGTGGAACATAGGTTAAGCAATAAAGGTTAATAAAGTTTATGTTATTGGGGTAACGTTAGCTTCGTGGTGTGGTATAGGGAACCTGAACCTGCGTCAGGCGCCTGCACATGTCGAGCTCCCTGAAGCCGCTCGCTCCTCAGTGTGTGTTTCTGGGTCAGGCCCAGGTCGGGTCAGGTCCAAACAAGCAGTATATCGACCTACAGACCGGGCACTTTATTCTCTGAAGAGTATGTTTAGTTATTTTGCCCTAGGTCTTTTTAATGTAAAGCCTAAGCTTACTTTGCTGGAGACCAAAGATAGCAGGAAGCCTGAAGGATCCAAAGCCACGCTTTCTTTTCTTTTTCCTTGCTGCTTGCAACGCTTTTGATAAAATATCGAAAAGAAAATTGTTTTGAATCGAATCCGTTTTACTCGCAGCCACTGACTTACACACATATTGTAGTTGTATAAGACAAACAATAATGCAATAATAGCCACAATGTCTGCAGAACAAAGCATGACCTGACTGAATGTGCTTTATTATGTTGTGTTAACGTGTGCTGTCAAGCGATTAAAAAAATGGAGAGATTAATTATTTATGATCTGTAATTAATTAATCTATTTTTAATCTCACCTACAAATTGCTGAGAAAAACACCAAACTTAGTGTTTTTGTTTTTATCCAATTTAATTAATTACATTATTGTTGCAGATGGAAAGATTAATATATTGCACAAAATGAAGACTTTAGGAAGTCCTTTGTTGATAAGTTGTCAAGTTGAATAAACCTTATGTCACTTTGCAACTCACAGATGGAAACAATCAAGTCAAAGATTTCAAAATACATTAGTGCAATTTAAAAATTAACTTGATTAATATGTCTATAATTATTATCTCAATGAATGCATTAATTTGACACCCCAGTGTTACACCTGACCCCAAATACAACAAATATGACTGTTCAAATGTTCATAAAAAATAACACTTCTGGCACTTTAGTTTTAAATGTAATTTTCTTATGGTTTATTCTAGGCTTTAAGTTTTTATTGTAATTATTTATTTTATTTTTTTAAATTGTGGCTGTAAAGTCCAAAATTGAATCGAATCGTGACCCATCACTTTTTGTTGACAGTTTTCTGTAAAATGTCCAAAGGACAGCAGACTGGGACACGTGCCTGTAACTGTATTGTACAACTGGGAAAATGTAAGACAGTTTTATTATGGACTTATAATTGTGTCTGACACATGATATGAAAGGTTCACTGTGTAACTTTTTAGCCAAAAAGAACTAGATTAGCTGGGGCACATATTTGGACACAGCCTATAACACACAGTCACAGCAAACTAGAAAAATTAGAATTTGGGCTTTAACAACTTCATTTTGGATTTTATGTTCCCTTTAAAATCTTCTGATTCTCCATAAACAAGCCTCCTTCAACAGTGACTCCAGCCTGTGAACAGTCTGTGAAACTTCCTGTCCACGCTCTGATTTAATTGGCTCCTGGAGAGCTGCTGTGTTTTTTAATCAAATTGTCTCTCGCAGAAGTGTGAAGTGCACTCATTGGTCTCTACAGTCCTGACAGACGAACGCTTCAGAGCAGCTGGAGCCCGCTCTGGCCCAGGTGCATTCTGGGTACAGTGTAATGAGAACACTGCCAGGAGGCTGTGCTGGTCAGAGATCAGTGTTTTAGTGCTCGTGGGCTTTGCTCCGGGGCAGGTTGGACTCCAGAAAGGGTCTGTAAGTCATGATAGTATACTGTTGTGCACAGACTGAACATGAATGTGTTGGCACGGAAACTGCCGGCACTGCGAGACCACGAGTTCACAAGGGGTCACAGTGCACAGTTGATTTTGATGTCATTATTTCATGCACTTCACCTGCACTCATTTAGTTTGCTATTTGTCATGTTCTTGTTTTTACAACTTCACCAACAAAGGCTCCAGATCGCTCCTGAAAAACTTGAGAGAGAGATAGAGGGAGAGAGAGAGTAAGAAAGAGAGGGAAAGAAAGGGAGAAAGAGAAAGGAGGAGGAGAGAGAGAAAGAAAAGACAGAGGAGAATAAGAGCCAGAGAGTGAGTGAGTGAGAGAAAGAGGAGGAGGTGGGGGCCAGCTAGAGAGAGACAGATAGACAGACAGACAAAGAGAGATGAGAGAGAGACATGAAGAGAGAAAGAAAAGAGCGGGGTAGCTCAGAGAGAGAGTGAACGAGGACAGAGTGATGCAGACAAAGTGTGTGAGTAAAAGAGGAGAGAAAAACAAAGAAAGGAAAAAAGAGAGAACAAGACAGAGAAGAAAAGAGAGGAAAGTGAGTGGAGAGAAGGTGTGTGAGCGAGAGAAAGAGACACAGTGGAGAAAGACAGAGAAGACAAAGAGAAAGAGGGGGTAAGGAGAAAACGAGAGAAAGAGAGCAAGGGACGTGAGAAAGAGAATGAGAGAGAGAAGAGAGAGCAAAGACATGAGAAAGAGAGAAGCGAGAGCAAGAGACATGAGAAAAGAGAAGAGAGAGAGAGAACAGAGAAGAAGAAAAGAGAAGAGGAAGAGAGAAGATAGAAGAAGAGAGAAGAAAGAGAAGAGGAAGAAGAAAGAAGAAGAAGAAGAGGAAGAAGAGAGAAGAAAAGAGAAGAGAGAAGAACAAGAAGAAAGGAAGAGAGAGAAGAGGAAGAGAGAAGAAGACGTAGAGAGAAGAAGAGAAAGAGAGAAGAGAAGAAGAAGAAGAAGAGAGAAGAAGAAGAGGAAGAAAGAAGAAAGAGAAGAAGACGAAGAGAGAGAAGAGAGAAGAAAAGAAAGGAGAAGAAGAAGAACAGAAGAAGAGGAAGCAAGAAGAAAGAGAAGAAGGAAGAAGAAGAAGAGGAAGAAGAAGAGGAAGAAGAAGAGGAAGAGAGAAGAAAGAGAAGAACAAGAAGAAGAGGAAGAAGAAGAAGAAGAAGATGAAGAAGAGGAAGAGAGAAGAAGAGAAAGGAGAAAGAAGAAGAAGGAGAAGAAGAGAGGAAGAGAGAGGAAGAGAGAAGAAGAAGAAAAGAAGAAGAAGAAGAAGAAGAAGAAGAAGAAGAAGAAGAAGAAGAAGAAGAAGAAGAAGAAGAAGAAGAAGAAGAAGAAGAAGAAGAAGAAGAAGAAGAAGAAGAAGAAGAAGAAGAAGAAGAAGAAGAAGAAGAAGAAGAAGACTGATTACTTTTTACAATGTGGATCTGAGTTAGCACACAGCAGAATAACCTCAAACATGCCTTTAAATTCTTAACATTTACATTTTTCAAAATCCCTATGGCTGTTTATAATGGAAGTCTGATTTTCCAGCACTTTTTTGTCTGATTCTGAAAAGCAGAAACAATCAAATCAACACACACACACACACAGAAACACGTGTATTTCACTCACACATACATCCGAATGCTCCTTTAGCAGACGTACGTGCCGGCTCCTCGGATTGCGCCGCGGTGTAAATACCTCGGTGAACGACTGGAGAGGCACAGTAACACCGGACGACCTTCAGACTGGAGCGTTCCATTCACTTTTATTACAGACGCGTGGCAGCTTTATGATTCATGACTGTGGTTTGATAGTTCTGCGCGGCACATTTGACGGGCTGGAGAAACGGAATGTGACAGCGCAGAAGAGGAGAGGCGGCTCGGGATAATGGTTTTATTGTTCCAACTTCTAATGAGATCACGAAAGAAAGATTAGTAAGAAATGATCAGAGCTGAAAGGGAAACGATGCTTTCTATTAGTATTTAGAATTAACACATTTTCACAGAATAGTGTAATATATTAACATGTCTATACTACGACAAGTTAATATTGTATCATGACCAACTTTCTAGCCCTTTTTATCTCTATCATACAAAGTTTCTATTCCCCACTGTGAAAAGCATCAAATAGAGACACTATTTTCTTTTCATAGACAGGTGTTTTGGTTGATGCTACGTGGGAACATTTTGTTTGGGTTTAAGTTCAGGTCTCAGGCTTGGAGCTAGTTAAGATTAGAATTTAATCTACTTTATCCACAGCAGTATATCATGGAATATTGTAATTTAAGCAGCTTATTTCTCAAAATGCATTTTCGTTCACGGTCGTCAATATGAGCCTCTAAATAAGATCCTACCAGAGACTCCAGTCTGACTTAAGTCCCTGTTTTAAGAGTGACTTGAACTTGACTCGGACTCATGGGCTTCAGGGTCTTTCACACCAACACAACACCCAGTCGCTGTCGGTTTGAGAGGAGCAACACAGCGTCTGTTCAAGTCTCTATGGTGCGCATCGATGTAAAAGAACATTCACACAAACACAATCCAAATAGCCAACAGTCTTAGAACACATGGCGAGTGTGCTGAGTGTGCATGATGTAATGCTTGACAAAAATAACGAAGTTGGCAAACTCTGTGGTGAACAAATGTTTCTAATCTTACCTCACGGATTGAGCTTCTATTTTCTTCCACAGTCCAGTCTCTGTACAGCATTTGCTGCAACTCCTACATCATTGTTTGCCGTGGACTTTCTTCGTACTTACATCCCGTTTGAACCTGTTTAAATAACAATCCTTAGCTAAAGAATGTTTTTCCCTAAACGTCATTTCCGTTTTTCTACACAATTTTTCTGCGCACTGATTCGCTGGTTCTCCTGTAACGACGAGCCAATCACGCAGCTGCATATGCAGCAACTGGTGAATGCTAACGACTCACGCCTCCCGTACACAGACTGCTAGGCGAGTTCAGTTCAAGACATCTCTAAGTTTTTTGCAACGTGCCTTGTACACCAGCAACAGTCCACTGTGGTCCGTTATTGCCCAAAGCCACGCGGATTCACGTGGATTACCGCGAGAATGCTCGTATTATGACATGAAAGTCGCATCAGACCACTGCAACCTCTGACAAAAATAAGACTTGTGCGACTCTCGAACGTGCGCTCGCACTGTTCTGAGGTCTGGACAAGGGCATATTGGTTTTGCAAGAGTCGTGCGAGTCTGGCCTCGCACCAAACTTGCACCCATTGTACGGCAGGGGTCAGACTCTACAAGTCTTCAAAACCCTAGGGCCACAACCTGCTCCATGCTCTTCTGACCCCCAACAGCCCATTCACACCAAACACACGAGTCGTCTGTCTGCAGAAGTTGCCAAACCAGTTCAGACGGGTGACCCTTGACCTTTTGTTAAAGACCTTTTAGAGACAAGGACTCGTGGCCTTAGTGGTTTGGTAATCGAGAACATCACAAGTCTTTCACACATAAATAATTCAACGCGTTAGTTTCATTTCTCCTCGACTTATCCGTATCTGTCTCAGACAGACTCAGCAGCAATCGGCTGATGCTTAGCTCCAGATGCTGCTCTCATTGGTTCATCTATCATGTCCCGCCTCCTCCATGCTCTGATTGGCTTAGGTTTGATACTGATACGCTTAGGTTTTGAGAGAATGTGGGGCAGCAGAATTTTGTGAATTTGCCTATAATACTATTCCGCATAATACAAATGTTTTTTTGTGTTATTAGTAACATATGTATTACAATTGTAATTTGCTCTCTATAGGTCAGTCGGGGAGGAGCTGCAACATGGACAGGATCCTGTCAAAAGAAAGGTTATTATGCAGATAAGACAGTAGAGGAATGCACAACTCATGCAATGCTGCTGCTGCGCCCTTTTCTCACCCTCGCTCTCATAAACAGAGGATCTCTTCTGCTGCAGTTTTCGCTGTCATAGTTTATTTATCTATATCTATAAATAGACATTTTTAAATATATCATTTATTATTATTAAAGCCAAAATAGACACATTTATGTACTTTTGCAGACGGGGTGGGGGCATGGATAGTTTTTTTTCCATTCCAAGTGGGCATGGCAAAAAAGTTTGGTGCAATATGCTGCCATGCTCTATTGGATGTAACCAGTTAATCACACGTTTATGCTATGCTAATCTAGGCTTGGCTTTACAGAAACAAGTTAGTTTGATTTTAATACAGACTTCTTCCTATTGCAGTTTGGTAAATCAGGCTTAACGAGCTGTATGGGCTCATTCTTATTTTTCCCGTCACTGTTACAACTGCTAGCCCTGCGCCTGCGCTGCTTCTTCCATCTCCTCTTCTATCACACACCAGCACACCATCCGTGCCCTTTAGACCTGCTCCACTTTCTTTTAGGACAAAAGTTGTATCATTCCAGAGAAGGTCATCGGATGTGGGACCACCGGACGAGCTCAAATGTCACACTATTCAATACCAGCCCTCTCACCTTAAACAAAAATGTAGATGGTGAACGTGTGGGACAGTGTGGGTATATATTCCACAAAGAAGACTATGCTCCCAGTAGCAAATAGGCAATACATCACTGTCAGCCCAGCCACCATTTTGAAATCACCTTTCCCTTCTTATACATGCAGGAACACTGACACTATCTGCTGCTTTCTACAAGTCATGCATTTCAAATTTTGGGAGGAAATTGTGTTTTGGAACGGTTCACCAAAACGCTCAGTAGATTTAGTGGCGTATGCAAATTGGTTGACTTAAAGAGGAGACTGGGGATGGTTGTAACACTTTTTGTTTAAGTCTCTATAACTCTCTTACAAATACCTACGTTTGTTGGCTACAAAATGCACCTGATACATTGGGTCAGTAGATTCACAAACACAAGTCAAAAGCAGTGTTAATTTCGTTGACGAAAACTATGACGAAAATATTTTGTCAACAAAGGTTTTTTTACAGACAAAAACGAGACGAAAACTAAATAAAAATTACATCAAAATGACTAAAAGATGACAATAACAGTCGACATTTTCGTCAACGAAAAAAAGACGAGACGAAAACAAAATCTGATGAAAGAAAGTTGAGAGAAGGAGAGATGAAGTGAGTGGAACTTGCGGACGCTGTCAGAGCCAATCACAGCGCGTATTGTTTTGCGTGTTGCCGAAAGTTGCCGAACAGTGCCGACTGCTGCCGAGAAGCTGTTAAAAGCCAATCACAGCGCATATGGTTTCGCGTGTTGCCGAAAATTGCCGAACAGAGTCGACTGCTGCCGAGAAGCGCGCCTTGTTGAACGGTGGCGTGGCGCAGAGACGTGGTAGAGACACACGGGCGACAGTTCAGGGAGCACAGGTGAAATATGTTGGCGACTGGGATTGGGAGAAAAAGACGGCCCGGTCTGTGGCCTCATTTCACCTTCGACGACAAAGACAAACTGTAAACCGTGCGCTGCCGTAATCAAAGGGCAAAACACAACTAACTTGAAACGGCCTTTGGAAACTGCACACGCTGAGCTATATTCAAAGGTTAGAGAATTTCGCCACCACTAAGTTCATGTAGACTGCTGTTTTAGGTTGTAATCATTAAAAGCATAACATAAACGAATTACGTTTCTGTGGTGAACAATTGAGTCTTACTGTATAAAAAAGGCATTGTACATTACAGTAACACACATGCTGATCACCAATTTAGTGCATATGACAGGTTCGAACATATTTTCAATAAAACATAAAGAACATAATTATATTTAAAATTTCACCAAACAATTTGCTTGTTTTCACCTGGATTGGCTATTTATATGAGGTTTGTAGTTAAATGGTTGTATTAACTCAAAGGAAGCTATAATATACCAGTGAAAAGCTTTTAGTTGACTAAATTGAGTTAGATTTTAGTCGACTAAAATTGCATGACATTTTAGTCGACTAAAACGTGACTAAAACTAGGACGGATCAGATGACTAAAACTAGACTAAAATGGAAAGTAGATTTAGTCGGAAGACTAAGACTAAAACTAAATTAAAATCTTTCGCCAAAATTAACACTGGTCAAAAGTTTTCCGTTGTTACAACCTGCGCCAAGGACAGGTGTAATTGGTTCATTATATACAGTGTTATTACACAAAACTGTCTCTGTTGCTGTTTATTCTACATACCTGAAATCTAGTCAGAAATCAGAAAGAATATTATTGCCATTGTCAATGAACAAACAGAATTCACAGACTAGGAACTTGCTGCGGTGCTAATGTGCAACATATAACACAGAAAACACAAATAAATAAAATAATAGTCACTGTGCTGCCATAGACCGCCCACGTTTCTTCTTCAAGTGTCGTAACTTCCTCTTCCCTTTTGTTATTCTGTGATGGAAGAGGTTGATCAGCCAATGTAATCCTGTGTTTTAAGTGCATTTTAGTTAGTATTTCACCTATATTTGGGTCTACATATCTACATATTTTGGTCGTTGAATAAGCTTTACTTGTATTTAAGTCAATAATAAGCCTTTGAGTTGTTCCGATGTTTTTATTTAATGACACGAAGAAGTCTGGAAAACTTCTGACATGTCATTGTGTCGTCTTTGTAGTTTTGGCCAATTGGTTGTCTCTGTTGGAGGAGACCGCCTCCAATCGTCCGGCTGTGTCTTGTGGTTCACTCCTGCACTAACAATCAAAAACCAGAAAACACAACGCAGGAAAGAAATACACCGGTCACATAGGGTGAGTTGTAACACATGTGGCAGTGTGGGTCCCTGCCACTGTAAATAAAGTCCAGCAGTGGCGCTTTAGCGTATAAAAGGCGCTCCTCTACCCCTTTTGTGACCTCTGAATCTCGTGCATTTCCACTCTGGGTCTGGTGTTTTGAGCCCGATCTCACAAGAAAGCGTACATTTACCACGACATTACAGGACATGTGAATTAGGTATGATTAGCACGAGTTCATGGCTGTTTTGTGTAGTCATAGTATGCATCACAGTCCCAGTTCATGGTGGTTATTAAGATGTGTTTTATTTATGAATATTCACGATTCTAATCTTAACCTGCCCCAAGCCCTAGACCTAAACGTACCCGTTACACCTAAAGAAAATGTCCCGACCTGTATAAAACTGTTTTTTTAACGCTGTGAAATCTCGTGTCATTTTTACTCTTTTTCATATCGTAATAAATAGGGGTGTAACGATATGTTTTTAGAACTATACGTTACATATCGATATGAAGCCAAGAGATACGATTACAAAAAGATTTTAGGGTTTTTGGGAACGATACAGCAGTTTTAAAACGATATTTTGATTCAGTTTGATAACTTACAACATAAATAAATCATTAGCAAGATTTTGCATTAAATCAAAAACTCAATAACAAATAATAAATGATAGGGTAAGTATAAGGGTAATAAAGATATTCAGTTTAAAAATACAATTATCTTTTATTGCACTTAAAAAACTACGTTTCCCCTTTATACACAAGTTTTGTATCATAATAAAATAATAGTGAGATGGGAGTCTGTGAACTTATTGTATCTTTGTGACTTATCATTAAATATTAAATCCACAAACATCTGCAGGCACAGAGTTTGACCCAAAGCACGTTGACGTCTAAAAGCTAAAGCTTACACAAATGCGCTCGTCTGGTTCTCTTCGGAGCTTGAGTCATTTCGCGACGTTACCTTTGTGGGCCGGTTCGGTGTCACCTCGGCGGCTTTGTCCCTTGTGCTTGTTTTGTGGTCTTCGCTCTCTGCGGGTCCCGGTGCAGACCCGTGCCCGCGGGATGGTTTGGAATCCAGCGCTGTCTGTCTCCTCCGCTGGGCTGTGCAGCAGCGGTGTTGCCGTCCGGGAGTAGATTCCATAGATATATAAGGAGGTAGATTCCATGTGAAACAAGCGCTGCCGGCGTTGATGATGACGCAGCGCGGAAAACCAGCGTATTAAAGCACATTTAATGAAATATTTATGTAATACACTACTAAGAACGCTGTTTGTCTGTATGGTTTATGTTTCGCCATATATCTAAATAAACCGATTCTTTGGGCTTAGATTCGAAGATATTCAAAGTTGCATCGATGTGTGGTCGGGATTAAGGCCAACTAGTAGAACGCCGATCGATGCAGCGGATCGTAAGGGCTGTGTATCGATACGTAGAATATGTAGGTGAATCGTTACACCCCTAGTGCTAAATGCATGGAGTAACATAAGTACTAAAAACAGCTGTGAACTCGTGCTCAAAATACGCTGTTTTTGTGTCGTAGTAAAGGTACGCCATCTAGTGAGACTGTGTTGAGTGTTTACATCCGCCTGCTCTGCTGCGCCAGGAAGATTTTCACTGCTCTTATTAAATTCCTAAGTAAAAATTGAATATAGGACCTTTAATGTATAAACACCTAACATCCAATCAAAAAGACACTAACTTCAGCGAGCAAAAAATGACTTTATTAACACAATATATACAATCTGCATGCAAAAACTTGGATCAAATGGAACTGTTACATCCATCCTCTCTGGTCTTCTCTAGTTTTTGACAGATTGAGTCTTGATGTTTTAGGTTTTGTCTTCTGCTAAAATCAAAAATGTTACCTCTAAATATGAATAAGCCATCCTGTTGACTTATTGTGCCATCTCCAAGGGTGACCCGATATTAAAAAGTTAAAAATGTGTATCGAGATTGGTCTAAAACTGGGACATTGGATGGGTCTGCTGGGACACGGGACACACTGCTCAAAACTGGGACTGTCCCGGGTAAGCAGGGGCATCATGTATCCCTACGTTGAAAATAAAACGCTGGTACAATACAGAACTGGTAAATCCTTCTTGTTCAATTCAGTTTTTTTTTTTCATTCTTTGTAAAGCTCCACATCACAAGAACGGGGTCTCTGAGGAGCTGAAGCTGTTACTGTGGTGAACAAGAACTGGTCCAGAGACTCCCTCTTCATGTATGAGATATGAGATCAACCGTGACGCCTTACAACTATTACAGTCATGTACAGTGGAACGGTGTGCCTGAAGTTAAATCTGACAAAAATCTATGTCTATTAAGCTGGTCTGGAATGCTGCATTAAGTCATTTCTGTCACCAAATTATACAGTATGTGGCATCTCGAGGGTTAACTGCATTTTCCTACTTACATTTATCAGTTACACTTGTTGTCCAACAACGCCAGGGCATATTATACCCAACAATGCAGCGCATAAAGCGCACAGGTTCGTTCAGTGATTAAAAATTAGGAGGCTTTGCTTAGAAGTTACAATAATTTATTTAATTGCTGTTATTGCTTTTCTTGTTTCTTTAAAAATATAAAATATTAAAGTCAGTCCAAAAGTTCAGTCTGGTCAAATCCATTAAAGGGTTCCTATTATGTTTTATTTTAATATTTAGTAATAAACTAGAACATATGCAGATTAGTAATTTACCTTTTGTTCATTGTAAAAACAAAGTTGATCTAAAACAACTTAAAAATAGGAACAGCTCTATTGACTTCCTGTTCAAAACTGCAGATCTGATAAGCCCCGCCCCTTCATTTTAAAATGGAACTGTAAAAAGCAACAGATTTTAAATAACAAATTATTATTGTTGGGAAGTGTCTCTGGGACAGTTTTGAACCATATATGCTTCACTTTGAGTTTTAATCTTTTGAATTATAACAAGTAAATACAGAGAAGTGGGAGGGGATAGGTGGTAGGTGAGAACAGGGATTTCTGAGCTCTTGAGCTCCAGCATGAATCAATTTAAATATAACTTTGAGTAAAGTAATGATGAAGGAAGGCCATTTTTACAAGGTTAAAATCTTATAAAAGTGAATTTGACATAATAGGTCGCCTTTAAGTTCGGTTCAAAACATCACATTTTATCCAGAAACAGTTCATTCATACAAATCCAGGCTTAGGCGTAGTGCACGTGACCCAACCAGGAACTGGACAAACACGAGGTAGAAAAGATGGGCCAGTGTGGTTCAACCCCTCCGTCTGAATTCAAAAACATTTGATTAGCGAACAGTAGGAAAACTACATTTATGCCCTACACATTGCAGTAGAACCTACTTCATCTTACTACACGTTGCTGTGCACCCTTGACGGGTGACGACTGACAGGACCAAAGCCGGCTACGACACATTCGGACCCCAGCTTCAAAAGGAACGTGCACCATGAAGCGGTGCGCCCTGGGGCTGAGCCACACCACAGCACTACAATAATACAGGCATTAATGGCATTGGCTAGATATGGTTAGATCTACCTGGCGAAGCAGAGCAGGCGGACGTAAACACCGGACCTGGAGCGGAAATGCACGAGATTCAGAGGCCGCAAAAGGGTAGAGGAGGGCCTTTTATACTCTAAAGCACCACCTGCTGGACTTTATTTACAGTGGCAGGAACCCACACTGCCACATATAGGTAGTGGTCAATGAGTTATAGTAATGACGAGAGAGCGTAGCCGTGGTAGCCAAACAAATGTCCCGTTCCGGCAGCCATCTTGTGTGAGGAAACTCTAATAAAGAACACATTAAATATTAAACACTTTCACTTAAATACTTTGATAATTTACTCTTTTTTTTGTTTGTACATTTAGTTTTGCTTCTGTTAAATCAAACTAATGTGAAAACATCTTGAACAAAAACTGCTTTATTTTATTAAAGTATTTTATAGTGACAGCAGTGACACAATAATTATGAACATTTGTGTTCCTATAGCATAATTACACGCAAAAATGCTTTAATTGTGCATCAAATTCAGCCCAGTGCAGTGTTTTAAAGCTCAATATTCAGCATTCAAAAAAAATTATCAGACACAGACAGAAAGTAGTTCTCTCTCTGTGTTATTTGGACCAGTAATATATAAATATATGCTTTAATCTATGAATTATCTGACCTTGTTTTTACATTGTGTAGTGGTTTATTCTTATGTTTTAATATGATAAGCTAAAAAATAGGCTAATTGTGGCATGGCGCACTAATTGCTAATTATTAGTTATTATATTGTGTAGGCAAGTAATGAAATTAATCAAATTGGGGCTCCAGAGTTAACCTTTAAAGTCTAACTCAATATTTTAATACCTACACGCCTCGTCAAGTCTCTCTAAAGGCGCAGCTCTCACATTACAGTGACAAAATCCTAATTATAAAATCATAACCAGTAACATTTTGTGTGGTTTAATAAACAAAAACAAACATAAACATTCATCATTCATTTCCAAACAGTTACAGTAAACACTAGTTTCAATGGTAAGATCTGATTTGGTTCAAATTAGGTGTAACAAGACTTAACCTAACTACCCTTAAGCCACTCTGTGTTCAGCCACTATTGTCTTACGTCCCATGAGGTCAGAGATGTGTTGCTCCTTTGTGTCCACGAAGTTGGAGCCTTTCCTCATTTGGGCCATGATCCAAGGGTGCAGTTGCTGTTGTTCAGTGGGTTTAGCAGCAGTTGGAGAGCCCCATTTTGTAGCATGCCGGTTGCCGATTGGAGAACTGTCCATCGACCTGCTTTCAGGATTGTAGCAGGGCGGCTGACCCCGCAGGGCTGCAAGGCCCGGAGGCCTGAAGAGGCTCCTCACAGCTCTGTCCCAACCCCCGTTCAGAAGTGGAGTAGAAGCCAGGAAGTTCCAAGTAGAAGTGTGCCCAACTGTGTGGTCTTTGTGGAGTCTTGAAAAGAGGCGGACTCTTATGACCTGGGAGTGGCTTACTTTGAGGGCAACATATATGTCCTTACTTAAATTAAATCAGTAAATAGTTTGCTGTTATTCACTTATTCAATTAACAAGAACATACATGCAATTGGAATCATATTGACATCTCAAACTGTTACATTTTCAATAGCGAAATTCAAATTGTGATATGAAGCATTGAAAAAGAACAGAACATTTCCAAATGCATTTTTCAACAAGATTGACATGAGGACACGCATGAAAATACCCATCAAAGTAAATGAGTTATAAGAGTTTTTGTCCTGCCAGTGTCTGTAAGGTCTCTAGCTTTGGTGCTAGAGTCAACACAACAGCCATTTGTTGAATTGTTGCTGATAAGAGACAGAGGGGTTGTCAAACTTGATCAGTTTTGGGGGGAAGGGCTGCATACCTTTGTTCCTTTTAAAGACGATCAAGAATACAGTTCAAAATATGTCTTTGGTGGTTCATAATGGCTACAATTGCTTTCAATAAGAATTTTGCTGCGTTTAGATGGCTGCTGTAGTCGCCTTGGGCAACAGGCCCTATGCTATCTCCAGTCTTTATTATAACTCAACCCTAACCCAATGCTTTGTATTTGCATGTGCATTTTGTGTTGAGTTTGTAATGTTGCCATAGCTTGATATGACCAAATGTAAACTGGGGATTTCGTTAACATTTCGTTCAACGTATTCTTCAGAGACTGGCCTTCAAAACTCACTTTTATTTCACCAAACTAACCAAGTAGGAGCGTCCTGGGACCAGATGCTCCAGACAGAGCATCCTCTCACATCAACAAGTTGCAGCATTTAGCAGGAAGAAGTCAGCAAAATAAAAGCGGTTGCAATTTGTTCGCAAGGGTCTAATGAGCATGTGCAGGGGTTGAAAGCTATCATACATTTTTATTTAAGCAACATTAGTTTTAAAAGTCAAAAATCATCGTCAAAATTTTATAGAAATGCTAAATTGTGTCTGCAAAGCTAACAGACACTAGCATAAGCTAAAAGCACAGCTAAATGTTTTGTCATTATCAGACAAAGACAAGACATGCACATTTATTTCCACTCAAATACAGTATATACATTAACAATTCAGCTGATTTTAAATGATTCTATTACAATGAGTCGACAGTCCAGGTCGTGTGCCACACTAGTCCTTTTAAATCATCTCTTTTCATATGTTTTGGTCATACTGAACGCTCTGTGGGCCAACATCTTTGCCGAAGAAAGAAAATCCATCAAGAGGGACTGAACCATGCGAAATGACATGGTTTTTTCATATTTGAAGAGAATAATAGGCTCTTTCTTTGGGTCTGCGCTGAAGTGAACGAGATGCATTAGTCCGGTATTATGAGCACTCGGGAGTGAATGGATCAAGTCCTGTGTTTGGAACATCAAAAGACATGTTCTCATTCACGCAGCAATGCAGAATGGAGCTCGGTTTGTCTGGTGCTTCTGTTGGAGGTAATGGCAAAGACGACAAAAGGAAGTACGGTGTGTTTCTGCGGATGTTTTCTGTTACAGTCTGGTGAAAGGTAAAGTGATGTGGATTAAACAGTGAACAAGTACGTAAAACAAGGAAGAGCAGCTCGAAGATGGACTAGCAGAGATGTGTAAGTCAGACTTGTTGATTTTGATGACTTGAGACTTGATTTGATAAAATATTACAAGTCTAATGTCCCATTCAAATGGCATAATATTTAAAATGTATAATTCAACACAGTATCACAAGAAAGCGTGTGTATACCACGACACATAAATAGTGTACGATGTGCACCATTTTAGACCTTTTTCATGTAAATATGCTATGTTGAATATACTGCACGATATTTCATAGTGTAAAACACACGAGTTTTGGTTGAAGCCACAAAGGGACATTTTCTTCAGGTTTAAAGGTTTAGGTTTAGGCTTCAAGTTACTAAAATGGGTAAGTTTAGGTCTGGGCGGCCTTGAGGTAGGTTAAGATTAGGATCAGGATTTCAGGTAACATTTTATAATAATAGGACATGACTTCATTGATTATAATCCTGAATTCATGAGTAATCAATAACTATCATGAATGTATCATTATCATTTATTTGAACCAAATATGGGGGGGCTTCTACAGCCCTGTAGAGTTGGCTCGGTGCTGCAGCCTTTTATTCTTTTTGCCGGCCCATTAGGCCTGTTCTTTGTAACTTAGTTTTTTGGGCACTGTGTTTTTAAGATTTTATATGTATCTATATATCTATAGATAGATAGATAGATAATAGATAGATAGATAGATAGATAGATTTATATTTTTTTTTACATTACACAAGAAGAAACTAAAGAAAAGAAGAAAGTAATTCAAATAAAACATAATTGAATTCCTAATTTAGTGTCTTGTATCTTTTATGTCTTACGTTTGGCTCTTCACTCGGTGCAAGTGCCACCTGGATGACCTACAGTGTTAACTGATGGACTGTATTATAATGTGCTACCAATGTGACTAACAATATTTGAAACCTTACTCTACTATAATTAGTCTTTTGGGGACACACACACAGAATAAACTTCACCAGTCCGTCCAGTAAACCAGCTGAAGTCTTGGCTCCACCACAGCCTCTAATGAAAGAACATGAAACAAACACATTCTGACATGGACAGTTGGAGTCTGTTTGCCAGTGGGTTGGATCGCTCTGATTAATGATCCAATTTTCTAACCAAATATGATAGATCTGGCTCTGCTTCCCATTTCAAAGCGAAGGAGGAGAGTAAATGATGCCGGCCTAAACAAAATCACATGCACTTAAGTTAATGAGCTAGATACTTCAGCGCGCACTGGCTGCGTTCTCCAATCAGTCTAAAACCAGCTCGCTGCTTTCACATGGTCTTTGTTCTCTTATTCCCCGTGGCCCAGCAGAAGACCTGAGGAGTGTGAGGCTCAAGGGCATTTCAGATAATGAGTCGGAGAAGCTGTCCAACGGTGACGTCTGAGGTTTAGCTTTCAGAAAAGTGAGTTATTTTTCAGTAAAACTTAGTGAACAATACAAGATTTTGCAACGTATTTTTCCTGTTTTAATGAGATTTATAATTGTCTTTTGTACCAGTATATGACATGTGTAGGGGTAAAAATGTAAAATAATAACATATTTTGATATTTTGAAGTCTCGTGGCGGTATTTTCTTTGGGTTTAACAAGTAAATCTTACCTCAAGCCCCAGTCCTAAACTTACCCATTTTAGTCACTTGAAGCCTAAACTTTCCCTTCAAATCCAAAGAAAATGTCGCCACATGACTCCAACCAAAATTCGGGTTATTTAACACTTGGGCTTTTTGTTACATATTTACGCTAAAAACATACATATTGACACTAAAAACTATGCAGCTGCTAACGTTGTGCCTGTCTGTCTGCTGTGTTAAAATGAAGTCAGTGTGACAAATGCTTTTGCCGTAATTGGAGATTTTTGGTTTGTTTTGTATTGGAGACTCATGGCGACAACAGACTGTTTTTGCCATCTTTTGCTTTTGTTGTTAATCATTTACTGTTTATGCTTTTTTCTTAGCAGTTGTTTGTTATCATCAAATTGTTGTGCTACATGTGGTTTTAAGTAGTGTTGGGTAAATACTGTACAATTGTAATACATACAGTATATTACTAGTTATAGGAAGTTATAGGAAGTTACTAATCACACATTTGTTAAGACTGTACGACACTAATCCTGTTACATTTACACTTGATTACTGGTTCATTTATGGAAATGTGGAGTTACATCACATTTTCCTCATAATATTTGATTCACAGTTAGTGGTGTTTTGGTCCTGAAATGTTGTTTTCAATAGAATATAAAACAATTAATTTATATGCAAGTAACTTGAGTTAGTCAGATTGTAACTAATATATTGTCAACATTTTTAAGTAATGAGTTACACTTAGCTACTGAAATGGGGAATATACTCTGTGCTTCGGTTCCTCCACAGACCTGCCGTCAGAGTTAGAACCAAGTCACTGTTTTGCAAGTCTCAAGTCTTTTGCCTCAAGTTCAAGTCAAGTCCCAAGTCAGAGCCCCACAAGTCCAAGTCGAGCCCAAGTCCTCTGCTTTTATTTTCAGATCTTTAATCAAACTACCAATACCATATTGTATTTCTGCAATTTCATTGATTTTTAGAAATGCCATCTAATCCCATTTACAAATTAAATTCTGATCACAAAAAAGAAAGAAGGAGGGACATGTTTCAGTTTGTAAATGTAAAATTACACAACTCGTTTTCATAGTTGTCGTCTCAAGTGACTGACGTTCAAATTGAGTCCCAAGTCTTAGTCCATTTTATCAAGTCTCAAGCCTCAAGTCTGACTCAAGTCCAAGTCATGATTTGCAAGCTATTGTCAGTCGTGTTTATTTTTGGTTAAGCATGAGAATTGTGTGGCGTACGTGGTCCAGACTGTGGTCCAGACGGGCGACACGGTGGCGCAGCGATTAGCGCTCTGGCCTCATAGCCCCAGGTTCGACTCCCGGGCCGCCCGGGGCCTTTATATGTGGAGTTTGCATGTTCTCCCCGTGTCTGCGTAGGTTTCCTCCAGGTACTCCAGTTTCCTCCTACAACTAAAACATGTCCAATGTGCCCCCCCTCTCCGCTCCCCAGGACTACAGATGAAAATTAGCTGTAAGCTACAATCTGGTACAAGCATCTCTGCCATTGTGCTTAATGTAATTGTACATTGTCCTTAATAAACATTACCTCTCTTACCTCTCGTCTGTGAGAGTTCACATCTGGACTTTAACCCAAACCAAACAAGAAGACCTTATGTCTGGACCAAAGTTTGCTAATGTGAAACCACCCTCAATCTTTTTTGTGTGTTTTGTAGAAGAAATTAGTTCAATTAAGGCTGAAATTGTTGTTAACGTTCAAATTAAAACAGCACTCAAGCATTTGTGAGTAAAAGAAAACACAACTAAGGCTATTTCTTGATGCAGTACAAACATTCAAACATGACTAAAAGCTCACTCAAGTTAATAACTGGTGAAACTCCTGCAAGAGTCTGATGCTGGGCTAATATTCTCACAGAAGAGTGAAAAAGCGCGCGCTGTAAATCCCTGGTGTCTTATCAGCGCGAGCAGGAGTGTGATGAACAGTGCACTCCACAGCACATGACCTTCGGCTGTGTCACGTGATTCAAATTTACACTGGGGCCTCGTTTTTTTCTCTCCTCGCTCTCAAATGCCATCCACAGTCGGGCGACGTAATGGTTCACATATCAGAGTCTGTCATACCCAAAGACACAAAACCACAGAGCTGCTTTTCTGGGTTGAAATATGACCATTTTATCTTCTTATTTTAATGTTATTGAGGGAATAAACATGAAAAAATACACAGCACAAGATCAATCATCTGTGACAATAAGAGCTAGATTATTTACAACTTTAGCAGTTCATTGTTGGTGTTGAAAATTTCCGTCATTGGACTTTTAACATATGCGACAATAGAGGGTGCACGACTTTGTCTACTGTTAAATACATGATGCAGTTTCACAGATTCACCAGCAGAGGGGGGATCTGGGTGAGTACAAGGACCCAGAGGACAACATAAGAGGACACGTCAGTAGTGTATGATTTTTTGTGTAAATACATCACGCGTTGCAGCCTTAGTTTTTTTGGGGGGGGGGGTTCAGTTTTGAATCCTAATCAAATGAAAATGGCCTATAGTTGATGAAATCGAGTCGTTGGCACCTAGACAAGTTTGGTTAAACAATGTGGCCCTCTTTGAAAAAAGCTTTGACCCCTCTGACATAGTAGTTACTAGTTTTTACAGGGATTCGCACAAGGATTATAGAAGAATTTTCTTGTTTTACAGACTTTTTGTAGATGATGACAGATGAGTTGTGGCAACAAGCTTTCAATTTAATCATGAAATGAGCGTTTCTGGTGTTTTCGGTTTGCTTTAACGTGAACTAGCTTTACCTGACTTGTGGCATAGGTGGCTCCTCACCTATGCCACCTATGTTATAGGCCTTTTCCCACTGTAGGAACCTTTTTCAGTCCCTAGTACTTTTTTTAGTTCCAGTCCCCATTATAGGCGCGTTCACACAGAGCAGGAACTATGGACTAAGGCCACACTTTAAGGACTTTTTTAGCTCCTGCTTTGGGGCAGGTACTTTCCAGTCAGACCAGGAACCTTTGGTGACATAATCACTTTTACTTTGTTGGAAACATGTTTAATATGTTCTCACATTTAGCTTACCTTTCCTTAATCTTTAGAAAAATTACTTTGAGCAATGATTAAAACAGTAACTCCCAAAATATAGTCATTTAGTTTGTAAAAATTAAAAGCAATTACAGTAAATACCAGTAATTTTGTTTAGTTGTTAATTCGAATAATGTTTTTACTTTTTGCTAATCATAATTTTATGTGGAATCGAAAAGACAACTTTTATTTTACTAGCACCAATAAATAGCTTTTTTAAATGTTCCAGACTTTACAGATGCTAATGCTAAAGCCAGTTAGATCCACTTTCAGGAACTGTTGCTGTGTGAACACAAACATGGGAAAAGGGTAGTTCCCCTGACTAAACAGGAACGGTAGGAATGTTGGGACTAGTTCTTGGTACTTTCATGTGGGAAAACGCCTTATGTCTGTCGTTCAGAATCACATCCACAACATCAGATTTCTTATGAAAGCCATAGACTCTTTTCTTTTAATCCATTTACAGTGATAAAGTTCCTCCATCCAAACTTTGTAGCATTCTGTCCAAACTTTTCCCCAAACATCCATTTTCTCAACCTTCCATTGCTACGACAGCAGAGTTGTTGTACTTCCGGTGTGGTGTCGAGATTGGACCCGCATCGAGATGGGTCCCCCTCGTTCGTGACGTATACCAAGCTTCCCACGATAAATAGTTTCCAACAATTCGGCTAAGTATAGGTGTAATTCGAAGACTAAGTTTAAAATTGGGGCTTGGGTGAGGGTTTGCGAAAGTCAATTGAAAATAGAAAAATTATTACTGGTTTTCTAACACTAACTTTAAACAAGGTGGGTCCGATCTCAACGGGGAGTTCAATCTTGACAGAACATTGGGTCACAGATTTTTTTTAATTGTAGTTTGATCAATCTTTAGCTTTTTAATCATAGAAATATAGAGTTTCATTTGGGAATGATCCATGTTTAAATCTGAAGGTAAAATAAGCCACAGTCATTAGCAAATCATTTATAAACACTAGAATTACATACATCTTAGTTTTGTGATTTACAGGAGGGAAATTTTGATTTGGGGCAATAGGACATATGTCATTCTTTTACTTGAGGACATTTTAGCTTTACAAACAAATGTGGACACTTTCTCCAGCACCGGTTGTCTCTGGTGTTAAAAGCGAGTGTGTACTGTGTGCCTCAGTGAGCACAAGACAAACTTCCCCTCAGGGACAATAAACTTTACCTTATCTTTTGTTTGTTCCTCAAAATAGCACATCGTCTCCTTCTGCAGTCCTGGAAACTTCCCAAATCACATTTACAACCCTCATGAATTATTTCCAAACGGTCACAGTTCCCTTTCCCGAATCCGTCTCATTATACAGCCGTGAGTGATCGGCAGCTTCCGTTCTGTCACTCCGCAAGTCCACTTTCCCGGATATAAAGTCAACCACCCGGCGCTATCCTCCGCCGCACGCTTTGATGGAAGGCTGTAAAATATTAATTCCTCCACAGCTGTCTGGAGCGCGGCTGTTTTCTTGTCATTCTTCTAATAATCTTGGCGGGTTCGGGCTCATTTGCGTGTCCCAGTTGAGGTGCCGGTAATCTTCTTCGTTATTAATTTCGCCAAACGCAAATGTCACGGAGCCAGATTCCCCGGATTCTTGTGTTTGCTGTCCTGGAAAAGCTCTGTACGTCAAATGAAGGATGGTCTGTTTGGACTGTCTGGATTTGTGTTAAGATCTTTACGCAATTAATCACCAATCATGGATCATTGTAGAGTAGACTGTAAACCAACGGGACTCATTTCGCTGCAGCTGAAATTACAGCAGTGACGCTATTGGATTTAATGGAAAGAAGCTTGAAATTTAGCTTCTGTGGTTTATTTTTGGCATTAAATTTGGTCATAAAGAATATGCTTGCAAGTAAAGTATTTCCCTGATTATGTTTGTGTGAAATACATTTGACTCTAAACGTTTACTCAGACTGATCATTTACACATCTGATCTGAGACTAAAGTAAAAACACCAACGTGAAGCTTTTGTTCATGACAGAAGCCCATTCTCTCATGTCATTGTGGGAAACATCTGAAAATCATTTTGATTTAACATTGGTTCACTTGGTTTAACTAGTTTGTGCTTTTATCATAAATTATTGAAAGACTGATTTGAATTGATTTGCTGTCGTTTTCTTCTCACACTGCTCTCGCCAACACACAATCGGAACAAAGATTCTGAATTGTTTTAAGACAATTGACAAGTTATTAACCATATTAAAATACAAATCAATACATCTGCAGCTTAATTAATGTAAGGCCTGATTAGCTCAGTCTTCTAAGAAAACGTAGATATACAACTAAATGTCAAAAATGTATGATGAGCCACTAGATGGCATACTTTTACCACGACACAAAAACAGTGTATTTTGAGCACGAGTTCACAGCTGTTTTTAGTACTTATGTTATGCCGTGCATTTAACACGATATGAAAAAGAGTAAAAATGACACGCCTTTTTATGTAAATATGTTGCGAAAAGATAAAAGAGTGGCGACATTTTTAGGGGTATCTACTGAAGAATAAAAGTTTTTTATTTGTTCACACACACTTTCATATAAACAATGGGGTCATATATATTTGCTTTAATAAATATTGAAGTCATGTATTTGTTATAATAAATACTTA
This sequence comes from Mugilogobius chulae, assembly GCA_038363315.1. Taxonomy (NCBI): domain Eukaryota; kingdom Metazoa; phylum Chordata; class Actinopteri; order Gobiiformes; family Gobiidae; genus Mugilogobius; species Mugilogobius chulae. The sequence goes on along the minus strand of CM076411.1, from coordinate 17,401,525 downwards.
CATAGACACTGAACTCATTTGTTAGTGTCAGTACTGAATGCACATCTTTATAATGCTTGTGTACTATTGCTTTAAAGGTTTACATGTTGTTGTTGTTGTAACCTATTTTACTTAGCCTTGTGGTTTTACTTAGCCTTAACATTTTCTTGCTGTATTGTCTAAGTCTAGAAGCTACAAAACCAGTGCATAATGGGCCTGTACTAAAAGCAAGAAGCAGAGATAGTAGTACAGATAGTGGCCTTGAGAGGCCCAGTTGGGAAAGTCCAAGTGGGAAAATCCTGAAAATGCAGGTGCAGAGGAAGAGGAAAGAACCAAGATCTTCATCGTCATCTTTTGCATATTCATAATGTTCATCGTCATCTTTTGCATATTCATATCGTATGTTATATCTGGGTCCGAGGGAAAGGCAAGCGGTCAGATTGTACCTACGCCTGACGTGAGTCTTGCATAGTCTGTGAGCTAACAGGGAAAGATTGACCCAGACCTGTATTAGATTTTTTGTTAGGGAATCATTTTTGGGATGAATAAACTTATTTAATTTAACTTTTTGAATCTTAGTCATCTTTAGAATAAGAACATGCACTCATATTCAACACTACCTAACCCAAGCCCCCAGTCCTAAACGTACCCATTTGAACAGTGTGTCTTTCTGCATGGAGCATGCACAGTAGAGCAGAAAGTGACGCCAACCGATAATACCTCTATAGATAAATATTTCTGTGAGACCATGGGGGTATTCCATGAAAGTGGCTTAACAAGTCTAGGCTTATCCTAAAATCCTGAGCTGAAACTAGCTTCATCTCCAACTTAAGCCTCAAGTGGTTCCGTGAAAGAAATAAGCCTGGGTCTGAACAACGCTAATTCAAGCTTGAAGATTAATCAGGGCTATGGACGCGCTCCCACTGAATGTGACGAGACCAGATCAATGGAGCAAAGACATCACTGAGAATGAGAGAGAAAAACACTTATTTTACATGATCTGACTGAAACACGAGAGGAGCCAAAGTGCACACGGACTACAGTTTGATTTGCATCGCAAAAGTTTTCAGTTTATAGTGGTTTATTCTGATGCGGGAAGCGAGAGGCTGCCCCTCCCCTCCTGTTCACTGCTGGAGAAAGACGAGGCAGAGATCCAGAGGATTTATCATCGTATTTGTGACTAGTAGGCTCATCGTTTTTTAATGCAATGCACAGTTTTCCACTCCGCATGTGGAACTAGTCCCGCTGCGTAAAGTTGTCACAAAGTTGTAGCGTAACCTGAGCGTAACTCTTCACAACCAGAACTGACCAATCAGAGCAGAGGATGTGTGTCCGTGGTGTGACAGGGTCTGAGACGAGGGAAGGAGATGCGATGAAGCGCTTTTGAGCGCAAAAGCAGCAGCATGACTCCATGGCTCTCACACTTTAGTCATGCTTTCATTCATCCTTTAGAGAAATAGCTGCATGTCAGTGGGAAATCTTACGTAGTTTAGATGCACGTAGTAGCAGCCTACAAGTTAATTTTCCAATTAAATATGTGGCTTTTTGTGCAGCCAATTTGACGTTTGCTCTTACAAACGCGTCTCTCCACAGCGAGAGACGCAAAAAGGATGAAAAGAAACGGTCAGAGCGGCTCTTTGGTGCCAATGCCAAGTAAATAAAAGTGAATAAAAAGTGACGTTATAAGTTGTGTTGTGACAGACAGAGAGATTTCACACAGTTGTGGAAGTGTGTGAGGATAAACATGTGATTTAAGACGTTTTTTGAGACAAAGATAAAATAATCTTGACTGTTAGCCTGGTCCCGACCAGGTTTATGTCTGCGCACCTGTTACTGCGGCAACTCAGCGTCACCTCTGGTTAGCCGCGTTAGTGGAACGGAAATGGAGATTTCATAAGCCTAGATTGGCCAAATAAGCCAGGCTTTGGCTTTAGCTCGCTTCATGGAATACCCCCCATGTTGGTGATCAAGGGACCAGATCCAATAGACCAGTTCAGAGCCTACATAATTAAAAGGGGCAGGGCCGCACTGGTGCAGAGTTTCCCCCCATAACTTTCTTTACAAAAGAGTAAATAGTACTAAAGAAACTAGATGGTTAGAAAACTTTGACCTTCTCCTATAGTGTTCCATCAGTTGACACTCTTTCACTTGTGATTTCTGCAGACTAATTAGTAGAAACAATGAGGGATCACTGACAAATATCTCCCCAGAGTCATAGAAGTATATCATCTGCTTGGAGTCTTCATGCATCAACCCTCTGTAGAAATCTGCACAAAACAATGCCACAAGTGTAGTTTGCTGTGACTCTTAGTTTTCCACTTTGTTGACAATAAATAACACAACTTAAACAAAAATCTTTATAAATGTGGTGGTAACTCACCTTCTGTTCTTACTCATCAAGGAATCTGTGTGCTCGTCGCTTTTCTTTTGTGAACACAAATACACGTAGGCTACTGAATATAGGACAATTACTAATGTCGTGGTCACTGATGTGCAGTCGCTTGCCGTTCGTTTAATTGAGTTTCTAAAGAGAGCGCAGCCATCTTTGCTTGCTGACAGTAAGCAAAGCAACTTAAAAAAGTGTAGTAAAGCACATATGACAGTCATGCGTTTCTCAAATCAAGAACTGAGTTAGAGCTTTAATCATTTACTCACTGCAAATACAATGACCAACATGTGACAATTTCTTTGGAGTTTGCATGTGTTAACTCCCACCTCCAAAAACATACATGTATTGAATGAGTTACACAGTCCATTTTTAAGTAGGTTATACAAACAATTACAAGTCTTTGCATGTCTCCTAAGCTATTCACTCTCCTTCCTTGCATCCTGCTTCCTCGTCTCCTCTCTCTGGTGCAGCTTTCATGTGCCATCACAGAGCTGTGTGTGTGTGGAGCTGGCCCGGGACCTGGGTTGGAGAGAATACAGATGCACACAGTCTGTTTGTCTGCTGTCATTCACGTTTATCTGAAAACTGTGACCGGTGCGTATCGTTTCAGCAAAGCATCATATTAACATCTGAAATTGCAAAACTCCCCCATGACACAGCTCCCTCTGTAAGGCATTGTGTTCTATATGAAATGTATTGAAATGCTGGGTTTATCTGGTGAAGGTGATAGATTATATGGAATGTGTAGAACTGATGTATTGTCACTGCATTTGAATATGATTCGTGGTTTGTTCTTGGCAACTTAAAGCATATGAAAGGGTCCAAACTGGTGCATACACTTTCCCAACAGGAACGACTCACTGCACGTAAGGATCTTTATGTTCTGGGCAGTTTTAGTGGCAGATAATCATTCGATATTTACAGGATGTCTTGTGTTTTGCCTGTCTCCTGCCCTCATCACACTATTCTCAGCTCGCTTCCTTTCCTCAGTGTTTTTTCCCTTCTTTTATACAATTCACAGTGCAGGGGCCACGTAGCCGACAGTCCTCATGTCACTTTTACTCTCACAACCGCACGGACTTTTTAATCGTGATATAAACTTGAGAGCTAAATTATTTGACTTGCTTCAGAGCACGAAGGAGAGCGCACAGCCAAGGGACACAGGTGTACAGCGGCCCCAGAATGCCCTTTTCTTATGTGAATAAATTGACCCAATGCCTGACGGGTCATGTTAGATACAGTAGCCACTTATCAGATAAATGTTTAGGAAAACATCATGGGTAAACAGAAATGTTTCTTTTCTTTTTTTAAATCACAGAAATCTGTCACAGTGATGGACAGCTTTAAACTGAATACATGGTCTTGGCTAACTTGGCTAAAATACAGGTTCTGTATTCTGAATACTTGGAATACTTTTTCATTGAAATTAAGAGTTCATCTCAACCTGAAATTACAACGTATTTGTGTTTCTTCTTAGTCACTAATGCTAGTGTTGTGCACTTTGCAGATTTGACGGTAGATGGCATCGGACTCATGGTACAGTGTAGAGGGCCCCTGCTTTCTCTCACTTCTGTTTCCTCAGGGCGGCTGGTTTGCTTCTTTGGTTCGGGTTGGTTTGAACTGCCTCTGGTGTTGGTCCCTTTGCGATCGGTCAGGTGGTTGCTGCTTCGCGGTGCACTGCCCATTGTCAGGTGTCTCTGCACGTCACTTCGGTCAGGTGCAGTTTTGGGGAGCCAGGGCGTTTGTTGTGGCCGGCCAGGCGGCGGACAGAATCGCGGCTGGAGTCCTTCGGAACTGGTTTGTAGGTTGTTCAGGCCGAGGCGGATGGTGTGCAGTGGTATGTTGCTAACACAGGGTAACGCAGTAAGCCCAATTATATTCTTTGATCAATAGTTATTTTATTTCAGGTCTGGCTGCCCAACCACCATCTTGTTCCTCCTGTTATTCCTTCATTGTTCATTCCTGTCGGCTTTTGGCCGGTTTGTGAATGAATTGATGTCCAGCATTATAGAGACTAAAGACAATCTGTTTGGGAAACAGATCAGCACATGCTGTTGACTTAGCTTTTCTGCTAATTTACTCTCTTTCACAGTTTTATACAACTTGTAAAGAACAACAGTTTGGCCAGCACGTAGACTTAACCTATTAGAACAGAAGGACACTCATACGCATTCAAATGGATTTAACTTGGGCCTGTCTCAGAGATAAAATTCAGTTGTAGACATGCAGACTATAACACATCTCCTTTAACCCACCTCGAATACATTACTGAACCAATTAACCTTTATGTGTTCATCACTTCTCAAACAGTTCACTCCCACATCTCACTTCCCTACTGTTCTCCCTCCTCCAGCCTCGGTCTTCATTTGGACTTGGGTCTGGAGTCACAGGTGTGGGGCTCAGATTTGGGATTAAGTCTTCAGTGTGTGTGTGTGCGTGGGGCTCTCGTCTGCATATGTGAACCGTCCCATACCAGCTGTGGGCTCCTGCTTTGTTTGCACACAGATCCACTGGCAGCTGAGCGGAGAAGAGCAGAAACCTGTCACAATCACACAGAAGGTCCCCAAAGCTGTGCAAACAACCGGACCAGATGGGGAAGTAAGAAATGTGGCTCAGTGTTGTTAGCGGTGATTTCAACACTCATCCTGCTGACCTATTTGCATGCACAGACCAGGCTTTACATTAGAACCTGATTGTTTCGGTCAGTTCTAGAATGTGAGGATGTCGTGAGTCCAGATGGATGGGAAGAGGCTAAGAAGTATCTCAATTATTTCACAAATTTAAAATCTTTTGAATACTGCAAATAACCAATTAACCTTTTGTATTACGACAAAAGACTGCATTCAAACAATATTAACTGTAACTAACTAATTGTAACAATGGCATATTATTGAACTTGAATTTTAAATCTGGTCCTCAGCATGAATAGATAAACACCAATGTATAACAAAGTGCAAGAGTAAAAAGTAAAACAGAAAGCTTGGGTTACAAGAATAAATTTGACCAAGTTATTTAATTTGAAGTGAATAAACAATTTAATGAGAATAAAGTTGCAGCTGTAAATATTTATTAATTTATGAGGGAAAAAGGTGTAATTTAACAATATTAAACTAATTAAATATGAGATAAATGTAGCAAAATACTTTGTTTTCGGTTTATTGAGGGTAGAAGGCACACTGTAAGAGGGGGTTATTTGGTCTACCAGACCTCTTGATGAATCACAGTCAAAATCCTGTTCTAACTTTAAAGGACTAGTGTTAGATTTAAATGTCTACATGTTGTTATTGTAATCTATTTTACTTATCTTTGTGAATTTCTATCTATCTATATACCAAGGCTGTGTCCCACCAACGTGGGGTAGCCGAGTGACTGGAGCCTATCCCAGTGACTTTTAGGCCTTAGGCGGGAGAACACCCTGGACGGTGGCTAACTCGTCGCAGGGTTAGACAGACAGCCATTCACTCTCTCATTCATTCACTAAGGGAAATTTACAGTGATGCCCAATCAACCTAAACATGCATGTTTTTGGAGGTGGGAGGAAACCGGAGTACCCGGAGAAAACCCACGGTGAGAGAGATCGTGAGATGTTGATATGGTCCGAACCCACGACCTCCTTATTGGGAAGCCAGAGCTCTAACCACTTGGCTACCGTGCACCCTTTGTGAATTTACTTAGCCTTAATATTTTCTTTCTTTATTATTTAAGTCTATGAGCTACAAAACCAATGTAGAATGGGAAAGAGACAGAGAAGCAGAGACAGTAGGAATACAGGACATATGCACTGGCCTTGAGAGGTCAAGTTGGGAAAGTCCAAGTGGCAAAATTCCTAAGTGCAGGTGCAGGGGATAAAATTGGGAACTTTGCCAAAGAAGAAAAGGGGAAGGTCTGAATATTAATTAGTTGGCACGTGCCACAAATCTATAGGACAGGGTCAAGTTACATAAGTCCTGAAATTTGAGAAGCCATGGAAAGGTATAAAATGCCCTGTATTCCTTTGTCTGGAATGCGTCTTCGGGGGATTTTTCTTCAAGCAAAACTCTCGTGAGGGTTTGAGCCATGATCTGGGACACGGGGCAGCAAAACTTTGGGTGATTGACCAATCTGATCATATTTTCTCATGGATGAAGTTTTAAAATGGACATTAAAGACTGTATTGAGTTGAATTGCTTTGAGCTGTGTCTTCCTCTTTTGTGTCGAGAGAAAGCGTTATCCAGAGTAAATTTACGATACATCACTCTTACCCTCCAACGTCATATTTGCTGATGGGTACTCGTGTGACCGCTGTACTTCTTTCTGCGTTGTGTGTGCTGGTTTATGATTGTTGGTGCAGTAGTGAACCGCAGGACACAGCCGAGTGATTGGAGGTGGTCTCCATTTAATCTGGATTACAATAAAAGTGAACAAAGTCAACATACATGTGCTGTTAACAGTTGGCGTAAACTTTCCCACCGCGGGGTTTTGCAAGTCCCGACCCCCCCAATATACACCAGTGCATTGCAGGGACACACCAAGAAGAAACATCAGCGGAAACACAGTAGCCAGATGCCAGGTATGTAGAATAAACAGCAACTGAGACAATTTTGTGTAATTATAACATAAATGAACTGGTTATATTCGAACGAAGCATGAAGTTGATACAGTTGTTTGGGTCATGTCTGAGTGTTAAGGCGGAAGCAACTTGAGTACAACTTTCATGTGCCGCTGCTTTGTCAGCATTGGTCCGGCTGCCGCATAGCTAAACATGATGAGGCTCAGAGTCTATGTATGGTGCAGAGAGTGTCCAAGTCCTCACTGTGTGCCCACCTCCTCTAAATCAGTGATTCTTATAACCATAGGGCCGGGGCCCAAAAGTGGACCGCAAGCACCTCCTTGGGGGCCACACAATCGATAAAATACAAAACATTTAAAGGGTCTTTCACACCAAGTCAAGGATCGCCCGTCTGAACCAGTTTGACAGCTTCTGCCGACAGGCGACTCACGTGTGTTTGGTGTAAATGGCGCTGTCGGGGGGTCAGAGGAGCGTGGAGCATGTCGCAGAGGTGAGGTTTTGGAGACTTGCAGGTAGAGTCGGCATCACCAGCGGTTAGGGATGTCAAGATTAACCGGTTTTTCAATAATCGTGAATATTTTCCCCCACGGTAGGTTATTCGTGGAATTTTTACAACTCACGGTATACCGCAAACACGTCTTACGTCTTCTGTGACGTGACTGCCGTGCTCGGGCAGCGTGAGGCGGAGAACAGCGTGTGTGTCGTCAACTCACCGCTAGTTGAAAGGCTACTGAAGTTAGCGCTTCAGGAGTTGTATCAAGTCGAGGGTTGTTTTTAAGATAACCAGGGTTTTGTGCGGGCTGAAGAGTGTCCAAGATGCAAGACGTGCCTTTGAAAAGTAGCCGCTAAAAGCGCTAACACGATGATCTAGCACGGGGGTCGGCAACCCGCGGCTCTAGAGCCGCATGCGGCTCTTTGGCGCCCCCCTTGTGGCTCCCTGGAGCTTTTCCAATAAATATAAAAGTGGAAAATTGTGTGAACATATTTTTTGTTTTAATATAATTTGTGTAGGAGAAAAAATATGTCAAACACTTACAAAGTTTTCCGATGCTGATTAACGTGTAGAATAAATAATTTCAACATTCCTGTCAACGAAGGTTTACGTCATAGCCGGGCGACACGTGTTTCTTTCAGGTCCGCGGTTCTGCGCGCTGCTGTAAACAAACCGCCAGGTGCGTCGGGCCATGGATACAAAAGCGAAAAAGAGAGAGACTGAACAGCGGATTCAACAGTTTTTGGACCGAATCATTTGCTTTCATTGCAAATGTGGACGTTTTATCGCAACCAGGAAGGTAACAAGCGGGGAAGCTAGCTGTTCATGACGATGAAGACTCGAGATCAACAAAAAGCAGCGCGGAGGAAAAGTTACCCAAATAATGAATGAAGGACTGTTTTTAATGCACGAAGACACCAAAATAACACGTGGAGTTTGTGGAAAATAAACTGGATTTAGCGGAAAGAGATGTGTGGGACTGTGCGTCAGGTAAGAGGCTACACTCCAGTTACATCGCATTGTTGAAAGTCAAATGGGCACAATACTTATTGCAGATGATTAAGTGACACTTCAAGAGCTGATTTATGCAGAGTTTAGTCATGTTTTGATCTGCGTCGTGTAGTTTTACCTCATATCAGCGCAGCGCAGCCCTTCGCCTCTGCGTAATCTTAAACAGGAGCGGGATGGACAAACGTGTCCCGCGTCTGTTTGTGGTGTCTAACTATGTATCGCTGTATTACCCCCAAAAGTGCCACTTGTAGTCCGCGGTGCGATCTATACGTGTTTTTCCCTCCTAACAAATGTATTTTGGCTTGTGTGACTTACATTTTGGAGCAACTTGTAGTACTCTAATCTTGAATGTTCATTTTGTTACATTTTGATAACAGGTTGTTAAAGCTAATAAAGACACTCACAGCATGTGTTGTATATTCATTGTAAGACTTTTATAAGGCTTTTAATTTTTTGCGGCTCCAGACAGATTCAGTTTTTGTTTTTTTGGTCCAAAATGGCTCTTTGAGCATTTTGGGTTGCCGACCCCTGATCTAGCATCTTCGATGCAATCATCCCTCGCTGTTCGTCCAAGTAAAGGTAAAGAAACAACGTAAATCCTTTAAACGAAGCGCTCCAGAAAGTGACGCGCAGCTCACGACAAAAGTAACCGCGTATTTATGCTTCATTTGACATAAACTCCGACCTGAAAGTAAAACGAAAGCAGAGACGCGTCCAGGCGGTCACGTGACGACACGCTGGGAAAACAAAACATGTGGGTGACGTCACCTTCGTGAGTCACGTGACAGATATCACACATAATATATTATTAGTAATGGATCTCTCCTTGTAAGTATAATGAGAATATTAAAGCAATCATTAACGGGACAATAATGTGTTTTTTTTAATGCTTGAATGATAATTTGTTTAAAACATTTTTTTTTTTTCAAAGGATAATTATTTAAAATAATTGCATTTATTGTTTTTAATCAAGTCTACATCATACTTATGTAAAACAATCAGTGTATTGTCACTGTCAGCAAATCAAATGCCAATACATTTAGATTTAAAAAATAAATATATGTATATAATGTATTTATTTTTTCTTTATGCCGATAATCGTGAATAATTGCAAAATCGTGATTTTTCCTTTTGCTATAATCGTGATTCTAAAATTTGATATTGTGACATCCCTACCAGCGGTCGCTAGTTGCCGCATATGCAGCTGTTTTATTGGCCCGTGGCCAGCAAATCAATGCGCAAGAAAATAGTGCGGAAACCCGAAAATGACGCTTATGGAAAAACAGTATTTAGCCGAGCATGGATTGTTGTTATTTGCCGGGTTCACACGGGACGTAAGCACGGGGAAGAAAAGCTACTATTTGGTCCGAGGAAAACAAAGATGGAGGAGTACCAGCTGTAGTAGAAAGCTGGACTGTAGCGGGAAATAGAAGTTGAGGCTAATCTGTGAGGTAAGATAGAAATCAATCGCCACAGAGTTTGACAACTACTCGCGCGCAACTTATATGTTGTCTTTTTCATCAAGTGTTACATCACGTGCTTTTCAAAGACACAAAGTGCTTCACAGTGGGACATAAAAACATCTTAAAAACAACATTAAACAAAAAATACAGTCACAACATCTCCAGCAACTGCAAGTTTAGGACACAAACGCTTGTCTAAAAAAGTGTGTTTTTAGATGCTTTTTAAAGGATCCACAGTGTCCAGAGAGCAAAGTGACAGAGGCAGTTCATTCCAGAGTCGGGGCGCTACAACTTCAAAAGCCCGATCTCCTCGAGTTTTAAAATATGTTCGGGGAACCATCAGCAGGTTCTGTTCACATGACCTGAGGCTCCGGTTTGACCTGTGAGGTTTAATCCAGTCAATTTTTTTCACAGGTGCCTGCCCATGTAAAGCCTGAAACGTCAAAACCAAGATTTTAAAGTGAACATGATACACAACAGGAAGCCAATGAAGCTTTTTCAAAATAGAGGTTATATGGGCTCTCCTGTTTGTGCGAGTCAAGAGCCTTGCAGCTGAAGTTTGAACATACTGCAACCGGGCCTTTTCTTTCTTATTTACGCAGGTAAAGAGGCTGTTGCAATAGTCCAAGCTAACCAGCTCCTTATGCAAGCTTTCCTCAACATGTTTTTTTCTGTAAACATTGTGAATTAAAGACTGAATTTGAGTGGCTACTTGACCTTTTTGAAAGCTAAACCTTGTACTCAGAATAAGAAAATATTTAGTGTATAGGTGATAGGGGAAAACTGGACATTTCTGATCCCTGAATAAACAGCTGGACGACATTACAAGAATATTCAAACATGGCTACAAGAAATATGAAAACACGCTGATACAGTTTAAATATGAGTGGAGTGCAGATTGTTTGAATGACATTCTTGTACATTTCCAGCGAGCTTCACACTCCTCCTGCCCTGAACCACCTTTTCTGCAGTCTCTGTGTATATTCTACGTCTTTAGAATTCGTGACAGTCTTTTGCAAATCTCCCGGGAGGACTGCGGCGGAATCCTGCTCCAATACAAAATCTGACAGACACACTGAGAGCAGCGTCGTGTTCTTCTGCCTATAGTCAAAAGACAATATGTGCACAAATGTGGAATGAAATCAGATGTGCGATGTGAGTGCAGTAGTTCTTTTTTTTTTTTTTTTTTTTAATTCATGACTTGACTTGGGTAAAAGGTCAAGATTTGGTGCGATGTTGTAAATGAAGATACAAATTGATATTTGTTATGCAAATGTTTCAGTTTGTCTGGGGAAGAAGTAAATGTGGGCATGCAGGGTCAATACTGTCTCACTAGGACCATGCCATACAGATATAAAGCGTATTCACACCTACAAAATTTGGTCCGATTTAAACGGTCCAGAATGTGTTTCCCCCCTAAAGTCCGGACTTCTTTTCAGGTCTGAATAAAGACAAGTGAACTCTGATATGAATCAAACAACGGCCCGAGACCACCTCTTCAGGTCGGTCTCGGGCCGATTGCTAACAGACTCTGGTGCGGATCGCTTATGGTCTGAATACAAACGGCCTTGATCTGAAACAAATATGAAAAACATGCGCTTTTTTGGACTTGACGAGCCACCGTCACAACGCACAGAGACGGGAGAAGGGCTGTCCTACTGCTACAGAGACAGAGCCGCTTTTAACTGTGGTTTTGTCTTTGTGAATGTTTCGCACATCTGACAGATTATCGAGATTATCTAACCCGATCTCACAAGAACACGACATTACACAACATGTAAATTACGTATGATTAGCACGAGTTCACAGCTGTTTTGTGTAATTATAGTACGCGTCACAGTCCCCATTCATTTCAATGGTGGTTGTTAAGACGTGTTCTTATTTATGAATATTAATGAAATCCTGATTCTAATCTTAACCTGCCCCAAGCCCCAGACCTAAACTTACCCATTTTAGTAACTTGATGCCTGAACTTACCCGTTTCACCTAAAGAAAACGTCCCCACGTGGCTTCAACCAAAACTCGTGTTTTTTTGACGCTGTAAAATCTTGTGTCATTTTTACGCTTTTTCATATCGTGCTAAATCCACGGCGTAATAATAAGTACTAAAAATAGCTGTGAACTCGTGCTCAAAACACATTGTTTTTGTGTTGTGGTAAAAGTACGCCATGTAGTGAGAGTGTGTTGGATTATCACGTTGAAGATGTGTTTTCCAAGTACAATTTCCCACCTACGCTGTTCATTCTATTGTCTACATTTGTCTGAAAATGTAAAGATATTTTCTTGCGCTTGTTTCTATCAAATAATGCACTTCAGGTGTGAATACAGTACACCCATAGTTAAACAAAGCCTGAGGTTTGCTTGTGCAAATCCACGAATATAAAACATATTGCGTATTACCATATTTACACAAACGCACGGCCCTAGATGTCACGCGCCATTGTCGAAGTATTATTACGCCGCCTGTCTGTCTCATTTCATTTGGATAACATTGGACGCAGAATGGGAGCAGATTTAGAGATACGCGTGTGTTTCCAGGCCTTTTGAATAGACAGGTTGAAGAAAGTCCACACGCAAACCAAGGACTTCAGATGAACTTTTGTGAAATCGAACCGAGGATTGAGCCTGAGTTTGAGTATGAATCTTTGCAAATGGACTGTCAGTTCGAACAAAGGATTACATGAACTTTCTCAAAATTGAACTAAGGTTTTTGATCAGCTTTTGCAAACTCAAACCAAGGTTTGAATATGAACTATTTGTATAATGTATAAAAGGATTGCATATGAACTTTTGTCAATTTGAACAAACGATTACATATAAACTTTCTCAAATTTTAATAAACTTTTGCAAACTCAAACTAAGTATTGCATATTAACTTTTATAAATTCCAGGAAAGGATTTTGATGAACCTTTGGAAATTGAACCAAGCATCCCAATGAACTTGTTGTTTGAGAGGTCAAACAAAAGGATTTCCTGTGAATCTAAACAAAATCAAACTGTTGCATATGAACTTTTGTGAAGTCCAATCAGTGTGTGTGTGTGTGTATGAATGTTTGTGAAAAGATTGAAAATTAAAGAAATCCAGGGATTATGTATGAAACTTAAAAAAAAAAAAAAAACTTGAGCTAACAAAAAAGTTTCAATGATTCTGTTTTTGTTGTGGTTAGGGATGTCTCAATATCTAATTTTAGAATCATGATTATTGTGAAAGAAAAAAAATCATGATTTTGTGATTATTCATGATTATCATCATAAATAAAGAAAACAATACATATATTTTTTTAAAAACAAAATGAGTGACATTTGATAAGCTGACAGTGAAAATACACCCATTGTGTTACATGATTATGATGTAGAATTAAAAAACAAAGGCAATTTTTTTTTTTTTTCATTATTGGTGAAAAAGTTATTGATTTTATGTCTTAAATTGATTGATTTCCATTTAATAGAAATTATTAATAAAACAGTTTTTAAAAACATCATTGTAACTTTAAATATTTGAACTTTAAAGGACAGCTCTAAATTCAACCTCAGCTAAGAAGAGACGCATGCTCCAAAACCCAGTTGCTTTCGTCCAAGAGGGTGAAAAACATCTGGCAAAGAGCCCACCTGCAATGTTACGCCCAATAGAAGCAGCAAATGGTTGGGATATGAAAGAAGACTTGAAAGTAGAAGTCTGGCTTTTCCGCCAGACATTGTCTGAACAAGCTTGCATCCAGACCAAGTACTGTGGTCCAGTTCCTGTCACAAAGTCTTTATGGTTGAGCTTACAGTTCCTTGGGAAGAAGTTATTGACGAAGCCTATGAGCGAAAGAAGTTGCAGTATTCACAACTGGCAGCTGAAGCAGAAGAGAGGGACTGGTCTGTACTGGTGTACCCTGTGGAAGTGGGCTGCAGGGGTTTCGTTGCCAACTCCACCATAAGGCTTCTGAAGGAGGTTGGCATCACAGGGCGAGCACAGAAAAAGTCAATCAAAGAGCTTGCCACATCAGCAGAGAAAAGCAGTCACTGGTTGTGGCTGAGAAGAAAGAAGATAGCAGGGGGAGCAAAGTAATTATTCAGTTCCTATGGGACACATGCCCAGGTCTGATCAACCTGTTCTGGGCCTGCATCAGTGGAAGGTGTATTGTGATAAAAGGCAGAAACACCTACTGATACTGAGGTACAATACTGTCTCATAGGCATTAGAATTATCTGAATGGTTCAAATCAAGACATTTTCCAATTAAACAACTCAAAGTTGAATTACCTGGGATTGAAAGTTCTAGTCCTTTCTTTAAGTCTGGAATGTTCTCAATATACTTACAATGAGGGATCCATTACTAACAATTATTGTATCTTTTTGACATCTGAAGGCGACGTCACTCACATGTTTTAAATTTTCCCAGTGGGTTTGACACATGACCACCTGCATCTCTTTGAGACTTTTGTTTTACTTTAGATGGGAGTTTATGTCAAATGAAACACAAATTATTTATTTTTAGCGTGAGCCTTGTGACACTCTCTGGAGCGCTTCAGTTAAAGGATTTTACTTTATATACCTTTACTTGGACAAACGGCGAGAGATGATTGTATTGAAAGTGCTGGATCACGTTGAATGTTTTAGCAACTTTTAAACTACACATTTTGCATATTGGATACTCATCAGCTCATACAATGTCGTGGTCATATTTAGAACATCGACCCTGACTTGATTGTTTGGATGAATGCAACTCATGGAGAGCCGTTTCCTCTGCTATTTTCATTTACCGTGAGTTGTAAAAATTCAACAAATATCCGATCGTGGCGGAAAGTATTCATGATATCTGGAAAAATCGGTTAATCTTGACATCCGTGGTTGTGGTCTTTTACCACATTGAATTAATTATACATACCTTTTTTTTCTGTTGCGCTTCTGGTGCTTTATTTATGCAATTTCAATTTACTTCATTATGTGTTTTCATTTCAACAAGCTCCTATGACAAACCAAACCTGGTTCTTCTGACAGTCGTATCCCTTGTAAGTCCGAATTCTAAGAATGTTTAGTGTTGGACGTTTTTTCAAAATATTTTTGAGCAATTACTACATCCATCGTGAAATAAATTCTAGATATATGCTTATGCTTTACCAGACAAAGAATCTCGCCCTTTTAACCAACACGTTCCATTAAGTCTATCCTTCAGCAATCAGAATACGGGTTTGAATGATTTCACCGATCTCAACAAAGCCTGAGGTTTTCTTGTGCAAATCCGCGAATATAAAACATATTGCGTATTACCATATTTACTCGAACGCACGGCCCTAGATGTCACGCGCCATTGTTGAAGTATTATTACGCCGCCTATCTGTCTCATTTCATTTGGATAACAGCCATTTGGACGCAGAATGGGAGCAGATTTAGAGATACGCGTGTGTTTTCCAGGCCTTTTGAATAGACAGGTTTGAATGAAGTGATTGTATCTGTCATTCAGAAGGCTGCGAGTATCGGCCCCATCAAAGACTCATTACGGCGGGCCATTTCGCCGTCGCACTCAATATTTTGCAGACTTTTGTCCTTGGGGGGAAAATGCGGTGTCTGATCTATTCATTGGAGTCCGTCATTGGAAGTCAACAAAGATGGGTGATACTGCGGTGATATGACAATGTAATGAATCTGTAATTTAAATGTAATGAGGAGGGTACAGTAGGAATGTATGTTTTTTGTTTTTACGATTGTATTGTGGCTTATTCACTAACACACTGTATAAATGTATGTTCTTTCTTAGTGTTAACTAATTTTCACTAAAGGTCACATTGGCTTCGTGTTTTTTTTTATTTTGGTGACTGTAATTAAACTCTTTGACAAACTACTAATAACCTCTGTATTTTGAAAAAAGGTTGATACTCTTTGGTTTTGTTTTGTTGAAAAAAAAAACTTACAATGATGAAACAAGCCTGGACAAAAATAAGAAAGTAAGTAAGATTGTATTAGTAAAGTGGTTTTCACAAAGCACTTCACAGTGAGTTAATATTTTGTTGCACAACCTTTTATGGCGATCACTGCATCAAACGATTTGTGTAACTAAGACTTGTGGTGTTTGGGCCCATTCTCGTGAACAAACTGCTCCAGTTATGTCAGGTTTGAAGAGTCTTCTCCAGATGTATGTTTCCGCTCCTTCCATATTCAATGGGGTTGATCTCTAGGCTCATAGAAGGCTTCTTCAGAATAGTCCAATGGTTTTCTCTGAGACAGTCTTGGCTGTTTTGGGTTGTTATCCAAAGACTCATGACCTACGACTGAGACCAAGCGTTGTGACACTATAGGAGGCACATTTCTCTCTTAAATGCACTGATAGTCTTGAGATTTCATTGTGTATCTCGCACAGATTCAACACTTCATGTGCCAGATGTAGCAAAGCCTCAGAATAGAGACCTGCACGAGACTAGATTTTCATGACCGCTCCCGCCCGATCCCGAAGCATCCGTGACCGTTCCCGCCCGATCCTGAGGCCCCCGTGTGCCTGCCCGCCCGAGAAACCCCCGCGGGTACCGTCGGGTCCCGACTTTTTTTTTTTTTTTTTTGGTGACACGGAGTTATGTTCGTTTGACATGACATTCAATCATAAAGCGATGTCTGTGTATTTCTTACCTGAAATACAAAGCTCTTCACACCTCCAGTTTCTTGCTCAAACTCCGCGTGTATTATTTCCATCTCCCCGTGCGTAAAAGCCAGTCCTTCATTCATTCCTCTGGGTTTTCGCCCGTGCTGCTGCTGCTGCTGGCGCGAGGACGCACAGATGATACGCACGCTAGACTAGGAAATACAGCAAAGAGTTTACGTGTCTGCACCTCGCAGGTGTCAGTGTTGCGTCTCTCTGTTGAACAGCAGCGCGCACAAAGCCATATTTCTTTCTTGCTACGTAATATTTTTAAGACAGCGGAGAGAGCGCGAGTCCGGTTGGGACCCGAAGTGTTTGACCTGACCGCCCGTTCCCGCCCGAGGCAACGTTAGAACCGCCCGATTCCGAGGGTTTGCTCACGGGTCCCGTGGGTCCGGCGGGAATTCCCGCCCGATGCAGGTCTCTACCTCAGAATATAAGCGAGCCTCCTCCATGTTTCACAGTAGTTTGTTGTTTTCTTGGTTTGCTTTGTTTTTGCCTCTATGAACACAGAGTGGATGTGTCTCACCAAAAAGCTCCAGTGCTGTCTCATTTGTCCAAAGGATATTCTCCCAGACGTTTTGTGGCTTTTAAACATGGATTTGCAAATTCCAGTGATTACCAACTATTTTGCACTTGTATGTACAGTTATTTATTATAATATTAATAATACTGTATTACTTCAATTTCAGACAAATCATTTCATTAGATTAAGACACATTATTCTATGTGGTAAGACAAGAACAAAATAAATCTTATATGACATTAAAATGTAGTTAGCGCATAATGCGGTTTCATTAAAGAGGGTATTTCTTTTCAATTTTTTTTTAGGTTTGAATAGTAAAAGTATACTCACTAATGACTAGAATATAAAGTTTTAGCATTTTTTCATGTTTTAAAGTTGATGTTAAAAATATGTGCGTGTGACGTGTTTTGCAATGACACTTAAAGTTTCATAATGAAAGTTAATAATGAAATAATAATTTCATTATTTAGGTTTAATAATCATTATTAAACTTTAGGAGCAACCTTCTCACCAGCAAACCACACCTCGCTCACTTCTCACCACACCTCCAGTTACCCAGAAGCCTCTGTGTGGAAACACGTTCCACCTTCTCAAGTTTGTTGATGAACCACTTTAACAAGTCCATCCAAAGTGCAACAATCAAGCTTGCATGGTGTTCGTGACATAAGTCTGTAATCTTCCTGCCCAACAGCTGGCAAAATAAGTTTGAACATTGACGACCGGTGGCAACCTTCCGTGCAGAAAATATGCTGATGAAAGGTAGGTTTTTACTCTCATAACTTTTATGATGTTTTGTGTCAATTAACTTCCAAACTTATTGTTTGAAGATATGGCAGCAAAAATGAGGTTATAATGTAATACAATTCAGTTTAAACGGTCAGCTAAAGTTAACTAGAAAAGAATGATTGCCGCATATGGCATTAACATTTGACAAATATAGGTTCTAATTTTCTAAATAAGCCCAATCTTATTCATTTTCTGTTTTAATAAAGAGCAAAGACGTGAAGCTTTATGATACTGCAACCATTAATCAGAGATGTTGTGTTCTTAGACCAAAGTGGCTTGTATGTGCCCAAACTGGGGAAAACATTACATAGCACTATTGAGTGTGTGGTAGCAGACAACCTAGTGGCCCACTGCGTTTCTGGTTTTGTTGAGAACCTTACCAGGGAGTACACATGCTGGTTCTGCACTGCAAAGTCATCTGAATATCAGACCACAGAAGTGAGAAGTGGTTCCTTCCAGTTAATGTTCATTCCAACCACTTGAAAATACTCGAGGAAAGTGAACTTTCAAGTTGTGTTGAAGTCAACTCAGGGTGTGTGCTTTTGAAACAGCTTTCCTGTTATGACCTTACCAAAGGTTTCCCACCTGATCTTACATGATATTTTTAGAAGGAGTTTTTCCTTTTTAACTTGCTCTTTGCCTTGGACTTTTGATTTAAAAAAGCATTTCAAAGTGACACTCAATGAAGTCATCTCCTGTTTCAACTTCAAATGAAAGGATAAAAGAAACTTTAAAGTTACCCAAACCTTTGTTTCAAAAAAGACTGTTGGAAGTAATGCCCACAAGAATTGGAGCTTAATATAATTCTTGTCTTTGTTGATAGGACCGCATGTTCCCTAAAGGACATGGAAATAATTGTAATTGAAAAGTCCATAGCATTCCTGGATTTTAGGATTTCAGAGCACCGTACAAAATTTCAGAAGGTGTGTACTCAAGCATAAGCATCCCACATGATTCGTCAATACGATCCATCGGTCTGTCCTTGGTCCATGCACTTTGAGGCCAAGCATAGCCATTTCAAATGTTTCAAAAATGTGCTCTTATTACTTTCATAGAAGCATCAGCTTCATATGGCACATCACTTCAGTAGAAGTTTTCAAATTTTAAAATGTACAGAGGGAAGTTTTGAATGGAAATATTTCAAGTGCTCTTCACGAGAAGTTCAGGAGTGTGAACACTGTGCCTTTGACCAAAAGTGAGACATGTCATGAAGCTCACTGTGTGGAATGATCCATGTCCATGATTCATGAGGAGGATTGTTTGAATGTTTTAAAGGGGACCTGCTATGTGAAGTTCACATTTCTGAAATTTTAGCAGAGTCTCATCAGTTTTTTTTAGATTGGTTATTTTGAGTAATCTTGTATTGTGCTGCAGCTGATGCACAGGGTTCAGAAACCCCTATGCACGTCCTTTGGTTTGTATTAACTTGTGGTTACTCTCTAAATTCAGATTCCAGGTAAAACGTACGGCTAAAATAGTATAAAAGAAAGTCTTCAAAGTTGTCATCTGGACAGTGTTTCCGAAGACGTTTCGACTCTCTTCCTGGAAGAATGAGGAATTACATTGAACTAAAATAGCAGTTTAAAATCTCTACAACATACATTTTACAATAATGAGGCAAAAAGCTTCAGTTCTGGAACTATTTTGTTTTTTATGCAATGAACAAAATGTAAATTGCTGCTCTAAATGTTATAGTGTATTACAAAATACGTTGAATTGTATTTATTTTTATTTTTCAGGAAAGTAAACCTGGTCCTGGTAAAGTGAATACACTCCAATCAGAGTGAGTTTAGAGCAGAGTCGGACCAAGTAGAGCTAATAAAAACCTTCCAGTTTGCATTTACGGCTTTGTTCGCATGCTGTTTGCCTGAATAATGAAAATGTCAACTAAAAAATTGAGCTGTCAGACTTGGATATAATCCTTCATACGTGTAATACTTCATGTGCACTGCTCACAGATGGTTCTTCTGCTGCTGAGAATCACCACACACTAATGAAAACGAATGACAAAGTCCATTGAACCTGATTGTCAGAGCTACTTTTGTCAATACAGCCAATTAAAGAGGCAGGCTTAGGACAAAATGAAGCAATTATTCATAAGTAGTCTGACTGACATAATGTCCTTTGAATATGTTTATCAAGATACAAAAAAAAAAAGAAGTCCTAGCATATACATTCTGTCCATTGTTTGCCTTTGCAGAGCTAATACCTTGGTTCCCTCAGGTTCCTCCAGAAGAAATAGCTTCTCCACAGTCTTACAACAATCTCACGAAACTCCACCAAAAGTACGAGGAGGATTATCTCGTTGTGTGACAAACTCATTCTGCGTTAGCATATAAGCACAATCTAAATGCTAATGCTTTTCTTCCAACGCTGTCCTTGGGCGTTCAAAGGCACGTTTAATGAGTAAAAGGCTGCTTTGTTTTTCACGGCGGTAATTGGACTTTTACCTGTTGTTGCACAATTTCATAAGCAGAGAAACGGCTCAGATCTGACTTTGTGTTAAAGGCTTTGTGCTGACAGAACTGTTTCTTCTTAAACTTTATATAATACAGTAGTCATGTGTTTTGCTCACTTATGTTAAGAGGTTTTCACAACTTTCAGAAACCAGCGTGGGTCAGTTAGCACTTTCTTCACACCAAGAAGGCAGGTTCGACTCCCAGGTGGCTTGTGTCTTTCTTTGTGGAGTTTGCGAGTTTTTCCTTGTGTCTGGATGAGTTTCCTCTGGTCACTCCTTCTTTCTCCACCAAACAAACACATACCAAATGAGTGGCTGTACCAGCTTGTCAATGTCTAATCTCCTCCGATGTCAGACTAAGCAAATGTGAGTCTGGGCAGTGCTTGGATGGAAGATAGGTGGAGCTTCAGGAGTCACAGTGAAACAACTGGACTAGAAAATGTTGATGTGTTCATGGGCAAGACACTCCACCCACCTAGCCTAGTCTGGATCTGATGTGTGCGGAATGGTTCTTGGTGGTCAGAGGAGCTTGTCAGTCTGCCCCAAGGCAGTTGTGGCTACAAAAGTAATGCGTGATGTGAATGAATAATGCAAAATGTGAAGAGTCTTTGAGTGTCAGAGAAAGCACTACATAAATCCAGTGCTGTAATAGATACAGTTGGCAACGCGTCACTGTTGTTTTCCCCCTCAGCAACTGTAGGTTGCCGAGGGGGAAAACATCTCCTGCCTCACCGTAATAAAGAATGGAAAGCTAAACTGTTTACCTCTTTTAAGACGTTTTCTGGCGAATTAAATGTATTTTTAGCACAACTAATTCAAGTCGAGTTACAACCAGGTTTAAATGGAGGTCACTAAGATGTTGTTATGTCAGAAAAGTAAACAATACGTTAAAAAAGATGCTAAAAGACGCCAGGCGGAGCTAGCATCACGTTAACATTTAGCTCGCAGCTACCGTTAGCATTGCTAGATATATTTACATACTTGGAAGGTTGAATCAATTTATTTATCCTCATGTCTTCATGTCTGTATTTGACACAATATATCTCCAAAAGTCAATGTTTCCAGTTGTAGTTTTTGAGCAGTGACTGATAAAACTGTTGTTCTGATTCACTCTCGGAGGTCCATTAGTGGGCGTGGCCTTTGATGCCGACTGTATCTATGTTCTCCTGGTGCAGTCAGAGATGTCTTTCATCCCGCCCACCACTACAGGCCGGAAAAAGCTTTCCGTACTGACCAGATGTCAATATTTGATATCTTGACTCTTCACAAAGCCGTAAATTTACCCAAATTACCTGATCTATACCCAAAGATCTGGAGATGAGTCCTTAGGTACTGCTCATGACAGATTGTCCTAGCGCCACTGGAAGAATGGGTCAAATGCAGAGACCAAATTAAGTGTGCCTTAACCAGGATAAAATAATAACAAGCAGAGGCGTAACCTGGACTTAAGACTTGAGTCACTATTCAACATGTTCTCATGGAATGATGCCAGCCATGTAAATAGTGTGACAAAGAATTTTCTTTTTTGGCATGACTGACCAGACGTATAGGTGACGTGTTTGAGTTGAGGTCACAGACAGGTTTTTAGTGGGTGATTGGCAAAGTTTTGGTCTGAAATTACAAACATGGGCAAGTTTAGGTCTGTGACCAGGAATTGATCAGCATTTTGTTAATATTCATAAATAATAACACATCTTTACATACCTCCATTAACTGTGAAAACACTTGTCATACACGCAAAAATAGAAAATGTTTCATATGACATGCCATTGTACAGAATAGACACAGAATAGACTCAAGCTGCATCATTTGAATGACTTGAGACTGAATATGTTTCTGCTGCTGTGTGTGTCTACATAATAGAAATGTTTGCTTGACTTCCTTATCCATATGCTGCAAAGGTCAAATGTTATCATGAATATTAAATGGTAGAAACTGGAAAAAAAATGCTCTCATCTTCATTGCATATCGCTTACTGTATGTCTTGTCTTTTAAGTTTGTCTATGTATTAGAACTATTTATGGGGTGAAAGCTACGGCTACATTACAACCAAAATGTATACAAGCTGTTTACCAAGAGCTGGTGTTTTTCTTGGAAAGATGGGAGACTGACATGACTGAACCTAGACTTGAGGGTCAGTGACTTGGGACAACTTGGACTTGGAGCTCTGTGACTTGAGATGATTCGATGTTCCTGCTCATAAGATAAATTCTGTAATGAACAAATTGGAACATGTCCTTCCTCAGTTCTGCATTTGTGACCAATTTGATATAAAGACTTGAAAACACTTGAAGCAAAAGCAGATAGCTTGGACTCGACCTGGACTTGTGAGGCTCCAACACAGTATCACAAAAAGCGTATAGGGATTTTCGCCGTGTCTTCACATGGTGATCACCTGACGCGTTGGTTGGCAGAAGTAGTTCAAACGTATTGGCGGCAAGCAGAACAAACACGAAAAAAGACAATGTTTGTCTGTTGTTGTGTAACTCGGTGTGTTAACAGGTTTGATAAGAGCAATCCATAGAGCTTCTACCATGTTCAGAAAAAAACTACACTAAAAAGAAAGCTTTTAATTTCAACAATTAGATCCCAATGGGAAAAACAATGAGAGATTGCCGGATAGCTGATTCTGCTAACCCTTTTGACGTCACATGACAGCTCGGCGAACATCCCTACATATACCACGATACATAAATCATGTAGGATGAGCACAATTTCAGGCTACTCATACGCTTTTGACCTTTCCTGTAATGCCGTGGTATAACTGTATGCGCTTTCTTGTGAGATCGAATTGGACGTCGAGGCACTGATTTGGGACTCGACTTACACTTGAAGTCAAAGAATTGAGGTTTGCAAAACAATGACTTGGTCCCAAAGCTAATAATTAGTGAACTATTTCTTTATTTATCGGCATACAGCCATTTCAGACTTGCCTGGTACACCAGCTGACCAAAGTCTCCATTCATTTCAATGGAGACATTTCCTTCGTATTAAATATACAAGAAGGGAATCATTCTTGCTGGCCAGGCAAATTTCAGACTAGTTTTCACCTGGTTGATTTGCCAGTTTAACTGTGCTGGTGACGAGACTGACTTTAAATCCAGTTAAAGAAAATACACAGTCAGATTTGTGTGTTGAATAAATCTAAATAAAAAGGGAGATTTTCATAAAGATCAACAAATGATGACATATAATATTATGTGGTTTCTATTGTAAAGTCGATTTCACAACTTAGCTTGATCCAAATGTTGAAGTTACATGCTGTTGTGTTCATGTGAATAAATAGCCTCAGAGAATCACGATGTATGGAATCAGTGAGAAGTAGAGCTGGGGCGCCCTCTTCAGGACCAGGCTGAGATGACACTGTGTTCTGGACATTTCAGAACAAACCGAAAACAAACCAAACCAGTTCGCACAGTATAAAATTGTAAGCTTTAAATTACCCCAGAACATCTGAGTTTTTTTTTACAGACATTCACACAGGATAAACAAGGTGTGCAATTTGCTTGTTTTTACACTTTATTCTGAAAATGCTACAAATACGACTTGGTTAATGACAACATTTCTTGTGTTTTGGGTTTGTTTTATCATGACTGACCTGAGCTGTGGCAGAGTAAATGTGGCTTGTAAAAAAATAACTGTAAAGAAAAAAAAACATGTCTGCTCAGAGATAAGACTAATGTTTAACTATAGCTATGGACTTACTGTGTTGTTAGATCCAGAGGCAAGAACACAAACTATACTAAAGTTCTACCATGACGAGGATATCATTATCAGAAGTTACGCTCTAAGCTGCTAAGTTTAGTGAGCCTGTTAGCTTTAGCCAACGCTGATAGGTTTAGCTCGCTAACATACCCTTGTAAAGTAACAATAAACTTGCCATAGACAATATTAGACCTTAACATATGAAAGCAAACTTACCTGGCAGTGTAAGAGCAGGAAAAGGCTTGTTGCATTTGAGGTAACAGACATGGGGTTTCTCTGATTTAGCTTGAGACCGGTGTTTATTAGCCTCGATAATAGTTATGTTCCTTTCGTTGCGTATTTTAATGTTTTGAATTCCTCCGCTGCATGTTACAACCAGTTTTGCTTTGATCTAGAGCAGGAGTGCTCAATATGTCATTCGCGAGCTACCAGTTGCTCTCCGAGGCAGGAGGAGTGGATCGCAAAGCCCTGCCTGCTTATGTGAAGTTTAGTGTCTATTGTACAAATTAAGAGAATAACGCCTCCCGGACACAGACTGCGAGGCGAGTTCAGTCCGAGACGTGTCCAAGTTTTGGTAACACTTTATAATAATGTCCAGACACAAATCATTTATAAATGTTAGTTAACTATTATGATAACATTACCTGATCATCAGTAAATGATTAGATAGTATTTACTAATAATGAGCAAACATTTCCTAATCATTTACATCTGTCCCCTATTCTAAAGTGATGACCATTTATAGGTTTTCTGAAAAAAGTATTTAGTGATTTACTGTGTTATCTGATTCTCAATATCAGTACCAATATCCCAAATCCCAATCCTAAACTTAACCATAGAATTGTGCCTAAACTTAGCCAAATTGGTTGTTAAGGTTTCCCATGGTCAGGTTGTTACGTCACAAACGTCACAGAACCAGTGAAGATGCTCACTTTGATCCCACACTGGTTTACCTCAGAAGTGTAGATGATCTAACCACTAAGCGCACATCTGTTTAGAATAGGGGCCGGAAGTAAATGATTAGTAAATGTTTATTTATTATTAGTAAATACTATCTAATAATTTAGTAATGATTAGATAATGTTATCTTAATAATTAACTAACATTTGTAAATTATTTGTATATGGACATTATTATAAAGTGATACCCAAGTTTTTTGCGATGTGTCTTGTACACCAGCAGCAGTCCACTGCAGTCCGTGATGCCCAAAGCCACGCAGTTTCACGTGGATTACCGCGAGAATGCTCGTTTTATGACTTGAAAGTTGCATCAGACCGCTGCGACCTCCGACAAAAATAGACTCTCTACGGATTCTCACACTCACGCGACTTTCGGAGGTCTGCTCTGCATTTGGCACGGTGCCCGTTCTTCTGCACGCTTCACATCCGACCGCAGGGCTACGGATTACACAGCCTCCGG
The DNA here is from genome assembly GCA_038363315.1 of Mugilogobius chulae. NCBI lineage: Eukaryota > Metazoa > Chordata > Actinopteri > Gobiiformes > Gobiidae > Mugilogobius > Mugilogobius chulae. The sequence continues at coordinate 17,376,131 of CM076411.1, read as the reverse complement.
AGCTGAGACTTGCGTAACACGCACGCTCGCATGCTCTGTAATGTTTCGAACTCTAGCAAAGTCACATTACACTCCATGTCGTGGCTGTGCAGCCGTGAAATACAAGCGCTCCAATCCAGACAGCCACTGTATACGTGCGCTCCTCAGCCAATAGCGGAGAAACGAAGCCTGCGCCGAAGCTTCTGGGCAAGCGCACATTGACTTTTAACTCAAATTCGGCACTGACTCCGATTGGAGAGTAACAGCACTCAGCACACAGATTTAAACGTATATATTTTTGGTGAGAAAAACAAGATTATGACAAAGAGAAAAAATAGTGGCCCTTTTAAGTGTATACAGTCATTTTCACACCGTGTGCTCATTTGCTTCAACGTGATTGTAATTGAAACAAACTCCACTGCCTGGACTCATAATACTACGACAATATTCATAATAAAACCAAACAACAAAAAGTCAGTTCCACCAAATCGTCATAAAGCAATTGTGTCCTACTTTTGTGGACATGCATAAGTGATGCTAACGACCTCGTCTGTGTTTGGACGGTCAAAGTGCCCTTGAATATAATAAGTGAGGCTGAAAAATGGCTCACCACGAGCAATTTGTGTTCTATTCCTCTCAGCTCATTATGTATTTGCAGCTTGGCCTGGTGGTCCTAAATTGCAATGTGGCTGTAATTTGGCTGATTAATCTGTTTCAGCCTGAAAGTTATCACATGTTAAATTAGCTTGAGTTTTTAAGCCAGGTTTGATAAGAAGAACATGTGTATGTTTTAATCACAGGACTAAGATCACATGTTGGAATGAGATTGTGTAATTTGGTCAAATAGGTAGTCCATTAAAACAACAACATTTAAACATTCACAAAATAATAATAAAAACTAGAAACAATCTGTGTCTACTTTGAGTGAGCTTGCATGGTCACAAAATGGACTTTTATTTGGTATTGGGAGGGCCTCCACTCAGCATACAACGTATTTATCCCTGTTCTTTCTGCGTTATATCAGCAAGTCCTGGAGATTTAGAGGTTTTTAACCACAAAACTCAGTGGAAATCACAATAAATCAACTAAATATGGCAAATACGAAACATTTGACATACAAAAAACATATATTTAGTCTTATTGACATCAAGTAGGCCTATTTTTTTCCCCATTTGGACTGGTGAGGCACTGCCCCACCTGCCTCCCCTGACCGCGCGTCGCTGGTGTCATACTATATTTTAAAAGACACTTGTAGTCTGTTCAGTTACAATCAGAACCAATGCATCGACTCGGTGCCGCTTAAAGTTTCATTTTCACTTTCTCGCCACACGCGGCGCTGTAACAAATGAACGACACATTTGCTTTTGATACTAAAACTTTTCCTCTCTTTACCTGAAGAAAAATGTGAAATGGAGAAGGCTGGAAATACATTTTTTCTCTATGACTTTTTAGCTGCATCTTTTAGAATTCTGCTTTCAATTGCAGCAAGCAACAAAAGGATGTTTAGGCAAAAATTGAAAGAAAGAAACAAGGACCACAAAGTGGCATACTGCTGCTGGAAAATGCTGGAAATGCAGTATTCCTGTGTACCGATCACAGCAAAAAGCAAATAGTTTGTAAAAGCTGCACACAGTGAGAAAAGAGAGCACATTTTATGTGTGTTCATGTGCATGGACAATGTTACAGTCCCCAGTTATAGTCGTATTTTTGTTTGTCTTCCATAATCACATTGACAGTCACAAAATAGATTTTGACATTTTTTGATTTGTGTTCAAATGTGAATAAAAATTGATAAAATAACATGTCAGAAATGTTCTTTTGTTGTTCAAGATATAATAAAAATCATAATCTTTAATCAAAATTAAAGTGTTATTGCAAAAAGGCTTTGATTCTAAGTGGGGTCATTTTCTACCCCACTCATGGAAGAGTGTAGGTATTGGTCGGCCATGCATCTAAGGGTTAAGAAGGTAAGATGACACACTGCACTTTGTTTGTTTTAAGACGTAAATTGTTCCACTAGTTTTGCATTAGGTCCCTTTAAGCTAAATATCTTTTCTTTTTTCATCCAGACATCCAGCAAGAGAACAAACAAGACTAACAAAAAAAAAAAAAAAAGTTTGCCTGTATTGTCTGCCTTTAAAAGCTGGTGTAAGTGTTGCCCTCACACAGAGACAGTGCACCTGCTGAAGAATGTGTGCCGGATGCATTTGTCCTGTGCAGAGAGACGGACGAGGGGCCCGGTGCCCCGTAATGGAGGCTGCTCGTTTGCCTAATGGCTGAGAAACACTGATAGTGGCTCCACTCCGGCCCGGTGGCTGTAATGGATGGACCCCGGACCCCTAATGACGCTTCCCCTGCTTCACCGGTCTGCTGTCCAAGTGTGAGACTGAGCCACACATCCACACAAACACAGACACAGCTCCGACTATGCTCTGCCTTTTCCAGGGTTTAGAGAGACTGGACTGAGAATGCTACTTTATATATTGTCTCTCTTAATGCGATTTCAGTGTTTTAGCCTTGAAACATTATCTTTAGTTACTCAAGTGCTCAGAAAATCCCTGCTCTCATGCATAGTTCAAATATCAATGTATATATGTCACAAAACAACGTAAAACTTGAAAGTCCTTAGGTCTCCCACACCAGGATGATGTCATCAGTCATTTAGCTCAGATGGATGAGTGACAGAGCCGCGGTGCAAAGATTCTGGAGATCGAAACTCGCGTCAATATATATATTTTTTTTCATCTTTAATTTTGCGTGTAGAGATAAAATAGTTACATGAGAGTATATGCTTTGATTTGATATACATGTCTGCAAAGTGAATGAAATACATCTTGAAGTAAATAAGCAACTAGACTTGTGTGGTCGACAATGCCTCACTAGTTGGAAATCTCACTGTTTGACACATAGACATATAATTACAGGACGTGCAGTTCGACTCTGATGCCATCGAACATTTAGCATCTGAGCTAGTCCGGTAAGATTTGAGCTAGTTTGGAGTGTCACCTTGTATATTTTCCTATAGCCGTTAGCATTAGCCCACTAAAAAACGCAAGTTATGAAAGATCCATGGAGTGTCAGCCGGTACAAACCTACCAGCCACATTTTGCAGAGGTCAAAGGTCAGAGCCTTGTTACAAGTTACTTTTTAGATTATACAAACTTTTTAGTATTTTATAGTAGATCAAATTTGTGTATAAAACTGCTAACGGCTGACAAACTTCAGACAGATTTCTGATCTTGTGCATCTTCTAAGACTCTATTGACCACTGTTACGTGTCATAAAATGGGTAGGCTAAAGGTCTAGGGATGGGATGATGTAACCAGGCGTAGAACAAAACAGGAGCATGGAGGAGTTGAAAAAGTATTAGCAAAATGTATTAACAAAAATGTTAATAATACAAAAAAAATGAACAGAGATAAATGAAAATGGCTGCGGCGGTGGACTGGTCTCCATCTGAGTGTGAATATACCACAGGTGCTGGTGATGAGGTGGGTGGATCTGGTAGGACGAGGCAAAGCTAAACAGAAGAAAGAGGAAACAGGGCCTTGCCCGTAACAACCACCAAATGTCTGCTTGAGTGAGAACAGCAGACAAATGACATAAATAACACCAAATAAAAGTTGTAGCTTCACTGATCTGTGGAGGAGCGTCTGTCGCATCGGCAAGAGATGGAGTTTGTAGCATTTCCAGCCTACTATTCGTAGTAGCTTAAGAAATAAAATCTCACATCGTCAATGTTGTTTAAAAAAGCTTCATAAGACACAAGTCAGTCAGTTTTGCTCATGGTTTTGTTGTAATTGCGTGTTTTAGCTCGTTTTATTCATAAAAGTGCAACTTCTGTTATTGTGTTCAATTGATTTGCATCATTACCGGAGGAATAGAGCGTCGCTCTGTTCGTGTTGTAGCAACTGAACAGAGCTGCTGATTATGTGTCTACTAATTACATGTTTATAGTTTGACATATGTAACAAATGTTTAGGGCCTATAATTATAATTGCAAAAGACAGAAGGAACCGGGCACCATCTATATTGAAGACAGCACCTCTCAGCCTCACTTGTAATGGAAATGCTCTCTTTCTGAGCGGGGTTAAGCAGGGCAGAATGGCTTCAAGTCAAGTAGAGTAGAACCGAGCTGAGCAGATACTGATGGAAAGGTCCTGTATGACATTTAACTTTACTTTTGCATTAAGATTATGAATAGTTGTAAATGAATGGTGGCACACTTTTCACTTCTGTTTGCCTCAGGTCGGATGTAGCTACAGGTTGCCACATATTATAGAGTGAATAAATGAATTCGGACCTGTAAAGTACAGCATTATTTCTTTATTACGTCAAACAAAACATGCAGTCTTCTCTCCTCATCTTCAAGCCTCAGACAAACGCAGCGTGCATGAAGGGTTCCATAAAGTGCAGCTCCATTATCCAGCCCGGCTCACAAGAGTAGTAACGTTTTAGTGTCACTCTGAGACACCAGGTCGACTGTGTGCACGGCCATCCAAGCAGCGTCCTCGTACAAACCAGGAGGAAGTGACTAACAGTGCTTTATGGTCTGCTGTTCTACTCTCTGTCTGCTTTAAGTTTATTTGATTTTGATTTGATTGAGAATAGTTAATCTAAGCTTACTGTTAACATGGGCCCTTTAAACGTATTCAAATCACTTTTTCAAACCTAGCAGAGCATGCCTTGTCTTGGAGGGAACACAGACTCTGGTACGTCATCAATGCGATTACAGTAAAGAGTAAGTTTAATCCAAACCCGTTGCTCATGTGTGCGTCTGCTGCTCACCTCCTGCCGCTCGAAGAAATCATTTACAGTGCAGCGTTTTCATCAATATTACATCTGCTGTGCTGCTGAGACCAGGAGAACCGACCGGACGACTTTCAGAAGTGTAATTTACTGTGGAGCGTTAGTGTCCAGGCCTTTTCTAACCGACTGCCTCTCAGTATGAACAAAGTCAGACTCTGGATGCACTGATGAACATTTATCTGAAATATATTGTATATAGCATTATGACAGTTATACTTTTACATTTTTAAATACTCCACACTGCAACAATTAAAAGGAGGAGACTTTTATAGAGATTTTCAACATGAAGTTGTTAAATCCTAAGATTCACTTTCCATCTGATCACTTGGCGTGCATTCACACTAACATCGGTTAGTACACTTTAATTGAACTCTAGTTCTTTTGCCCAGAAAGTCTGCTTCGTTTGGGCATGTGTGAATGCGCTCTCGAACTCTGATACGGAACAAAAATGTGAACTCTGCTTCAGAAGCAGGAAGCAGACTACAGTTCAGAGCATTAGGTAAATACAATCAACATAAACGTACACTTTGTTGGAGCTAGAAAGCAAGGCCTCAGCAGAATTGTAACTCTGTTGTTAGGCGATGGTGTAGTAGGAAATAAATAAATGGAAATCAAAATTAGGCCAACTTGGATGGATCAAGTGCGCCCTCTCCTGGTCACACATCAAACAGAGCATTGTCTTCTGCCTCATCTCACGCTCATGCTGAGCCCATTGTTGAATGGTGTTTGCCTGGTACCGTTGCCAAAAATACAGCATTACTAACACCGCTAAAATCTGACACGCCATGTTGTTTGCATTTCCCTGCGGAAAGGAAGTTGTATTGTCTTGACAAGTGCTGTTTCTTGTTCAGGTTTTTTTGTCTTGTTTCCTTCTGTGGTTTTGGGTACAGCACCACCACATGTGAAGGAGTGGACAAGCTTCTCAAAAGGCTTAGTTTGTTTGACAAAGAGCAGTGTGAAAGTGAACCGCTCCAGCTGAAAATGTTAACAATGTTTCAATTTTGGTCCCCAATCGAACCGAGTCTATGAAAACGACTTAAGTTTCAGAGATTTGGCCAAATATTGCTGGATTGGTTCACTGAAAAGCAGGACAATCATCAATCCCTTCCCTCGAGCATTTCTGGGAATGATTCGTGTCATTTGACTAAGTCAAATGTTGTTTGAGACAAAGGCAATTAATGAACTGTTTTCACAGAATGAACTGTTGTGTAAAAAGTGTCACAATGTTAATAATGTGTACATACTCATGCACAGATAGCACTCTGGCCTAACCTCAAAAAGGCCATGAGTTTAATTTTCGCATGGTCCGGCCTTTGTGTGTCCTGTCCAAAGCAAGTTTTACCATCAAACTTGTCCCACATTGTTCCGGTGCTTTACCATTCATGTGACTTTCCCTTCAGAAGCTTTAGTCCTGATTCAGAGATTCACTTCAGTCTGTCATTGGGATTCACACTTTACACTCATGATTTTGGATTGGACTTGTGCCATGTTTGTAAATAGAAATGTTGTCTTACTTTCTGATTTGTGAAGTGTCATTGATATAGTTGATCCAATTCTTTACAGCTTACTAAAGATAGTTGATAGTGGAAGACTTTGTAATGCATCTGTGACTGACAAACCATTTCCATCATCATCCCACTGGAAACAGATTGAGTAGATTTAGACATTCTATAGTCCATATGTGTCTCACTCAGGCCATTGTCCTGTTTGGTTCAAATGTGATCCTTCTCCTCAGAGGATTTTGGATGTTGCTGTGATGTGTGATTTAGAAACTAAAGTCCTTTCCCAGCTGTGAACAGCTCTGTAGTGTTTGAAAAACAAACTCAATTGACTGAACATGAGTTTGTGAAGGAGAAGTGTGTGAGTCTGAAAACTGTGGGAATGTTCTGACCACCACAGCCTTTGTTCAGACAAAAGTTTGAATCAAGTGATCAAAAGAAACCAAGTTTGAAAAAGTGGGTCAAAGCAGTTGTAATAAATGTTGCTTCTCATGTAAATGAAATCTGCAGCTGAAGAACAGATTCATTCATCAAATGTTCCAAAGACACAAAAGAATGAAATGGATTAAAACTAGTCATAGTTAGTTATTACAGATGCATTGTTTACATATAGTTTTGGTATTTCCACATCTTTCCAGTGTAAATGAAAACTCGAGGCAACAGAAAAGAGCGCACAAGTCTTCTGTGTCCACTTTTAGAAGCAAAAACAAGTTTTCATTTTTGCAAGTTTCTAGATTCTGATACAGAAAAAGAAGAGCTGGGATCTGTCACAAAGGGTTCAAATCTGAAAGAACAGTGAATGTAATCATGTGTTTTTCTTTCATTCACACAGATCTTTGGACAGTGGAGAGATGGAGAGGAGGAGGAGGCTTCTGTCACTTTTACAAGAGAAAACTCAGGTTTTCTATCAAAAGTCCATGACACTGTACATGTGCTTTAGTCCACTTAATTTATGAGTGTGTTTGTTCATTCAGAGGGAACCAAGGAGAGTGGACAGTGGACAGATGGAGCACATAAGAAGCTTCTGTTCATGTTTTTAGACAAAATACATGTCATCATTCTAGACATTAGACACGTAATAAGTGCGTTTAGATTGTCCTGTAGTGTGATGTGTAGTATTCTACCTGTCTCTCTATCATGAATCTGTCTCTACAGACACGTGTGTTCTTTATGGAGCTGTCCATGGTCTCATCCACACACTGCAGTGAAGCACCACCAGAGGGAGCCCTGGACCTGCACTCACATGGAGACTGATCTGACTCAGGGACAAGTCTTTTGTTGTTGTGTTGTATTAATCCTGGAGTTATTGCTCTTTCATTTGGGAGATGGGTCTGTATGACTAGTTTACATGTCAAAGATTGTCAACAAACTAAAATAAAAAAAGTGTATGTATAATTCTGTATTTATTTCTTTTTCTACCCAGGTGAGCAAGAAGCATTTCCCAGTAATCAGCCAGCTCTGCTCAGTCCTGTACAACTACTGTTTCTGTCTACTCTTCTGACTACCTTTTTGTCCTTTTGCGTCCTCAGGTCACATTTCAGAAGAGATGATCTCTCAGCCAGTTGCTCTTGGGTTTTTCTGTAATACAAATTACAGCAATTAGCATTCCACAAAATCTGTTGTCTGAAGTAAAACTATTAGGAAATGGAGCATTTAAAGAAAGAAACAAAGCAATAAACATCTGGCAAAGCTGTCTGTAAGTGAAATAGATTGTTGCTTGATGTATGTTGTAAATACTGTATAATGTTGTTGGCATTAAAAGGGCCGCTAGCTTAAGCGCTAACTGAGCCAAAGTCAGGATTTGTGTCTAACTTTGAACAAATGAAGATTTGTATGAGCTGACTGTAGCCTGTAAGCAAACGCACACACCCATAGTGTTGTAAGGCCAAAAATGAGCTCCACTCCTATTGAGGCCAGCCACGTATACTTGTGGAGGTTGAAAAGGCGATTGTTGGTTCGAGCCCCAGTTGAAGCTGTTGCAGGTTTAATATTTTAAGAGGAATTTTAGTTTTACACAAGTTCATATGTGTTTGACCTTGTAGCATATTTTAAAGCTAAATGTTTGAATTGTTTTGTGATTTTTACACTGAGGCTTTTTAGTTTCATGTTATATATTTATTATACATTTGCAGCTAATACCTGGACAAAGTGTCAACTGACATATACAAAGCACTGTACACACATTAGTTGAAATAATACAAGATAGAAGTTAATAAAGATTAGCAAAGGGTATAAAAGCTTAATAATACAAAATAACACAATAGAATATAATACTAGTACCATTTAAAGATCGTGCCTAGAACATAATCTATAATGCTTAACTATTCTAATGTTACAATTTATTAACAGTGACGAATTCTGTCCCAGGTCAGCCTAATCCTAAACTTAACCAACTCCAAGCCTCAGACCTAAACTGACACATTTTTGTAACTTCAGATCTAAACTCACACATTTGTGTAACTCCAGATCTAAACTGACACATTTGTGTAACTCCAGATCTAAACTGACACATTTGTGTAACTTCAGATCTAAACTTAGCCGTTAACTCTAAATAAAGCCTCCTGTCTGTCCTCAACCACAGTGGTCGTGTAATTGCAAAAGGCAGCGGCGTCGTCGTGACACACAAGTCATGGTGTGTGTTGAGCTACTGGCTGAGGGGCCACTTTATTCTCCTCTCCTCTGTCAGGTAGGTGGCAGGTGACTGAAAAGATGAATGTCCAGAGTCTGTATTTCCAGTGAACTTTATTTGAACAGCATCATTGAACCAGTGTGTGTGTGTTAGAGTATGTGTGTGAGTTTGTTAGTGTGTGGTTTCTGTAAAAAGAACAGAAAATGAAACCATTCAAATCAGTAAAAACACAGGCAGTCACAAGAACAAACACCCTGAAAATGATCCTGCAGTGTGTATACACGCAAGCCATGAGAATATGAACTCAGACATGGGCAAACTACAGCCGGGGGCCACATTTTTTTTTTAATAATTGGTCATCTTTATAGTGCTTTTTTCTTGTTTGTTTTAGCTGTTTCACAATAAACACACAATTATTATCATTATTATTATCATTGTCATTATTATTATTATTATTATTATTAGTAGTAGTAGTAGTAGTAGTAGTAGTAGTAGTAGTAGTAGTATTGCTTTATTTATTTATTTATTTTTTGTCTTGCAGTATTTGAAGTAATGACATTTTTTTACACCAGTGATTACAGTCTGGTCCACTACTTGTCCTTGAGACAAAAGGATTGGCCATCTTTGGTCTAAGTCATTGTCTTATTCAATTCAACATCAAATTATGTTTTACAAAATGTAAAAACCACTGACTGAATACAACAACTAAACAACATTACTGATATTTGCTGTAATTCCTAATAATATTTACAATTTAAATAACTCTATTTTGGAGTAACTGCTTTAATAATCCTGTTTCTTAAGGCTAAAGAAATGTTATTTAAATGTGAGAACTTATAAAACATGTTTCCAACAAAGTGGTGTCAATGTGCTTGTGTCACCACAAGGTTCCTGCCAAAGAACAGGAGCTAAAAAGTCACTAAAGTGTGGGCCCCAGTCCATAGTTCCTGCTCTGTGTGAACGCCCCTAAAATAGGGACTGGAACTAAAATAAGGACTAGGAACTGAAACAAGTTTCTACAGTGGGAAAAAGCCTGAGGTTGCCTGGTAAGTTTTTTGTGTGATGCCAAGAATTATGAACGAATACAATTTTAAACCTAAGAAATAAAACAAAAATATTGATGAAATATGTCCAGTTAAATCTTAAATATAACAAATTTCGTTTTAGTGTAATTAATAGTTCAACCCATTAGCACTAATAGGTTGGTAAGGACTAATTAAAGAAAAAAAAACGCGAGTCAGCAGCAGAAAGATCTACTTTTTTGTTTAAAATCTGTTTCTGCAACTTGAGTTGTTGTCAGCAGCTGATGTGTCGCCCTGCAGTTCCTCATCCTGTCTTTATCTTTATGTACTTTTATAACTTCACACATGTTTATCATGAATGTTGTTCATTACACACAGAATCATTAGCCTAATTCATGATCTTTATGAGCTGGAAGTCACTTTCTCACAGACAGAGCTCAAGTGTGTAAACCTTATGAGGAACTGTTCATTCTTTGCTCTGGTGATGGGAGTGAGTTTGTGATGTGTGAGTGAATCAGAAATGCGTTTGCAAACTTACTTTATTCAGTGCAGCACAAACAAACGCGAGACCTGTGTTGTCTCCGTGACTCTGTGGACCTGACTCCTCCTCTTGCCTTAAACTTTCACTCTTGTCTGTAATCCAGTCAAAGATTTTCGTATCTTGAACACATTAGTTAAGTCTGTGGTCTTTCACCATTAGGACATAATGGATAAAGAACAACCAATCAGATCGCTAGATCGTCGCCACGGAGATGACTTTGTGACGTATTGCCTCTCTGGGACTATATATAGGCTGGTTCAGCGCTGCAGTTCAGTCGGCCGCTGGCCTTGGAAGGGGACGGACGTGTTTGTCTGAGCTCCGTGACTTTTGTGATCTCCGGCACTTGGGCCAGTATCTTGTTGTTTTTTCCGCATGATTTCATTCAGTGGTTGTGCGGAGGCATGTTTGCGATGGCCGGGCTCCAGGTGGGCTCGCTCGGACTCATTTCCATCCCGAAGAGGGCACTTTAGTAAAGGTGAAGCTCCGTTCAGAGGACCAGCTCCGAGCAGACCGTGGATGTCAAAGTCACCAAACAGCGAAAACACGTGGATGAAGCTCAACAGAAGGTACAGTTTTAGCTTCTCACTTAAAATACAGTTTAAAGAGTGTAAAACAGAGCTAACGTTAGCTAGTCATGTGTTTGTTTAAGCTCCTCACTTTAAATACAGTTTAAAGAGCAGAAAACAAGGCTATCGTTAGCTGTGTTTGGTTGAATTTCTCACTTTAAATACAGTTTATAGTGAGGAAAACCGCGCTAACTTCGCTGGTCGTGTGTTTGGTTGAGTTTCTCACTTTAAATACAGTTTAAAAAGTAGAAAACAGCGCTAACAATGCTAGCTAGTCATGTGTTTAAACCAGCGGCTAGTTTTGTAGCCGCTAGCTTCTCGGTCAAGATACAGCTTCAGCTCTTGCTGATAAATAACATTTTGTCAGTTTGATTTAGCTGCTGAAAGTAATTTCTATAGTTTTAACTGTTACTAGTTGTAGAATGAAATAAACCAAGCCAGCTGCCTTCATTCGCTGTAGAAAAGATGCTCATTTCCACTTGTAATTACCTTTACCAGTCTGTTCTGTTTAAATGGTTTTGTAGCATTACTAAAACGAAACTCGTTAAAACACACATATATGTAAATTTAGTTACTTTTACAATATAGCTGTTAATTGTAAATGTTGTTGTTGCTGTGGGGACATTTTGACTATTTATTTATTTATTTATTTATGGTAAACAGACGTCTTCAACTTGTGTCCTTGGCAAATAAAATAACAAATGGTAAACTGATTAAGATTAAATTAGTTTTTGATTCCTTTGCCGCTTCCACTTACAGTGATTACATAAAAAGTCATAATGTTTTATTTTTTTCTCAGAGCAATCTACACTGACTTTACATACATGTCAAGATAAAGTGTGTTTTTAACAAGTTTCATTCTTTTTACGACCACAAACCTATTTGAACACAACACACGGTTAATTGCCCTTTCATAAGTAGAATTTACCATCTTTTCTAGAGCAAATAAAGGCAGGATTAATTGCTTTGATCCAGAACAGGACCTAACCAGATGTGACTAAACTATGGGTCATATAACTCACACCTATAAACAGAAAAAAGGGTTTGTTATATTGTTATAACAACATGTGTATATGTTTGTATTAACCTAGACATGTAGGTAGTCGATAGTTTTGTTAATAAAACTCTTTTGGTTTCGATACCAACAATAATACCCGATTCTCAAGACCAATTTCGATACTGCAATGATTAAAAAAATAAAACTGTTTTTATGTATGTCAAGATTTTAGAAAATCCTGACGTTTCTGTATGAACTGTTATTGGCCTATATAATGTTGTGATGTCACGTGAATGTAAGTTCTTGTCAGATAAATGGCGAAGGATGGCAAAATGAAATTATTAGTTGAAAATTTATATCATCACTTTTTTAAAAAAATTGTTTTATTTGCCTTTTTTTTTTTTTTTCTAGACTCAATATTCAATTTTTGGATATCTTGAAAACATCATTCTTGATATTATCTAAAGACTGACATATTGCACTGCTCTGATTGGTTATTTAGAATTTTTATTGACATTGTACATAATACAGCAATGAACAATAAACAATGAACAATATTGTTTTTGTCAAATGTTTCTTTCTCATTGTTTAACTCGTCACTTCTTCAAGTTTGTGACTAGTTTATAAAATCAAACTTGTAAATAAAAAAAGACTGAGTGTCTATTAAACTGTCTGGTTGTCAAAACGTTTTGCTATTTTGCCGTTTTCATGGTAAAGCGTTAGAAACGTGCAAAAATAAATGCTTCTGAACTTTTGTAGTTACCACACAGTCAATGTATTCATTTCAACATCAACCCAAATGTCTTTCTAAAAATGAAACGATGCTGCCTCCTAACACCAAACTGAACCATAATCCAGACTTTTACTTAATCTTGACCATTACCTTTGCCTGTTTCTAAACTCAACCCTTTTCAGAAGCTTAACAGTTAGTCTACTATAACGACTTTGACAACTTTGACAAGTAATGTGGCTAAATAACATCGAAAAACTAATATTTTATTTGTACTTTTTAACTAGAGCTGTTATTGAACGTGTGATCATATCATGATTGTTGTTTTGAAGATATCCAAAAATGGAATATTGAGAAGAAAAACTAGCGCTGAAGTTGCTTAGTTCTGTTATAAAAGTGTAAGGTTCACCCAATCACAAAATCCAACCTGTGTGTTTGATATGTTCTAAAAGTCGTAATGCTCTACACAAAGAAAATAAAGGTTCTTTGCAGCTATAGTTGCTCTTGTCTCTAACATATTTTTTCTGTTTTTGAAAGCCCGAGTTGTCTCCGTGGAGATGTGAAGGCCGATAACATCACGCTGGTGGATCACAAGTCTGGTCTCCATCCTGGTCTGGTACAGGTACTAATAAAACACACACTTACCACATTCCCCTCTCCAATCACGGCAGGGTTTCCTAGCATTTTATGTCAACATGGGAAAGGTGCACTGTGTAACTTTTTGGCCAAACACTAATTGTATAATAACTGAATAAAAAATCAAATGCATTGTCTTTATGTTGAACAGACTTGAATAGCCACAGTGTGGACAGTTCTTTGTCCTGGAGGAGGCCTGCTCATGTTTGTTTCTATAGAAAACAGGTTGCTGTAGCTGTATTTTTCACATTGACACAAACGATGTATTTCGACCCATTCAGAATGTCCCAAAGTCTAGTTCTACTTCCAGCAAATTGTGTAGTTGACTTTTCACCTCCAGAAAGTTACACCGTGCACCTGTTCTTCTAACCAAAAACACCAACATTTCCTCTCACATGTTTCCCACCACACTGCAATGCTTTTAGTCAGAAAATGTAAAAAAAAAAAAAAAAAAAAAAAGAATGTATATATGTACTAGGAATAGAACGAGTCTGCAAAAAGAGTCGAATCGTTCGATCCTGGCCCCGCTAAAATGCACGTGTAGCGGCAGCGGCATTTTGTTGACAAGAGGAACGAGTGAGCGCGTGCGCAGAAGAGTGTTGTGTGTGGGAAAAAGAAGCGGTTCCAAACGCAGGCCCCAGAACAGTTTTAAAACAGCTTCAAAACTTGCATCAGCCCAGCTTTAAAACAGCTTCAACACTGGATACAGCACAGATTTCACCAGCTCAAAAACTGGCCACAGACCAGCTTTAAAAGAACGTCAGCACTGCTTTTAAGCAATTACAAAACTGGGTTCAGCACATCTTGCACGCAGGCTCCAGCACAACTATAAATCAGCAACAAAACAGGCTCCAGAACAGCTTTCAAGCAGCTTAAAAACTGGCCACAGACCAGTTATAATGCACCTCCAAAACTATCTTTTCACAAGTTCAAAAACTTGCCACAGACCAGCTTTAAAGCAGCTGCAGCACTGCTTTTATGCAGCTCCAAAACCGGTTCCAAAACAGCTTTTAGGCAGCTAAAAACTGGCCACAGACCAGTTTTCACCAGCTAAAAAGCTGGCCCCAGAACAGTTTTAAAGCAGCTCCAAAACTGGTTTCAGCACATCTTGAACGCAGGCTCCAGCACAACTATAATTCAGCACCAAAACAAGCTCCAGAACACCTTTCAAGCAGCTTCAAAACTGGCCACAGACCAGTTTTAATACACTTGCAAAACTGTCTCCAGCACAGTTTTCACCAGTTAAAACGCAGGCCCCAGAACAGTTTTTAAACGGCTTCAAAGCTGGCATCAGACCAACTTTAAAACAGCTTCAGCACTGCTTTTATGCAGCTCCAAAACTGGCCCCAGCACATCTCTAACACACCACCAGCACAACTTCATTTCAGCACCAAAATAGATTACAGAACAGCTTTCAAGCAGCTCCCAAACTGTCCACAGACCAGTTTTAATACACTTCCAAAACTGTCTCAAGCACAGTTTTCACCAGCTCAAAAAACTTGCCACATACCAGCTTTAAAACAACTTCAAAACTGGATACAGCACATATTTCACCAGCTCAAAAACTGGCCACAGACAAGCTTTAAAAGAACGTCAGCACTGCTTTTAAGCAGTTGCAAAACTGGGTTCAGCACATCTTGATGAACGCAGGCTCCAGCACAACTATAGATCAGCAACAAAACAGGCTCCAGAACAGCTTACAAGCAGCTTCAAACTGGCCACAGACCAGTTTTAATAAACTTGCAAAACTGTCTCCAGCACAGTTTTCACCAGTTAAAACGCAGGCCCCAGAACAGTTTTTAAACAGCTTCAAAGCTGGCATCAGACCAGCTTTAAAACAGCTTCAACACTGCTTTTATGCAGCTACAAAAGTTGATCCAGCACAGTTTTCACCACCTCAAAAAACTTGCCAAGACCAACTTTAAAACAGCTTCAAAACTGCTTTATGCAGCTCCAAAACAGGCTCCAAAACAGCTTTTAAGCAGCTAAAAACTGGCCACAGACCAGTTTTCACCAGCTCAAAAGCTGGCCCCAGAACAGTTTTAAAAATCTCCAAAACTGGTTTCAGCACATCTTGAATGCAGGCTCCAGCACAACTATAATTCAGCACCAAAACAAGCTCCAGAACACCTTTCAAGCAGCTTCAAAACTGGCCACAGACCAGTTTTAATACACTTCCAAAACTGTCTCAAGCACAGTTTTCACCAGCTCAAAAAACTTGCCACATACCAGCTTTAAAACAACTTCAAAACTGGCCACAGACCACTTTTAACGCACCTCAAAAACTGTCACCAGGACAGATTTCACCAGTTCCAAAACTGATTGAAGCACAAGCTGATTGCAGCTTCTAAACTGGCATCGGCCCTTCTTTAAAACTGGCTTCATCAGAACTTTAAGGCAGCTCCAAAACAGTCCCCAGACCAGCTTTAACATACGACCAGCACAACTTTCAAGCAGGTCAAAGATGGCCCAAGAAAAGCTTTTAGCTCACTTCCAAAACTGGCCCCAGCACATCTTTAACACACCACCAGCACAACTTCATTTCAGCACCAAAATAGATTACAGAACAGCTTTCAAGCAGCTCCCAAACTGTCCACAGACCAGTTTTGATACACTTTCAAAACTGTCTCCAGCACAGTTTTCACCAGTTAAAACGCAGGCCCCAGAACAGTTTTAAAACAGCTTCAACACTGCCCTTTTATGCAGCTGCAGAAGTTGATGCAGCACAGTTTTCACCACCTCAAAAAACTTGCCACAGACCAACTTTAAAACAGCTTCAAAGCTGGCATCAGACCAGCTTTAAAACAGCTTCAGCACTGCTTTTATGCAGCTCCAAAACAGGCTTCAAAACAGCTTTTAAGCAGCTAAAAACTGGCCACAGACCAGTTTTCACCAGCTCAAAAGCTGGCCCCAGAACAGTTTTAAAGCAGCTCCAAAACTGGTTTCAGCACATCTTGAACGCAGGCTCCAGCACAACTATAATTCAGCACCAAAACAAGCTCCAGAACAGCTTTCAAGCATCTTCAAAACTGGCCACAGAGCAGTTTTAATACACTTGCAAAACTGTCTCCAGCACAGTTTTCACCAGTTAAAATGCAGGCCCCACAACAGGTTTTAAACGGCTTCAAAGCTGGCATCAGACCAGCTTTAAAACAGCTTCAGCACTGCTTCTATGCAGCTCCAAAACTGGCTCCAGCACAGTTTTCACCACCTCAAAAACTTGCCACATACCATCTTTAAAAGAACTTCAAAACCGGCCACAGACCAGTTTTCAACAGCTCAAACGCAGGCCCCAGAACAGGTTTTCAACGGCTTCAAAGCTGACAACAGACCAGCTTTAAAACAGCTTCAGCACTGCTTTTATGCAGCTCCAAACTGGCCCCAGCACATCTCTAACACACCACCAGCACAACTTCATTTCAGCACCAAAATAGATTACAGAACAGCTTTCAAGCAGCTCCCAAACTGTACACAGACCAGTTTTTATACACTTTCAAAACTGGCTCCAGCACAGTTTTCACCAGTTAAAACGCAGGCCCCAGAACAGGTTTTAAACGGCTTAAAAGCTGGCAACAGACCAGCTTTAAAACAGCTTCAACACTGCTTTTATGCAGCTCCAAAACAGGCTCCAAAACAGCTTTTAAGCAGCTAAAAACTGGCCACAGACCAGTTTTCACCAGCTCAAAAGCTGGCCCCAGAACAGTTGTAAAGCAGCTCCAAAACTGGTTTCAGCACATCTTGAACGCAGGCTCCAGCACAACTATAGATCAGCAACAAAACAGGCTCCAGAACAGCTTACAAGCAGCTTCAAAACTGGCCACAGACCAGTTTTAATACACTTCCAAAACTGTCACCAGCACAGTTTTCACCAGTTCCAAAACTGATTGAAGCACAAGCTGATTGCAGCTTCTAAACTGGCATCGGCCTTCTTTAAAACTGGCTTCATCAGAACTTTAAGGCAGCTCCAAAACAGGCCCCCGACCAGCTTTAACATACGACCAGCACAACTTTCAAGCAGGTCAAAGATGGCCCAAGAATAGCTTTTAGCTCACTTCCAAAACTGGCCCCAGCACATCTTTAACACACCACCAGCACAACTTCATTCAGCACCAAAATAGATTACAGAACAGCTTTCAAGCAGCTCCCAAACTGTCCACAGACCAGTTTTGATACACTTTCAAAACTGTCTCCAGCACAGTTTTCACCAGTTAAAACGCAGGCCCCAGAACAGTTTTAAAACAGCTTCAACACTGCCCTTTTATGCAGCTGCAGAAGTTGATGCAGCACAGTTTCACCACCTCAAAAAACTTGCCACAGACCAACTTTAAAACAGCTTCAAAGCTGGCATCAGACCAGCTTTAAAAAAGCTTCAGCACTGCTTTTATGCAGCTCCAAAACACTTTTAAGCAGCTAAAAACTGGCCACAGACCAGTTTTCACCAGCTCAAAAGCTGGCCCCAGAACAGTTTTAAAAATCTCCAAAACTGGTTTCAGCACATCTTGAATGCAGGCTCCAGCGCAACTATAATTCAGCACCAAAACAAGCTCCAGAACACCTTTCAAGCATCTTCAAAACTGCCACAGACCAGTTTTAATACACTTCCAAAACTGTCTCAAGCACAGTTTTCACCAGCCAAAAAACTTGCACATACCAGCTTTTAAACAACTTCAAAACTGGATACAGCACATATTTCACCAGCTCAAAAACTGGCCACAGACAACTTTAAAAGAACGTCAGCACTGCTTTTAAGCAGTTGCAAAACTGGGTTCAGCACATCTTGATGAACGCAGGCTCCAGCACAACTATAGAGTCGAGCAACGAAAACAGGCTTGCGCAGGAACAGGCTTACAAGCAGCTTCGAAAACTGGCGACAGG